>OU026155.1:83371630-83971630 GCA_907269105.1 Volucella inanis | reverse complement strand
TGCCAATGCTTTTTCGAATCCTCGAAGCACTTCTCATAAGCACTTTTTGGTCGCCTCAATGGTCTATCCTCCGTTCTTTTATAGGCCTCTTTAGTTTTCAGTGAACAGGAAAAAGTCTCAAGGAGCCAAATTCGGTGAATATGGTGGCTGAGGCATGGTTGTCATGTTATTTTTGGCCAAAAACTCTCACAAGGAACGATGAGCAAGCAGGTGCATAATCGTGATGCAAGAGCCATAACAATTTATTCAAAACAATTTTTCCAAAATTCCGGAGTTTTTTTCGTATTGCTTCTAGCAAACGGCGCATAACTTCAAGGTAATACTACTTATTGACCGTATTATTATATTATATATTATATATATATAATTTATATATTCTAGTATTGTATATTATTGAGGTAAAAACGGCTGCAGCACTACGTCACGGTGATAAAACTTTGACATTTGATCGAGCATGCTTTTTTCGGTCTTGGCTCTCTTGGGTTCTTCCATTGGGACGATTGGGCTTTAGTTTCGACGTCATAACTATATCCCCATGATTCGTCACCAGTTATGACGCTTTTGAGCAAGTCAAAATCATCATTGACGTCATCCAAGACCTCCTGAGCGATGCTCATGCGACGGTTCTTTTGATTAAAATTAAGAAGTTTCGGAACAAACTTTGCTATCACACGTCTCATGCCCAAAACATCCAAAAAAATTGCATGACATGAGCCGACCGATATGCCAATATCCTCAGCAGCTTCTCTTATATTAATTCGACGATTTTCCAAAATAATTTTTTTCGCAGCTTCGACGTTAGCGAGGTTCCACATTGGCATCTTCTCGAAAATCTTGGAAGAGTTTGAAAATCGCCGAGTACACCAAGCACGTCTAACCTTTCTTTCCATCAAAAGCAAATAAAGTATGCTATATTCTTGAAACCGTGAACATATGTTTGTGACATGTGTACCAACATAGCAAAATTAAAAAAAAAAATCGATAATCGAATGTAGCATATATTGCCCTTGAAAGTCACCTTACATTTTGAACACACTCTGTATATAGGTTCCCATTGAAACATATACCGAGAATGGACAAGTTCCCTTAATGGATAATAAACGGGTGTTTGGATTTCGCTTTAATGACAGTATTGCGTCTTGGAAGCATTAAATTCTACTCTGTTAGTGGGTCCCCGGTTAGTCATGCTGTTAATATCAGAATTAAAAGGGTTTAACATACGCTGCCGTTCTCGTCCTACAGCCTAAGAGCAGGGACATGAGTGTTGAAATGAATATGAAAAGCAAAGTATTGTCGTCGACATTGGGATTAGAAGTAGTAAACAAGAGATCATTGATGAAAATTAAGAAACCTGCCTTAGACAGGACGGAGCCCAGCATTAATTTTGTGAATATCAGGTAGTTTCTAATCCCATAAAGAAGAGAGTCGTCGATCCCAGGTGCACGCATTTTCGACAACCGAGCATGATACCAAACTATGTCAAAAGCTTTACAATTATCAAGTACAACTATCTTGCTTTCGTTAGATTGATTTACGATTTGGTTCCACTTTTCAGTGAGACATACCATCAGATCACCTGTGGACCTGCTGCTACAAAAACCGTACTGCCGGTCATTGAGAAGTTTTCATGTTTCGAGATGTTTCATGAGCTGGCGGTTTAAGAGATGTAAGTCTGTAGGAGGAGAGAGAAGAAGATTCGACTTATTTAGGGACGGGATGGATAAATGCTGTTTTCCATACGAATTTTCCGGAACGAGTCCTGAAGAGTAGGATTGATGAAAAGCTCACGCTATCGTTTTGTGTGGGAACAACACCTCTTCAGAAGATGGGCAGACATACCTTTTGGACCAGCGGATTTGTGAATGCTTAAATCATTAAAAACTCCCATTGAAGATTCGAGGCATTCAAGTGTAGGCGGGGACAAAGCACAATTTGAAAGTGTTTAGCTGGCCGCAAAGTGTGCAGCAAGCAGATTGGTCTTGTGCACAGAGCTGATAGATGTAATGTCGTTATATATTGGGATAGAGGATCTGGCAGGATTTATAATATTTTTGACGAACGAACAAAAATGTTTACTACCTTTAAGACATTGTTGTAATTTTTGTATTGAAATTTCACATGATTAAGAAAGAGCAGTCATTCCTGGCTTATTTAAACTTTTTTCGGTTTTCTTCTGTCGGGTTAGTCTTGAAGAACCGAGTAAACATTTCTCTAACCCTGACAACCTCTTTGCAGCTCGAGTCGTACCATTCCTTTTCTTTTGGTTTGATACTCTTCAAATAAAGGATTTCATTGCAAAGAGAATAGTTTCTATGATCATATCAGCAGCGGCATCCATATCGTTATTAACACAACAAAACGACCAGTTAAAATTTATAAAAGAATCTGTTAAGTTCGCTCTACTGCCTTGTTCTGCCCTACGTTTCATTTAGGAATATTGTTTCTAATTGTGTTTTCGGTGTACGAGAAGTTAGCTGATAATACACAATGGTCTGACGAGCCAAGAGGGGATAGCACTTTAACTCCAATACACTTGGAGTATTGGCGGTATGGTTATCATTGTCCGGTATTCATTTGGGCTAATTTACAAGCTGGGTTAAGTTATCTTCCGCAGCGAAAACTTCAACACACCGTCCTTCGTGTGTTGTCTGTCCAGAATTTCGAAGCCACCCAGAATTGTATGTATTAAAATCGCCCGTAATGATGAATTCAGTGTGATAATACAGGGTGATACAGTTCGGGGTAAACCTTGGCTAAAACTAATAAGCCTCTCCAGTTAGTCCGGTCTTTAGGTAACTGCCTTCAGTTGCGCACTCCAAGTCGGTTGAGATCATCTTCTATTTGTGCGCGCTACCTAAGGTGAGGTCTTTCTTTACTGCGTTGTTCGTATGGGTTAGATTCGAAGACTATGCGGGTCGGAGAATTATTTCAAAAAACTTTAAAATAATATTTGAGATATACATAATAAAGTTTATCAAATTGTAAATAAGCTTATCCATGTTTCAGCGCTATAAACTAGGACTGGGATGATCAAAGTGTTATATAGAGTCTCCCTAGTTTTTAGTGATACTGCCTTGCTACTCAATTGTCAATCAAGAAGATTGAACTAATTTTGGCAAGAGTGATCTTCGTTTTATTTCTGCTGAGGTGTTGTTAGCAGAATTTATAGTAGAGCCAAGGTATATAAGGGCCTTTAAAAGTATAGCTGTTGATTGTAACGTTGTTGATTCGTCGATGTTGTGTGTCCCTTCTTGTTGATAGCAAATTGTTTTATTGTTACTCGTATTCAGCACAGACGGACGAGCTGTCATATGCGGTCTTAAAATCGATGCGAAGATAATGGATACCGATTTGGACCTCTTGAGTTTTATCCAGGGTCTGTCAAAGTTTGGTCGATTGTGGTCTTTCTGGTCTGAAACCGTACTGATAGGGACTAATCAGTTTGTTGGCGAGAGATTTCAGGCTTTCATACGATACGATCGATAAGATATTGTATCGGCGCAGTTGAGGGGGTCTCCCATTTTGTGGATCGGGCATACGGTGATATGATTCTCTTTTCATCAGGCACACTCTCTTCTGATCATATCTGAAAAATCATGCAAAAACATTTCCAGCAGCTTTGAATACCTCGGCCGGTAAGACGTCAGATCTAGCAGCTTCGTTGGATTTCAACTTCGATATTGCTATCCTTACTTTGTTCTGGTTAGGTGGGCAGAAGTTTTGTCTATCATCATCTAAGTTGAATGGACTATCCTTCTAAATGGCAGAATGTTGGGTTTCTTCTGCAGAAAAAGTTCTACAAATTCTTCGCACTGAATGTGACTCTACTACAAGGTTTTCTTTTTCATCTCTACAGGCTTCTGTACGAGTCTTCTTCTCCTGAGATGTTCTCTTAATCTGTTGGTAAGACTTTCGCACGTTATTTCTTGAGAGTTGCTTTTCAATTTCTTCAATCGCGCACTTCTCGTCCTCTGTTTTCTTTTTCTGGAGAAGCCGATTTTCTAACAGTATCCTCTGTTCGTAAAGCTCACGAGCAGCTCTTGTTATTCGTTACAGCCCCGCTTTGTAGGCTTCCTCTTAAGCTCTTGGCGGCTTTCTTTATCAAACCAGGGATTTCTTGGTGGTGGTCGGATGAAACCCCGCCTCAGATGGTACGTTGACAGCATTGCCACTGGTCTTCGGTACTTGATGCTCGCGACATAGGAGTTGTTGAGAAATTTCGGGATACGCGTTCGGCGAGGATTCTGACGGTCTCTTGCGATTGCAGTTTTTTATCGTTATATCTTCTCATAGTAGTTTTTTATTTGGAAATCCGTATTCGCACCTTGGTTGCAACAAAGTGGTGATCCGGGTCAATGTGGGCTACCCAGAACGTTTATATGTTCAGAATACTGGAGGCTAATCAACCTAAATCTAGATCTTGCCATTCAAATCCGCATCGAAATAAGCGCGGTTTTTTCCCTATAGCAATCACCATAGTATATAGTATATCACAATTTTTCATCCTCCTCTTGTCCGGGTCAACCTGGATGGCAATGATATAGGGTGATTCATCGTAAGGTTTGATTTGTAATGTAAAATAAAATATATAAATTTGAAAGTGAACTTAAAATTTTTATCATCGGTTAAAGGAACAATTTATGGCATTTACTTATCAAGTAGTTGATTTGGACGGTCTAATTTTGGGGGACTCGTTCGAGCATAGCGACTGGTATCTCCTGCGAACTGTAACATTCTGATCAGCCTCATTTTTGAAGAAATATGGACCAATGACTCCACCAGCCCATAAACCACACCATACCATTGCTTTTAATAGATGTAATTGCAGCTCTTGGTACTCTTCTGGTTGCTTATCAGCCCAAATACGGCAATTTTATTTATTAACGTATCCATTGAGCCAGAAATGCGCTTCATCACTGAACAAAATTTCACAATAAATGACCGGATTTTCATTGAGTTTTTCCAGAGCCCATTCACTGGGCTTCAATTCTTGCACAAGTTGAATTCTGAAGACTGTTTAACCGAGATTCTCATGGAAAATACCCCAAGCCAAGCTGCTGAGAACGACGACGAATCGATTCGTCGCGGTCTTCGAGTGCACTCTCAGCTACAGCTGCTATAGTCTCTTCACTACGCGGTGGATGTGGTCTAACCGGTCGAGTATCATGTAAACTAGGACTCAAATTTGAGAATGGTATTGGCAATAGTGGTTTCAGTAGGTTGATTATGCGCACCGTAAATTCCTCGAAAAACACGAAAAACATTTCTCACAGAACTCTGATTTTCGTAATACAGCTGGAAAATTTAAAGACGCTGTTGTGATGTAAGTCTTTCCACGATAACTTGCCAAACGATACTGACCAAAAATAATAAAGCAGTTTGATAGGAGTCATGCGTGATCTGTCAAAAAAAGCCTATTGAAAATCAAAGCTTACAATGAATCACCCCTTATTTTCGTGACAGAAGTCAAGTTCCCCTGCTAATTGTTCGGCTGCTCGTAGCCAGTTAAGGGTCTGAATATTCCACGTGCAGAACCGAATGTCGTTGTCTTTTAAACGTTTGCTAGGGTCGCTGACAGTGAGTCCATTTTTACCCGAGAACAGTATTTGGTTCATCATATATTTTAGTCACTTTCGTATAAGGTTGTGGGTCCTATGACGGCGTAGATCAGTATAGTACTAGAGGACGAGATCTATATGTAACAGCGAACGCAACGACCTGTACAGTGACATTGAACTAGCCAGAAAAGTGCTGCCTAAAATGACTTTGACATATAGAGCTAATTAACGTCAACGCTTCAGCCCGAAGAGTCTTCGATTCCAACATGAAGTGACAAGCGCACAAGTGGAAGGGGACTTCAACCAACTTGGAGTGCGTAACTGGATGTAGTTAGCTAGGGACCGCGCTAATGGGGAGATCTTTTGGTTGAGGCCAAGTTCGCCCCAGACTGTAGCGCTCTAAATAAGTAAAGATGCCGGAGGTTTCGCGGGTGCGAATTTACTAAATTATCGGCCAAATTGTGTGAAAAAGTCATATAAAATTGGGTCTATCGCATTCACTTATGCCAGCGGTTCTGTAGAGAACAAAATAAAAATTTTTCATGATTGGGACTACTTTGTGTGAAGCCTGCTAACAATTTTAGATATAGTGTCACTGAGGCAACCACTTTGAGGCCAACTTTGTTTTTAAAAATAATTTGCCCGTGATTCCTAGTAATGCTCTGTGTGACCACGTAGCAATGCAAATGAAATAGTCCACATCCACCACCTTTCCTTTCACCACAAAACATTGTGCAATGGTGCGCCACATGCACACGCGTATGCTTCGAATCCTATTTTATTTGCTTGGTAGTTTCCAAGTCAAATATACGAGTACAAAAGGATTTACAATAAAAAAAAAAAATTTGCATAAAAATGAATTAACTTAGTGCATTCGACTATGTACGTCCGCACAATAATTAATTAATGAAGGGCTGGCAAAATGAATTTTTTTTGTTTTTAATCGGTCAATGGTGTGGCGGTTGGCAGTGTTTGGCCTACGGTTTCAATGAATTTTAAATGGTTGCTGCGACAGCTTAAAGTACGTTCATGTGTGTGTTTATTTTTATATGAAATAACAGTAGAGGATAAGGCAACAATACAACTTATAATCCATTGTAATGAGCACCTAGATACTCACAAGTACTATAATTGCCTGTTCAATTAAAGCAATAACAAAACGCATTGTTGTAATGTTTGTTTGCATTTTGTGCTTGCGGTGTTAAATTTATGCTGAAAAATCTACAAATGAATAATTTGCAATCGCCAGGTGACAAAAACAAACAGTTAAATTGGGTCACCATTTTTTGATGAATTTAAATGAATCTTTAAGCCCGAAGAGAGAAGCAGAAAAGAAGTCTCCTTTCTTATGGGTAAGGAATCTTTCCACCGACTCAGTACCGGGAGATTCAGATACACTTATGGTATGGTAAGTCATTAAGTAGTTAAAGTTCAGGTGAAGGATAAAAGAGTATCATATCTATCCTGATTTGGAAACTAAATCCTTAAACCTGGTGCTTACTATGTATTTGAAATAGGGTGTACTTATAACAAGGGCTTACAACCAGCTATTTCAGAGCCCGGTAAGACCCCAAGATATCAAATGAGTGAAATGATGTCTTCTGTATCGCACACAAAGCGACGTCTGCCCAAGTCATCAATACCTCCATCCCTCCAAGGCAGCGAGAGCTATTTAATTATTCAGTCGTCAAACGGGCAAAGTAGATATTGCCTTCACGCAACCATGCGCTGATAATACAGACCTCATGGTAGGTTAAGGACCGTCACGGTTGGTGGCTATGTTGTCGTGATAATTTCCCGATTACGTAAAACATTATACGAGTATGTTGTGATGCAACAAACAGCATCGAATATGAATTTACAGGAAGTCAACAGTAAAGACGACCCAAACAAACGAAAAGGAGACAAGCACGCTGCTACAAAGCGGATATCACTGTCACTAAAGAAGTGTAATGAAATGGGCCGAACAAAGGAAAGATGGAAAACTGTGACATCTACTGTTGTCTTTGCCAAAAGTCGTTCATATGAGCTCCGGAATTATCTTAGAACTGATTAGCCAAAATACAGAGGAATTCTATTAAGAACACTATCCTCTGCGTAACACCAACGAACTTGACATGAAAGTAAGGGATTTCACCCTGGCTCTCAATCAGGCTATGGTTGCTTCCTGCCCTGTTATTCAAACTAGAGGCAAGAAAAAGCCTCGCTGGAGGACTTCAGCATTGGGACCGCTTAGAAACTTTTGCAGAAAACTTTTTAACTTGGAAAAAAACACAATAAAGTGACTGACTGGGATTTATACAAGGAATAGGACTACTGCAACCGTAACTAAAATTCGCTGTCTGATTACAAGAGATAAGCTACTTTGGGCACTGCATAGTTTTAAACCATACTCGTACCTCTCTACAAGCCTATGGTAAAGAATATCAAGAGGAGCTGTGAGGAAATGATCTACATTCCATTGCCATGGACAGAAGTTAATGTAGCTTTCATTCCTAAAACTACAAAATGCTCTCATATTGTAAGTCATCTTTCCTTCTGAAAACTCTAGAACGACAGATTGATATTCATATACGATCTCAAATTGATCCACCACTCAACGGCTCAACATGTAAAGGAAAGTCGGTGGAAACGACTCTGCATTCACTGACAAGACACATCAAATGATACCTTTATTATGGAGAGTACACAATGGTCGCATTTCGGGACATAGAATGTGCCTTAATAACTTCAACGCTGCCAACTCTCCAGGTAGACGACTCACTTAGCAAGTTGATCAGTCTTATTCTAAATAGCAGGATAATCAACGCCAAACTGGATGGGGCTTCTGCTAAAAGATATGTGGCTGTCACGGATGATAAGTCAATCTATATCTATACAGATATATCTAAGACTAATAGCAGAGTTGGTGGCGGTGTTTTCTCAGATAAGCCAAATCTAAACTTCTTCTTCCGTCTTTCAAATCGCTGTTGCGTTTTCCAGGCAAAAATTTTGGCGACTAAAGAAGGCTCTGTCCTTGATGAAGAAAAACATAATATATACAAAGGATATCCGCATATTTTACGACAGTCAGGCCGCTGGACTCAGTCTCATTAAATCTGCAAACCGCCCTTGAATACTGATCATACGAATACGGATATGGCAGGGAAGTTCAACCTTCATGTTTGTTGAGTGCCGGGCCACAGAGACAATCCAGGCAATTGTAGGGCTGACGAACTCGCCAAAATTAGATCAACTCGACCTATTCTACCGGAGGAGGATGGCATAGGTATACCAATGGCTACATGCAAATCAGTGTTAAAGCTGGACGCTAATAAAACAACAGACCTCAGGTTGACTGGTGACCAACATGTCTAGCGATTAAACAGATCTGGCCAAAGCTGGGTCTGAATCGCTCAAGAGTCTGTTCCTTCTAAGAATGAAACACTGGACATACTGGAAGCTACTTGGGCGAGGAGGAGGAAGAAACAATATTCCATCTCTACAATGACTTAAGCGATCTAGAGAATATAGATGTTTACAGTCTTCTGCGCTTCGTCAGAAGCTGAAATTGTTTCTAAGAGTAGTAGGATCACAAATCTACGTGGTATCACAATGTACCAATTGGCCTAAGTGGTTTGTTTTTTCCAACTCCTACTTAACCTAACCTATCCTATGATCACTCATAAGTAGTGTTTTTGCGGCTTTACGTTGGAGAAAGCAGCGAATGCGTTTATGAGTTTCCTGGCGAATTAAATCACGGCTACCAATGATCCAAAATTCTTGGCGAAAAAGGGCGAACAACGTTGATATTGCAGGATGTAAGAAATGCGTGTTGCCCAAACCTTAAATGAATGCTTATCGTGCGTAGCAAAAAATGTTTGGTGCGAGGGGGGAACTTTTTTTGCTTCGTCGAAACTGCTAGGATCTTCTTCAAAATCATGGATAATCGGCCAACTGCGAAACCAAGAGGATCAAAAATACGTGCAATATCCTTCAGAATCGTGAAATGTGTTTGTTCGAAATAGAGTTAGTGCGAAAAATAAAAACATCGCTCTGGGAGTTTCAATGAAGAGCAAGCATCTTTATCCACTAGTCGGCGATAGTCTATAGCGAGATAGGCTTATCCGTAAAACTAGCTGCACTCGCAAGAATTGTTGGGCAATTACTTTCCCATTTATTAAGTTCCATACCACATTTGGATATCAGTTCAACTAGCGTATTTTTTTATGGCTAGCTTCAGCCAAAAAAATCTTAGGCAGACCAAGAAGGTATTACGTTGTATTGGTGGTCCTACCATCAGCACTGTCTTGTTTTGAAGCAGCGTGATGAAGCAGGTAGAACACATTTGAATTTGAACATTTGTCCAAATGAAAAGTGCTCATCAAGGAACTTGGAGTAGCTTTTTATCCTTGGAAAAGCTCCATTCCATTGATTCAAGACGGGATTTTGCACTTCTGATAGTGTTGGAGAGCTTTGCTAGAGATTTAAAGGGAAGATCAACAATGTATTTGTTGTTTGAGTTACGATGATGGGTTCGAGAAAAATGCTGCTCAATCTGCTTATCTTCAAGATAGATTTGATTTGAACACTTTTTCAAATACAGAATGACATGATGTCCAAAGTAGAGTGTGAGAGACTATATTTTCAGCAAGTTGGAGTTGGAGTTTTTTCAGCTATCGGATGGCCTTGTTTACAACGGAAAACATTTTCTCCTGGGATTTCCCATACCCTATCTGCTCCTAGCGAGATATCAATAGAGTTCGATTAATTGAATGAGGGATCAGACAAATCCAGTTGAAGCAATTGATCCCAATCCTCGATGAAGAATAAGTTGGTTGGTAAATTAGCGGTGACGCGTCATAAAATAAACATGTATATTCCAAGATACTAAATAAATCGCAGCATGACGAGATTATAAATAAAGCAAGGTCCATGGAACTACCCGCGCTGGTGGACCCAATACTGCTTATCGGTGTACGAACGTTTCTTCATTTGAATCCTAACTTTTAGATGTAAGACTCAATGACGAAAGATATCTGTGGGCCTGAATCGATAAGGATAAGCACCTGTTGATATCTACCGTTTACATGTAACACCTTTCCAATGTAGAAAATAACGCCAGTGCTATATGATGAGTGATATTTGCCGAATAACTTTTAACGACAAGGTCAGCTGTTCTAGATTTATTCGATTTTGAGAGGATTAATTGCTTATAAATGCATTAGCCTAAAGGTTAAGGTTGGTTGTGGTTTCTTAGTGGACCAAACTGTGGTAGCGCGTATTAAATGTTTTACAGCGAAATTGGAAATGACACCGAGCAGACGAATGACCGTTGCGCAACCAATTAAAGCAAGTTTTGTTTGACCTTCGGTTCAGAGTCACTGATGAAGCCATTTGGTGATTTACATCACCCTGGACTTGTTTTTAACTTCTTCTGATAAGTACACCATTGAGGTACTCTGCCCTCTAGGCTCATCTCGTCGGACAATTATCAATAATTTGCAATACCACCACACAGTTAGAGAAAAGATTCTTAAAAGAACCGTATGGCAATACGAGAATTGAAAAAAAATTCCTTCTTTAGGAATTTTAATTGGTCGCTATGTTTCCTTAAAAATGACGTGGATGCCGCTGCTGATATGATCACAGACACTATTCTATTGGAATGAGTTCCTTTATCACTCATCGGATGGAGGGTATTAAGCCAAATGAAAAAAAAGAAATGATACGATTAAAGCTGTAAAAAGCTGTCAGAGTTAGAGAAATGTTTTTTTCTAATACGATACGATACGATAAAAAAAACTGAGGAAAAAAATACTTCAATGTCCCAAGGGTAGTAAACATTTTTGGTCGTTCGTCAAAAATATTATAAATTCTGCCACATCCTCCATCCCAAAGTTTATTTACAATGACATTCCAGCTGCTAGCTCTTTGAACAAGCCAATCTGCTTGCTGCACATTTTGTGACCAGTTCAACACACCTAGATTGTGCTTTGTCCCCGCCTACACTTGAGTGGGTCGAATATTTAATGGGACACATCTACTTTGTAGCAAGAGTTCTTAAGGATCTTAGCATTAACAAATCCACTGGTTCAGATAGTATAGGGTTTTCCAATAGGGACTTGACAGCTTTGAATTGTCAAGCTGTCACTGTCAATTTATTCAGTAAACTCATTTTCGTCATCACAAAGTACACTAACGAGCTACGTCTGCAAATTATAAAAATTTTCTGCAGATATTCGGTGTCGGTGACTGCAACTTTAAGAGCGTTAATTCCAATTTTCGGTCGTAATTCTCCCCCTAGTAGACAGGCGATAACAAGTTTAGTGAAAAATTTGAGTCTAAATATTCGTTGTGTGATGTTGCTGCGTCAGTGAGACAACGGATTGGTCGAAGTGTCGAAAATATCGCTGCGGTTCAGACCGTTGCAAACGATCCAAATCAGTCAATTCCACGGCGTTCTCAAGAATTGGGCATCGCTCAGACCACATTATGGCGTATTTTGCTTAAGGATCTTGGTTTACACCCATACAAGATCAAGCTGACTCAAGAATTGAAGCCGATGGACCATTTGAAGCGACGTACGTTCTCCGATTGGGTGATGATGATGATGATGATGAATTTCATCGCAAAATTATCTTCAGTGACAAAGCTCATTTTTGGCTCAATGGGTTCGTCAATAAGCAAAATATGCGTTATTGGTCGAGTGAAAACCCACATGTGCTTTATGAAACACCACTTCATCCACAAAAAATAACTGTTTGGTGCGGTTTGCATACCGGCGGCGTTATTGGGCCATATTTTTTCGTCGACGATAACGATCGTCACGTTACTGTGAATGGTCAGCGTTATTGCGCCATGATCACCGATTATTTTTGGCCCGAATTGGAAGATATAGACTTGGACGACATGTGGTTTCAACAAGATGGTGCCACAAGCCACACAGCACACGCTACAATCGATTTATTGAAGAGTAAGTATGGTGAGCGTGTTATCTCAAGACATGGGCCAGTCGATTGGCCGCCTCGTTCGTGCGATTTATCGCCGCTTGACTATTTTCTGTGGGGTTACGTTAAGTTATTGGTTTATGCCAACACGACGATAACGTTGGAAGAGCTCAGAGCCAACATTGAATGCGAAATAGCGGCCGTTTCGGCCGAAATGTGTGGCAGAGTCGTTGAAAATTGGGTCCAACGAATCGACCGCTGTAAACGTATCCGCGGTGGCCATATGACCGAAGTCGAGTTCTGTTCATTAATGTTTTGATTGCGCTTCAAGCCAATTATAAAGTTTTTAAAATATCTCAAATGGTTTGCCTTTTATTTAAAAAGAAAGTTGTCAGGTCGTTATTAGAAAACCCTATATATCTCCCCTTGATCTGAAGAGGTGTTCTTTCTCGCTGGCAAAACCAGCTTTTGTTGTTGTTAACAGTATAACTAATTGGGGAACTACTAACAGAATAGAATTTAATGCTTACAAAATACAAAGCTGTGTGCTATCGTTAATGCGAAATTTAAACACAGAGTCATTGTCCATGAATGGCACTTGCGCCGTCGAAACTGAAAAACTTTCCAAATTCGGTATGTATGTTGGAATGACCACATATTCGGTGTCGAAATGTCTAGGATTTCTCAAGCGTTGTAAGAAATACTTTATCCCCTCTGATCTGGCCGCAATATACATATAAAGCATTTATCCGCCGGAATTGGAGTACAATGAGCACATCTGGTCGGGTGCGCCCAAAACATATTTGCACCTGCTAGATAGGATTTAAAACCGAGCGATATAACTCATAGGTGATAAAAGTATCAACCAGACACTAGAAATCTTTGAATACCGAAGTAATGTCTCGGGTCTCACTCTGTTTTATAGCTATTTACACCACCTGTGCTCCATATAAATCGACAGTAGCATCCCGCCCCTTCAAATTTTTAACCGTAGCATCTGTTCTGCTATGAATGCTTATCAGTTTAGATACCCTCAAACCCACCTTTGGAGTAAGTGAATTTCAAAATTTTGCATTATAAACTGCAACTGTTAAATAATTAAAACACTAAAAAGGTTTTGGGAAGCAAGTTTTATTTTCGACCGGCACAATAAAGGTTGAAGCTCAACTAACTGCATGTTTGACGGCTAGCTAATACAATGATGGCTCTACGTGTGACACTCCTCACGTTAAGCTACGTATATACGAGTATATCGTACTACAAGACCCACCCGAAAATTGAATTACGTAGGCATTTTTTCTTAAATGAGCCACTACGCGGCGTCCTTACACAGTCTTGTCTTGTCATCTCATTTCATTGTGACATGAGACCCAAAAACAAATCCTAAACAGACTTCGAGGATTCAAAAGGTGGTCAAGCGTTTTATGAAGACATAAGCGTCGATACTTAAACCTCTGCCACAACATCCTTTGACACTTACTGTGAGAGTGCTAACAGCGACCCTGAGTACTTGTTTAGTAAATATCTGTCTTATGCTTGCACCTTACTACAGGTACCAGATTTTTGCGTAGAAATTCCAATCAAAGGAACATTTACATACATAGGGCGGAAAAAAATCCATTAGGCATCCTGGGAGGTAATGATAGGATTTTGCACATCTAAGCCCTGAAACATACATATGGTAGATCTCGCTAAGTACTGGCACTTCCTAATGGAAATTCGCAGCCAAGTGTTTCTTTTGGTCGAATTAGGACAAGTATCCCGCTCACGTTTTGGTAAATACGACTTTTTAAAATTACAAATATCAGAAACTTCCATCCTTCTTTAAACGGTTTTCAATTCTTTTTGAATACAATTAGTTCCAGAACGTCGTCCATTAAAGGCTTAACAATTTTATGGCGTTCCGCATATCAACTCGGTTCCAGAAAAAAAAAAAAAAAACGAAAACCCAATAAATTCTTTCCAGCGCCCCTGCATTTGTCTACTCAAAATATTGCTACTGCCTGCACAATTTAAAATTGAAATCTCCTTTTCTGTTTTTTTCCTGAGCCGCGGTTACAAATTTCATATGCCAATGACGTACATGTGAATAAGCCCCGGAATACTCGTACGTATATTCCATTCTGATGAAAATTGGCAGTCCTCGAAAATTTCGAAATTTGTATGTCTCTCGCTGCCATTGTTGCCAACTTATTCAGCCACGTTAAGGCCAATGATACTCAATCCAGATGGCTGGAAAAAAGCAAATTTAGTACTGAAAACCGTTTCTCTTTTTTTCTTTTTACTGCTTTCCTACATTCTTCCACCTCCCTATTCATGAACTATTTCTTTACATATTTTCGACGGGAAATTGTTTCATCAGAAAATCGTAAAAAAAAGTGTAGTCGAGCTACATTCACCTGCTTTCGCTATTTTCCTAAATTTTCCAATTTTTTCTCCCCCAATCCCTGTGCTAAGGGTGAATCAAAAACTACGTATCATACGCCAAAAAAAGGGGAATACAAAAATAATAAAAAAAAGGGTTAGAAAATGACTGACATAAATCCAGAGAGCGATGTTTTATCTGCGGCCAAACGAGAAAAGGGACACCTAGCAGCCAGGACTTTTGGACGTAATAGCACGTCTTTTGGAATTATGCTTATTTGCCGTTTTATTTGAATTTTTTTTTTTCGCGTGCTTATTTTACTTTAAAACCGCCATTTCCTCATCATCTTTTGTTGCTTTTTGTTTTTGTTTTAAGGCCTACTACTTCGTAAATTGAAGATATTAATTGTACAAACGGATTGCGGATGATTTAATTGGGTATTGGCAGATATAAAGAAGAAAACAGTGACCATTAGACTTTACTCTTCTGGAAGTGATAAGGTGATGGGAAATTACCAATTAAATTCTGCAAGATACACGTTTTTTAAGTTACCCCAAGGAACCACTTTCTGTTTTTTTTTTTGCAGATAGCGAACGGTGGTGTGGTGTTTCGTTTTGATGCACCCTTCATGCTTGTTCTGGCACTCGTCGAAGATTTATTATTGTAGAGATACTTTGTTGCGGCTATTTACAAAATATTTGCAATAAGAACTGTAAGCTGTAAGATGTATTTATTAGACTGTCTTTTTTAAAATTCTGATGAAATGGTAATTGTTTTCAGTTATGGTTGGAGATAATTTGATTAATTAGAAATATAATGAAACTTAGAGATATACGATTACGAAGCTAGTTCTACTAGAAGAACCGACCATTAAAAAACTTCGACGTATTTTAACCATTCTTAGTTAGAGTACTGAAATATTTAACGGCGTCGACATCATTTTCACTTAAAGCATTCTAGGCCATCGTATCAGTACGCCTAACACATGGGCTGCCGTGTTATAATAAAACACAAAAGTTTTGCAAAATTCAACTTTATTTATCAATATAGTTGCCTTCGAGGGCGATACACTGATTGAAACGATTTTTCAATCTTTCGATACCAGTTTTGTAGTACGATTTTGGTTTAGCCTCAAAATAGGCCTCTGTTTCGGCGATTACTTCTTCATCGGTCTTAAATCTCTTTCCGGCGAGCATTCTTTTGAGATGTGCGAACAGAAAATAGTCGCTGGGGGCCAAATTTGGAGAAAACGGTCGGTGGGGAAGCAATTCGTAGCCGAATTTATTCAATTTTGCCATCGTTTTCATCGACTTGTGACACGGTGCATCGTCTTGATGAAACAGCAGTTTCTTTTTCTTCAAATGCGGCCGTTTTTCTGCGATTTCGTACTTCAAACGCTCCAACAACGCAATGTAATAGTCGCTGCTGATAGTCTGCCCCTTTTAGAGATAGTCGATGAAAATTATTCCATGTGTATCCCAAAATACGGATGCCATAACCTTGCCAGCCGACTGTTGAGTTTTTGGTCGTTTTGGACGAGGTTCGTCGCCTGCTCGCCACTCAGCTGATTGCCGACTTGACTCTGGTATGAAGTGATGGAGCCAAGTTTCATCCATTGTCACATGCCTACGCAAATATTCGGCTTTATTGCGGTTGAACAGCTTTAAACACTCCTCTGAATCATCAACACGTTGTTGTTTTTGGTCGACTGTGAGCAAACGCGGCACCCATGTCCAAATATTCGTATATGATATATTTTACACGCTCTTTTGATATCTTCAGAGCCTCAGCTATCTCGATCAACTTCACTTTACGGTCATTCGTAATCATTTTGTGGAATTTTTTTATGTTTTCATCTGAAATAGCCTCTTTTGGACGTCAACTGCGTGCTTCATCTTCGGTGCTTGTATGACCACTTTTAAATTTTTCAATTCACTTGCGAATGGTTCGTTCGGCTGGTGCAGAGTCCGGGTAACACTTATCAAGCCAATTCTTTG
The DNA here is from genome assembly GCA_907269105.1 of Volucella inanis. Classification (NCBI taxonomy): domain Eukaryota; kingdom Metazoa; phylum Arthropoda; class Insecta; order Diptera; family Syrphidae; genus Volucella; species Volucella inanis. The sequence continues at coordinate 83,954,781 of OU026155.1, read as the reverse complement.
CATCGACTGCATTTTTTCCCATCAAAAAGCAATAAAAAATCAACACACGAAATTGCTTTGAATCCATTTTTTTCACAATAACAAAAGTTGCTTCACTCCCAACTCTATATCTCGAGAATTTGTTGTTACTAACTGAAAATGGTATGGATTTATTTTAAGTGGCGCCCTCTCTTAGAAACGGTTCTTCGCTTTGCAATAAGCAATCTACATTCATTCTAATAGATGAACCGTAGAAATTTCGCTGAATTTTTTGAAAAGTTGAGAAAATATCGCTTAGTTTGCAGGAGGTTTGTGGAGGCCATATATGAGGACACAGACAGTCCTAACGAATAAAAGGGGTTCAGATTTCGCCCTCTGTGACTTATTCTCAGCGTTCTCATTGGCGGCAATACCATTATTACCTGACACCAGAATAAGACTCAGTAGTTCAGCCTCTCGACTGCCTTCAGAGTAGACCTGCATTCTCGAATTAGGTTGAAAGTGGTAAGAAGGCTCTCCAAGGCTTTAAGGGCAACTTAGCTTTCGTTGTAGACTTTTAATGATATTTCACAAAATGAAAAAAACGAAATCAAGTGCTCTAAGGCACTTGAAATGTTGACAGTGGCATACAGTGAGTCTGCTCTAAGTAAAAAAAATGTTTACAGGAGGTGCAAGCTCTTCCATGATGGTCATCAACAAGAGATGAAATCTTGAAGCTGTGAAAAAATTGTTTTGAAAAATCGTCGAATTACCATTAGAGAAGTTGCTGAGGATGTTGATACGAGTATTACGGTCGGTTTGTGCCATGTAATTTTTTCGGATGTTTTGGACATGAGACGTGTGTCAGCGAAGTTTGTTCCGAAACTTCTTAGTTTTGATCGCTTCTTGTGAGACATTTTTTGTCAAAAAACAACACGAAAATTATGCCTCTGCCACCATATTTACCAATTTTGTTCCATGTGACTGTTTTATATTTGGGTGGAAAACCACAAGTAGCTATCGCTTGAGCCCTCCAGCACCTCAATGTGAATATATCATTTGTGTCTCGAACCATAGCTCCATGCCATGGAGGTGGTCATAAAAAAACAGCAACGTTGGCAGAAATGGTTCGGAAAGTGAAGGTTCGAATTGAGCGAAATCCGGTGGAAGAAAGTGGCTTGTGAGCTCAACATATCGTTGGAACGGATGCAACACATACCGAAAAATGAGCTTGGGCTCAAGCCATTTAAGTTTCAAAAAGCACACGATCTTACACCGCAACAGAAAAAAGTTAGAGTCGAAAGAGCGAAGGCGTTGATACGCTTGCACGAAAGTGGTTAGTTGAAGAATTTTGTTTTTTCCGATGAGTCGCCATTTGTTATCGAGCAATATGTCAACAAACAAAATGGCCAAGTTTATTTGCCAGAGAGAGAGGTCCTTCGGAAATTTACACCTTCGGACGGCCACCAGAAAGCAGGCAGCACCGATAATGATGGTTTGGGCCGCCATAGCCGCCGATGGTCGTTTTCCGCTCGTATTTTTGGACCGTGGCGTCAAAATTAATGCGATCGTATACCGTGAAACGGTTTCAGAGACAGTATTGAAGCCTTGGGCAAGCAATCATCTCAGTTGGAGACCGTGGATATTTAAACAAGACTCGGCACCGTCTCAAAAAGCGGGCGTCAACCAAGATTGGTTAAAAAACAATGTTCCACACTTCATTTCTTCGACACAATGGATTACAAATTCTCCGGATGCAAATCTGTTGGATTTCACTGTCTGGGATATTTTGAAGGCGAAGGTTGGCACTAAAAAATACCAAAGTTTGGACCACCTCGAACAAGCACTTCGCCGGGATTGGGCTAAAATACCGCAGAGCCACTTGCGTGCAGCGTGCGATGCACGTCGATGGCCGTCTCAAAGCCATTATTGGCGCCAAAGGTAGACATATTGAAAACTACTGATATAGTTTGAAAATTAATGTATTTTCCAACATTTTTTGCTTTGGCATAATAAAATTTATCAAAAAATAAAAAAATTATAGCATTTTAAAAAGTTGCAGTTCGAGTCAGTCAATCAAAGTGTGATTATTTTGCTGTTTGGTTTTTTATTGTTTTATTTTTGACAGCTCACGAGTAATTCGTGACATATACTAAAGTTTAATATGTTCAGTTAGTATTGCCATTTTATTGTGGAGAGACTTGCATCCAGAAAAGTCTTACAAATTATTGAATTTCATTATCAAAATTTGTGCTCTGTGAAAAATGTTTTTTGCGCACTTCGACATTTTATGGTCTTCATAATCAACATACTGAGGGAGCAATTCAAGCCATAGTTACTAAATTTCGCCCCAATTTCACTCTATTGGATATCAAGTCACCTAGTTGTATGCGTCAAGTGCGTACGCATTAAAATACAGGCGGGATTTGTCAATTCGTCGCCGTTCGCAGCAATTGGGATTCTGTTACTCGACTACTTGGGCCTTAGAAACGCTTTTTTATTAAAAAAATTGTCTTCAACGGCTTAGCTAATTTCTGGTTGAATGGATATGTTAATAAACAAAACTGACGTATTTGGTCCGATGAGCGATCTCAAGCAATACAAGAGCTGCCAACGCATCTGGAAAAATTCACTGTTTGGTGCGGTTTATAGTCAGGCGGAATCATTGGCCCGTATTTTTTCAAAGATGACCGTGAGAACAATGTTACAGTCAATGGCTTCCGATATCGGTCAATGGTTAAGAAATGTAATTCAGTGTTTTCGTCATATTTGTCAAAGAGAACACAACAAGTAAAACTTGGTGGAATCTTCAACAATCAGTTGGAAATAAAAATTGGAGTTCCACAGGGCTCAGTTTTGGGACCATTGTTACTTTTAATGTCTATTCACTGTTCAACCAGTATAGTATAAGTATATGTTACTTTGGCAACAGTTAGTTAAGCATAACTTACTGACAAGCAATAAGACAAGGTTTATGATATTATGTGGCCTTAGAGAATCATATCTACTTACTGTGAAGCCGTCTTCCATTCTAGCCCTTGCACATAATTACCATTATCTGTTCATACGTGTGGAACCTTGAAAATGTGGTACTGGAAGTTGGAAGGCTAAAAACTAACCTCATCATCTGGTACGAAGCTAACACTCATTACACGGTTTGGGGCAGTACGGATATCAACTCGTATGTCGTATGGCAGATATCACTCTTTTAACCGAAAACATCACTCAAATGCTAACGAACTGGATGGAATCATCTCAACACTTGTTTTCGGACAACAGATACATCCAATTCAGCCTAAGTGATACTCCCCCTAGCCAAACATCATTCCGGAACCGATTGGCCAAAATACATAGGAATATTTTCAGAAACACTATTCAGTGAGCTCTCAAGTCCAGCGCGAAACACCAATGAGCTTGACATGAAAGTCAAGGAATTTACCTTGGCTCTCAATCGGTCTGTGGCTGCTTCCTGTCCTCTGATTCAACCTTGAGGAGAGGAAAAAGCCGCATCAGCACTAGGACTGCTTAAAAACACCTGCAGAAAATTTTTTAAAATAGCAAAAACCAAGAGAAAGGTGACTTGACTAGGACTCATACAAAGAATCCCTCAAAATATATAAAAAAGCAAACCAACAATCATGGAGACGATCTTGTGACAAAATCACAGAAACCTCTGAGGCATCACTGCTAAGAAAAATCTTCTCTACAAATCTTATGATGCCTAGCTGTTTAAAAAAACCGATAACTCCCGGATAACATCAATGGATGAATCACTCAACTTGCTACTGGACAGTCATTATTCAGGTAGCTCCTTATTCGCGGTCAATAGTAATCAAAACAGAACCACTGCAACCAATTCATGGTCTGATTACAAGAGAAAAACTGATTTTGGCGCTGCATAGCTTCAAACCATACAAGTCGAACCAGCAGACGATATAATACCTGCTGAGCTACAAAGGTCCTCAGATATTATCCTCCTCACGCTAGAGAATATCATGAGGAGTTGTACAGAAAAAATCCACATTCCACTGTCATGGGAAGAAGTCAATGAAGTTTTCATTGCCAAAGTCGCAAAATGCTCTCATGGTTTTCCAAATGACCGCAAACCTATACGTCTATCATCTTTTCTTCTGAAAACTCGAGAACGATTGATTAATATCAATATTTGAGGTAAAATTGATCTAAGACTTTTGTCAGCGGCTCAACATGCCTATTGCAAGGGAAAGTCGTTGAAAACGGCTCTTCATTTACTGACTATTACTTGTTTTCCTCTAGCCTTTATTGATCTCAGTCGTTCACTACTGTCTGCCTTTCCATACTTTCTTTGTGAAGATTGAGAGCTACTTGAACTTTGCTATTGTTAAGCCGTTTTTCTCATCTGATGCCGCTAATGATGACGAATTGTTTGTGATCGAGGATTCTCAGGAAAAGGTTGAGGCCATAGGGGCGACTTTCCAGGAAGTATACAAGGCCACTGATACCATTGGCCCTAATTATGACCTGGACAATCGCACCTTGGTGCACGACTTCATCTTTCGAAGTCTCTGGTTTCACCCGTTTCACCCCCCGTTCATTTCGAAAGAAATGACTCCATGAGATCTTCGACACAATCAGGGCTAAGAAATCAGTGGGTACCGATGGTATTCCGAACACCACCCCGTTTAATAATGCAATGAATAATGCACATTATCCAGCACATTGGAACCACGGCGGTGGTTCAACCTACCTCCAAAAAGGGAAAGGATATGTCTAATCTGTCGAATTTCCTGTCGATAAGTCTACTTCCGAATATCAGCAAGGTGTTTGAAAAGGTAATCAATGAGTCTCTGAATAGATGGGTTTCGGACAAACATGTAGTTCCGGATAATCAATTCGGTTTTAAGGCGGGACATGATATCTTACATGCCGCGTTTAAACTGGTGTCCGATATCCAATGGAATAAAGGCAAAAACCAATGTAATGGTGCCTGCCTTGTTGACTTCGAGAAAGCCTTCGATACCGTACGGTTAGAGGGTCTTTTCTATAAGCTGACTAGGCTGGCGATCAGTAAGCCACTCTTGTACAATCTTTATAATATGCTAACCAACAGACAGTTCATCGCGAAAAATGGGGATGTAACTTCTGTTGGAATATTTCAAATTAAAGATGGTCTTCAGCAAGGCGCGGTCAATTCGCCGATCCTGTTCAACATTTATACAAGTGACTTGATAGGTTCACTCCCTCATACTATTGAGTACGCAGAGGATTTGATAGCGTACAGAACAGATTCAAGAATCGAGGTCATTAACACTCTCTTGCAGTGTGACTTCGATAAGATAAGACGATTTTGCGATGACTGGAAGTTAAAAATCAACTTTCAGAAGTCGGAAAACATTCTTTTTAGAACGCTGTTTTCTGGAGCCTCTAGGGATACTAGAAAAAAATTGACGAAAGTTCTCGATCATTGGACAACACGGACAGCCTCTTGCCTGTTGAAAAGTAGTCAGATACTTTAGGGCTTGCCTTCGCTTGTACAGAACACCAGAGTCGGAGTATAAAAAAATTTATCCTAATGAGGTCCTTTACAACAGAGCGAACCTAATACGAGTGGACAACTTTGTAATTAAGCTGACTCGAAGGTACATTGCAAGAGAAATGGCATCGACGAATAACCTGATATCTGGGGCTTACTATCCCAATTATCGTTACCACGAGAGTGTGCGCTCTGAAGCATTCCTCTACCTAGATCAGATAGGTTAATCGCTCGGAAAGCTGGGAACAGGCGACTCAACTACAACAGAGACGTCGCAGACGGCAGTGTGGATCGTCTCAGGTTCAGTAGGGCGGTGGGGAATCGCGATAAGAGGGATGTCGTTCGGCAGCACCAGCATTTCTGGTGGTTGAATGATGGAAAAGATGTTTCGTTGTCGTCGTTTCCGTCAATTACGGACTAGTCTCACTAATGCGGCAGAGCTGACCAATCTATTTGCTCTGTGAATAGCGACGGCCAACTTACATAGGTTTAGGTTAGCATTTAAGAAATATATACATATATTAGTATATACCTTTGTATAAGCTACTTTTTAGAGTAGCTTAGAGTGCCTGTGTGGTTCCAATAAGTTAATATAAGACTGTTAAGTAATTTTATGCTAGCATTTAAGCATTTTTTGTTAGTATGTAAGGGTTAATGATTACGATAATAAAATGCATTTAAAACTAAAAAAAAAAAACTGATTTTGATCAGCTATTCTGTTAAGGTAAACTGACTTTGCAGGCTTAGACATAACCACAGATTCATTGAAATTTGTTTTAGTTGGACTCGATTAGTTTTGATACACGATGATTTCAATATTGTAAATATCCCAGTGAAGAATAACAAGGTTATTTCGACAGATTTGGTTTGTGTTTATTATGATTATGAAAATAATTCCGTGTCGTTTGACAGCGTCCACTACAATGCCAAGGAAAGGCCGAGTTAACATAGGTGATCTACTTCATGTAAGATCCGCACTGTTGATCGACGAATGACGGATAATGAAAATAGTCTTGTTGGCATGTCTGTTCAAGAATGACTGAAGATGAACGGCAAAGCGAATACATTCAGAATACAACGTCAGCGAGTACAGCACGATAAACATGACCATTGCTCTGATTTGGTGCTCCTATAAACCTGGAATGAGCGGCATAGCATTATGATTCGAAAATCGATGACAATGCGGACAGATCAGTAACGATTGGAGGAATCTTAGTTGTTTGTCCACATTGTAAGACGTTGGGATTCAGAGGCGAAACTCTTTTATTACGCTCATTGATTTTAAGAACAGAAAGTGACTCTACACATTTCCTGGTCAACATCCAAACGGGACAATTTCATGCCCACTTTCAAAGTAATTACAACACAATCCTCTTTCGCATTATTCGCCATCAGAAAATATACTGAAATCAATCAACACTGTCAATTTCACATCACCATTGCAGACTCAAGGGAAAATATATCATTCAGTAGGAGCGCTGTTGCCACACCGGATGCAGACTATCAATTCTTACAAAAATTTATTTCATGTGCAATTCGTATGATGAAGTAATTTAGCGTTGTATTCACAGAATTGTAAACATTTCTTCATCAGAACAACGAATTGATCAAATTGATCGGACGCTATCCGGAAGCTATAACATCGTCATCAGGGCTGACAAAACGTCGTTAGGTGAGCACGAAAGAACATTCAATTCGTCGACAATCGACGAAGTGGCTGTTGTTATTGGTGAAGAAAATATTAATTCCAATCTAGATATGTCATACTTCATCTTCTCAACAATGATTTGAAAAACGTGTCCGAAACGCATATGACCTACGATGCGCTACAATATCCACTGATCTTTTGCCAGGGTGAGGACGCATACATCAGAATGGTTAATCAATTAACTTATGATCCGTGAGGGTGAAGAAAATCGAATTGTGAAGTGTCGCTGTTTTTCAATTAGTTCACGGTTAACATGTGTGTGAAAATTGAGACTGAACGACAGACACATATTAGTTTCAATGGAAACGCGATGGAATTAATGCCAACGGCGATGTAAACAACGTCTGAAGAATGACAATTAGATCGGAAGCCCTTGCCACATGCACGAGTACGCGCAAGATGCGATGTCGTATCTTAGACAATATGGCCGCCCATAACATTCACCTGAGGAGCAACGAGGCTTTTTAGCGACACTCTACAGATCTATATTTGGCAGTGTATCTGAAAAACGGACAGCAAGTGTATTTCAATCCAGAGAACGTAGCGGACCGAGTGGCACGCCCGCCTTCGACAACATTGGCAAGATTCTTCCCAGTTTATCGAGTAGATGCCTTCGTGCGTACTTTGCTGTATGCTGAAATTTCACGTAATTACACATGAAACGCATCATCGGAATCGTTTCAGCATCGTAAACAAAGAACCCCACTTGAAGGTCGCATCTGCACTGTGCAGATAACGAAAAACGTTACGCTATCATCTATTGTTGTTGATGAGTGTTCGTGGTCCGACGTCGGAGGTATCTGTGTGCGACTAACCGTGTCAACTCTTACAGATGCTCGAGATCCATTGGGACAATACGCTTAAAGATTTTATCATATCTTCACCACCGCATCAAATTCGCACATTGTTTGCGATTAGCATATCCATATGCTCCCTTTGGAATCTGAACGATTTGTAGCTCAAATACGGTCGTACAAGAGAGACAGGTCTGAGGATGTTTTGAATCGTGTTCGTTGCCAAACTTCAAATCCGATGATATATGTGGACATGATATCACCTAATCGTCCAAAGCATTTTGCATCCAACCATGAATTACAAAGTGAACAACCATACGACACAGAAGCATTACCCGATGCAGTTCGTACTATGAACGTTCCGCAATTGGGTTGAAAACAAAAGACTTCGTACGTCACTTTGATGGAGGTTGTCAACAATGGAACTGGTGGCATATACTTCCTGAAAAACGTTCTTTATTTCATACTTTGGAATTGGCTTCATCTGGAATACCAGCGACTTTTGTAAAAGGCGGATAAACTGCACGTTATGCCCTGTAAATTAACGAGACTCCAACTTGCAATATTCTCAAAAATAGTGCAATGGCGAAGATTCTACAGAGATGAAAATTGATCATTTGGGACGAATGCACAATGGACCACAAAAGGCCACTGGAGGCGATAGACAGAAATCTAAAAAGATCTTCGTGACATTAAGTTAAAGATTTATTGTGAGCACTTGTCGTAAAGAGATCCAAGGGACTCTCGACTGCTATGGTACTCTAATTTAATTCTCGTATGGACTACCGGTGGTAGTCTTGTAACTGTTCAAATCGTAGCAACCTTCGGTGGCGTCATCTGGAAACCGTTACGATAAATCCAATACTTGAGAATTGGCGGAGCCATGATTCTGTTGTTCGGTGACTGATTTTTGATTCTGATTTTCGTCAGACTCTTCCTGTTATTCAACGTTCAACTGCAGCTGATGAACTAAATGTGTGCCTGAAACTATAAAATCAATTACCGATTGACAACTCACATGCTAATATTTTTGCAACGACATCGAACTGCAGATGTGCCATCAAAGCAATTGTTGGACATTGGTAATGGGAAAATCGCAGTCGACATCTTGAATTGTGGACATTGACCCTTTTATTCTTCAAAATAAAACCTTCAGAGGGTCGTTTGCAGCAGAAGCCATATTCCATTCATAATTGCCATGGACCGAAATTTATTAATCAATTAAATTCAACATTGATTTCAAAATAAATTTGTATTTAATTTATTAAAAACTTCCACAGCGGCTGTTGACTCACCCTTTACTTGCCTATTCTGATGAAGTTTAACCCTAACAGACAGAGCCTCCCCGATATTCCCTTCATCGTTCCAGATCAATCTACCAAATGTATCATAGAAAGAGCAGCAGCAGTCATCGAATTCAAGTGATCTAGCCAATCTTGGATCAGTTCCTTAATCGGCGGGGGATGTTTCCAGTATGTTGGTTGGCCAATGGCCATTGACCTAAGTTTCGTAAAAAATGTATCTACAAAATACATTGCGACACTTATCTGGAAGATCAATTTATGTTGACATTTTCTTAGCATCTCGGTATGTTTGTTCGTCCCAAAACACAGGGGCCATTTGTCATTTAATTTTTTAAAAACTTATAAATCTTGTCACATTCATTTGAGCATTTTTCCTCCCAAACTCTCAGTCATCCATTTCAAACTCTCACTCAGTGTGAATATCTTTATTTGTATCTACATCTGTTTGTTTCAAAACACTACAACATGATGTGTGGCTGTTCCTTAATGAATTCGTCCCTCGTGTCATTGGTGATCAATCTAAAAATACTCAAAACAAGCAACGATTTTGAAACAAAACGTTTCAAAATACGAAACTGAATATATTCCCAAAGGTAACATATGCTCTCATTTGAGAATGAAATTCCCTTTTCTTTTGTTGGAAAAGGGTTTCTTTATCTTTAACTTTGCCGCAATCAGTCCTTTAGTCGTAACAGAAGTACTTCACTGCCCCAAGAGCATCATCAAGACCCAACAACAGCACAACACCCCATAACCATATTGCCAATTCCAATGGAGTAAAATTCAAAATTCTCCAAGATACAAATACACGTGTAAGATGTATAGTATACCATATAAGTATAAGATACAAGACGTTAGATATAAGTATTCCTTCCAAGTGGTTCTACAGATTGTGAATGGAAAATTTTTTTTTCCCTAATTATCCTATGGCATCCGAATGGCCAAAATGGATTCTGCCCATTCTCCAAAATCATTAGTAACCAAAATGAAGGAGCAACCTTCTATTCCTCAATCCGACGTCTGAACTTTCAGTTCAGGTTTAGCATATTGTTCAAATCCAAATCCAAATCCAAATCGAGAAATTTGCGGTTCCATTTGTGTGTAAGGTAACAAATTGCTTTCGCATCTGTGTAAGTAGTTTTGGTAATTTTTCTCCCTTCACATTACAGTCCTATTCCCAATCGACCTTTTGAAGGGCGATGGTTCTTATTATCCGAATTGTATGGCTTCTCCTGGTAAGACACAAAAAAAAAAAAAAAAAAAAAAACACAAACTTCTCCAAGTTTTGCAATCAATCAGTCATTTTGTGGATAATTCGTAAATGGTTTCGGTTTTGATCTATTGGATTCGAACGATGAACAAGTATTAGTATGTAGGTGGAAAAGTACAAACCAGTATTCAGCAAGAACATGGAGAAGCTGGAAATGTAAGAGCGCCACCACTGGGATTCAAGGAACCTAAAAACCTGGATTCCGGTGTTTGTGGTTAGGTAATGCAATTAATTTAAAACAATAGATCACAGGATTCTGTATTTTGTATTCTGACATCAGCGTTTCTAAGAATGTGTAAAGTTGGGGATTTGGTTGTAGTTAAATCCAAAGTTAGATCCAATGAATTCATAGTAAGAGTATCTGTGGGTTTGCTTAGCAATTTAGGTTGTTGGGTTTTGTGCAGAGCCGCAATTTGGATACGTGCAAATGATGAGAAAAGATAATGAATTGCTTGACCACATGCTTGCTTGTTACGTTCGAAAATCTTTATCTCTCTCTCCTCTTCAGCTAGTCGTTGGATGGTATCAACTATGCCATGCAACTGTCCCAGGTTAGTGGTTGGAAATACTCGTTCAGAGTACAACAGTGCGAAGTAGATTAATCACTTTTGGTTGGGATGAAGTTCTAGGAGATTGAAAAATGTGTCCATGGATCAAGTAGGTTCTTGTGGAAGTTTTGGGCTAAGTTTGGGCAACCATTTACACTTAATTGTATTATGAAACTCAAATTTCCCTCACCCTCTGCGGAAGTAATCGTTTCGTAAATTCATTTGAAAATGACCCCAATCAATGTGGTGACGAAGTTTTGTAATTGTGTTTGGAGCTGAATCTGGATATTTATTATCTTTTCAACCGGATTTTGTGTGGTGCGGAGCAAAGAAGTTGCTCGCCTATTTAAAGCAACTTTAGCTGATTGCATATACTTTTCGAAAAATCTTCATCAGGGTTTTTTTAAAATACGAGTATGATGTTGAGGAAGTCCTATGATACCGCCTTGTTTAAAACCTTTTCTGACATCAGAAGTGTCGGTAAATTTTACGGAGAGAGCATTCTCCATCGTCATTCTACACATTCTGACATTGGCATGGATGCCAATACCTAAAATGGCGCTGCTTAGTTTCTCTCTAAATATGATGTCATATGGAGTCTTGAAATCGATATGTGATGGATGGTTATGAGTGTCGATCTGAACTTTCATAATTTTCTCTACGACATGCCACAGTCTGGCATGTGGTCTTGCTGGACCAAAAAACCTTACAGATAGGGGATAATCCGAACGCTGGCAAATGGATTCAGGCATTTACACAATATGGCATAAATATAAGATCTTCAATGCGATGTAATGGAGATAGGTGATGTAGTTAGAGTAGTTAAAAGACTTTCGTTTCTTATGGTTCGGAAAAAAGTTGCTAAGTTTTGATACATTGCACATGCTTTCCTCCGATTAAATCTTGAAAATGCTCTCAAGCAATTTACTTCCACCTGCCTGATAAGCTAGACCTTCTGGTCCGATTCAGTAGCCATGTAGTACTTAAGATATTGCCATCTGTTGTGTATATTGAGTTAGGCAGCAGAGTTTGGAGGCCCCCGCTGTCAAACAGTATTCAGATTTTTTTTTTCATGTCCTCAGCAACGCTAGTAACGGTCTCTGTTCGGGTTTTGTTGTTGACGCATTGTTTTTACTTTTTGGTGCAACCTTTGAATGTCTATTTCTTCGATCGGCCGCTTTTTGTCACCAGAGAAGCCGAAGCCGATGAGCACTCTCGTTTTTCTTTCCGGCATCCTGTACAGCTCCGGAAAAAAGTTATGATGGGACTAGTTCAATGTATCTTTTCATAGAATTTTTCAATGTTTTGACTTCTGAAGTATCCGAAGACGTGATATGGTTGTAACATGGCTGTAACATGATAGTTATCCGAAATAATATTGGTCTCGGATGGACTGAAAACCTAATAATTAAGTAAGAAGAGTAAGGAAAGATCAAATAACTTTATTCGAACTACCCACTGACTATACGTCTCGGTTATAAGTCAGGTACTCACCTATGGAGAGTGGTTGTCTGGTGGATAGCCTTAGACATTGCTGTGCAATAAACAGTATGTCTGTGCATTAGCAAAGTCTTACGCACTACTTCCTACCCGCATAACCTGTTTCACTTGACAGCACTAGATATTTTCAGCAGACAAGTGACATGTAACGCACCTATTTGTATTAAAGCGACTTCTCAGTGGACAAATAAACTATTTGACCACCCTAATTTTCTTAGCACACTACATTATGACCCAACATTGGGTTTGACAGAGACTTTCATGCAAGCATTCCCTCTAGATCTAGAAGATGCTTTCATGTATATTATCTATGAATTTTTAAGACTAATAGTGCGGTTGGTGGAGGTGTTTTCTCAGATAAACTTAATCTAAGCCTCTCCTTCCGCCTCACAAATCACTGCAGTGTGTTCCAGATGAAAATTTGGCGGTGAAGGAAGCCCGGTCTGGCTGAACAAAAACATGATATCCTGCTTTGGATATCCACATCTTTTCGAATAGTCAGGCCGCTTTCAAATTCCTAGACTTAGAGATACCAAGGCTAAACATTGGTCTACATTTTAAAATCGATGAAAAGGTGTCGATTTGGATTTCTTGATTTTTTTCTAGAATCTGTCGAAGTGTGAAGATTTGTCAGTTTGTGGACTTTCTTAGTCTGAAACCGCACTGATAGGGGCCAGTCAGGTTGTTGACGAAGGGTTTCACACGTTCATATTATATTCCAAACGGCATAACATATTGTATCCGATGTTGAGAAAATTTATACGAGTACCTTTTATTTTTTTTTCTTTCTTTATTCTGATTTTATAAAAAAATTTCGAGCTTATTATAGAATAGTTAGTGGCATTAAATATTAAACAATATAAATACATTAGATATAAATGCCACTTCAAAACTAAATTATTTATTTATTGTGGGGTGATCAATAATTCAATTAAATACATAAAAAGGAATATAAATGAACAGGAAAGTTTAGAGCTGTTACAAAAAACTAAAAATCAAACAATGTAGAGCAGTAAAACTTCAATATCAGTATGATTAAAATCAAGGAGCTATATTTTCAATTTTTTTAAAAACGCGTTTAATGTTCTAATGCGTGTATACATGGAGTCTATTGAACAATTTGCAAGATACTATACAAAAAAAATTTTCTAAAATAGGTGGTACGAAAAGGAGGTATTTCGACAACAGAACGGTAAATACTTCTTCAATTGTAAGTGTCAGAGATTGGGCATATATTCACCCCTTATAAAAAAATCTTTGAAACTTTAAAATAGTATAAATGCCTGATAGGCAGGATTTTTAAGGACCTAAATAGCACCATAGAATGGGATAAGTGGTGAGCATTACATATTCTTCGGACGGCATATTTTTGTAACACAACAAGTGGTTTGAGATTGGAGATGTATGTACCCCCTAACAGTTTATACCATATTGTAACTTCGAATGAAAAATTGCGTAGTAGACTGTTTTCAAAGTATAATTCATACAACATTTTCTGAGTCGATAAAGACTACGAATAGCCAAACGCAGACAGTTTTTTAAGAATGCGATGTGTTCACCCCAACTCAGATTTTCATCTATAACAACACCTAGTTACCTAAACTGTTTTACGACTTCAACTTTAAAACAGTTTACATTGCATTTTACGCTGTCATTATATATGATTTTACAGGCTTTTGCAGTACAAGTACAATTTATCATGTTTTGCCGACAGCAGCCAGTTTAGGGATTGTCCTTTTTTTTGTATCGGGCATACGGTGTTGAGATTCCATTCACCAGTCATACACTACTCCGACCATGTCTGAGAAATGAGTTGGTGCATGTTCTCCACAAAGTCATTTCCAGCAGTTTTGATTTTAGCTTAGATATTTCTATCCTTACTTCGTTCTACTCAGGTGGACTAAAGTCTTGGCTTTCATCATCTAAGTTGACTGGTCGGTTCTATCTGACGGCATCGTGTCGGGCTTCTTCGCCATTATACACTTTGCAAAAAGAGTTTTTCTGTATTCTCAGCACCTCTATAGAGTTCTATACGGGTCTTCTTGCCTTGACATGTTCTTATTACCTGTTGGTAAAACTTCTGTACGTTATTCCTGGAGTGCTACCTATCAATGTCCTCGATCACGCGCTTCTGCGTTTTAATTTTTTTTTCTGGTGAAGCCGATGTTATTTCCGCTCTCGCTCACGAGCAGCTCTTGCTCTTCGTTGCAAGGTCGCTTTGTAGGCTTCTTGTTAAGCTGCATGTACTTGTCGGGTGGAACCCAGAATGTTGACAGTGTTGACATTGGTCTTCGGTTCTTGATGCTGGTAGTATAGGAGTTGTTTAGAAATTTTAGGATTCGCGATCGGCAAGGATTCTGGCGGTCATTTGCAATTGCAGCTTTTCTACGTTAAGTCTTCTCAAAGTAGTTGTTATTTGTTCTGTCGTTTTTAAAACTCGCATTGGCACCTTGTCTGCAACAAGGTGGTGATCAGAGTCAATGTTAGTTAGGTTCGGACGTCCAGAATACTGGAGTATGCCCTAAGTATATCGCAAAATGATCAATTCTATTTACGATTGGGAATCCGCCAGGTCCCCTTATATATATTGAGATGAGTAAATCGTGTGCTAGCTGTGTTAACTTTTCTTCCCGCCGCAAAGTCAATAAGCTTAAGTCCGTTGCCAGACGTGATGTCGTATAAGCTATGCTTACCAACTGTTGTAAAAAAGATGCCATTCTTTCCTATTCTGGCGTTAAAAACTCCTAGTAAATCATACATTCTGCTTTTGTCCAGGAACTAGTCGTAACAGTCTTTGGTGGTGTCGTGCATTATAGGATTATGTTTGCGAACTCACGCTCATACACATTTTTTTTATTTCTATTTTATGAATCTTTATTTCAATAAAAACTTAAAGCTAGGCATACAAATTTCGTATTACAGATTTTAAGAATTTAATTGAAACAGTTGGTACACCCTGTTGCAGTGACAAATTGCTGCAATTTAATTATTTAAATTCTCTATTTTAAATTTAATTAAATAATTAAATTAAAAAAAAACAAAAAGAATTTTATAAATATATCGATGGGGATGCGATAAAATATAGGGTTTTCTAATAACGACTTGACAACTTTTTTTTATAAATAAAAGGCAAACCATTTGAGATATTTCAAAAACTTTATTATTGGCTTGAAGTACAATCAAAACATTTATGAATGGAACTCGACTTCGTTCATTGGGCCACCGCGGGCACGTTTGCAGCGGTCGATTCGTTGGACCCAATTTTCAACAACTCGGCAACACATTTCGGCCGAAACGGCCGCTATTTCGTGTTCAATATTAGCTCTGAGCTCCTCAAACGTCGTTGGCGTGTTGGCATTAACCAATGACTTAACGTAGCTCCACAGAAAAAAGTCAAGCGGAGTTAAATCGCAAGAACGAGGCGGCCAATCGACTGGAACATGTCTTGAGATAACACGGTCACCATACTTACTCTTCAATAAATCGATTGTAGCGTGTGCTGTGTGGCTTGTGGCACCATAATACCGCCGGCATGCAAACCGCACCAAACAGTTATTTTTTGTGGATGAAGTGGTGATTCATGAAGCACATGTGGGCTTTCATCCGACCAATAACGCATATTTTGCTTATTGACGAACCCATTGAGCCAAAAATGAGCTTAGTCACTGAAGATGATTTTGCGATCATTTTGGCGCATCTTCTCCAGAACCCAATCGGAGAACGTAGGTCGTTAGTGTACTTTACCATGATGAAAATGTTGAGTTTACTGAATAAATTGACAATGACAGTTTAATGATTAGTGAAAGAGTGTGTTCACAAATTAAATTCAAAGTTGTCAAGTCCCTATTGGAAAACCCTATATTAAAAGTAGAAAATTTGGGGGGGAAAAAAAAACAACAAAAGAGGTATCGAACCAGGGGATTCAATAATTCACCAATCACAGCGTAGCTTAACGAAAAGAGCCAACATTTAATTTTTTTTAAGTAAAACACATCTTAGACTTGCAGGTAATTTTTTTAAATAAATAGGGTGCAGTATTTTATTAAAATGCGTTCCACCCCAACAAGATGTACCATACCGCAGTTTAGACTTAAGTAACCCATTATAAACTAGCTTTAAGATAGTTAAGATAAGACGAAATCTATTGCAATTAGATGAATGGTATTGTAGAGGCATATCATCACAAATTTTACCAAAAATATTAAAAATTACAAACTTTGTTTTCTTACTTATGATCAATTTGTGAAGTTTGAACCATCTTTGCATTATTTCTAGATCAAAGTTTATATCCAAGAAGATGTTGAAGTAACTTTTACCATAAAACGACAAAGCAGTGCCATCGGCAAAAGCTGTGACTTTTACAAAAACCAAAAAGAGAATAGGACCCAAAACAGAGTCTTGTGGAACTCCAATCCAATGAGAATCTTTGAACTCAAACAATTTCGAAACCTTACTCTCTGACTCCGATTAGTTAAATAAAAAGCCAGCCAGTCATGGATAAAGCCTCTAAACCCAGCGCTATAAAGCTTTTGAAGCAATATATTATTGTATGATCCACCATATCAAAGGCTTTAGTGATGTCAATAAATAGAGTATCAGATATATCAAAAATATTTGAAAAGACTGATAAAAGGGATATAGGGCGGTAATTATTTATTTATATGGTAAATATAATACATGGGCCGAAAGGTCCGTTTCTAAGAGAGGGCACCACTTGAATTAAGTCCATACCATACCATCCAAGCAATTTCGTGTGTTGATTTATCAATGCTTATTGATGGGAAAAAATGCAGCCGATGCAAAGAAATGGCTTGATAAGTGTTACCCGGACTCTGCACCTGCGGAACGAACCATTTGCAAGTGGATTGAAAAATTTAAAAGTGGTCGTACAAGCACCGAAGATGTCCAAAAGAGGCTGTTTCATATGAAAACATCAAAAAAGTCCACAAAATGATTACCGTAAAGTGAAGTTGATCGAGATAGCTGAGGCTCTGAAGATATCAAAAGAGCGTGTTGGATATATCATATACGAATATTTAGACATGCGAAAGCTCTGTTAAAAGTGGGTGCCGCGTTTGCTCACAGTCGACCTAAAACAACAACGTGTTGATAATTCAGAGGAGTGCTTAAAGCTGTTCAACCGCAATAAAGCCAAATTTTTGCGTCGGTATGTGACAATGGATGAAACTTGGCTCCATCACTTCCCAACAGAATCAAGTCGGCAGTCAGCTGAGTGGCGAGCAGGCGACGAACCTCGTCCAAAACGACAAAAAACTCAACAGTCGGCTGGCAAGGTTATGGCATCCGTACTTTGGGATACAAATTGAATAATTTTCATCGACTATCTCCAAAAGAGGCAGACTATCAACAGCGACTATTACATTGCGTTGTTGAAGCGTTTGAAGGACGAAATCTCAGAAAAACGGCCGCATTTGAAGAAGAAGAAAATGCTCTTTCATCAAGGTAATGCACTGTGTCACAAGTCGTTGAAAACAATGGCAAAATTGAATGAATTAGGCTACGAATTGCTTCTTCACCCACCATATTCTCCAGATTTAGCCAACAGCGACTATTTCTGTTCGCAGATCTCAAAAGAATGCTCGCCGGAAAGAGATTTAAGGCCGATGAAGAAGTAATCTCCGAAACAAAGGCCTATTTTGAGGCTAAACCGAAATCGTACTACAAAACTGGTATCGAAAGATTGAAAAATCGTTTCAATCAGTGTATCGCCCTCGAAGGCAACGATATTGAAAAATAAAGTTGAATTTTGCAAAAATTTTGTGTTTTAATATAAAGCGGCACTGACTTTTCAGCCCATGCGTTAATAACTCTTATTCTGCTGGTGACGTAACACTCATCAAGCCATTTCTTTGCATTGGCTACATTTTTTCCCATCAAATAGCAACCAAATTGCTTTGAATCCATTTTTTTTTTTCACAATTACAAAAGTTGCTTCACTCACAACGCTATATCTCGAGAACTAGTCGTCCGACAGCTGCCAAATTAATACACGTATCTTTTAAAGGTTGAAGGTACTAATTGATAATGGTACGGATTTAATTCAAGTGGTGCCCTCTCTTAGAAACGGACTTTTCAGCCCATGTATTACATGCTGCTTTAAATGTATAATTAGGTATATAATAATTTGCAACTTCTTCATCAAAGATTCATATTTCAGAAAGAAAGATGAGATCCGCTAAGTGATCTAAGAAAGCAAGATCAGTTTAAAGCGTATTAAATTTTTCTTAGGCTACGGATGTTTTGGTGAATTACCGAAGGACCAGAATAAGATACTTTGTTTGTATGATCCAAGCAAAAACAATTAAAACTATCAGAATTTAAAAAAGAAAAAACTTAATTCACTTGCATTATTATGGGGACTGTTTGACGTATTATTTATATTATGTAGGCCATGAAATTACCAAAAATGTAAAATTAATTTTCAATTTTAATAAAGTGATCAAAACTTATAACTTTAATCACCTTTTCCCCTTCTTTTTTCCTGATAAGCACGGATGAATTCCTTATCCATTGATCCATTAATCCTTATTTCCATTGATGAAAATCTTGCCAGCTACCACTACCGCTGCTCTCAGGACTACAGATGCTCGCCGAAAGCTTCGAATTAAGATATGAGAAGCTTATGCACACTATGTTCCCCGTTGAGTGTTTTTTTTTTTTCCTTCAATTTCTTTGCATGCTTAACGTAGACATAGTCAATCTGCTCCGGCACGATCTGCACACCAACACCATCAGTCAAGAGCTTCATCTCTTCATCGTTCTCGTGTGCATTTTCATAACTGACAGTGGGAATACCAACAACATCCGCAACACACTGCTTGTGACTTTGCTCGAAAAATTTCACCTTCAACTCCAGGTCAACTACCCGTTTGTTGAGAATTTCATTGTTTTCCTCCAGAGCTTTGATTTTTAAGAGTGCATGTCGGAAGCTCAAGACTTCTTGCCTAAATCTGCCGTGTATGACAAATCCGTATCCGAATAAGCGCTATTTGTTTTCCCTATAGCTATCACAATAGTACATACCACAGTTCTTCATCCCCTTTATGTCCGGCCCAATTCATAGCACTTCCTGTATGGCAGTGATGACTGCGTGATAGCAGTTAAAGGAGGGAGACGTTCATGAATAGAAAATGGCAAAATGCGTCAAACTGCTTCGGAAGTATTAATATATCCCCCGTTCTGAAATGAAATCACTTCATCCTTCTGATTTTGTACCTCAACAAAAGCTAAATCCGAACCTTTGTTGACATATGTACTCGTATTTACATAGATATAATTGTATATCGATTTTATACTATTGTAAATTACAACGTTAATACATATGTATGTGCTTTAAAGGTGTATGACAGTATCGGTGAAAATAGAATAACCCCCGAATGTGTGATTAAAAACGTTTTTATACCATTAAATGCAAGGAATCATAACTAAAAATTATTAACTAACAATTGAATTTGTTATATTTGTGTAAGATTGTTTACTTAGGTAACACAAGACACTTTTATTTTCTAGGGGTTAAAATTATATATTTACATTTACTTAATTAAACTAACTGATGAAATATGAGTGTAAGAATTTGTTTGTTGCAAGAACTGCCACTGCCACAGAACTGTCTCTCATATTCTTCCGTGACAGTGTTGCTGATTGCCTACATTTGTTATAAACTATACTTAATTGTTGGAACCAATGCTAAGTCGTTTACCATTATAGGTATTCCGGTGATAGTCACTTGCATGCAATCGATAAAATCTACTTTTTAATATTTATAACGAAAGCCGATCACTTCTGTCAATCTCCTTTTCATATCTGTAATGCCCCATCGAAATCGGTTCAGCCGTGTTTTATTATCCTACAAACAACCAGACGCATAAGCTTAAACAAATTCAGTTATTTCGATATTACATACAGACACTTCAATTTAATTTATATCTATAGATGTAATCGTATAGATTGGGAAAAGATATGAAAAACGGGAACACAGAGTATGCCGAGAACGATGAACTTATCACAAAAAATCAAGCCAATTTACCTTAATTTAAACGTAATCATCTTGAGTACGGCTCAAGCCAACAACGGAAAGTAGGCTTATGGTCGTGAATATCACAATGTATATAACATATGTATATGCATACATACATATGTATGTATTTATATCTATCTATGGATATCTACATATAATATTGTATCTTCTTTTCTATCTCTGGGGCTTTTCTGCCTATCTTGGGATTTTTGGGGGAGGAGGATTGGTTGTCTCCGCTACAATTACTTATCTGTCGTGCTGTCGTATCCGTTGCGGTTTTTTTTTTGGTGGCATGGTGATGTAGCTTTTGTCCTTTTTTTACTTTCTTAGTTTTGTTGTTCGTGCTGTAGTTGTTGTCCTTCCCTTCGTGTTCTTCCGCCCCTTCGGTGTTTTTGCGTGTTTTCTTGGCATGCATATTCGTAACATAAATGACAACAAGTACCTATGTGTTTTCTTTTTTTGTTCTTGGCTTTGGAAAAGACGGTCATTGTAAGGTGATAAGCTATCGAATGAATTCACCGAGTTCTCACGCACTCAAACAGCACATACAGGTATATGGAAGTCTGTTAATTCAACTGTTGGAAAAAAAAGAATCACATCCAGAGCTCCAACAGGCTCTCCTTGAATCTCCAGCCAATCACATAAGTCAATTTGCAATGTTTGTAGGTAATGTTTGTAAGCTACGTTTGTTCTGTCGTCCAAGTGATTACTTTAGTTCGAAGCCAGACCTCTGACCCGAAACTAAAGCTAAAGGGTTGAAAGGATGAAAAGGTCATGGAGAGGACCGTAAATCTTCTTCCAGACATACCTATAATGAGTGGACCGGATGTGTCATAGGGCCATTACGGTCAATGGAGCGCGTGGTCGGCGCTCGAGGATATGGGTACTGACAATCTCTGCTTTCATCATTTCATCAGGATGGTGCTACGCGCCATATAAGTCGCGAAATCATCAAGTTGTTGCACAAAAACTTTCCTGTGCGTATAATTTCGCGTTTCGGAGACAACCATTGGCCGCCGAGATCTTGTGATATAACAGCGTTAGACTGCTTTATTTGGGGCTGTGCTAAAAGAAAGATCGCAGCCAACCATCTGCAAACAATTCCAACTCTTTTTTATAAATATCTCAAGGGAAACTTGAAAGAAATGAGACCAACAAATAGTGCCCCGAATATGTTAAAATTTCGAGAAAAGGATAAAGGATTGCAAGCTGAGCCGAAGCAGTCATTTGGAAGATTTTGTGTTCCATATATAGGGTTTTCGTATAACGAATTGATAACTTTTTTTTTATAAATAAAAGGCAAATCATTTGAGATATTTCAAAAACTTTATTATTGGCTTGAAGTACAATCAAAACATTTACGAATGGAACTCGACTTCGTATATATGGCCACAGTCTGCACGTTTGCAGCGGTCGATTCGTTGGAACCAATTTTCAACGACTCGGCCACATATTTCGGCCTAAACGGCCGCTATTTCGAGTTCAATGTTGGCTCTGAGCTTTTCAAATGTCGTCGGCGTGTTGGCATTAACCAATGACTTAACGTGGCCCCACAGAAAATAGTCAAGCGGAGTTAAATCGCACGAACGAGGCGGCCAATCGACTGCCTCATGTCTTGAGATAACACGCTCACCATACTTACTCTTCAATAAATCGATTGTAGCGTGTGCTGTAAGGTTTGTGGCACCATCCTGTTGAAACCACATGTCGTCCAAGTCCATATCTTCCAATTCGGGCCAAAAATAATCGGTGATAATGACGCGATAACGCTGACCATTCACAGTAACGTGACGATCGTTATCGTTGACGAAAAAATATGGCCCAATAACGCCGCCGGTATGCAAACCGCACCAAACAGTTATTTTTTGTGGATGAAGTGGTGATTCATGAAGCACATGTGGGTTTTCACCCGACCAATAACGCATATTTTGCTTATTGACGAATTCATTGAGCCAAAAATGAGCTTCGTCACTGAAGATGATTTTGCGATGAAATTCATCATCATCATCATCATCACACAATCGGAGAACGTACGTCGCTTCAAATGGTCCATCGGCTTCAATTCTTGAGTCAGCTTGATCTTGTATGGGTGTAAACGCAAAATACGCCATAATGTGGTCTTAGCGATGCCCAATTCTTGAGAACGCCGTGGAATTAACTGATTTAGATCGTTTGCTACGAATGTCTGAACCGGAGCGATATTTTCGACATTTCGACCAACCCGTTATCTCACTGACACGGCAACATCACACAACGAATATGAAGACTCAAATTTTTGCACTAAACTTATTATTGCCTGTCTACTAGGGCGAGAATTACGACCGAAAATTGCTCAAAACCTGCTTAAAAGTATGTGCAATAATCGTAAAGGACCACAATAAAACACACCCATTGATATAGCCCAAATGCCAATTAGAGGGTCTATACAGAATGGACTCTGCTTCTTTTCAAACTGCACGAAAAGATACGACCAACAAGTACAAGGAAAAATAAACACAGCACTGCGTATAGCTATAGGAGTGTTATCATCGACAAATATCGCCTCCTTATTGGCAAACCGCATCGTGGGCATGAAAACCATTGCCCAAGTTAAGTTTACTGCAAAAAGCCTTACTGGCAGCAAACACCCACTCCACAATCCATGCCTGATCGGCTTGTTAAATGCTTAAACAGCAAAAAAATAGAAGCGCACCCTTACACTCCATTCGCAGCATTAATCTTGCAAGTGTCGCTATTTCGCAGCTATTTCAGCTATGTCAATTGCGTTTTATACACCGCCGCTTCCTGTCACGAACGAATCACAGTTTCTACAGGCTAGACAACCAATTTGATAGTATGTATAACAATGCAACATATGAATACCATACACCCAACCAAAACTCTTTCATCGGAAGTAATGGCTCTGGTATCATAGAAGCGTTCAATTTCGCAGCCTCTTAATGCAAAATCAGTGGCATGAAGCTCAGTGCAATACGCTGCATCAAAAACAAATAAGGTGAAACGTCAAGTTTTAATTTCCTTTGGTCCATCATCACTTTAAACTCCTCTAGGATACATGTTATGTGGACACCTGAACATGTATGCATACCAGGAAATGAAAAAGCAGATGCGGGCGCTCGTCAAGCAGTCAAGATGCCTTTGATGTATTCCATATCACCTTTTGCAAAAGCAATATACAAATAGAAGCAGGAGCAGGTGGAACATACTAAGATCCTTCTTAAAAACACATAAGCCCTCTCTGGTATCTACAATGAGTCATTGAGCCGACTACAATCGGTTCAAATCCGCAGAATGAGATTGGGATATACACTGTTTAATAAAGCCCACCAGCACAACAAAGCTACTCAACCATTATTTAGCGTTTGACATGAGAATTTGGCCATACATCATGTGTTTCGAAACCGCCTATTTACTACAGAGCACTTTGCAGATAATATTCCAACCCTGATAATGTTCCAGAAATCCTCATCCTAACCCCCCACGTGGGTGCGGTAAGGCGGTAGTTAGCTGAAGTCAGATGATAAGATTGCAAAGTTCCTTATCTCCTCAATGGTCTTAACCCTGGAAGTGTACCCCCAAACCATCGGATGAGATACTTGACTTCAGCGGGAGTGTGAACGCATATAATGAATAAAATCGTGCCCAAAGGTTAAATCAGTCAGGAACGAGCTCCTTCAGGTCTTGGTATATCGGCTCTGCTGAGGTGAACATCCCTTCTGTACTACTCGCTGGACCAAATATCTAGTTATATTGAACAAATAAAATAAAAATAACAAAAACCACATAAACGACAAAAACAGCTCAGCCGCACACAAACTACCTGACAAGACAACAAAACCTGGAACAAGATAGGTTCCGAGACTGAAAAGAACTACGTGACTATAATAGAGAAATGTAGGAAGTGTGCGTAGGAAAAGTAAACAATCAGCGCAATCCGACTTTGAAAAGTTTATTTCTTCTCTGTGTCTGCCTTACATACTCGTACATATGTCACATCTTTCATACCCTGATAGTTAGAGGTTTTCAGAACAATCACTCAGTTAGGTCGACGACCTCACAAAAATGATATGAATAGGAGGTAATGGCAACCGTTTATTATGACAAACGTTAAGCGTACAGTGTTGAGCAGAAGAATTCGTACTCAACGACTACAGAAATTAGATCAGAAACTGGGCGGAAGCAAGAGTCAAGGCACACTTGCTAGAAAAAAAAAATTCCAAAGCTATCCAAAGGTTTCTGAGTAAGATGTCGAAAAAATAAAGACCTATGAACGTTTAATAGCGCCTTAAGCTCCAGAACTTGATTCGTCTGTACCAAAAGATGAATTAAAAACAAAACAAAGCCGTACAGGCTGACAAGTCCACATCTAAGACCCCTCAAAAGGTTCAAGAACAGGACAAGTCAGCTAAGCTGAACCTCTCGTCAACACCGGGTGAAAATCGTCAGCGAAACGGCAGAGGTCAGGAGATAATAACAAAAAAGACAGTTCAAAGCAGAAAAAGCGAAAATTCCAGGACCATATACTAAAGCGCATAAAGGATAACTTAGAAACCATAACTTTTTGATGGAGCGGGCTGGCGTTATGGTGGTTGATAGCGGGAATGAATTATTTACGAGGTTACTCAACATGATCATTTGCACAGCTGAGCTCCCCAGCCTCGTTGATGATAACCAAAATTGACTTTCCTTTAAGCCATCACATAAAAGTATAGGTCCCTTCTCCTGCAACTCACGAAGTAGCAAACATTGTCAAACTAATCTCGTACGTTTACTCGTATTTTTTGTCCAAAGTTCGTTAGAGCTTTACAGTTGCTAAGTCGACCGATTTATCTATTGTTAACACAGCCATATCGTCGGTGAATGTAGCTACAACAGCGATTTCTACCTTCGGTATATCTCGAGTGTATACATAGTAAGAACAAGACCGGCAAAGGAACACTTGCTTGTGGTACTCCGGTAGTGATTTTCTTATTGGGTCTATAATTAATAATTCGTGCGGTTTGCTAAGAGATGGCGTAGCTTGTATTATTCCATTGTTATTATTCCATTGGAACATGCGTTGAAAAGCTACTGTCATTGTACGTGATTTCAGTATATGTCATTCATTTGAAGCGTAAACAACAATAATTTTTTTTCACTCAAATATGTCGAACTTTGTGCCTGAAAAAGTGTTTTTGCGGGGAGTTCTTCTTCATTACTTTAATATGAAGAAAATTGCTGCCGGAAGTCATCGTATTTTGGTGGAAGTTTATGGTGAACATGCACTAGCTGTGCGAACGTGCCAAAAGTGGTCTGCACGATTTAAAAGTGGTGATTTTGGCTTGAAAGACGATGAACGTCCTGGGCAGCCAAAAAAGTTTGAAGATTAAGAACTGGAAGCACTACTCTATGAAGATTGTTGCCAAACACAAGAAGAGCTCGCAGAATCTTTTGGTGTCACTCAAGCAGACATTTCAAAACGTTTAAAAGCAGCTGGATATATTCAAAAGCAAGGAAATTGGGTTCCACATGAACTCAAGCCGAGAGACGTCGAAAGGCGGTTTTGCATGTCCGAAATGCTGCTGGAACGCCACAAAAGGAAGTCATTTTTGCATCGGATTGTTACTGGTAGTGAAAAATGGATCCATAACGACAACCCCAAGAGCAAAAAATCATATGTGAAACCCGGCCAACCAGTCAAATCAACGGCAAAGCCGAATATCCATGGCGTGAAGGTAATGCTCTGTATTTGTTGGGATCAGATGGGTGTGCTGTATTATAAGCTGCTAAAACCGGGTGAAAGTATCAATGGACAACGCTATAGAACACAATTTATCCGTTTGAAAAGAGCAGTGGCCGAAAAACGCCCTGAATATGCGACCTATAGACCTATAGACTACAGAATGGTTCCTTCTTTCGAAAATGTTATTTAAAAAACGCACATGTTAATTTAATAATAATATATTAATAATAATAGTAATAATAATAAATTGGCAAAAAACATTCTACAAAAACATCATTCTTCTTAAGACCGTATCCCGTACAATCAATCTCTCAGCAGAGAAGACTGCATAAAAATATTGCGAATCAGAGTAGGAAAAGCTCTTTTCAACGCCAAATATTTCTACAAACGTGGACTGCGGGAGGAGTGCACAAATTGCTGAACGGTTTTCTCCATTTGGCATATTTTTGTTGAATGCCCCATATCTCGCCAAACTAATGAATCATCAGACAACATTCCCCAGAAATAAGCCGAAATCCTAAATCCATCAAATGTAAGGATCACACAACGAATAAAAATGGCCATATTCGCTCATCAGAAATTAAATGAAATATGATTTTGCCCTAATTTTAATTTTTAATATTTGTTTTCTTTAAATATTAAGCATGTGTCATAAATAAATAATTTTTTTTCTTTCCTTTTTTAGTATGTAAAACTTTAAATATTAAAAAAGAAAATAGTTTGAAAATTAATTTTGTAAATTATTTAAATAAATAAATAGATAACCGTAACACCCATCTCACTATGAATGCTCATAAGTATACCATAAAGACCACTTACGGACGTACTCTAAAATATCTTGATTCTCTCCTGAATCGTACAAATTGCTGCTAGGCAAGCTGTCCGGTAACTGAGGCTCTTTTTGTTTTGTGGGCAATCAGTGACGCGATAGCAGAATCTGCCCCATCTCCAGTCATTTTGAGGCACCTGCCTGACTTTCATTATCTCCAATAAACAAGAGTCTCACGCTCTGATATACAGATTATATAAGCAGGCTGTGGGGAGCAAAATTTTCCCGAAGATCTATGTGATATATTTCACTTGTATGATGACGCAATGACAGATGAAATGAGTTTTGCTATAACAGGTGCCCTGTGCAGTCACAGCGTTGCTAGATCTGTGACGACACAGGTTTAAATGCTATGGACGTGACCAGGTTATAAGTGAATCTATAAGTGAAACTTCAGTTGCAAAGCGAATATCGAATCTTTTTGAATATGTTTAGTGTCTAGACTGATATAAAATGTATAAAATTTGAAATGATAAACACGAACTGGTTTGCATTCATGCTCACTCAATTATTCAAAAATTCAAATTGAAGACGAATTTCCAGTTAAGTTGCCTTTCTTCAGACGATCCAAGCCCATTTCAGTGTTATACTACCCCCACCCCATAAACTGACAAAGGATTATTTGATTTGTTCAAGGCAATGTTTTCTATTCATGCCATGAAAAGGAACCGTATGTCGTAAATCGTAGATATAACATATGTGCTCATATCACATTACCATTGGAAGAAGCATTGAAACCTACCCATCGCATGTTGCTAATAACATCTTCAATCACCCGTCTCATTGAATTACTTTTTGCCTTTTAAAGGAACACGAATCCTATTTTGCTAATCCGCTCCTCTTTCAGCTGCACAATGCCACATCAACACTTCGTAAAGAGCTGTCTTTTAAACCCACGTAACCTATGTACTCGCATGCTGAAATCTATCATATAACCAGAGTAAAATTGGCGTAATGCTCCAGTCTCGGTATCAGTACCTACAGGGAATGCCAGTAATTCCCAAAGACCCTCGCCAGACGACCGACGCGACTAGTCTTTTTTAATTTGCATGGAATTACCTGAGTTAAGGATCAAAATTAAAACTTTTCTCTGCAAGTGACAATTGACAAAAGATATCCTGTAGGGTGGAAAAAAAATTGACAAAAGCTAGATTTACCGTTTGCGTGTGCTTTTATAGGGGAATATACTTCATCACCCCAATACTTGTCCGTTGTCGTCGGAGAAATGTAATTAGACGGAGATTCTTTATGGGCACTGCCCTTATAATTACTACATAATCCCATCCCCTGGGACAATTTATTTTAAATAAAAGCAGAGATGAACTTTAGATATATTATAAGCTGGCTGGATTCTAAAAAGAGATGTCTTTCCTTCTTTTTCGCAATTCATGTTCGCAGATGTGGGAAAGTATTGTGTGAGTATTTGCCTTTACATTCAATCCATGCTTCATTGCACTTTAAAAAATCTGAAAATTTTTAATAATCCTTTGGTTGGCAGGACTTTTTGCGAAGCGAACTTTGTCAAATCATTCTTTTGTTGAAACTGGGGAGTACATTCAAAATTTAGAGAAGAACAACTAAAATCAATCAATCAAGAGGAACTTGTACTTGATTTTGGAGGTACTTGTGCTCGTCCGTTGTCCCATACAAAATTCATAATTTCATAATTTCTACATTTAAGGACAATGATACAGATGTCAACCAGTTCAACACGATTATTAGAAAATACTCAAAAAATCAAGAATGCATATCCATGCAGACGGAAGAGATTTAAATAACTAGGAACCGCAATAAAATCCCTATCCTCTTCTAATTCCCACACCTGTACATCACAATGGGTCTACACAGACCTAAGTATGATGAGGTATAGAATGGACTCGGCCCCAGATACCTCATCTACCCACTAAGGAGATTGAAACTAATAACTTACTCATTTTCTAAAACTACTTGTAAATCCTAGGGCTTCCAACACATTTACTTGCTATACCGAAAAGCTTTTGGAGAAATGTCTTGGCTCTCCCCAGCTTCGTCCTACCTAACGTGTTTCTTCTTCGATTGTTCTGTATTATACGTAGTTAGTCGTTCTTCTTTCATCTAGGGTAAGCAAATTCCTTTACAATGCATGACAAAGAAGTCAAGGGTCGCTTTCCATGCTGCTTAGCTTAAATGGACAAAGGACTAGTCTAATGTAATTCTTGTATGTATATTCTATTTCACCGAATTTTTTAGTCTTTCGTAGAAAGATATTCCAGACGCAAACAGCGCCGAGTGCAAGAATCATGCCATCTGCAACTATACTCACTCACTCCATCCAAACGAGGACACAGGTAGTCAAAACGCGGATTCAGGTTTTTAGAAATCCACTTTCGACCTTCCGTAACAAGTTCATCGGCGATCTCATTTCCCCCGATCCCAATTGTGACCTTAAACCTGGACAGGATTCAGCGTATTTAGACCTCCACTTGCTTATTAAGAAATTTTGCGTTCCCGAACTTAAGCGGAAGGTTCATGCGCACAAGGAAGGTCAATTTCGCACTTAAGCAGCAACAGGAATCTTGGTATAATTTTATCACTTGGCATGTCTTCAAGCCCAGCAAAGGGTATGAATATCAAGAGGAAAGAAGAAAGTGAGATCTGTACCTCAGGTGTTTGGCACGGGATATTTGTTTCGGAAAATCATCGAATTACCATAAGAGGAGTTGCTTAGGTTGTTGGCATATCAGTCGGCTCGTTTCATGCAATTTTTTCGGAGTTTTGGGCATTAGACGTATGTCAGCGAAGTTTGTTCCGATATTTTTTAGTTTTTATCAGGAGAACCGTCGCATAAGCATCGCACAGGTGCTCTTGAATGACGTCAGTGATTATCCTGACTTGCTCAAAAGGGTCATAACTGACGACGAATAATATAATCGTCCTAATGCACAGTGGTTCAGGTTCCAAATAAGGGCGGTCATAGGGTTTTTTGGGCAGATTTACAATGAAATCATGTCATTTTGGCCTAGAAAATGGTTGTTATGATTACTAGAGGGTTAAAACAAGTCGAAAAAGCTATTTTTTTAACAGAGTATATTCATGCATAAAATATTCATCATATGTATTGGGTATGTAATTAAATTAGTGCGGTTTTTTTCTTCAAAATTTGAACGTTTATTTAAGAAAAACATGTACAATAGTATTATTCAAAGTATTCCCCATCTGAAGCTATGACTTTTTCCCATTTTTCTGGCAATTTGTGGATCCCATCCCAAAAGAACTGCGCCGGCTTGGCAGCCAAGAATGAATCAAGCCAATTTTTGATATTCTGCTCTGATGTGAACCGTATTTCAGTGAGGGCGTTCTACATCGACCGGAACAAATGGTAGTCAGAAGAGGCAAGGTCTGGGCTATAAGTCGGGTGGGGTAAGACTTCCCATCCACTGTTTTCCAAATAGTTCTTAACCGGAATAGCAACGTGGGGCCGAGTTGTCATGATGGAAACTATTGCCTCGTGTCTGGTCGTATATTCTGGGCGTTTTTCGGCTACTTAATTGTGTTCGGTAGCGTTGTCCATTGATGGTTTCACCCGGTTTTAACAGCTCATAATACAGCACACTCATCTGATCCCACCAAATACAGAGCATTACCTTCGCGCCATGGATATTCGGCTTTGCCGTTAATTTGGCTGATTGGCCGGGTTTCACATATGATTTTTTGCGCTTGGTGATGACTTCCTTTTGTGGCGTTCCAGCAGCATTTCGGACATGCAAAACCGCCTTTCGACGTCTCTCGGCTTGAGTTCATGTGGAACCCAATTTCCTTGCTTTTGAATATATCCAGCTGCTTTTAAACGTTTTGAAATGGCTGCTTGAGTGACACCAAAAGATTCTGCGAGCTCTTCTTGTGTTTGGCAACAATCTTCATAGAGTAGTGCTTCCAGTTCTTAATCTTCAAACTTTTTTGGCTGCCCAGGACGTTCATCGTCTTTCAAGCCAAAATCACCACTTTTAAATCGTGCAAACCACTTTTGGCACGTTCGTACAGCTAGCGCATGTTCACCATAAACTTCCACCAAAATACGATGACTTCCGGCAGCAGTTTTCTTCATATTAAAGTAATGAAGAAGAACTCCCCGCAAAAACACTTTTTCAGCCACAAAGTTCGACATATTTGAGTGAAAAAAAAAAAAAATGTTGTCTACGCTTCAAATGAATGACATATCCTGAAATGACGTACAATGACAGTAGCTTTCCAACGCATGTTCCAATGGAATAATACAAGTTACGCCATCTCTTAGCAAACCGTAATACCATATTGAAATTTAGATTGGACAAGGCCATAGTAAAAAATTAATAAGATTTTTTGGGAACAGTGTTGTTTTAACAGATACATATTACGAGTAACACACAACATGTATTTCTTATTGAATTCGACATGTGCTTTCCAAGTCATATTTTGGTCTATAAGTACACCTAAATATTTAAAACTTTCAACACCTTCTATTTTAAAACAATCTGGACTACACTTTATATCCTCTTTATAGCTGATTTCACCACACTTATGAACAGATAAAGATAACTTAGAACATGAACTAGAGTGAAAAATGACATCACAGTCAAATGTACAGGGTAATATTAGATTGCAAATCATAAGTCTGGTTTTATTGCTTATGAGAAGTCCAAACTATTGGCGTAGAATATAAAGATCTCTATGCAATTGGATTGCTACTTAGATTTTAATAAAAAAACGAGTTAACATATATCAAAAATAACAAAGGACCTAGCACTGAACCTTGTGGTACACCTATCTTAATTTTTAACGGATCACTTAAAACACCATTTATTATATGAAAAGCACTAAATGAGGATTTTTTTTATTAAAACTGTCATATATTTCTGTACAGATGGGGGATGGGGATATCATCCTCAGTAGATTTGCCTTCACGAAAACCATATTGTTCGTTTTTGAAGAACATATTTTTGTTTTAAAATGATACAATTCACGCTTTTATTAGTTTTTCAAAAACTTTACTGAATGTTGGAAGTAAGGAGATAGGCCTATATTGAGTTATTAACGCTCGGTTGCCTTTTTTAAACAAAGGAATAATCTCTGCATCTTTTAGAGAAGATGGGAAAATACCACAATGAACACTTAAATTAAAAACATGACATAGCACTGTTTACTACTCTCCACTTCTGTTTTATATTAGCTTTGCAATTTTGAAGTTAAGTTGAATAATATTTATCTTTACAAACCTTTACTTCTTTCTTTATGTCTTGGCATAGTTTCAAATAAATGTTTTAATGCTGTATTTCGAGGGTGACGTTGACATTTTTTTCTTAGCGAATTCTTGTTGTTTATTTTTACAAGCAACTTTTTGTTAATCCAAGGCCTAAGACGTCTGATCTAATAGTGGCCGTGCAGTTATGAATATTCCTTTTTAGGATTTGTATAAGTAAATCGTAAGCAGTTGATGGATTACGTTCTGCATATACACATTCCCAAAATTCGAACTTTAGAATATCTATTAATTTATCAAAGCTAATTTTGTTTTTAATTTTAAAAGGTACATATTTGTCAGCATTACTCAGCCCAGTAGCTTCTACTTTTATATTAGTCATACAATGATCAGATATTTTCAAGTCAATTACTTCACTAGTCAAGTTATGTGTAAAATTTGATCTATGCAAGTCTGTGTTTTATTTTTTATTCCAGTTGGTAGTAAGACAAGTGGTTTCAAACCAAATGAGGACATTAAGGATAAATAATTATAGGAGTCATTCTTGTTTTTTTTAAATGTCAATGTTTATACCTCCTACCACTATAAGATTTTTAGTCTTTACGACATTAAGTAAACTGTTCAATTCTCCTAAGAAAATGTCAATATTGAGATTATTTTTATGCAGACGGTATATACACAGAATAGTAAAACATTTATTACATATAGGACAGCAGATTTTTAGGACAATAGCACTCACTAGATTTATTTTACGAACTTTGCTATTTGATGGTTCCTGTTTTTTTAATATATACAGCGACACCACCTGCGCTGTATGAACTATTGCAGTTAAAATAAGGTTCGTATCCTGGAATATTATATGTGGATAGTTCATAGTCGTATAACCAAATCTCTGTTAGAACAATAAACATTGAATTAAAATAACATGCATTCAAGTGAGATAATAATATATCGAAGTTATTTCTCATACTGCGAATGTTTTGATGGATAAGAAGGGTAGTAGTGGAAGGAACGCCATAATTTCTTGCGTTAGGTGAAATATTTTGCTTCATTTATTTTTATTTAAATTTGATTAAGGTCATCAACACACCTTACTTTGAAAGCTTTCGCACCATCATTTTTACGCAAGAAAATTATGCTGTTCCTCATCCACATATACTTTATTTGTTTTTCTTTTTTAATTTGTTTTGCTGCGAAGTATAACTTCCTCATATGATGTGTAAGGCTGTCATTGATGTACAATATATGTTTGATCCATCCAAATTACCGTCCAGTAGCTTAGTTATGAGTCTCTGTTTTGATTTTTCTCTTCATGTTCATCATTTTTTCCTTTACGTCTTGCCGAGATAAATTGAGAGATATAATATAGGGTTTTCCAATAGGGACCTGACAACTTTGAATTTAATTTGTGAACGCACTCTTTTACTAATCATCAAACTGTCACTGTCAATTTATTCAGTAATCTCAACATTTTCATCATGGTAAAGTACACTAACGGGCAACGTCTGAAAATTATAAAAATTTTCTACGGATATTCGGAGTCGGTGAATGCAACTTAAAGAGAGTTAATCCCAATTTTCGGTCGTAATTCTCGCCCGAGTAGACAGGCAATAACATGTTTAGTGCAAAAATTTGAGTCAACATATTCGTTGTGTGATGTTGCCGTGTTAGAGAGACAACGGGTTGGTCAAAGTGTCGAATAGATCGCTGTCGTTCAGACGTCCGTAGCAAACGATCCAAATCAGTCAATTCCACGGCGTTCTCAAGAATTGGGAATCGCTCAGACCACATTATGGCATATAAGGATCTTGGTTTATACCCACACAAGATCAAGCTGACTCAAGAATTGAAGCCGATAGACCATTTGAAGCGACGTACGTTCTCCGATTGGGTTCTGGAGAAGATGCGCCAAGATGATGAATTTCATCGCAAAATCATGTTCAGTGACGAAGCTCATTTTTGGTTTAATGGGTTCGTCAATAAGCAAAATATGCGTTATTGGTCGAGTTAAAACCCACATGTGCTTCATGAATCACCACTTCATCCATAAAAAAAAACCTAGTGCGGTTTGCATGCCGGCGGCGTTATTGGGCCATATTTTTTCGTCGACGATAATGATCGTCACGTTACTGTGAATGGTCAGCGTTATCGCGCCATGATCACCGATTATTTTTGGCCCGAATTGGAAGATATGGACTTGGACGACATGTGGTTTCAACAGGATAGTGCCATAAGCCACACAGCACACACCACAATCGATTTATTGAAGAGTAAGTGTGGTGAGCGTGTTATCTCAAAACATGGGCCAGTCGATTGGCCGCCTCGTTCGTGCGATTTAACGCCGCTTGACTATTTTCTGTGGGGCTACGTTAAGTCATTGGCTTATGCCAATACGCCGATGATGTTGGAAGAGCTCAGAGCCAACATTGAACGCGAAATAGGGGCCGAGTCGTTGAAAATTGGGTCTAACGAATCGACCGCTGCAAACGTGCCCGCGGTGGCCATATGAACGAAGTCGAGTTCCATTCATAAATGTTTTGATTGTACTTCAAGCCAATAATAAAGTTTTTGAAATATTTCAAATGGTTTGCCTTTAATTAAAAAAGAAAGTTGTCAAGTCGTTATTAGAAAACCCTATAAATTCAAAGTTATTGGCGTCAAAAAAAACATGATGGAATAAATGGTCGAGATTCATGTGCGCAAAACTGATTTGCGAATGCACCTTCTGTCTACGATGCAACATCTTGCGAGAGTGCGCTTAAAAATCTGGTAGGCGGAATTGAAAGCGCACTCGGCAAGAAGACATACGGCGAGGCAACATGTTGTAGATGAATAACTTGTTTTGTGAATAAAAGCAATGTTCTCTGTTTGTGGATTCTGACTGTGTGATTTCGGGGATAAACAGTGATTAACCGGAAGGAAAAGTTTTATCTCCACTTCTATGTTGCACGTTAGTCGATTTACTCCTCAATGCTTTCAATAGTTTTGATGTACAAGCATGCATGATATAGCCGTACTGTCTGTTGGATAATTTCTAGTTACTGTCTTCTCTAAAGCGCATACAGTCCTAGAGATGATCAATGATTGGCGCACCAGAAATAGGCTTTCAGTCAATTATTTTAAAACTGAGGTTGTTTTGGGTTGTTTAGGAAGGTGTCTGGTCTGACTGAGGCATCACAATCCAAAGAACCTAAGTATTTGGATGTCATTCTGGATAATAAACTTCTATGGACCAAATATGTTACATCGAAAGCCTCTAAGTTGCTGTCGGTCTTCTGGCAATGTAAATGAGTTGTCAACAGTACATGGGGTTTGTCACCGAGAAGGGTCCTCTGAACGGATATAATAGTCCAATTATATCCTATGCATCGGTTGTCTGCTGGAATAAGTTCTCACGACCATATGTCATTACTTCTTTTACCAGATTCCAAAAACGGTCTGTCTTGGCTGCATGGGGATTTTCCCTAGCACTCATGGCTCAGCTTTAGACGCATTGATAAATCTCTCTTCTCTCTTAAAGACATCATTCGTTTAAAAAGAAGTGGTCCTTAGTACAACACGCACTGTAGTTTTGCTCGTCGGCTGTATTTTGACTCTGGTCTTATAGGCATGTTGTCTGGCGCAATGACACCAAAACACATGCTGCAGAAAAAAATACGAAATCCACTTTCCTCGTGCCCAAGACTGACATGGTTAGATTTCATTCCACGTTAGGTAAACTTGTGTCTGTCTTCTAAGCGGAGATATACGCAATCCTGATGCCAAGGAACTATGATATATTGAGAAGAATCGGTGGATAAGTCGAAGCATATGAATCTGTAGTGACAGCCAAGCTACACTAAGAGAATTGCTGAACGTTCTTACGACCTTTAGGCTAACTCGAGAATACAAGACAGCACTGACATCACATCAAGACAGTCAAAAGGTTACATCCACTGAGCCTTCTCTGGATCCCATGTCAAAATGGAATCACGGAAAATGAAATCGTCGATTCTTGCTAGACAAGGCTCATAGGGGAGTTTTTCAGGTCCCCAAGCTACGTTGGATATGCTTGGTTCCGCGGTTAGTGTTTCCATTGGAAGTTGGTTTTCATATGAGCACAACTGCAGATGGCATGCCTCTCCAAGTTGCACTCAGACCAAACGAATGCTTTCCGATGTCTCTAGTAAGAGTGCAGGTTGCTTACTGGCTTACTGTCATTGTGCCGAGGCACTACACTTTTGCTAAGCATTTAAGTGGCTACTATTGGCTACCTCTATGAATGTCCGGCTTACACTCGCATCAGTCTGCTGGTACTCGGCGTGGACGTGATGGGTGTTGGTTCTGTACGGACCTAATTACTCATCTTTCCTAGAAATACTAAAAGATTCCATTAAAAGCAGCTTACAAAGAGTACAATGAACTTAAGTATGTGCGAAAAAATACTATGAGAAAATGTATTTTCTGTCTTTGATGCAACAAGACTAGCAACGCGAAACATCGTGTAAGACTCTATTTCAAAATCTATTGAGCAAAATTAAAGGAGCATGCATTGGGCATTTTCATTAACTTTGAAGACGCCTTCAACAAAGCAGCTTTTGACAATACAAAACATGTCGTTGGCGAATTGCTACTTTTGTGGACCAAAACCAAAGCATCATTAAGAGCTGCGCCCTGCGTTCAAGATAAGGCGGTGAAAGCAAACACGGTTCCAAGCCGTTTTTTTTGAAGTGTAAGAGAGCTTTTGGATAAACATGAGGCTATCTTTGAGGAGAAAAGCTGTCCGCGTGATGGGAGCCGCGTTTTGCTCACACCGGAGAAAAAGTTCAATCGTAAGACCATTTTAAAGACGTGCTTGGCCCTGTTTAATCGAAATCTAGAAGAGTGTTTATGTCGTTTCGTGACCGTTGATTTGACATGGATTCATTTGTACATACCAGAAACTAAAGAATAATAGAAACAATGGGTTTTACTCGGTGAACGTGCTCCAAAGAAGTCGAAGACCATGCCTTCGGCCGGAAAAGTGATGACCACCGTGGTTTGGGACGCGCGAGGTGTGATCCACGTTTACTATTTGGAGAGGGGAAAAACAATTACAGGAGCATACTACGTCGACTTATTGAGCCGATTAAACGCCGATTAAAAAAAAAAATGACCACATTTGGCAAAGAAAAATGTGCTAAATTGTCAAAACCTTAAAAAGTTGCGTTGTCATTTCTAATCCGGGTATTCGTCAAACAGCCCTCGTAGATGTGCTAAGTAATACTTAACATTTCTTGTGAGTCTCGTTGTGGAAATTAAGACGACACTGCGGAGTGCTACTAAAGCAATTCCTTATATCTGAGAAACCCTATTAAGAGGAACTTTTACCAGATGCAAGCAGTTTGAAGTGGTCCGTGGAGGATACAAGGCAGGTATGTACATATGTATACATACATTTTAGGCTATTAGTGGTCATTATCTTAATTTATATCTAAAACTAGGCCAAATAGAGCCATTCCTGTCATGGATGCGAAATTTGCAGCATTGGTAGGCCCTAATTTCCCACAAGAAAATATATTTAGAATACAATAAGGGGTTTAAATTGTCGGTTCGTTATTAAGTATACAACTCGGTATAACGTACCAAACTTCTTTTTTGGTTCTTCGTCCTTGCAACACATCAAAGCCAACGAGTTATTAATTCAGTATCGAATGGTGGTGTTAAAAAATATTCAATTGCATCGCAGGTTAGTGTCTTTATGTAATAATGCTACAATATCATATAAATATGATGAGATTTACTTTTATCCTTAATTTCTGGAACTTAAACCTGCATACTACTGCACAATAGGTAGTTAGATAAGGTACATCCCTTGAAACCCTAACTAGCGATGATCTCACTACAATCACCTTCATTCCGGAAATCAGCATTCAGCACTATAAGATGACAATTCACAACACAATGTGGTTTGCATTTTATTGCCGCCACAACGACACCCTTAAGGGAAACAATTACGACAGAGAAAATTACTTTAGGTGGCTTTGCATTAAGTGATTTCGTCATAAGCAACAAAGATATTAGTGTATGTCGCGTCTGGATTATCCAGTCTTCCCTTATTTTATTAACTTCAATGATCTATTCTAGAGATAGGGAAATTTTGTGGCAATTCTCACTTGAATGGCAACATGGAAGTAGCGAGGGTCGTGACGGGAGTTATTTCGTAAGATTTATGATTGTAAATACACACGAATACTCGTTCAGAGATGAACGATTGAGATAAGTGATACGGTGTTTTAAGACCTTCAAATTTGGCACTTGGAGGAAGACGGTAGTAAAAACTTAAGCCCAGAGAACTATACGTTGCTGGCTAGTTTGATTAACAGGCAGAACGTCAACCTCAACATTAAAATTTGTTTCATCAGGGAAGTTGAATACATTCAATGTACATCATGATATATTGTACATCAATGTACAATGTGTACTGAATGTAGGGATAGTATAGGGATGTTCGAATACTAGTCAAACGAATGTGAATGATATTGCTTACAAGTCGACCTGAACTGATGGAAAAATGTAGCCCGATAATATTTGTAAGGGGATGACAAAGTGGCAAAGTAACTATAGGGTTTTCCAATAAGGACTTGACAACTTTGAATTTAATTTGTGAACGCACTCTTTCACTAATCATCAACTCAACATTTTCATCATGGTAAAGTACACTAACGAGCTACGTTCTCCGATTGGGTTCTGGAGAAGTGACGAAGCTCATTTTTGGTTCAATGGGTTCGTCAATAAGCAAAATATGCGTTATTGGTGGGGTGAAAACCCACATGTGCTTCATGAATCACCACTTCATCTACAAAAAATAACTGTTTGGTGCGGTTTTATTTTTTCGTCGACGATAACGATCGTCACGTTACTGTGAATGGTCAGCGTTATCGTGCCATGATCACCGATTATTTTTGGCCCAAATTGGAAGATATGGACTTGGACGACATGTGGTTTCAACAGGATGGTGCCACAAGCTACACAGCACACGCTACAATCGATTTATTGAAGAGTAAGTATGGTGAGCGGGTTATCTCAAGACATGGGCCAGGCGATTGGCCGCCTCGTTCGTGCGATTTAACACCGCTTGACTATTTTCTGTGGGGCTACGTTAAGTCATTGGTTTATGCCAACACGCCGATGACGTTGAAAGAGCTCAGAGCCAATATTGAATGCGAAATAGCGGCCGTTTAGGCCAACGAATTGACCGCTGCAAACGTGCCCGCGGTGGCCATATGAACGAAGTCGAGTTTCATTCACAAATGTTTTGATTGTACTTCAAGCCAATAATAAAGTTTTTGAAATATCTCAAATGGTTTGCCTTTTATTTAAAAAAAAAGTTGTCAAGTCGTTATTAGAAAACTCTATGTAACCAGATTTTTGAAGTAGTCCTTATGTTGTTACTCTCGATTGTTCTGGGCAATTTCCTGTGGACTAGCTCGTCCAACATGATTTCAGTATTACAAGGGAATGAAATTAAAATACGATTAAGAATATCCTTTTCTGTTTTGCCGAAGTTTCCTACCATTTGAACTACAATAGTTATCCAGTAATTCGAAATTGAGCTGATGAGGTGGTGCTAAGGCTGACAATTTTTGTTTTTGCCGAATTGATTTTCAACTTGTCCATTATTGTCCCTCCCACCAGTATTTATATGATCTCAGCGGTTCAAAACTAAGTAAGAGAGTGAGCGGTATCCATCAGTGTAGTTCTAATTTTTATCTAGATAGCACTCAATCCAACGCTAATTACCAATAAGAACAAAAGTGAAGATTTTTTTCCTACTCCCAATGCCGGAAGGAAACCAGTGCTGCAATGCGTCTTCATATCCAGAATCGTGGGTATCACCCTATCTATTCTTATGGGCAGATCAAGAATCAAGAAACGAAAAACAGATCTGCTTTTGTTATGTAATTGAAAGAGGGTTTTCCGGGATTGATAAATCAAGGTATGACTTATTATCGGCATCTTGTCAGATTAAATTTGCATCCGAAACAAGAAGAGCGAGCGCCGGTTAAACATTTGTCTGAGCGTTGGCTAGGTAAGTAACTACCACTCAGCTCTTTGGGGATTTTGTAAGCCGCGTGTACTATCACACTTGTTCGATGCTTCAATCATTAGTTTAAATGTGGTTAAGTTTGTCAAGTCGCACTCTATTTTGAATTTCTCTCATCTTTAAGGGATGAAGGAACATAGCTGGCTTCCGTCTACTCTTAGGGTAGCTTCAATGTGAGTCTTTATTTGGCTTGTGTTCGTCGATGGTTATTTGTTATTTCCCAACAGTCTTGAGAATTCTGGCGTTGTCGTTACATCTTTGAACTGCATCTGTAAGCAACCGGACTCTAGGTATCATAGGGTACCGAACTTGTACTACTGCTTAGTCAGCTTATCCATTGCCTCTGGCATCTAGGTGACTGCTTCTAAAGCGGCGAAAGATTAAAAAATGATTTGGCAAGATTTTGTTATTTGTCAGTTAGCACCCAACTGATACGTTTCTTCCTTGTAAAATTCAACAACCGTTCGCCATCGTTATTGCTGTTATCTAGGAATGCTTTGCATGCTTTGCATTCTTTGGTATTCAATTCTGCATTTCCATTTGGTATTTGGTTAAAAAGAGTGAATAGCTGGTCGTAGAGGGTATACTTCTCGTCATAAAATGAGTGATGCGTCGAGTCACATACTTATTAACTGTAAATCGTCGTACTCTGTTTCGAAATCTGGATATCGGAATCTCAGCTCCCAGCGTAGAAAAGAAATGAAGTCGATAAGCTTTTGCAATATACTCATTTCGATTTGCCCTGTGGCTACTGAATTGTTTTTCGTCAAAAATTATTTTCTATCGAGCAAAACAAGCGTGGCATTTTGCAGACTTTTTTTCCGAGTAGAGAAGCATCTTCACTATTCTTAAAGACAACCTTAGTTTGGATATAGTATTTCAACATGCTGTGAGTCCTCATCCGAGATAAAGATTAGAAACAGTTCATTAAATGGAGGGGAATTGCTTGGGACGATTGGGCTGTGGTTTCAATGTCATAACCATATACCCATGATTCGTTACCAAAGTTCGCTGACATACTTCTCATACCCAAAACATCCGAAAAAATTCCATGATACCATCCGACTGATATGCCAATATCCTCAGCAACTTCTCTTATAGTAATTCGACGATTTTGCGAAACACAGCTTCGACGTTATCATTTTTTATTGATGTGCTAGGGCGTCATCATATTGGAAGAGCTGGTACAACTAGCAAATATTTTTGTTTACTTAGAGCAGACTCACCGTATGTCACTGTTAAC
Organism: Volucella inanis; assembly: GCA_907269105.1. Taxonomy (NCBI): domain Eukaryota; kingdom Metazoa; phylum Arthropoda; class Insecta; order Diptera; family Syrphidae; genus Volucella; species Volucella inanis. The sequence goes on along the minus strand of OU026155.1, from coordinate 83,913,075 downwards.
AATTCAAGTATTTTAGAGCATTTGATTCCATTTTTTACATAAATTTGATGCAAATTCTTTTCTCCATTTTTTATATGGGTATGTAATTTAATTCGTGCGGTTTTTTCTTTTCAAAATTTGAACGTTTATTTAAGAAAAGCATGTACAATAGTATTATTCAAAGTATTGCCCATCTGAAGCTATGACTTTTTCCCATCTTTCTGGCAATTTGTGGATCCCATCCCAAAAGAACTGCGCCGGCTTGGCAGCCAAGAATGAATCAAGCCAATTTTTGATATTCTGCTCTGATGTGAACCGTATTTCAGTGAGGGCGTTCTGCATCGACCGGAACAAATGGTAGTCAGAAGGGGCAAGGTCTGGGATATAAGTCGGGTGGGGTAAGACTTCCCATCCACTGTTTTCCAAATTGTTCTTAACCGGAATAGCAACGTGGGGCCGAGCGTTGTCATGATGGAAAACTATTGCCTCGTGTCTGGTCGTATATTCCGGGCGTTTATCGGCTACTTAATTGTGTTCGGTAGCGTTGTCCATTGATGGTTTCACCCGGTTTTAACAGCTCATAATACAGCACACTCATCTGATCACACCAAATACAGAGCATTACCTTCGCGCCATGAATATTCGGATTTGTCGTTGATTTGGCTGGTTGGCCGGGTTTCACATATGATTTTTTGCACTTGGGTTGTTGTAATTGATCCATTTTTCATCACCAGTAACAATCCGATGCAAAAATGACTTCCTTTTGTGGCCTTCCAGCAGCATTTCGGACATGCAAAACCGCCTTTCGACGTCTCTCGACTTGAGTTCATGTGGAACCCAATTTCCTTGCTTTTGAATATATCCAGCTGCTTTTAAACGTTTTGAAATGGCTGCTTGAGTGACACCCAAAGATTCTGCGAGCTCTTCTTGTGTTTGGCAACAATCTTCATAGAGTAGTGCTTCCAGTTCTTAATCTTCAAACTTTTTTGGCTGCCCAGGACGTTCATCGTCTTTCAAGCCAAAATCACCACTTTTAAATCGTGCAAACCACTTTTGGCACGTTCGCACAGCTAGCGCATGTTCACCATAAACTTCCACCAAAATACGATGACTTCCGGCAGCAGTTTTCTTCATATTAAAGTAATGAAGAAGAACTCCCCGCGAAAACACTTTTTCAGGCACAAAGTTCGACACATTTGAGTGAAAAAAAATTATTGTTGCTTACGCTTCAAATGAATGAAGTACAATGACAGTAGCCAATGGAATAATACAAGTTACGCCATCTCTCTGATAGACCCAATAGTAAGTCTAGTTATCTTACCGTTAGCTAGATACCTAACTGAAAGATTGCCACCTGTTCTAAACAGCATTATCTCGGGCTTGGTAAAATTTACTTCTATCCCACACTCGCTACAGATGTCTCTAGTTTTAAAGGGAATTTCTGTTTGTAAGACTAAATTTCACTGAATTCCCATACATTCATGAGAGCGAAGATACGCCTTGCCATCGCTTCCAAGTATTAATGTAATACTAAAGCGAAACTGTGTTGAAGGCACAGCTCCACTCTTGGTATAAGTTAAGGCTGATCAAAAACCTCTTACCAATCTTAGGGTCACGACACCCAGTACTTTTTGCAGCTCTAAATCGGGTCAAAACCAATTGTAAAACCCTTTCTTTGTTTAAAGTTTAAACCACTCCACTGCTCCAGCAGTAAGTGCTGGTCGACTTTGACATATCCAAAACGTCATAAATCAAGCTTAGACATATTGTAAACAAACCGTTTTGACACATTAGTGATTCTGTTTTGGCGTCATATACTTTGAGTTGTGTAAAAATGTCTGATTTTGTGCCAAATAATCATCATTTGCGGGAACTGTTGATTTTCTTCTTTTATTCAAAGAAAACGGCTGCTGAGGGATCCAAAAATTGTACGGATATGCTGCTCTAAGTGAAATAACGTGCCGTGATTTTCCGTCGCTTCAAAAACGGAGTTTTCGATGTTGATGACCGTCCGCGTGAAGAAAGGTCAAAATCCTTTGAAGACGGTTATTTGGAGGAGGATCCATGCCAAATGCAAGAAGAGTTTGCTTCAGCATTAGGAGTTACCCGCCAAGACGTTTTCAAGCGATTGCATGTTTTGGTTTCAACCCAAAGTAGGTTGAGCATCGTTTTTTCGCCTGTCAACAACTGCTTCAGCGGCAAAAAAGGAAGGGTTTTCTTCATCACATCATGACGAAAAATGAAAAATGGATTCAATACTGCAACTCAAAGAGAAGAAAGTAGTGGGAACTGCCCGATCATGCGAAAAACGGTTACAATACGAGCAAAGGAACAGCACAATTCCACAGGATGAAAACTCTTGGTCTCACGTTGCCATTTAAGCCTACCTGAAAACGTTCAAATGGAAAGTCCTACCCTACCTACCATATTCCTCAGATACTGCGCCTTTCGATGACACATAATCTGGCTGATCATCTGTTCCGCTCATATGAAAACATCAAAAAATGGCTTAAATCGTGGATAGTCTCTAAAGATAGACACTTTAACCGTAGCGGTATTCGAACTCTTCCAGAAAGATAACAAAAACTTATATCTAGCGATGGTCAGTACTTTAAATGATTCATTTGAAACAATTTTTTTCAAAATAAAGTTGCATTTTCATAAAAAAAAAACAGCGATAACTTAGTTGCACACCTAATACGTGAACGCTGACAGGTCCTTGGTTGTAACTCTGATATGTAAAACGAGCACTAACTACGGCAGATCTGGTAAAAAGCCCAGAAACCAAATCGATGAGTTTTGCCTGCTTATCGCTTTTACGGCCGTCTTACCCAGCATTAGTGGGGATAACCTATTTTGAGTAAAGTCTAGTTATGGTAGTCCTGCCAAACTTGTCAGATTGTGCAGAAGAGATTGCTCGTTGGTCCATTAAAGTTGGTATTGGCACCACCAAGACATTTGATGTTAAAAAAGGACTTCGACAAAGTGCAGCGTTATCTTGTGATTCCTCAAAACCATAATTGTAGCATTGCAATTATGAGAAGAAATCAGCATTAAATCAGAAGCTGCGAAAATGGGTTTAGAGGTAAATGAAAGTGAAGTAAAGTAGTTGCTGTTGACAAGAAAGGACATCGGATACCAATAGCCTGATATAACAGCCAACGAAAGCTTTGAAGTTGTAAAATATTGTGAACTGAGCTCCACTGGAGATTCAAATAACGACACTACTTCAGAGATCAAGCGAAGAGTCACTTTTGCTAGTCGCTGTTTCTTTGAACCAAGAATGCAATTCAGAAATAAGTTCCAGGGACAAGAAGAAATTACTATATGAGACCCTCTTCATCCCAGTTCTACTCAATGGCGCGAAAGCATGGACTTTATCTAAAGCGCATGAAAATGCCATTGGCTGTTTCGAGAGAAGAGTTTTATATTTGCACAAACTGAATTTTAAGAAGAAGATACAAGAACGAACTCTATTGGCTATGTAGCGACATTGTCCTTGTCAGAAGGGCTAGAATCCATAGACTTGTCATGTAGGACATGTTGAGCAAATGAACACTACAATTCCGGGCCAGAGTGCCTTACTGGAGGGACACCTCAATATTGGAAGAGCTGGCCTTGGGAAGTACAAGAGAGCGCCTAATGAAGTGAGCTTAAGGCCCCACTTAAAGTTGTTAAGGATCATTGAACTCCTGATCAGTTGGCTTAAATTGGTCAACTACTGCATATGAGATTATGTAAATTTTCCAAATCTTGGCATGAAGAAACAATGGGATCATACGTTCGGTACATTTAAACCCTTCCAGTGGGAAATTTCAGAGTGCACAACCGACAGCACTCCTTAATTATGTGACAGTGAAATATAAGGAAAATCTATCCCAACCGATGATGATGAGATTCTATGGGATCTGTCTAGAGGACTTGGGCGTTTCTCATTACAAAAGGCTGCCATGTACACATATAAAGTAGCACTTACAATTGATTTTGAAATTCTAAAATGAAAGGAACAATCATCAAACTGTTCGATGTGAATGCCTGATTAAATATGGATACATGAGTGCGTGCGAGTAAATCGTAATTATGTTGCAACATTTTGATTAACTCAAACAATAAAGACGACAGTGTGAAGGATTCTTATTTATCCATCCTTGCAATGAGTTTATACAATTTCTCTTATAATTAAAAATTTCCTTTTTATTTATTTTTAATTTTGAGTTTCGTTCTTTTTCCTTTTGATTGCAGTGAAAAATGGAACAATTCGAGCAGCTATTAACGTGTTGTGTGTGCCTGGATCGATATTGTAATCCGAAATTGCTGCCGTGTCAGCGTTCATTCTGCATGAAACCATGTATGGAGGGGTTGGTTGACTATGTCCGCAGACAAGCAAGTTAACAAAAGTATTTTCAATTCAAAAATAAGAAAAAAAAAAAAACAACAACAAAGAGTAAAGGGTATCCTGCGTTAATGTGATGATTATCAGTTTTGAGTGCAGGTTGACAAAGAAGTGGTCGAATTTTCTTTTCTTTTTTTTTTTTCTTCTTGTTACGTACCATGAAATTGAAACTTTCTTTTCCATTTTTTGTCATTTGCAAGAAAGAAGCAATAACTTAGTTGCGCATCTAATATCTACGTACAGACATACGAAATTTGTTCAAAAAGTAAAGAGACTTTTGAAATTTCGAGGCAACGTACATTCGATTATCGTTTTTTTTTTTTTTTTTTTGCTGTATAGGTACACATGTCCTGAACGTATGTTCACAGTCTTAAGTATATAGTAAACTTAGTTTGTTTTCGACAGATAGTAAGATTAGACCTGTTTTGATGTGATCTGCGATTTTCAGTTGTTATTGGGTATATATATTAATTCGTGCTAAGAGATGGCGTAACTTGTATTATTCCATTGTTATTATTCCATTGGAACATGCGTTGGAAAGCAACTGTCATTGTACGTCATTTCAATATATGTCATTCATTTGAAGCGTAGGCAATATGTCGAACTTTGTGCCTGAAAAAGTGTTTTTGCGGGGAGTTCTTCTTCATTACTTTAATATGAAGAAAACTGCTGCCGAAAGTCATCGTATTTTGGTGGAAGTTTATGGTGAATATCCGCTAGCTAAGCGAACGTGCCAAAAGTGGTTTGCATGATTTAAAAGTGGTGATTTTGGCTTGGAAGACGATGAACGTCCTGGGCAGCCAAAAAAGTTTGAAGATAAAGAACTGGAAGCATTACTCAATGAAAATTTTTCTAAAACACAAGAAGAGCTCGCAGAATCTTTGGGTGTCACTCAAGCAGCCATTTCAAGACGTTTAAAAGCAGCTGGATATATTCAAAAGCAAGGAAATTGGGTTCCACATGAACTCAAGCCGAAAGAGACGTCGAAAGGCGGTTTTGCATGTCCGAAATGCTGCTGGAACGCTACAAAAGCAACTCATTTTTGCAACGGATTGTTACTGGTGATGAAAAATGGATCCATTACGACAACCTTAAGCGAAAAAAATCATATGTGAAACCCGGCCAACCAGCCAAATCAACGGTAAAGCCGAATATCTATGGCGCGAAGGTAATGCTTTGTATTTGGTGGGATCAGATAGGTGTGGTGTATTATGAGCTGCTAAAACTGGGTAAAACCATCAATGGACAACGCTACCAAACACAATTAAATTGTTTAAAGAGAGCAGTGGCTGAAAAATGCCCGGAATATGCGACCAGACACGAGGCAATAATTTTCCATCATGACAACGCTCGGCCCCAAGTTGCTATTCCGGTTAAGAACTATTTGGAAAACAGTGGATGGGAAGTCTTACCCCACCCGCCTAGACCTTGCCCCTTCTGACTACCATTTGTTCCGATCGATGCAGAACGCCCTCACTGAAATACGCCTCACATCAGAGCAGAATATCAAAAATTGGCTTGATTCATTCTTGGCTGCCAAGACGGCGCAGTTCTTTTGGGATGGGATCCACAAATTGCCAGAAAGATGGGAAAAAGTCATAGCTTCAGATGGGCAATACTTTGAATAATACTATTGTACATGTTTTTCTTAAATAAACGTTCAAATTTTGAAAAGAAAAACCGCACGAATTAATATATATATCATATAATATTCCCGATTCCAAACTGGCAAAAGAGCTGGCAAATCCCAGAAGAAGTGACATGAAGAAGTGACAATGAGAAAATTTTTTTTTAATTTCTCAACGAATATTTTGGCAATGAATAAAAGGGAGGTCAATAACTTAAATGGCTTTCTGCCAGGCTACTGCTTGCTCTAATACCATCTGAAGAAAATGGGCCTGGGGCAATCGAACTCGTGCTAGCTTTGTCTTAAATACATCAAAAGAGCCCAATATTTGTTTTGCGATCGCTATGTCACTCACTGTCTCGGGATTAAGCACTTCTATAAAGACATCTTATAATAAATTCAGCTAGTAGTCAGCGTTGGTTTCTTTTTTTTCCTTACTATTGCAGTGGAGAACTTAAACAAAGAACTAATCCACTGTATTCCTTGTAAGTTTATTTGAATAAAATATTTCAGTGATACAGTACCACGTCAACGCCGAGTACTTGCAGCATAATGCGAGCGTAAGTCGAATCACAGAGTGTATTTAAGAGCAAAAGTGTAGTGTCCCGTCACGACGCCAGTAATCAGCCTGCTATCTTTTTATCTTAGAGACGTCGGGAAGCAGTCGTAGATCCAAGCCATCTGCAGTTGTGCTCATATGAAACCCAACTGTCAATGGAAACCTTAACCGGATACGAAAGCAGATATAACGTAGGCTTGAATCCTCTCCTCTTGCTTAGCCTTGCCTAGCAAGTTCATCGGCGATTTCGTTTTCCACTATCCTATTGTGATCTGTGACCCAGACAAGACTCAGTGAACTTAACCTTCACTGCCTTCAGTGGAGTTTTGCATTCCCGAACTATTAACTATTAAGTCGTAAGCGCAGCTTGGCTGTCGTTACAGATGCAGATACTTCGCCTTCTCTACCGATCCTCTTCAGAGTAACTAGTTGACAACCAAGTTAGACGATAGTATGGAATATGTTACGCGCTGCCGAGCTATTTAGATGCCTGGAACTTTAATTGAAACGCACCAAATAGTTTATTGAGTAAAAAGATTTATTACTGTGTCTTGCGGAGGCCAAAATGCGACTCTTCTGGATGCTGGTCATCATACATGAGGAGAGCCATGCAATCACATAAATCGCGGGAGGTCGAGATATGACGATCATCGATGCTCCACTTGTGTCCCTTTGTTTGGATGAAATATTATATCGATGGTTATCTTTCAGCGGATGCGACCATCGAACGAGCGGGTACCATGTAGGCAAGAAACATACAAAGTATTCTCGAAGTATACAATGTATGCATATAATAAGCACGACGTATGTGAATGCATAATAAATACAAGAGATGGTTGCTTCAGACGATGCATTTTCCAAGTACTCCTAGCATTAGCATCGCAGCATATGATATATCCCATTTTTCTGGAATCACAGTATTCAATAAGATCGAATACTGAATTTGTTGGTGGCGGGGGTACCGAATCATAGGGAGTAATAAGGTGACTCAGCGAATTTGTGCCGTTGATGCGTTTATTCCACACTATGGTTCCTGTATAGATAGTATGTGAGGTTTTGTATTCAACACGAAAAGCCTCCTAAACAGGGATGCAGTAGCTTTAACTTGAAATGCTGAAGGTTGATCTGAGGACATAAAATAGATGAGTACTCTTATGTGTTGACACTATGCATCTTCTAACGTGCAGATAGGTATGAAATACTTAGGCATAATGGTCTCGACAGGCACTATAACAAGAGAATAGCCGTCCTTGCGTTCCCGATTCTTTCTCTCCTTGTGTGAGTACATTTCCATTTTTCAGTCTTAGGTATTAAGACGAATCAGCACATCCACCGTTTTCGTGAGTTGCCCCGGAACCCATAAGTTTCCAGGAGCGGGATCTCCGGCACAGACTTGTTCAACCGGAGTTTGTTGTATGAAGCACTTCACTCTTAGAGTTTTGTTTTCGATATCGTAGCCTTCTGCTTGAATGCAAACATTCTCTGCTTTGGCTAGCTCCCGGAGTTGATTGACACAGTGTTTGCACTCAGCGTCGTTTAGACAGTTGTCATTGCCAGCCTTCCCAATTCGACGAGGTAGAGAGGAGACATCGGCATCCTTACAGGTGCCGCGATCTCTTCCCTTATGGCATTTCGGAGTTTTCTTGGATATTGCTTTTCCAGCGACGTCGAAGTTCAGCCCAGCAAAGCTGTAACTTGTCCGGATTCAGCCGGGACTTGTACGATTGGGAAGTTGTTTCTTAGCGGAGACTTCACTTTATTAGTGCTGGTTGTAGCACTGTCCGGACATGGCTTGCGTATAAAATCACCGCTAGAACAACATCGGTTTCATCAGTTAATAGTGCGCGGAAGATAAATCAGCAGAGGGGATGCGAGAAATTTTCTTCCTCTTGGCCCTGCTCGGGACAACGGGTCAAGGAATTTAACGTGAAACACCTGTCGAGAAGACTTAATTCCACGGCATGCCCATATATCCACGGGTAGCAAGGATTCGTCTTGCTATCACTTACCTTCATGTATATACTATACCAAAACAGGAGGTCGAAGCCAATCTAAAACATCTTATCTTAGGGTCACAGCACCCAGTACTTATTTGCAACTCTACAACGGGTCAAACCAACAGGAATACCCTTCCCACGATATGGGCTTAAACCGGGCCTTAATCTAAAAAGTCAGGCCCAGACCGAGATATGGGGAGCTTTTGATTGTCATGGTACCGTGATTTAAGTCCTGGTAAGGATTTCGGTGGTTCTGCCACGAATAGGACCTATGACCGGCAGCTTGTAACTGGTCAAATCGTAGCAACCTTAGGTGGCGTCATTTGAAAACAGTTCATTGCTCTGTCCCCGCTTATTATTAGACGTCATTGATGGGCGAAGCGTTGATAATTGGACGGGGCCCTTCTGTTCGGGACAGAAGAAGAAAGTGCAGCTTTAAATCCAAGAGTATGTCTGGTTTCAATAGATGTTACTTCCAGGGATCTGTTTCTCTTCTTCGTAGCTCTTAGGGTGTGAGACTTTTAACAGCTGCGCCTTCTATAGCATTTGCCATCTCTTTCCGCCGTGCGTTTATTCCACGTCTTGTTTTCCCTTCACCTGTCCATTTGAAGGTAGTCCTTCAGAGTGTGCCTGTTCTGGAGCCCGTTTAATTTTTTCGGTTTCCGAAAAAAGCCGTTAAAAACAGGACTCTGACCAACCATGAGACTATTCTCATGGAGTTTAACTTAGCCATAACAGGCAGAACCTCTCAGTTCAGCAGCTCCTAAGCCAGTGACTAAATCGCTGGAGCTTTGATCGCATGTTAGTTGGGGCTTCCAGAGCCCGCATCCTAGGCGCACTTTAAAAAATCACTGGTGCATTGTCCATATTGCGAGTACCCCCTACAGTATTATGCTTTTAGTTCACCTCCATACTTTTAACCGTAGTACGTCTAGTTTGGACGACTTTGGCTCTTAGTTCGACATCTAATCTGGGTTCTGATTACTCTTAATCAGTGACTCTTAAACTTTTATACCACAACAAGACATCCAATGAAAGGCTCCAATCCGTCCATTTTACCTTATATTGGGTCTTCCAATAGGGACTTGACAACTTTGAATTTAATTTGTGAACGCACTCATTCACTAATCATCAAACTGTCACTGTCAATTTATTCAGTTAGCTCAACATTTTCATCATCATAAAGCACACTAACGAGCTACGAATGAATTTCATCGCAAAATCATCTTCAGTGACGAAGCTCATTTTTGCCTCAATGGGTTCGTCAATAAGCAAAATATGCGTTATTGGTCGCGTGAAAACCCACATGTGCTTCATGAATCACCATTCGATCCACAAAAAATAACTGTTTGGTGCGGTTTGCATGCCGGCGGCGTTTTTGGGCCTAATCTTTTCGTCGACGATAACGATCGTCATGTTACTGTGAATGGTCAGCGTTATCGCGCCATGATCACCGATTATTTTTGGTCCGAATAGGAAGATGTGTACTTGGACGTCATGTGGTTTCAACAGAATGGTGCCACAAGCCACACAGCACACGCTACAATCGATTTGTTAAAGAGTAAGTATGGTGAGCGTGTTTTCTCAAGACATGGGCCAGTCGATTGGCCGCCTCGTACGTGCGATTTAACGCCGCTTGAATATTTTCTTTGGGAGTACGTTAAGTTATTGGTTTAGCAAACGTGCTCGCGGTGGCCAAACGAAGTCGAGTTCCATTCATAAAAATTTTGATTGTACTTCAAGCCAATAATAAAGTTTTTGAAATATCTCAAAGGGTTTGCCTTTTATTTAAAAAAAAAAAATTGTCAAGTCGTTATTAGAAAACCCTATAGTAAGGTAGAGGAAGCTCGTTCTAACGTTAGAATCTTCTAATGGCCTTGATCTTACATCTTTCTTTTGTGCTTGGCCAATCTCCACTACTGGTACTTTTTTTTTAATTATCGCGCGCTTAAGGGATTTTTGTACCCTTAAAAGGTTTATTTACAGGTTTAGTCACAGGTAATTTAGGGAAAAATAAAAGGGAGGTATCCATGTAGCGACCAGGAAAAACGGAACTCGATAAGGCGAGTTGTACGGCTTAGGAACTAATCACGATATATTAGAGTACGTCCAAAAGTAAGCTTGAATGCGAACGAACGAACGAACACCAACTCCATACGTCATCTTCTAGTCTGGGGTCTGATGGCATTCATGGTAGAACCACGGGTTTTTTACTTGTGACTATCCAGCATTGTCACTGGTCCTTTGCATTTGATAATGATGATGTGGGACTATGTATGAGAGAGATCGCGCATAATGCGGAAATCAAAGTCTTTGACTCTTGGGATTGTAGCCATTTAACGTCAAGCCTTCTGTCAGTATTTTCCTGGCACTGTAGTGCCAATCTGCAAAAATAACGAAGTGTTCCGAACTCAAAAAGTCGTTTCGTGAAAATTATCGGATGAAACCCAGTAGTTTGTCCACGATTTCTTCTTGGCATCGACCCCATGGATCAGAGGCTTTGTTGGTTTTTGGTATAAGTGGCTATAGAATTTTGAGAAAATTTCACTAAGACTAAAGGAAAAACAGGTATACAGGAGCTCCATAACGGATCCCTATGCATCTCAGTAAGGAAAGATGAGTGTAGTTGGGAGTCAATTAATTACGTAATCCGCAAGAGATGTGTTTCGAACTGTTAGCAGTACCTATTAGTGGCGATCCATTTTTGATAAATTTTGTTAATATTTTTTCTACATGCTAACCTTCGATCACCTTCGTAGAGCATGTTCTTCTAGACGTGTATCTAAATATGTCTCTATAATCACACCTTGACTAAAGATCGTTTAAGTGCTTACGTACACGAAAGCCCACTCAGAAATTAGAAATTAGTATGTGGAAACCATGCGCCATTAACTAATGCTACTTGAATGGCAAGTTGCCTCATTCATAAAAATCACTGCGTCTCCTCGATTTCAAAATCTTCTCCTACCATTCACTCAATTACAGTGTAAAGCATCACAAATCAGTTTAATTTCACTCAAAAGTGAAGTAACATCTCTTCTCCGATAAATCCTCTCATTGGTTTGCTCCACGATCGATTTAATCCTTTTCCTCATCCCCCAATCCCCTATTAAGCAACCCCATCCGCAAAGTCATTCTAATCACTCCTTCTCAGCCACATGGTATTTTTAATTTGCTGGCTAAAAGGTGTTTGTGACTCGTTCAAAATTATTTTCGCTTTTTCACTTTGTTTGACTTGACTATTCGAAAATAAAATGAAAAATTAGATTTTTTTTTTTTCAAATTTAGGAACACTTTTCATTAGTACAACTTAGGCCTTCGGGCCATTCAAATCGTCAAGTGGAAATCTAGCCGATACCGTCTCAGTCATTCGGAGTTTTTCCCACCAAACAAGAGATTGTTGCTCTACCTTTGCTCGTTAGTTTTTATTTTTTTTTAAATATTTTTGTGAATTAAAAAAAGAAAAAAAAATTAGTTAATTGAAAATTCGTCAAATTCTGGGATGCGCGTCCCGTAGTGCGGTGTTTTGAGAGAAGAAAGAATAAATCTGTAAAGCAAAAATACTCGTGCATCTAAATAAAGTGACACCGGAAATATTCGAATTTGGCGTGTTGATCCAGGATCAAATGCCCAACAACACGCCAACTGCTTTTGGAAGTTCAATAATACGCGAGGATACAAAATTACACAAGAAGTGAGTTGAAAATGACCGTTTTCCAAATAAAATTATGTAAAATTGTTTTTTTTTTTTCGAAGCAAAAAAAGTCAGATTATTTCTTTTGATTGTCTCCTACAGTGTGGGTATCTGCGATATCTACGGGTATCCAACGCCACCGCTTTTCGGTTCGCGCATTACTCACATGCTTTGCTGCGATATCATTTTGTTTATTTTTAGTTAGGAGGGGGAAAAGTTTATTTAAATAGCTTCGGTTCTGTCACGATGCCAAAATTTTCCTCTCGCCGTTAAGGTGGAAAGGAAATTTTTGATTTTTATGTACGAGGATCTGTTCTCTTTTTTTCAAAATGTTGTGTTTGAATAGGGGAAAAGCGCGCTTTATTTTATAATTTTTTTTTTTTCGTTTTTGAGAAAATTTTTCTGACACTTCTGCTTTTTTTTTTTTTTTTTTTTTGGTTCCATGTTAAGGGCTCGCGTTGGTGTCATTATTCATTTTTAATTCGACAGAAAATAAATGTGGAAGTTAGTTTACGACCACTTAAAAATGATCTTGGATGGAATTAGTTTTATATCAGCAATCTATTTGATAAATAGTTTTTCAAGGTAATTTGTGTGAAACCCTGGCTTCAGACGGTCACAGATTTCCTTAGTGTAACGAGTGGTAGGTTTATTTTAGATATTGTCGTCACATGCACATACCATGGATCACTTGAAGGTTGTTTGTGTTCTAAGGAAAACAAGACAACCTACCTAGTTAATTGCTTTCACTTTTGGTTGCGCCCTTTATAGGTGTTACATGTTATGACTTACACCATATGGTATATATACAATGATACGATGGAGGTGCTTTCTGAAAAAGGTTATCAATAATCCGTTTCTAGCATATTTTCTTAAATGGCACTGCGTCATTCTTCTGAGTATTAATCGAAGCTTCTTCGAGCAGGATCTTTAATATTCATTCGCCTTACATATCCAAGTTATCTCCGGCGACTAAAGCGCACTTTATAAACTTGAGTCTGGAACAATCAAAGGTCCTCGAAAGACTTAAAATATCAGTCATTCGACCGATATACAAGGGTGGCCCGAAAAACGATATCGGGAACTACCGTCCGATTTCAATTCTATCGGTAACAGATTAAGTCCTCGAAGAGGTGGTATTCAAAAGACTTATTGAATATTTAGAAAAGTATAATATATTGTCAAAAAATCAGTTCGGCTTCAGACAGAAAAAAAGTATAAATCGGTGATTTTTCAAACCAAATTAACCAAAATCAAGAAAAAAACCATAGCACCATAGTACTTTTTATCGATTTTAAGAAAGCCTTTGATACGCTATGCCATACAAATATTCTAAAACAGATGGAAAAAATGGTTTGAGGACTACCTAAAAAACCGAAAATATAAAGTCAAAATTAAGCAAAGCCTAAGCAAAGAAAAATCTTCAAAGTATGGAGTTCCACAAGGATCCAATTTAGGACCGTTAATCTTTATTATATACATGAACGATATGCTTGCAGCTCTTAACAAAACACGGCAATTATCGTTAACCACAAGGACGTTGAAGCAGCTGAAAAAATCTTGCAGAAGGAGTTTGATATAGTCACAACATAGTGTCACGACAACGGCCTGATCATAAATGCAAAAAAACTAAAGTAATGCACATACGTCCTCCGCACATCCTTAAACACAAAATCTTAATAAAAATGCATGGTTATGATTGCCTACATAAGGTAAACAGTCATCAACTTCTTAGAGCTGATGAAAACTGCTCGACGATCCTGGATAATGTATCTATATACAAATATTTAGGGGTCACCATCGACTACAATTGTAAGTGGAGCTATCATGTTGAAGCACTAATAAAAAAACTCAGGGGATCCGCTGCCGCTCTTTTCCATCTCAGCTATCGCTGTCCAGCAGATGTTCTTCAAAAATTCTATTATAGCCTAGTGTAGTCTCACCTGAGGTACGGCATCCTAGCGTAGGGCAACACGCAGCAGCTCCAGAGGCTAAACTCATTGCACGCCAGCATACAAAAAATAGTTAAGAAGTCAGAACGAAATTATGGTAATGACATAAGACAATTCCTCACAATAGAACAATTGTATAAGATGGACCTACTATCAACATTCAAAGATGATAACACCTATACAAGCAGTTAACACACGTAGACGACAACAAAATAAGTTTTTGGTCCTAAGATTCTGGAACGAATATGGACGTAGAAAGTATGCAGTTGCTGTTCCGGCAATATTTAACTAGCTTACAACAAATTTAAACAACCTTCCGAAACCAATTTTCTTAAAAAAATTTAAGAAAATGTTCTTGAATTCAAATGTATAAACGATAAACCTCTTTGTTTTTTATATATACTTGTAATGAATTTGTATTTTGAACTCAACATAATGTAATGTAATTAATTTTAAAGACCAATCTTCTGCAGACAAGCCCCCCGGCTTTACAGATAATATAATATGAATGTCAATCTTTTTAAACAAATAGAAATTCAATTCAATTTAATTCATTCAATTCAATTCAATTCTGAATAAATCGTACCGCTGCAAATGATATGTAAATTTGTTTGAAAATTTGTGTTTCCGGTGTTTGATGCTAAGGGATTCACATGACAGTGTCTCACTTTGTCTTAACCATCCTTTCACATCAAAGGTATCGGTTTATTTAATCGGACGAGTCTAGAAACGACATGACTCTGTATAGCTATAGCATAGGTGCTCTTATATGTCACCTTCAGATTAGTAAACAGGTGGTCGCCATCGATCTCAACTTCTTAGGATTCCTCTAGGATACGCTCTTGTAGAGCGTCTGCAGGAATTTTTTTTCAGTATCCTTAGTAACGACAGTGACTCAACTACTTAGTTTCCTTGTCCATCTTTTCAGCCATTTATTCAGGCCTTGTTGCCTTGACAAGTATCTTTTACACTTTGATGAAACTCTCTTCATCTCTTCATTTGCTTTATCGAGCATCGACGACAAATTGAGGGATGTGCTATTGGGAAAAGTTCTTGTTGTTTTTTTTTCGCAATTATAGCCTTTAAACCTTAAGTCTTCTTACAGTGTTTCTTCATTGTTGTTGCATCTGAGAATGCGAAATGTACCTTGGCTGAAACTGAAGAGTGTAATATGACCAATTTAGTTGTCTGTTTTGTCTGCCTTATTCGTTTGAAAACACTGAAGTGAGGGTGCTATGTTCTTATTAAAGTGCCAATCTCTCCGCAACAAATTCAATTAGCCTATAGTGGTATAGTATACCACAGATGTGGTATAGTGTGGGCTATGCTTTCCGATTGTGCTACCAAAAATACACTTCTTTTCTATTTTTGAGTTAAAGTTAGCTTAAACGGCTTAAGCCTTATACTCAAAATATTGCTCGAAGCTTTTGTCTTTTTTTTTGTGGACGTGTGAGCATAACTACCAACCTGAAAAGTTACAATATTTTCAGGAGCAAGAATAGGGATGTTTTCCAATTTTAGGTAGGCAAAACTGATATATTGACATCACATCAGTATTCCTGATATCGTTTAAGGAAAGCTTAACGTTTTGATGACATATCGTATACACGATTGTGTGGTCATTCCAACTGACATACATTTTCAGTTTGGACAATGCAAGTGTCATTCATAGATAACGGCTGGTGGTTTAAATGGCACCACACGGTGTGTTTTGGGAACACTCAACTCCTGTCGGTAGATTGTTCCTCAATTAGTCATGCTGTCACTATCTTAAGTTAGTGAGGTAAGTTCAGTTCTATAGTCAAAGAGTGGTAAGTTCAATCACCTGCAAAGAAATTTACTACTTCTGCTTGTTAATGAAATACATGGCTTCAGCAGAAAGTGCTGATCGATTTTGACATATCCAAAATGTCATGAACCAAGCTCAGACATACGAAGTATGTTCGAAAAGTAAGGTGACTTTATATTTTTATAAAAAAATTATTCATTTATTTATTAATATTAATGTTGTCCCCTTTAAATTGACCCCTTTCGGATATAATGTACTTTTTCCAATCCTAGAATTACTTCTCATAAGTACTCATAGCGATGTCGTTTTTAGTTCCTCAGTTGTTGCAAATCTCTGTGCTTTCATAGGTCTTTACAGGTTTTTGAACAAAAGTCTTATGGGGCAAATCCGGTGATACTCCTGACTGACAGCATCACTTTGAGGTAGAAAGTCCTGACGCACTATGCCAGGGTAAACAAAGCTTCGACATTTAATCGAACATGGCGTGCTTTTTTCGGTCTTGGCTCTCCTGCATGCTTCCTTTGGGACGATTAGGCATTGGTTTCGACGTTATAGCCATATACCCATGATTCGTCTTCAGTTATGACCGATGCTCATGCGACGGTTCTTCTAATCAAAATTAAGAAGTTTCGAAACAAATTGCGTTGACACACGTCTCATGCCCAAAATATCAGAAAATATTGTTTGACACAAGCCGACTGATATGCCAACATCCTCAGCAACTTCTCTTATGGTAATTCGACGATTTTCCTTTAAGTTTTCATTTTTTGTTGATGTGCTGGAGCATTCAGAGCAAGGTTTGTCATCGGCATCTTCTCGGCGATCTTGGAAGAGCTTGTACCACTTATGAGCACTTTTTTACTTAGAGCAGACTCACCGTCAATAATTCAAGTATTTAAGAGCATTTGATTCCATTTTTTACACAAATTTTATGCGAACTCTTTGCTGCATTTTTTAAAATAATTGGGAATCGCCGAGGGCACTGAAACACTTCTAACCTTTCTACCTGTCAAAAACAAACTAAGTAAGCTATATACTTGAAACTTTGAACATATATTCGGGACATGTGTGCCAATACATAAGCACACCTCATATGGTAAACAAACATGTGGGTCATATAAAAAGTCTCCGGGGTTTTTTTTCACTAGATGGTGTTGGTGTCCATTTATCTAGAAGTACTTACCTAATTGTGTCAAACGAACATGTGTTTGAAAGGTGATATGTCAGGCTACATTTTTTGTGAAGACAGCTGTGTAATTCAAAGCGCTGCAAAAACATGCCGAAAATTTTGTGCAGTTTACGATGAGAATGCTGTGAGTGAACGTCGGACCCAGGAGTGGTTTGTCCGATTTCGTTCCGGAAATTTCACTGTAAAAGACGCACCTTACACTCGTCGGCCTGTCACTGAAAAACTCGATGAAATTTTGCAACTGATGGAGCAAGACCCGCACGGAAGCTATCTGGAGATAGCGAAGGCACTAAACGTAAACGACAGTCTGGAATCATCTAAAACGAGCAGGCTACTCAAAGAAGCTCGATGTTTGGGTGTCACATGAATTAACGCAAAGAAATTTAATTTACCGAATAACCATCATTGAAACGATGCTAAAACGTAACGAAATGGAATCATTTTTGAAGCGATTCAATCAGGGCGATGAAAAATTGATTAAATACGAGAATATCCGGTGACTGACCACAAATGACTTTAAAGCCTGGATTGACGGCAAACAAGGTTATGTTGAGCGGTTGGTGGGATTGGAAAGAAATTGTCTATTATAAGCTGTTGGAACGTGGCGAAACGGTCAATTCGATCCTCTACTGTGCACAATTCGACCGTTTGAATGAAGCTATCAAAAAAGAGCGACCAGAATTGGCCAACAGAAAGGGAGTTGTTTTCAATCATGACAATGCTAGGCCACGTACATCTTTGATGACTAGGAACAAATTGACGGAGCTTGGTTGGGAATTTTGATGCATCCACCATATAGCCCGGACCTTGCATCCTCTGACTATTATTTGTTTCGGTCTTTGCAAAAACGGCGGCAAAAAAGGAAGGGTTTTCCTATTCGTTTCGTAATGGGTGATGAAAAATGGATTCATTACAGTAACTCAAAGAGAAGACAGCCATGGTGACTGCCCGGTCATGGTTCTACGTCATCGGCTCGGCCGAATAATTACGCTGCGAAGGTTATGCTGTGTATTTGATGGGACCAAGTCGGTGTTATTTATTATGAACTGCTGAAACCCAATGAAACCATCACTGGGGACCGGTGTCACTTCAATTGATGCGATTAGGCCGAGGACTGCGTGAAAACGGCACAATACAGCATGATTCTACAACATGAAAACGCTCGTTGCCAAACCCAATAAAATCTACCTGGAAGCGCTCAAATGGGAAGTCCCACTCCAACCGCCATATTCCTCAGATATTGCGCCATCCGATTATTACTTGTTCTGTTTGATTTTATATGGTCTGGCAGTTCTGCTCATATGAAGACATCAAAAATTGGCTTGATTCGTGGATACCCTCAAAAGAAAAACACTTTTACCGTAACCGTATTCGAGCCCTGCCGGAAAGATGGGAAAACTTGTAGCTAGCGATGGGCAATTTTTGAGTGATTCATTTGTAACCATTGTTTCACAATAGAGTTTTCATTCATAGCATTTTCATCAATAGTAACCTAGTTGCGCACCTAACAAAAAGAATGCCAGATCCTGGGGTACACCAGAATTTCTTTTGTTAATATTGCATCTTGAAACTATCCAAAACGATTTTGGTTAAACATTCCGAAAAATATATTTATTTCGATACCAAATGCAAACAAATTCCAAAAAAAAAGATTGACACAAAACTCAGACAAATGCCAATAAAATACATCTTTGGCGTAAAGTATGACCTCACTCACCAAGAGACCTATTGCCGATCATTGAGAAGTTTTTGTCTCTCTGGATATTCCATGAGATGATGGCTTATCAGCGTCTCGATGACGTTGGAAAGAAGGGACGTAGTGGTGCAATGGTTATGTAACATAAAATGAAGGAGAAGCACATTAAAGTTTTTAAGGACGGGCTGAACCAATTCTCGAAAAAGTCCTCAAGAATAGAAGATATATTGAACTCTGACTGTATTTAAGGTTTTTCTATCCGCTTTCAGGAATTTTCAGATAATCAGATGATGTGGATTCTTTCCATTTTACATGTCGATGGGATTCTGATCGTATTGGTCCCTTTTGCAAGCTGGTCTCTTAAATGTGGCGCTTTATAGGATACTGTATTCTACGTAATACCGCTATTAAACCTTGTGATCTAGACATACTGGGGAAGTTTCTTTGAGCGGTTGCGTTATGAAATCGTACAAGAATTATATTCAAGTACTTTTCTGATTCCAATCTATCCGCCTTGCTTGTTGCGGGTGTCCAAGAGTTAATTTCTGAACCTTGTCATTTGGTGATCGATCTGGTACGACGTGCTCAGCTTATAAGTTGATAGCCAACTAATTTTGAAGCAGATTATGCATTCAAATATGGGGCCTTTGCACTGTTATTGCTGATCACATCCTTAAGATATGTATGTTTGAGCGCACCATTGCCATTGCCTGCGTTGGTATACCAGTTTGTAATCTTCTTATATCAGCCCTTGAATTATGTAACCCATATAAGTACAGCCAATGCTTCATATTCCTCCCGCATTTTTTGCATTGCCATAGGGTCGCTTTTCGTTGGTGTTGCCAAGATTTTGTTTATGCTTTTGCATTTGAGATATTTTTCATTGGCCTATTTTTTGAACATTGACTGAAACTTGAGCTTTTACCGCTTTTTAAACCGAATTTTCAGACGACCTGAGTCGAACATGACCAGACCAGCTTGTTTGCTCAGAGTGAAATTTTTCTATGCTAGTAATCTCTGTAATCTGCTCCGCTGTAGATTTAAGTTTCATGTCATCGTAAATATCGCGTACCACTCTTATTTACATCTCGGGTACATTTTGAGATCTAAGCGCCATCATTATCCGACATCTTTGAACCGCCTTGATATTTCCAATGTTTAGAATTCTCTTGTCTTTTTGCAACGTTCGTATTTTTTTTTGTGATACTGGCTTTTGGGAATATCGGACAGATTTTTTTGCATTGCACTCACATGTTTCACTCAGGACCCTTTGTTCCTCCTTTTGATTTAGAACAACTTGGAGCCATTTTAGCAAATTTGGCGCCCGAAGTTGGTCTCTACTTTTCCGACTGAAGTCTATTTGCTGGTTTTTCCCTGGTTTCTTCACGAAGTATTCTGTCTGCAGAAGTCAGTGCTGACTTGGTGTGGTAATGGTTCTCTCAAGATCACTTCTCTCATCATTTCGTGCTGTCCAGCAAAGACGATAATCTATCTGGGCTCATTGTCCACCGCTGCATTTTGAAATCAAGAGCCGCTCTTGTTTGATAAATAGCTTAATAAGTATAGTAAAACCGTGTGACTTGCATGAGTTAAGTATGTCTTTGATAACTAAATTTTTTGTTCCTAAGCGACATGGCAGTCTTCTTAATCGTAGACCGATTCCCCAATACTTCCATTCTAGAGTCCATTGGTGAAAAGCATTTCCTTCTTTGATGTTGTTTTTAAAAACTCGTAAAATTCACGACAAAGTTTTTCCAGATTGCTCATTCCATTCTTAGCGCCACTAACAACAAACTACTGAGAGCTAATTTCATGGAGGTGACACTTTCTGTGACACTATGAGACTCGATTCGTAGCTGAAAATATATTGGTGGGGATGGATCATTAGAGTTTTTGATCACAAGATTGACGAGCAGAATTAAAGAAAAAAATTTTGAACTTTTCGCCACTTGCTGTTTAGAGTAACGGCACCTACCAGCTCGCCTAAAGTTAGAGATAGATCTGCTATCAGTTCATCAGTTTGTGGAACTATTGCGTTCAAACGGTTATGCTTGTCGCGCCTTAAATTAAACTAAATGCTGTCCGTTTTAGCGCTGCACTACACTTAAGGTCTGTCTATTACTGTGACTGTTCTCTAATTAGTCATAAATTACAATTTATTTGACTTTAGGTATCTGCCGATACCCATGCGCTTTTAGTTATCAGCATTTACCAATGCCGGTGCAGAAACAGCGTTGATTGCGTTCCAGGACTCGTTAATACTCCTTGGTTGTCATTTACTGCCATCTACTGAATGCAATGTGGTTGATCTTTTTGACAGATGTCAAATTTTAGTCACATAGTCGTTTCCCACGCAACAATGCATTTTTGTTATTCAATCTCTTTCGTGTTACGAAAATGGGCTATCTGTTAAAGTAACATTTTGTAAAATTCCTGAATTCTTTGGTCAACATAATCGCTCTAATGAGTCCGGAATTCGTTTTGAAGAAACTTGTTCGGTATCGGGTTAAACTCTATATCGACATGCTCGGTCACCACTGTGTTGAAAACCAGCCAGGCACCTCAATTCGTCGCCGAAGTTGATAATTGGGCCTCACTTATGGCGCTTTATGGCAAAATTTAAAAGTTGATCTTCATTTGCACGCCTATAAAATTAAGTATGTACTACCGCACATACAAGCCATCAATCAATCAAGTTATTGCATAGGTAATTTAAAGACCGTAAAATTTTGGTTAGAGGAGAAGTTGATTGATTGGACTCGAAGGTCATGCGATTTGACAACTTTAGACTTCTTCCTGTTGCGTTTATTTGAAGAGTAAAGCATATGTTAATAACCCAGCGACAATTCAAGATCTCAAACATAATATTTAAACTGAAATTGCGGTATTTTTTTCAAAAATTCATAGATAATTTTGACACTCGGATGGTCGCTTGCAAGAGAAGCCATGGTGTTTACACGAACCAGGTGGTGTTCCATTTATATTTGCCACAGAGTGAACTTTATTAATCAATCAAACTTTCACACTAGATGTTGGCTCACCTTTTATATGCTTGCACAGTGTTGATTATTGTTGTTGCTTTTCCATAGCACAATGCCTGTCGGTATTGTGCTCTAACTCCGCGCTATTTCGTTTTTGTTGTAGTCGCTACTGTTTTTCTACTATGAAACTTTACAAAAAAATGGAAGTAGTGTTCAGAGATTTTTAAAAACTTTTGAAAAGAAACTTCTTATAGTTCGTTGGGGAGCAGTTCCGAACTCCGATGAAACGAAAAAGCGACATGAAGTGACTCCAAACTCCGATAAAACGAGTCCTTAGACCCTTTTGCACCGACTAGATCTCATTCACAACCGAGCGATATTACTTGTGAATGACACTAATGTTGTGCATCAAGAGTGAAGTGTGCTTTGATTCAAGATACTGTGTCACCGTCAATTCTGATGTGACGACAAAGCGACAGAAAACGTGTGGGGGTAGCGCGCGGGGTGAGGCAGCTCTGGCAGAATGAGACATGGAAGAGGAACGAAAAGGCGACAGACTCGTAGTAAGGAACAAAGATATGGGAGTGACGTGCGTGGTGAGGCAGCTCTGGCAGAATGAGGCATGGAAGAGGAACAAAAATGCGACAGACTCAGAGTAGGGAACAAAGATAAGTTTTTGTTGTCAACGCCAAGAAGATAAGTAGCATAGAACAGTCTAACAGCAGAATTGCGGCATAAGCAATGCAAAGAAAACCACATGATTGTTGACTGTTAACTATCAACTCTTCATTGTATAATGTTTTGTATTATTCTAGAAAATATTCTAAGGTAGTTTAAGGTAAAAAAATCAGTTATGGGAAAGACCTTTAAGTAGAAAACATTATTCAAATAAGTTGTGGTTTATTTGTAATGGCTGGACAAAATACATAATTCGTACGTACTATAGAGTATAGGCACATAGTGTGAGTATGACAAGTTCTCAGGAGATTTTACATGGGAATAAGATCGGTTGAAGAGTATCCCTAGCAAGTGCCATCAATCTTTATCGAGTTTACATAATGTGTCTAAGCTATTGAGGTTACAAAGAAGTGAAAGATATTCCACAAAAAATTTGTTATTTATCGACATTCATGAAGTTGCATTTCTATTGCATAGCTTTTTAAGCCGACAACTTTCGCAGCAATTGTTGTGTTTAACTAACGTACCTGCAGTGTCTAACGTCGATTAACTCCTGTGCTGGATAGTGGTTTTCAGTATCTCTATCCACTTTGACATTGAAATTTTCCATAGATTCCATAATTCTGCTGTTGTGCACATTAAATGATAGTGATCTTCTCCGCAATTTTGTCGTTAATATCCTGTCAGTGTGAGTCTTCTTGCCTTTAAAACTGTTTTTGCTTTTCCAGCCATACGCTGGACTCACGAGACACAATAGAGTAAAAGTGTATTTCATTCGCACCAGTGGAAATAATATAACGTTTAGTTGATTATAAGTGAAATTCGAGACAGTTGTTTATATTTCTGAGTGATTAATATTTTTACGGTGCTTCGCTGATTTCATAAACCAACAAACATTTCTCCTGGTCTTGGCAATTATCCTTGGAACTCGTAATTTTCGAAGAAATTTTTAGATGCCCTCATGGTGAAGCCTGATTTTGACCTGATATCACTCATTTCCCATTTATTGGACAAACTGTGTGACAAATTTTGTGATTACAGACAAAAATGGCTAGTCTTGGCGACTGTATCTTAGAGTGGAGTATTAACACTCAATATTGTCAAGACTCTTCACTTAATAGTTGTAAGCGATTCTACAAAAGCTCGATGATAAGATCATTCATTTCACATTTGTTATTAGAGTTACTTTTATGTCATTTGGTGAGAATAGACATCGATCTTGTTGACAAAATTGTCTTAAATCTGGGGTTCCGCACGGATCAATCTGAAGATCACTATTCTTTCTTTTCTCTTTTTTGTGTATGCATTTTTCTGATCTTTCCCTTGGAGTTACCGAAGAAAAGTGACCAGTTCAACATTCTTCAATCACAGAATTGTTTTTCAAGATCGTACCTCATTTACGTATATGAACAATTGCTCACGACCATGTAATGTGCTTTTTGAGTTGATTAATTATTTAAAAATTTATTTCGGATTAATTATACAAATATGACCATGATGTCATTCAGCAAAAGACAATAAACGAAGTAGTGGGTTAAATGGATTTTTCTTAAACTTACTTTCACAAATGAAAAAAAGAAGACACCCACGCCGTTGGATGGTGGCAAGAAAATAAAATGCAAAATAAAAAATAAAAAATTAAATTAAGAAAGAAACACGAGTATACAATATTTCCACTGTTCATTGCGTTTTTTAATTTTAGTACAGTGTGAGGTCAGACGTGCATAAGCAAACGAGTATAAGCAAATTATGAGCTCGGGTGTGACAGGTGTTATACATGGTGTTATTTTCGTAAAAGGACTACAGTATGGTTCATTTGTTTTCCGTCACTAATTTGTTGGTGGGTTTTGAAAATACGAAAATACAAAGATCTACGATGCATCAGACGATGAAGATGAAAATTTCCACGGCATATTTGACAATGAATTCTACCGTTTGCCCTTTAATTTACAGATGGCTGCTGCAATGTAATGCCAAGAATATAGAACAGGTGCGCCAACAACTATATAGCAGAATGTCTTGACAGTGGCAAAATGTTTATTTTTCTCTGATATTTTGATGAAATAGTTATTACTGACGTAATAATGTTTGGTATGACATGCGAATGACTTCTTAATCTGCTTGATTGTTGGCTGTATGTCTTTCTTTCCGAAATTTATTTTCTTAATATAGCATATATGAGTAATCGTTTCCTTTTATGAAATATTTTATATTTCTGATCCTTGCATAAGAAATAAGCATGTTTCCCTTAAATCGTTGGACTGTTTTTCTTACTTACTTACTAACATACTTTTGTTTATGTAGAGCTACAGTCCGGGATAGTCCTTGGCTACAAATAATAGCACATATGTTTCATCCGCAACCACCTCTATTGCAGAACTTCGCCTACTGCCAAACTACAATATTTGATCTTAGCTTCTACTATTGTGAAGTGACGCACATGAAATACCCGCTGTATTGACTGTTGATGCTACCAAGCATCTGCCTAATTACATAGGTTACATCTTTTCCCAAGCGTGTGTAGAGCAATAGCTTACATACTTAGATGGTGCTACAAATCGGGGTTAACCTGGTGCTCAACTAACAAGCTTATGCAGTTAGCTCAATTCTTGGCTAAGTAAGTCATTGATTATAGCCATGGTTGCGATGCTCTTGTGCGCCGGTGCATTGCCTTGCAAAAACAAAAAATTTTTTCGCTTCATGTGAAGCCGCAATACTCGCTGTTGGTATTTTTTCCTTTTTCGAGGTAGTCCACGAAGAGTATGCCAGAACAATCCCAGAAAACCGACGCCATAACCTTTCCGACCCATCGAGCCTCCCTCGGCCGCTCCGGAGCACTCGTGCCGGCTTCAGTTCATTGCCGGGCACTTATTCTGTTCTCTGGTGTTCAAGAGTTACCAACCGACGCCAAAACTCCGCCCGATTCCGCATCAGCAAGTCCAAACACTTTTTCGAAGTGTTTTCGCGTTCGTGTTTTTGATCAGAAGTTAGTATGCGCGGCACCCAGCGGCAGAATAACTTTTTCATATGCAGAATATTGCCCAAATTATGGCGTGTGTGATCAGTACTAATCTTTGTGGTATCTGCTAGCTCGCGCACCTTCACTTTCCGGTCAGTCAACATCATTTCATGTAATTTTTTGACATTGTCCTCTGTAACCGCATCGGAGGGCCTGCCGCTGCGGACTTGGTCGGTAGTGGAGTTGTGGCCACCACGAAACTCTCGAAACCAATATATGACGGTGTAATCTGACGAAGTATTAGCCTCATAATATTTATCTAACTTGTCTTCTGTTTTTCTCGCCGTTTTGCGTCTCAAAAAATAATGTTTTATGAGAGAACGAAAATCGTTTTTGTCTATACTCAATATGATGCCAAACACTTCAGCAACAATCAGCTGTCAAAACAAAACTAAAGACGGTATCGCACTGAAATTTGGGATGTATAGTTCGTCGTTGAATCCTCTCGTCCAAAGCCCGACAATAAAAAAAGGTCTCAATACTATATTCTATCTCAATTCGTTTTCGATGAAGTCCATATTTCAGCACCATAAAGTAGAACTGGGATGAGCAAGGTTTTATATAGAGTTTCCTTAGCTATTTAAAAAGGTCCTTTCTACTCAATTGCCTTCTTAGCCTAAAGGTACAGAGATTGGAAAGAATGACGTTCTGTCTAATTCGTCTATATTGTATGTCCCCTCGGTTGCCTTCCTTTACTGCCAAATCTATTTTGGTTTCAGCACCAGCGAACAGTCATGACAGCCCGCCGATTTCTGCCCATTATTGAAATATATTGTCCTAGTCGTAGTACAGAGGATTATTTATTACAGGTAGGCGTTTTTCTGTGAGCTTCATGTTGGCTGTGATTTAAACCTAACTCGCAGGAAGTTTTTTCGACTTTCGTTGGCAAATGTAGCAAATACTACAGGGCGCCATGATCAGTAGATTGGCGAGGGTTTTGGATAGACTTTTAGGTCGTTATTACACATGATTGATGAATTTGGTATTGATCTGAATCGGAGTTTCCCTAGAGTGACCTAAAAATCAAGAATGAGGATTGTGCTCCATTTTCACCAGAGGAGATTTTTATTTATTTTTTTTTTTAATTTCGGAACAGAGCACAAAAACAAAGAACTTGTAAAGTCCATAGTACTCTTTGAAGAGTTCCTATTAATAAAATCTATCAGACTTCCGATGAAAAATAAGTAAGCGTTTCAGTGATAAGGTGTCTACAGTACTAGCACCCACCACGTCAGCGCCGAGTACCTGTAGTCTGATGCGAGCCTATACCGGACATTCACAGAGATAGTGCTCCGCGCTGTCGTCATCACTTTTACAGCAAGCATTGCAGAATGTTGTGTCACTTATGCCCAGCACATTTAAAAGCTTTGAAAAAGTGTAATGCCCTGTCACGACGCCAGTAAGCAACATGCAGTCTGCTGAGGGACAGAGACGTCGGGAAGCATTCGCTTGGTCTGCCTGCACCCCGGGGAGCGGTGCCATCTGCAGTTGTGCTCATATGAGACCCAACTGTCAACGCAAGTTTTAATCCAGAACGCAGGTAGACTTAATGTAGGTTCGGGTCCTGAAAAACCCTCTTCTAAACCATGCCTGGTAAGTGCTTTAGTGATTTCAATTCCCGTGATCCAATTGTGACCTGGGACTCAGACAAGGGTCGCTGAATTTAGCATTCCGAGTGCGTTAAGTGATCTCTTGCATTCTTTAACCAGCTTAGAAGTCGTAAGAGGGCTTAGCAAGGCTATAAGCGTTGCTTGGCTGTTGCTACAGCCGCAAATGTTCCGCCACCCTAACCGATTCTCTGCAATATAGATCGCTGCCATCAGGATTGCGTAAATTTCTGCTTGGAAGACAGATGCAAGCTTTCGTAACGTGAAGTGAAAGTGATGATAATGATAGGTGATAGTGATAATATCTTCTCATGTGCATCACTCGTGTAATTAAGTTTATTAAGATAATTCCGAGCTGGTAAAATGATTACAATAAGTTTATAGTCACAGTTATAATATCGAAGGCTGCATACGTCTGACAATAACAAATCAGTCCTACTAAATTAAGAACCTGTCATTAAACTTTGTCATAAAAGATTTCACCGTATAACAGTTTAAATCGTGAATTGTCGGAACATACAAATATCAAAGGAGTAAGGTGGTTATCTACATGGATGTCTGCTAGATACAGCTTTTACTGGAAACTGTCAGTGAAAACTTAACTGCACTCTAAGAAGTTTCGGGAATTTTAGAACTTTAGTCGCTATTATTGATTTCATACAGCAAATAATGTTGCAAAACTCATGATTGTCTCAGTGGAAATATTTATTCACTTCAACTTTAACATGCAACAGATATTGCTCAATAAGTAGTAGACAAGTAGTAGTAATAGCACTTACTTCATACTTCAACCGTTCGCTACAAAAAAGTAGTAATCTTTCTTATTCGTAGCTAGAGCATATTCGTGAAATACTCGTGAGACTGAAAATTTACGCAGCATTGTGGAATGGATTAAACTTAAATGGAAAAATATAAAGTAAAAGGATATCGAATGAATACCGATTAGGGCGCCCTTTAAGCACTTAACAAATATAGGCTCTTCCCTTCCACTTTTCAGTGACAATCATTTCGGGCTATTGAAATATTCATAAGTCTTCTAAAACGTATGTGTATGTAGGTCTTCAATACAGGAGATTATTTAAAGGACTCATAAAAAAAGTACTTAACACTTGGCAGCCGATTTCCCGTGAAATCTGAGAAGGGCTCTTGCCATTGAATTCGGTTTTTTTCCTCCCTGGATATCACACGCGTAACACTTAAAGATTTGAAATATCAAAAAAAAAAAAAAAAAAAGAAGAAGAACCGAGCAACCAATGTGAATACATACGAAAAAATATTTTCATAGAGAGATGATTTGCCAGTCAATAAATTCCTTAGTGATGGGGAACATGTGCGTAAACAAATTATAAGAAAATTCTTGAGCACGCGTTTAGAAATACAAACAGCAGTTGAGCAGATACATATTAGTATTTCGGTATATGTACTTAGGCATGAGAATGATTATCATCAAGGACGCTATGTTGTTTATGTTTCGCTTGAAATGATTGCTTGCATAAGCACAGAAATTATCATAGATATGCAATCAAAAGTCAGGAGTTTAAAGACATACAACCAAATCAGGTGAGTGGACAAGGAAGGCTCTGCAGTTTAATCTATTCTCTGCGTTACCTGTACCTGTGTGTACTATTAGTCCATGTAGCACGTACTACTTGTCATCTTCATGACTTTCCCATTACTCTTTAACTACTATAGAGCACAGTTTTTTTTAGAAGACCCACTGTAGTTCCAGATAAGATAAATCTTGTTAAAGTTAGAATAAAATAAAGAAGACAACCGAATCACTTGAACTCTCAGTAGTAAGCAGCTTTATTTAGTGTATGTACATACATGTGTTGTCTTAGCCAAATACTTAAAGTGTTAGAGAGCAGAAGTTGCAAAGTTAAATTATTTAAATCTACTTTTCGCCAAGGTTTTACTCAACACTACCACTTTTAGAAAATTTAAAAAATTTTGGTTCATTCATTTACATACGAGCGCGGTCCCAGAAGTACATGGCCTGACCAAGGCATGGCTGTAGTTTTTTGTAGTCTATAAAGCATATGTTTCAAGTTTGAAATCGTCACGTTGTTTAGTATTTGTTTGGCAGCCATCAATAGTGAACGTTGTCAGTGAATTTGTGAAAATGGAGAAAATTGGTCATCGTTATGTGATACAATACTTTTAATTGAAAGGAATCAGCCCAACCAATATAAAAGCTGAACTGGATTCTACTCTGGGTGAGTCTGCTCCTTCGTTTATAATAGTAAAATTTTGGATTGCTGAGCTTACACGAGGCCGTACGAGCCAGAAAGACGAGCATGGCCGTGGTTGACCAAATGAGGTGACGACTCCAGAAATGGTGAAGAAAATCCACAAAGCGGTACTGGATGATCGTCGACTGAAAGTGTGCGAGCCAGCAGACATTGTAGGTATTTCAAAAAGTGCTGTTCATCGCATATTATTTGAAAATTTGGACATGAGAAAGCTGTGCGGAAGATGGGTGCCGCGTTTGCTCACACTCGAGCAAAAACAGTGTCGCGAAGATGTTTCAATTGAGTGTTTAGCGAAGTTTCACAGCAACAAAGCAGAATTTTTGCGCTGTTTCATAACAATGGATGAAACATGGGTCCATCACCTACATCCGAGACAAAAGAACAATCAAAACAACGGATTCTAAAGGGAGAACCGGCTCCAAAGAAGGCGAAGACCGTTTCATCTGCAGTTAAGGTCATGGCATCGATTTTTTGGGATGTGCGTGGTCAGTATTATGCGAACTTATAACAACGTTTGAGCGAAGAAATCAAGTAAAAACGGCCGCATTTGGCTAAGAAGAAAATGTTGTTTCAATACACAATGCAACAGCTCACAAATCACAATTCAAATCACTATTCGCCAGATTTAACCTCACCGGATTATTTTCTATTCCCAAACTTGAACTATCTTGAAAAAGGAAGAACTATCAATGACCAGTATTATGCTTACTTATTGCAACGTTTGAGCGAAGAAATCAAGCAAAAACGGCCGAATTTGACCAAGAAGGAAATGTTGTTTCATTAAGACGATGCACTAGCTCATAAATCCGGTTGAATTTTCTACCTCATGCACACTATTCGCCAAATTTAGCCCCATCGGATTATTTTCTGCTCCCAAATTTGAAAAAATGACTCAGTGGTCAAAGATCTTCCAACGATGAAGAAGTGATGTCGGCGATTAATGGCTATTTTAAGGGGCAACACATTTCTTATTATAAAAAGGTTATCAAACTTTTTGAACATCGCTGGGAAAAGTTTATAGAGCTGAAAGGCGATTATGTTGAAAAATAAATAAATTTTTTTCCAAAATTTTTCTGTTTTCTTTGTTGGGTCGGTCAATTCTTGGACCGCCATCGTATGTACTTATTCTTCATAACAATATTACTTATTTTCAATTCTAATTAATAATCTAAAATTTAAAAATTTTTCTTTGCAAAGAGCTTTGGTTAAGATGTCAGTTTATTGTTGGTTAGAAGGAACAAAGTTAATCAAAAATTCGCCTCTTTCATACCGCTCACGAATAAAGTGATAACAAACGTCTATGTGTTTCGTTAGCTTATGGAACTCAGGGTTTTTGATAAGACGAATCAATCCTTGGTTGTCCATGTTTAAAATAGAATCGCCAATACCAGATAGAATCAACTCTAAGAGTAGTTCTCGTAGCCATATCATGTCTTTCACTGCCTGTGAAGCAGCTACGTACTCTGACTCGGTTGTAGACATGGAAACACATTTTGCCTTTGAGATGATTAAGACAGGAGTCTATTTTCGAGGAAAAATAAAAACCCAGTAGTAGAACGCCTGGTTACAGGATCGCCGCATAGTCTGTGTCACTAAAAGAAACTAAAGAACGATATTTAGCTTTTTTAAAAACAATACCCATTTGCCTGGTCCCGCTGAAATACCAAAGGGGATAGAATACCTTTTTACCGGTTTTTCTTCAGGACGCTGCGCGGTGGTACTTAAAAATTTCCTTGACAGGATTAAATTGATCATCATATGGCGCATCCGAATATCGAGAGACAACGCTGCGTTGCTTTACTGCGTTTGTAGTCTCGGAATTTATAGGCGAATAAGTTTCTGCTGGGGTCGACACTGCCTTGCAATAACTCATGCTGAATTGCCTCAATATCTGCTCAATATAATGTGATTGACCCACATGAATTTCACCAGCATGTTTGACTGTGATTTCAATTCCAAGAAAGTAGCCAGCTTCCAACACCTTGACTTCAAATTTTCTTTGAAGAAAATTTACCAATTGGTGAGCATTCTTTTTTTCTCTCCGTAGCCGCCAATCCGTCATCGATATATATGTATAGCAAGTAAGATTCTACAATTATCGTCTGATTATAAGAAAATGCAGAGATCTATTTTATTCGGTTTCAAATTGAAATCCTTGAGAACCGCGGTTAATTTTTGGTTCCAGCAGCGAGAGGCCTGTTTTAGTCCGTATAAACTCTTTCGAAGCTTACAAACCTTATTTGTCCCATCTCTGAACCCCTTCAATTGATTGGATTGTTTGGTTAACATATATATCTCCTCAGTAAGATCGCCGTGCAAAAATGCAGTTTTGACATAAAACTGGGTCAAAATAAGTCCTTCGTTGTCTGCAACGGCAAGAATTGAATGAATCGAAGTAAATTTTGCCACTAGACTGTATGTTTCTCCATAATCGATTCCATATTCCTGTGCGTAACCGTGTGCAACCAATCTCGTCTTATACCTGTGCGCCTAGATCCTTTATTTTTTACACCCATTTGTTACCAATAATTTTCCTATCCACAGGAGAAGAAACCTTATCCCATATGTGATTTTTATGAAGGCTTTTTATTTTCTCCGACATGGCTTACTTCCACTGTACCATCTCTTTACAAGAAATAGCTTCTTTGTAACTTTGTAGTTCTTCCTGCATTAAAAATACATGTTTTTCTACAAAATTACAAGAACCTGGTTCAGCCTCTTTTTCTCCACTTTCCATGTTCCTGATATCCATATGCGGTAGCCTTATGATTTATTAGAGTATCAGATGAACAATCCTTTCTCGGCCTTCCTGTCCCAATACCAAAAGTCTTGAAATCCTCAGCACTAACTTTACTTCCACCCCACGTCTCGTATGGAGTTTTACCTGCCATATGTGCTATCCACAGTGCAGTTTGAAATATACCATAGACAGCAGTATTTACAGCTTCAACCCAGAATTTCTTCCCAAAATCCTTTGCACTCAGCATTGTTCGAGCTGCCTCAACTACGGTGTGATTTTCCATTTCTATACTTTCATTTTGTACCGGGGTATAAGGGATACTAGTTTCATGACGAATGTTGTGTTCTCTGAGGAGAAATTTAACAGAATCATTGACAAATTCCAACCCATTGTCAGTACAAAGTGTTTTTACTGAGTGACGAGTTTCACAAGTGGCGAGGTTTAAGAAACTTTCAATTGACGATCTGACTTCTGACTTCTTACTAAAGAAATACACCACTCTCATGTGTGAGAAATTATCCTTAAATAGAATAAAGTATTTTGCCCCTCCTAATGATTCTTCTTCCATGGGACCACAAACGCCGGCATGAGCTAGTAGATACGGTTCACTTGCCTTAAAAGAACTCTTTGGAAATCCAAATCCATAGGCACAGGCATCGCACGAAAAATCTTGGCTTTTTTTATATTCTGATGAGCCATTCTTTCATGCCAAATTAGATGCTAAATTTGCTGTAAGAACCTCTGATAACTAGACACGAAAGCACATTTCGAAAAGCTGCGCCTCACGTTCTCTCACTGCCACGACAACTTCGTCATCCTTAATAAATTTGAATCTAGTTTTGTTCGAAACAAATTGAAATCCTTTATCCAAGGCACGACTTTGGGAAAAGAGATGAACAGGAATCTTGGATGCATACAAAAAAATTGGATAAATATTTTTCGGACCACCTTTTCCCATCAAATGTCAATATATCAATGGCACCCATGCCTAATGCTAATATTTTCTCATCGCTTCCAATTCTTATATCAATCGGAACAGAAAATGTTTCATAATTTGCAAATCAATCCTTTCGATAGGTCTGTGATCATTTGCCACAGAATCGAGATACCATTTGTCACTTAATACTCCTTCATTGGCTATCAATGCATTGCTCACTCTTAATTACCCTCTTTGAACTTCATTTTCTGTCCTCACTTGATCATTATTCGCTAGAGCCGATTTCCTCAACGCTAATGCCTCGCTGCTACATTCATGGCGGCTATGTCTTCGGTACCAGAAACACCCAAGGTACAGAAATTCTAGAATATACTCAGGCTTAAGCCTGAGTAACAGTTATAAGTTTTTTTTGCTTAGTAAGAGGAACATCTTATCACATATAAATCAGCTGGTGGACCAGTGCAAATTGACTACCTTCTCTGCGAGCGTGATCAAATTAACCACTTCAAGGACTGCAAGTTTATTCCCGGAGAAGCACTTTGTTGCAGTTATGGAAGTGGACCGTAAAATAGTAACAACACTAAAAATTAAGTGGAGTGTTAACAGCGCTAAGGGGTAGCTTTTACAAGCGTTCGACGAAACTCTATCTCAACTGTAGACTGGCGTTGAATGTCTGTTGATATAATGTGGAATATATAGGGTAACTCATCGTGAGGTTTGATTTTCAATAGACTTTTTTTGACAGATCACGGGTGACTCCTATCAAACTGCTTTGTCATTTTTGTTGAGTATCGTTTGACAAGTCATCGTGGAAAGACTCACATCACAACAGCGTCTCCAAATTGTCCAGCTGTATTACGAAAATCAGCGTTCTGTGAGAAATGTTTTTGATGCGATTTGAGGAACTTACGGTGTGCATAATCGACTTTTTGAAATCACTTTTGCCAATACCAGTTTACATTAGTGGATGATACTCGACCGGTTAGACCACATCCAGCAGGTAGTAAAGAGACTATAGCAGCTGTAGCTGAAAGTGTACGCGAAGACCGTGACGAATCGATACGTCGTCGTTCTCAGCAGCTTGGCTTGGCGTATTCGACAACTTGGCGTATTTTACGTGAGGATCTCGGCCTAAAAGCGTATAAAATTCAACTTGTGCAAAAACTGAAGTCAAGCGACTTGAATTTGCATCATATTTTCAGTGAATAGGTTCTGAAAAAACTCAATGAAAATCCGGTGTTTTATCGTGAAATTTTATTCAGTGATGAAGCCCATTTCAGACTCATGAGCAGGCTGATGAGCGACCCGAAGAGTACTAAGATCTACCATTACATCCATTAAAAACAACGGTATGGTGTGGTTTATGGGCTGGTGGAATCATTGGTCCATATTTCCATAGAATATTACCGTCAATGGTAGCCGTTATCGCGCCATGTTAACGGATTATGTGCTTCCTGAAATTCAAGTACATGGTCTCAGTGAGCTCTAGTTTCAACAAGACGACACTACGAGTCATACAGCGCGTGAAACAATGGACTTGTAAAGAAATAATTTTGGTGAGCATTTAATTTCACGTTTTGCTACGTAAATTGGCCGCCTAGATCGTGCGATATCACACTTTTAGACTATTTTTTTTGGGGATATGTAAAGTCTCAGGTCTTCAGGAATAAGCCAACTACGATTGACGCTTTGGAAGCCAATATTACTTGTGTTATCCGCTATGTTATGCTATGTCGCTATGCTCGAACGAGTCGCCTAAAATTGGACCTTCCGAATGGACCACGTCAGACGTAGTCGTAGCCAACACTTACATGATATCATTTTTAAAAAGTAAATGACATGAATTGTTCTTTTATTCAATAATAAAAATTTTAAGTTCGCCTTCAAAATTTATGTATTTTATTTTACATTATAAATCAAACCTTACGATGAATCACCCTATATTTCAAAAGACCTGCGAAGAGGAAGCCAAAAGAGGCCTTAGTATCAAAGGGCACTCTAAAAATACAAAAAAAAATATGCTGGCGGTGCTGAGACTTGCAGGGAAAGCAAAAAAAAAAAAGGGCTCGCCACAAATGAGTTTTACAGGAAACTAATGCCAAAAACCGCAGGACGTTACATCCATCAAATACCCGTACACTGAAGATGTAAATGATAAAATGCTATCTAGAGACGATAAAACTAAAAAAAAAGATGGTTTGAGTGTAGTGATGAGCTGTCCTACGTTGAGTTCCATCGCGGTAGAACGATCTCTCTTAAATCGATAGGGGGTTCAATGTACGACATCACAGAAGACGAAGTGTGTGCGCCTGCTCAAAAAATGAAAAAAAAGCAACTAATCCAGATAGGATTTCATCAGATGTGCTCTAGAGGAGACGAAAGAGACGAAGACACCACATGGTTAAGCTCACTTCTTAATAAAATCATGTCCGAAGGACTCCTCATGTCATGGCGTAATAGCTTTATGATACCCTTCCGTTAAAGCAAAGGTGATGTAAGATCCTGTACAAACTAGCGCGGGATTAAACCCACGTCGCATTGTGAGGGAGTCCTAGATGCTCGCATCAGGCTCCTGAAGGCCTCCTAAATTTAGTGTGTGACACCTATAATCAAGTAACTACCCAAGTTAAGTGCGCTTGTGGGCTTACTGACAAATTTGAAGTCAAAGTGGATGTCCACCAAGGCTCAGTTCTGAGTCCATTGCTATTTAAACTTGTGGTGGACCTTGTGACCAGCGAAATCAAAAAAATTTACCATAGGCTTTAATTTATGCCGATGACAAAGCGCTTCTTGCAGATGACAAAACGACCCTGCAAGAAAGGCTGCCCGTATGGGTGAATGCTCTTGAGGCCTATGGCATGAGGATAAGTCACACAATAACTAAAATGTTTGAATTCTGTTTTAGTGAAGATGACGGCAGCTCGTCACAGCTTAAAATATGGTAGGTGACCAACTCATTAAAGTCGCATTGTGAGAGAGTCCTAGATGCACGCATCAGGCAGACCGCTTCAGCGATTCAGGATTGGCAGTAAGTCAGAAGTCAATTAGCTCCTGAAGGCCTTAAAGAATCAGACAATTTTAAATATCTTGGATCACATGTCAGTGGGGATGAGTCATTTTAAAAGCAAGTTACTCACGGAATCCAGTGTGGTTGCAAAGATGGCGGGCCGCATCTAGCGACAAAAAGATCCCACAACAGTTAAAAGGCAGAATATATAAGACAATGATGTATGCCTCTGAGTGATGGACAATATCTAAGAAACTTCAACGAAAATTGACGTTCATTGGCACCTCTTTTTCTTTCCTACTCGATTTTACTTTGCCAGCGCTATGTGCAATAGTTTAAAGTGTACTTAAATCCCTTAAGCGTGCGCAAAATATGTCATGTTGTTGAAATGGACAAGCTCAGCTAGGCTATTGGGTAACGGTGCTTGACCAAGTCTGGAAAAAGTAACATATATCAGAGGCAGCAGTAAAGTCACACCGATCTGTGAAATATGACTAAGGCTAGGAGAAAGAAGAACAGAACTGTTCGTGACTGTTCGTGAGATTATTCGAATTCAGATTAACTTACCTACATAGTGGTACTACAGTCCGGGGTGTACCTTTTCCACAATCAGTATGCTTTCCAGTCATGTTGTTTGGTTCCAATTTTGCATATAAGCTTCAATGCTCCACATGCCCGCTTCACCTATGGTGGGGTCATCCTCTGCTTTTTTTCCGTGATGGATTCCAATATCGTTTGAGCTTGTGCTTCTGCTCTCTGTAGTAATCATGATAGCAGAGGGTTCTATGCTGTTTCCTTTTTTTTGACATCACAAGCAATATGCTCAAGCACAGTTTGCTGAACTATAAGGCACACGCAAGGTAAGAAAAAGCATAATACGGACGTTTCGATGGGGGAAATAGAGGAAACTTAAGACCCAATCAACGGCGACTACTACGACATATTTTGAAGTTTCGATTATATGAGTACGAGGTGTGTTCAAAAAGTAAAAAAAGTGACTTTTGAAATTTCGCGGGCAACATACCACCTTGATCCCGGAAATTATTCAGAAAATGAAAAATACAAGTTTATTCATCTAAATCTACATTGTCCCCTTTAAAGTCATCCCCATCGAATGCCAGCGCTTGATCCAATTCTCGAAACATTTTTTATATTCGGTTTTCGGTATGTCCATTAGTGCTTCCTGCGATTTTTCCATTAATTCCTCTCGGATGCTGAAATGCGTTCCCCGTAGCGATTTTTTAACTCGATTGAACAAAAAGAAGTCACAGGGAGCCAAATTGGGTGAATTCGGTGCCTTTTGGATGGTATTTGTTGCATTTTTCGTCAAAATTATGATGGCACTGTGCGATGCTGCGTTATCATGGTGCAAAATCCATGAGTTTTCTGCCCACAATTCTGGTCTCTTTCGGCGAATTGCTTCATGCAAACGTCTCATAATAATAATACTCTTTGTTTACTGTCTGGCCATCTGGCAAAAATTCATGATGCACTACACCGTTGTAATCCATGAAAACTGTGAGCTTTGCCTTCTTTTTTGATTGAAAACGACGTAGTTTTTTTGGTTTCGGCTCATTTGGTGAACGCCATTCACTTGCCTAATGTCTGGATTGCGTGTGGTACTCATAAACCCACATCTCGTCTCCAGTATTGATCCTTTTGATGAATGTGGAATCAGATTCAGCCTCGCAAATCATCTCTTTTGCGACGTCAACACGGTCTCCTTTTTGCATAAAATTGAGGTGTTTTGGCACCAACTTTGCTGCTACATGACGGAAACCCAAATCATTAACCAAAATGTCTTGGACGGATCTATAGGCAATGTTCAAGTCCTCCGCTATCTCTTTGATGGTTAATTTGCGGTTATTGACCAACATTTCTTTCACTTCATCAATGTTTTCGTCGGTTTTCGATGTCGATGGTCTGTAACTTTTGCAAATGTCAAGATATGACGCTAAGATTTAGAGAGAATGTCAACAACAGATGTACCAACTTAACACGGTGACGCCACCTGTAACTTTTTGAACAAGGTGGTACATTCGATAATCGAATGTTTGTTTTTAGTTAGTTTTAGCTTGTTTTTGACAGATAAAAAGATTGTTAGGTTTTTTTTTGGCCATTTTCATTCAAAGCAAAGAATTTTCATCACATTTTTTGTAAAAAATAGAAGCAGGTGCTCTACAGCACTTTAAATGTTGACAGTGGCATACAGAGAGCTGGCTCAGGTAAAAAAAAAAATGTTTACAAATGGAACAGACTCTTCCAAGATGACCGAAAAAATGCCAATGACGAATCTCGGGCTGGACGCCCTAACACTTCAACAAAAGATGATAACCCCGAAGCTGTGAACAAAATTGTTTTGGAAAATTGTTGAATTACCATCAGCTCATGTCATGCAATTTTTTTTTGGATGTTTTGGGTATGAGACGTGTTTCAGCGAAGTTTGTTCAGAAACTTCTTAATTTTGATCATGAGCATCGCTCACGAGCTCTTGAATGCTCGTTTGCGAGAAGAAATACAAAAAAGGCTAAAATTGTGGAAAAACAATTAATGGCTTTTGCATCACGATAATGCATCTGCTCATCCATCGTTGGTTGTGAGAGATTTTTTGGCCAAAAACAGCACGACAACCGAAGAGACCTATGAAAGGGCAGAGATTTTCAACGACTGAAGAAATAAATACGCATCGCTAGAAGAGCTACGGCTATACCAAAAAGGGCTTATGAGAAGTGCTTTGAGGATTGAAAAAGGCGTTGGAACAATTGTATTATATTTGAGGGGGATTACTTTTTGAACACAGCACGTATATATCGAAATCTAGCCAAGTTGTCAAGATAGAGATAGTGTTTTAGGCTAGTCAACGCCAGCGCATAATCCCCCATAGTTTCACGAGGCTCTGAAGGGTATGGATCTTTAGGTTGAGGGTTGTTCCGTTTGATTAATTGACCGGCAGCGTAAACCACTAATAAAGGCAAAGGCACGAGAATTTGCAACAATTACTGATCTGTGAAACAAATGTCACATACCACAAGACAGACTATCACGCAAATTTTGGTAACAGAATAAAGGCGCTAGATGCTAAGTGGCGTCTCTAACTCCATCTGTAGGCAACTAGACATCATTTTTCCTGTTGATCCCTTTTACTCCAGAGTAACAGTTGGGCCATTAATTTTATCAACTTACATTCAATTAACCCAGCTCTATAATTGCCTCTTTCAGCGCTGAACTGCGTAACAAGTCCGTCGGCAATTTCATTTCCCGAGATCCCATCGTTACCTAGTACCCAATCAAGACTCAGTGAATTTAAATTTTTCACTGCGTTCAGTCTTGCACTCTCGAAAGGCTTCAGGATTCAAGCAGCTTGGCCGTTTCTTCACAATATTTTTCCCATTCAGATTGCGTATATATTTGCTTTGCAGACAGACGTAAGTTTTCTCAAGGAGTGAAATCCAATGTCATCGTTGTTCAAAAAGATACCAGGGCCGCAACTCAAATCGGCTTTAGAGCCATTTATAAAAACCCGACTACTATACGTTCTTTCCTGTTTGACTAAAGCCCATTTGTAGTGCACTAGTCGTCGATCATGTCTAGGGCTGCTTTCGATTTAGAGCGCCGCCCT
This sequence comes from Volucella inanis, assembly GCA_907269105.1. Taxonomy (NCBI): domain Eukaryota; kingdom Metazoa; phylum Arthropoda; class Insecta; order Diptera; family Syrphidae; genus Volucella; species Volucella inanis. The sequence continues at coordinate 83,873,360 of OU026155.1, read as the reverse complement.
GCAAGGATACCAAAAACTTCTTGAATATGCGCTAATTAGAAAAAAAAAAAAAAAAAAAAAAAAACGCGGATACTCTAATTGGTAGTTCGTAGAGACGTCATGCAGCGAGCACCACAGAAGCCGAGTTACTGTGGCGATAGCATCAGGAAGGGCCCAAATGAATCGATTTGCAATCGGAGCCCTATCCATCCAATTTATGGAAGACTTTCCAGAAAGATCTTGGTTTACCAGACTTCAAGATCCATCTCCTATAATCATTTAAGCTTCTTGACTGTGGAATGTGAAAGATTTATGGTTTCGAGAGACGACGCAACATGCAATACATTGACTGAAGGAAACCGGTTTTAGATCTAATTTGGTTTTTGGTCCTTAAATTGCAAAAATTGTTGCCTCAACTATGTATATATATTACATTGGGTGGAAACTCTGTCTTCTTTTGTCCACTTGAGAAGATAACGAAACTGACTTCTTATCCAACTTCAATCAAAACGGTAAGAAAACCAAGCAAACAGTGACTAGAATTCGAAAAAAAAAATTACCATTTTTATTTCAAATTATTACTATTTTGCTCTTTTTGAAAACTCAAACTTACCACTTACGACAATAATTGTTATACCATATTTTAAAAATATTTCGTTCGTCACAAAATATTATTTTTAAAGGCAAAATATCAACACCATCCAATCTTTCACTTGAGAAAACCAAAATCTAAAGTGAGGGGGCAAACACAATAAAAAAAAAATACCATTTGACATTTGTTGTATATACGAGTAGGTAACGCTATTATTAGAAAAGATTTCAGATTTCCTTTTTCTCTTTTTCTTTTAAAATTATAATATCCACGCTGGGTTTGCTTTTGAACTACTAATTTGTCTTTTCTACCAAAAAACAGCTTTTCATTCGAATTCGAAACATTCGAAGTGTCAAATGGAAAGCACGATTGTTAGTGATGTGACGCGCTCAAGAATATGCAATTGATTTAGATATTTTTCGTGGAACCTATTCAAAATTGCTTACACGAGAAGTGGATCATTGTCACTTTGTTTTCGATTTTTCGAAACCAAATTTGACTCGAAGATGTCACTTTTATATTTGGATTCTTTTTCAAATACATGGCCTTATTTCACCATGTTGGACTTCATACTACGCAATACATTTATTCATATTCATTTGTTTTCAGATGTTTTTCCCAGAAAAGAAATGAAGTGCAGTCAGATGTTCACAACAAGAATGTGCTGTCATAGTAACATTGTATGTCGAATCGCAATTGGTTGTTTACTGTTTTCCTGTTGACCGGCTGAATGTCTATATACTCGTTTGTATAACTATTGACAGTTGTCAAGCCCATCGGGCTTATTTATAAATTCATGTGAGACTATCAACAATTTGTTTGTCTTCCCGAACAATGTGTAATGCAACAATGCAATTGAAAGATAAAAGACATTGAAGAGCCAAGTGATGATGACCTCAGATTAATCACCTGAAAAACAATAACCCTCTCAGACAACAACATTACCCCTTGACTTTGATTTGCGAAAAAGACGTTGAATTGTGTCTAGCTTAGAGTGCGCACGCAATTGAGAATTTGCCAAAATTCTCTTCTTTTTCTCTCTCTCTTTCTCTTTTTCTTCGCTTTGCTTTATCGACATTACATTACATCGATTGTCTAATTAATCATCAATGCTAATGAGCGCATTTATAATTATTTCCGTTTTGTTTTCGTTTCGTTTCAGGGAAATTAGGTAACAAATTTAGAGAAAGGCCCCTCCGCGGGAGCCTCGGATATACTTAACGTCAATTAGAAGAGTTTTTCTTTATTTAAGAGGTAAGTTTGGTTCCTTGAAGTGAATATTTTTAAATAAAAAACGATATTTAGAATAAAGAAGCAATAAGCTTCTAATGTGCATTGGTTTTGAATGTTTCAGGATTGTATTGTGATACAAGGACGATTAATTTGCTACCATTCAGACAGTGTTTTGACGTACTTTAGTGCTGGACCGATATAATGTGTTCGGCGCTAGAACGAAGAACAATTAAATATCTTTATTACGAATCAAATGCGCTTTCGTTTTCTGGAAGATGAGAGAGCAAAATGTCAATATGACACCTTTTTGTCAAAACTATTCCGACGCGTGCGCTCCTTTTAAGAGAACTAAAAAATCACGGTGCAAAGTGTCAGTTATGATGAATGAGTCCACGTTATGCTGGAGATTTAAGAACCCACAATCATGTAGAATGTTTCAAATCCAAGTGGGCTTAGTATTATGTATGGTCCAGTGCGTGTTAGTGGGAACTCGGTACAGCTGGTTGTCAGCGATTTTCCGCATAACAAGGTCCTCCATCTAAAGTTCTGGTAAGTGGTGAGTGAGGCCATGTTGCTCTCTATGTAGCGGCTTAGTTGAATTTGATCGTCCCTTAGCTTCAGGTCGGGCGACATGAAAAAAAAAAAAAAAAAAACAGTGAGGTTAGGTTTGGTACACTGTAACTGATGCACTCTTAACTTCTTTTCTATAGTTTCCCACAGATATCGATCATAACTAGTATTAATGTGTAGCTGCAGCTCAAATGAATTTTGACCCCCAAAAGGTCGAAGGGGGCATATCTACCCATGACTATGTTGCCAATCGTTCAGATTTTTTTTAGCTGTTTCCGGAGTTGCTATCGATTGAAAGCAGCCGAAAGCTGGTTGATTGCTGGGTTTAACTAATTGGAAGGGTTCGTAGCCTTACACATAATTGAACACCTCACCAGACACTGTTTTCCACTAGCGGTATCCACAAATATGTTCGTCGAAAATATTGCAGAATCGTGAGTCCAAGCTTTTGTGGCTCAACGTATTACGTTACCTCCCGGTGTCAATGAACATCCAATCCTCAAGTATTGGGTATATATTTTAATTCGTGCGGTTTTTTTTTTCAAAATTTGAACGTGTATTTAAGAAAAACATGTACAATAGTATTATTCAAAGTATTGCCCATCTGAAGCTATGACTTTTTCCCATCTTTCTGGCAATTTGTGGATCCCATCCTAAAAGAACTGCGCCGGCTTGGCAGCCAAGAATGAATCAAGCCAATTTTTGATATTCTGCTCTGATCTGAACCGTATTTCAGTGAGGGCGTTCTGCATCGACCGGAACAAATGGTAGTCAGAAGGGGCAAGGTCTGGGCTATAAGGCGGGTGAAGTAAGACTTCCCAATCACTGTTTTCCAAATAGTTCTTAACCGGAATAGCAACGTTGGGCCGAGCGTTGTCATGATGGAAAATTATTGCCTCGTGTCTGGTCGCGTTTTTCGGCCACTGCTCTCTTCAAAGGGATTAATTGTGTTCGGTAGCGTTGTCCATTGATGGTTTCACCCGGTTTTAGCAGCTCATAATACAGCACACCCATCTGATCCCATCAAATACAGAGCATCACCTTCGCGCCATGGATATTCGGCTTTGCCTTTGATTTGGCTGGTTGGCTGGGTTTCACATATAATTTTTTTCGCTTGGGGTTGTCGTAATGGATCCATTTTTCATCACCAGGAACAATCCAATGCAAAAATGACTTCCTTTTGTGGCGTTCCAGCAACATTTTAGACATGCAAAACCGCCTTTCGACGTCTCTCGGCTTGAGTTCATGTGGAACCCAATTTCCTTGCTTTTGAATATATCCAGCTGCTTTTAAACGTTTTGAAATGGCTGCTTGAGTGACACCCAAAGATTCTGCGAGCTCTTCTTGTGTTTTTCAACAATCTTCATAGAGTAATGCTTCCAGTTCTTCATCTTCAAACTTTTTTGGCTGCTCAGGACGTTCATCGTCTTCCAAGCCAAAATCACCACTTTTAAATCGTTCAAACCACTTTTGGCACGTTCGCTCAGCTAGCGCATATTCACCATAAAATACGATGACTTTCGGCAGCAGTTTTCTTCATGTTAAAGTAATGAAGAAGAACTCCCCGCAAAAACACTTTTTCAAGCACAAAGTTCGACATATTTGAGTGAAAAAAAATTATTGTTGTTTACGCTTCAAATAAATGACATATACTGAAATGACGTACAATGACAGTAGCTTTCCAACGCATGTTCCAATGGAATAATAACAATGGAATAATACAAGTTACGCCATCTCCAAGTTATAGACCAGACATTTTTAGCGATTGTAGGATCACTCGAAAGATTTTGTTCCTGTCCACGCTTTAGTTCAGCTCTTTAGAAAAGCAAGGCAACTAGTTGTCTAAATAAGGAATCTGCGTCCACGTTTTCACCATCTGAAAAGTAGATTGAATGGGTTTTTAGCTCGATAAAATGATTGTAGTGTAGAGTATGAAAAAGTTCAATGACTTTATCGACTGCAAGACATTCTAACTCCGTTGAATGGTATCGATATTTGTGTGTACTAAGACTTCGTGAATGGTATGCTATTACGCACTTCCGTCAATCAATTGCAGTTACATTAGTATCGCTCTGAGATCTAGCCGCCAGCATCAGTGTAAAGAAACATATTTCTATCATCTCAGATGACGGTGATAACTGGTGTTGTTGCAAGCCCCATCTTGTCTGTACCGAAGGCTTGCTATTGTTGTAAGCTTGAATTTTGAATTGTTAGCCGAGTAAGAGGCTTAGGTATTGTATTGACTTTTCTAATGCGTCGTCGAGAATCATTGGCTAGGGCGAGAAATCGCTGGAGTAAGTTTGTTTCAGTAGGAGCTCTGTATTTCTCTAACTGCGATGAGTTTTGTCGGTGATAGCCGAATCCTATCAGTGAAGATAGCACGCCACAGGAATTCTACTTCAACTTAAAAGCACGTTTTAAAGTACGAAGCGTATTCTTGAATTTAAGTGATTCATGTTGCTCATCTAATATGACGGGGGATGTCCTTATGATGAAGCCCTGAGGTGAATATCCCAACATATTATTTGTAACTTAGTATGAGTGTTTCTTTTAGTGGCCGCATGAAACTGGAGGTCTTTATTAATGTCGTTGCCGTCCACCTTTAGTTTCCAGTTGAAGCGTAATTGCAAGGCGATCAATCGCAGAGGTATACCTTCAGTTATCTGGGGGACGATACCACTCTCTGACAATTGAATATGTCCCAGAAGACGGATTTTGACTTCGTATTAAGTTGCTCTGGCAAGAGAATTTGCAACCGTTGGCCTAAATTATGAAATGAGTGCCTCACGTACTGTTCCGTAAGTCGATATGCACGATGCAAACCAGTTGAGTGCGTAATTCACCAATCGATAATTCCAAAAATGGTTTTTATTTTTTTTTATTGGATTTGTCAGGCAATACCACAAGAAAGAGTTTGCGCCAATCATTAGGTCTGGTAATAATTCTATGCCAAAGTGGCGATTTTCTAGCTTCCGCTGCCGTTTATTAACGCTAATATGGCATTCACACCGACGTCACTGCCAGTAGTCGTATTTTCTAACTCTATAACAATGAAGACGCTTTTGCTCCACTGCATTGCCTTTGGGATACTGCACTGATAACCCACTCTCCAGTTGTGTACACCACGTTGTGTGATGTACCTTTTCAATTGTGTGCTTAGAGATAGAATTTACTTTAATACTTCGTTACTCCACGTAGGTTCGAAGAGTTTCCGGGCCGGAATTTTGGTACTTCTTCTCTTAAAATTAACTAGTCAACTAAGTTTATACAATTTGGATGCTTATGACCAGGTTAACGTATTCATAACGTAGTCAATGCTGAGGAGCACGGTGTGGGATTGTAGTTCTGGCAGATAAGACGGTCGCTCTTATTGAGAATTACGGACATAATTCTGCGATTTCACTCATCAAATTATATTCTTTCGGCGAAACATAAAGAAAACATAAGACTATTCCATTGTACTCCTTTGATGTGCTTTTAATGAAGTTTCACACTCTTAGTTTCACACATTAGCTTTTAGAAAGTTTAAGCTGGGCATTTACACAGGAAGTTCTCAGCGGTGTTGACATTAGTTGCACATATAATGTCATAGGAGTCATACATACATACAGGAGTCTAAAGACAAAAACCCATAGCACTGGAGTAGTGTTTTATAAAGATGCCAGTAAGTCGTTTTCAACTCTTTCGCCCGATGTGTAGCTTAATGGTCAATAAATTGGTATTGACTTCCAGTAGCATTCTTTTTCTGTGTTTAGACCTGAGAGCCATGTCGTTTAGGATTGTATTCATATGAGATACAAATGCGTCTACAATAAACATTATTGTTGCGATTCTAAGCTTTGCTTGCAATAACACCGACGATCTTATTGTTATCTGGGACGCAAACGCGGCTTAGTGAACTAAGCTTTTCAATTTCGTGCAATAAAACCTAGCATTCTCGAGTCAGCTTGAAGGTGCTGTGAGTTCGTTAAGGCCTTAATCGTCGCTGCTGAAGCAGATAATCCTACCTTGTCCGCTTCATCTGTTCTTCACAGTAAAGTTCACTGTCATCCATCAGAATTGCTTCAATTAATCAGTGCGCTTTGGGCGGAGAAAGACAAGCTCCTAAGGTGAAAGGTGTAGTGACGTATTCGTTTGAACGCTTATTCCACCAAACAACTGAAGCAAAGGATATAATTGTCCTGCCATTGTGAATTCCAAAGATTCTCTCCCGAAACAAGCCCCATGTCTTTCGGAAAGCCCCCGTCAGAAAGCCGATATCTTTTTTCGTTCAAAGAAGTTTCCTGTTGTCATCTTTTCCGATTTTCAGTATACCTAAAGGCTATTCTTATTGCTCACCAGCTAGTACTAGGCCAGCAGTGAAGATTCGATTCAGAGTTGGCAATAGCTGATCTACAACTTTTGAATGCATAACTGGGTATATGTGCCGGTGCCAGGTAACTTGTAATTAACAAAGGGCGCAGCTGCTTATGTAATAGCCTTAGCTGTCACTACAACTGATGCTTAATACTAACTACGGCGGATTTTGCAAATATTAGTTGGACTAATTGCAGTTCCAGTGAAAGAAGGTGGTTCTGATCCTACCGCTTCTGATTTGCCCAAAATTTTGGAAGTCTGGTAGTTTCATCGAGTGTTTCCATAATTTCGCAAACGGCTCTATAGACGGCACTCTACGTAATCCGAATGAACCTTTCAGATTCTTTTTGCTTTGTTATGAATAAAGATTCCATTATTTTTCAATATTAGTCTAAAGTGACTCGTTAATAAACTTTCTGGTTTCCTCACGTAGGCGCTACAGAAATGGATTTCACAATAGAGTGGGCAATCTGCTGCGATAATGCGATCGTTCGATCGTAGATCAAAACATTTGATTAAGGCATCTTCAGGTTTCGAACTATATATCTGATTCTTAGATTAGGCGGAGTTTTGACGGACTTGATACTAGTATTCCGAAAGTACTTTGTAGTAGATAATCTCCTAAGCGTAACTATTCGATAGGGTTAAATTGATTAATAGCTATCTTACTTTTATGAGAAATGTTGGTATTAGTCATCAGATGACGGTTTGAAGTTCAGCATATGAATGCCTCCTACTTCCATAGCTCATGAGGATAGTACGAATAGCATATCATAGGAGAAATTAGCCGCAATGATCAAGTTATGACATTCTTTCCTCGTTTCGAAGTTAATGATTGCAGCAACTTAATCCTAGATTCAGTTTACCTAATGTAAGATACAGAGGCTACATTCGTCACAATCCGCTCGTCGTATAATAGTATAAAATCTAGCAAAACTCTAAGCAAGAAGAGTCATTGCTCCTGTATTGATTTGTGTGCAGTACGAGTACACAGCATGGAAAGGCTTTTATATGGTTTCAAATGTAACGTTGAGGATTAGAGACCATGGGCGTTCCGCTGCTGAAATCGGTAGCTAAAATAAATTTTACGGTTTATGTGGGACACAAATGATCTTCTGCAAGTTACGTGTATGTCTCTATACGCTCATTTATTGTTTATCTTGATTTATAGTTCAATGCTCCTCTTTTATAGGAAACTTTTATCAGAATTTCTGCGAGGAATGGGTGGCAGATCACCAACATGGAGACACACTTTTACAACACTGATTGTTCTAAAATGGATATCGGAACCGTGGTATGACTTGACTGAAAAACTTTACTTTTACTTTACTTCTTCAGAACCAATGATGGGTGCAGTGTTTGGTAGATATTTGCTTTATCTGTGCCGACACCATTACGATTAAAAATTATGTTGCCGGGATATCTACGGCTGTTTACATGAATAACCAACAAGATGATTGTAGGAACTCGCAGAATTTTAGAAACAAGATCCCATTAGTTAAAAGGCTTATTCCGACAAGATTCCATGGTAAAAGACTATCTGGTCTACTAGCAAAGAAGCGACCGTGTAATGCATCAGGACCACGTATCGATTCTGCAGCTGTTGAGAATTCAACGAAAATTCATTTCGATTCACAACACCAAATTTAGCGTGCTCATCTTAAATTTTCCTCTTGAAGTGTTTCATTGACATCCTCTGGGCCAACCATGTTACTCAGGATTGTAATTTTAGATTATTGGAGGCGCGTTAGGGGTTGCATCACTAGCTACCATATATAGCACTCTGAACTTTGATATACATGCTTTCTTGCTGCTGAAGAGTTCGCGTTTCACTTTCTGCCATTAGTTTCATTTGGAGTTCTTCTTATTGTTTCTCATGGGTTTTTTTTAATTTATTCCGAATTGTTAGTGACAATGACAGTTGCTGAAATATGAGAAGAGGGAGTTACTATAGTATTGTGGGTGCCGCTGTTGTGACGGTTATGATCTCTTGTGGAGCTAGTGTAGCGAGAGCAACAACTGCAGATGTGTGGAATCCCGTAGTTGCAGGTATTGCAATACCAGAGGCTTGAAGAGCAGCAGCTGAAGCTCTTCTCTCTCTCACTTTGGACCGGTCTTTTTTCGAATATAAGATACACAAACTTAATTACGAATTCACACCGGACTGAGATAGCCTTTCTGCCATAATTCTTAAAAAACGTTCCTTCTCTCTTTCCCTAGTCCTTTCTAATCTCTTCGTCTATCCCTTTCACAAGGAGAATTTCCTCAGGCTTGGAAAGCCTTCCCGATCCACAAAAACGAATCAAAGACTGAAATAACCAGTTATCGTCCAATCGCTAAACTCTCTCATGTACTCAAACTTTTCGAAAGTATTTTGTATGAAGCTCTTAGCTTCCAATACAAATCACTTATTTTTCCTAGACAACATGGCTTCTTGAAGGGTAGGTCAACCACCACAAATCTCGTTGAATTGGTATTCTTTGCCCTCATTCAGCCCTGAAGAATGGCAACGAAGTTGATGTAGCAGTAACCGATTTTAGCAAGACCTTCGATAAAATCTTTCATCGATCAATACTCTTCAAATTGTCTGCCCTCGGCTTTGAACCCATACTGTTAAAATGCATATCCTCTTACCTTACTGTGTTCGTTTTAGATCAATACATTTTTGGGTTACCTCTGGAGTTCCACAAGGCAATCATCTCGGTCCTCTTCTTTTTATACTAAAAATAAATGATCTCATCAAATACGCCCATGATACTTGACAGTTTTTTGATCTGGTGCCTTAAAAATCGTTGGGAACTTAATATCGCCGAATGTCAATCCATCACCAATCACATAAGCGGCACCAATCCCCTCCTCGACTTTAACTTCTCCACAGCCAACCTATCTTCTTCGTTCGATCTTTTCGCGACCTCGACATTTTGTGTGATAGGGAGTTTAACTTCCGTTTACATATAGGATACAGCAAACTCTGTACTAAGTTTTGCAAAAAGGTGATGCAAAGATAAGTGACTATGTCTCTCTATATTACCTTTGTTCGCTCCGTTCTACAGTACGCCAGTCAAGCTCTTCGAAGTATGTACCAGGACGATTCTTTTATTCTTAAACACCTTTGAGGAACGCATGAGCCTTCGTCCCTAACTAAAGCTTAAGGAACAGTGGCGGCTTTCGGAACAGCTGTAGCTAGTGGTAGAATCGCAGAAAGTGTCGGTGTTGTAAAAAGACCCATAACTGCATTGCATGTTACGGCATTAAATGCCCGGATTTTTATAGTTACTGCCGCAGTTGTAGGCATTGGTGAATTTGTAGATGTACCCATCAATGCATTTGGTGGTGTTATTGAATGTCCATCACGCAGACGTTGATAGCCAATGTCAAACAAATTCATACTTGCAGTAGCTTCATCAATTGTTTGCCTATTTGCATACTTCATTAAGCCATAGCCCTTACATATGTGAGTGTAGAGACGCTTCCTGTGGCAATTTACAATGAAGTATTCAGCCAATTGCTTCAAAAACACTTTTAATATCTTGCCCTGATGTGTCTGAGATGCGCTTGTATCTTTTCGCCTCTTCTTGAATTTAATCGATCACCTGTTGTGCTTGTGGCATATTACTGGGCTAAAACACTATAATGTTGCATCCACCCATCAAAGATGAGTCCTTAGTGTTTGTAAGTGATTGGATCCCATAACATATTAATGGACGCACGAGCAGCACGAATCATATTTTTTTGAATTCAAATGATATACCAGGTGCTTGTATAGGGTTTTCTAATAACGACGTGACAACTTTTTTTTAAATGAAAGCAAACCATTTGAGATATTTCAAAAACTTTATTATTGGCTTGAAGTACAATCAAAACATTTATGAATGAAACTCGACTTCGTTCATATGGCCACCGCGGGCACGTTTGTAGCGGTCGATTCATTGGACCCAATTTTCAACGACTCGGGTTCACATTTCGGCCAAAACGGCCGCTATTTCGAGTTCAATGTTGGCTCTGAGCTCTTCCAACGTCGTCGGCGTGTTGGCATAAACCAATGACTTAACGTAACCCCACAGAAAATAGTCAAGCGGCGTTAAATCGCACGAACGAGGCGGCCAATCGACTGGCCCATGTCTTGAGATAACACGCTCACCATACTTACTCTTCAATAAATCGATTGTAGCGTGTGCTGTGTGGCTTGTGGCACCATCCTGTTGAAACCACATGTCGTCCAAGTACATATCTTCCAGTTCGAGCTAAAAATAATCGGTTAGCGTTATCGTCGACGAAAATATATGGCCCAATAACGCCGCCGGCATGCAAACCACACCAAACAGTTATTTTTTGTGGATGAAGTGGTGATTCATGAAGCACATGTGGGTTTTCACCCGACCAATAATGCATATTTTGCTTATTGCCATTGAGCCAAAAATGAGCTTCGTCACTGAAGATGATTTTGCGATGAAATTCATCACCTTGGCGCATCTTCTCCAGAACCCAATCGGAGAACGTACGTCCCTTCAAATGGTCCATCGGCTTCAATTCTTGAGTCAGCTTGATATTGTATGGGTGTAAGCCAAGATCCTTACGCAAAATACGCCATAATGTGGTCTGAGCGATGCCCAATTCTTGAGAACGCCGTGGAATTGACTGATTTGGATCGTTTGCTACGTACGTCAAACTTGACATATAGTTTTGTGCTTGAAAAAGAACATTTGCGGAAAGCATTGCTTTTCTTCTTTAATCAAAAGAAAAAAAAGGCTGTTGGAAATCATCGTTTGTTGGTGGAAACATATTTTGAACACACTTCATCAATTAGAACATGTGAGGCATAGTTTCGACAATTTAAAAGTGATGGTTTCAATGTGAAAGACATTGAGCGCTCTGGTAGAGCACAAAAATGGAAAGACAAGCAATTGCAGGAGTTATTGGATGATGACCTGACTCAAACTTAACGACAATTAGTAGAAGCACAACAAACAATCAGCAGATGTTAACGAGCAACGGGGAAGATCAATAAACTCGGTAAATGGGTCAAAAATGATTTGAATGAACATCAAATGGAAAATCGCAGTCACTTGTGAAATGCTGCTTCAACGTCACGAAAGGAAATCATTTTTGCATCAAATTGTGAAGAGTGACGAAAAATGGATTTATTTTGAAACCCCGAAGCGGAAAAATTCGTGGCTTTTACCTGGGGAAGCGCGGCAAAACCGTTAATTCATAACGTTTTCGCATATAAATGATTAATTTAAACCACACATTAATCAAAAGACGACTAGAATGGGCCAGGAGACATGGCAAAGTGATTTAGTTACATAAAAATTCGCTGTCTCACACAGCAAAATAAGTGAAAGACACCTTGAAATCGCTTGGATGGGACATCCTTAGAAAATTACATATTTTTTTTACCAAAAAAAAAAAAACGGGGAAAACTTATGCATACACCTGGTACTACAAACATATACTCTACACATCAAAGCTAAAGCTTGCTTCAAAGTAACCCCCATCGACACTTATGCCGGCGCTTGATCCAATCCTCGAAACATTTTTTATATTCGGTTTTCGGTATGTCCATCAGTGCTTCCTGCGATTTTTCCATTACTTTCTCTCGGCTGCTGAAACGCGTTCCTCGTAGTGGTTTTTAACTCGATTGAACAGAAAGAAGTCAGTCACAGGGAGCCAAATCAGGTGAATTCGGTGGCTGCTGGATAGTATTTGTTGCATTTTTCCTCAAAATAATGATGGCACTGTATGACGGTGCGTTATCATGTTGCAAAATAAATGAGTTTTCTAAACACAATTCTGGTCTCTTTCGGCGAATTGCTTCACGCAGATGTCTCATAATTCCCAAGCAAAAATTCATGATGCACTATACCGTTGTAATCCATAAAAGTCGTGAGCATTGCCTTCTTTTTTGACTGAAAACGACGTGTTTTTTTTTGGTCTCGGCTCATTTGGTAAACGCCATTCACTTGCCTGATGTCTGGATTGCGTGTCGTACTCATAAGCCCACGTCTCGTCTCCAGTAATGATCCTTTTGATGGTCTCTTTTTTGCATGAAATTGAGGTCTTTGGCACCAGCTTTGCTGCTACACGACGGAAATCATTGACCAAAATGTGTTGAACTGATCCATAGGCAATGTTCAAGTCCTCCGCTATCTCTCTGATGGTTAATTTTCGGTTATTGCCCAACATTTCTTTTACTTCATCAATGTTTTCGTCGGTTTTTGATGTCGATGGTCTGCCACTGCGTTCATCATCTTCGATTGACTCACGACCATTTTTGAACTGCTCGTGCCACTGGTAAATGACCTTTTTCTTTAGAGAATCGTTGCCGAAACACTTTTCCAACATTTTCAACGTTCGCGCACCATTAAATCCGTTTTTTACGCAAAATTTAATAAAAGTTCGTTGTTGCAAATTTAAATCCATTTCTAAAATTGTAAAAAATCGCCAACACATATAGATAGATGTTCTCTTAGCTACGTAACTTTTGCAAATGTCAAGCTATGACGCTAAGATTTTGAGGGAATGTCAACAACAGATGTACGAACTAAACAAAAAAAAAAAAAAAAAAACAGAACTCAAATCAGAATAATGGGAGCGCCACACGGTGGTTATTCCGTGTGATATCAAGGTGGTTTGAAAGGGGTTTTCAGTCTCGACTTGCCTGAATCCGAACGTAATTTCCTTGTCGGCGAAGCATCATCATGGACTCCGTCGACTGAGGCGATGATCACTTTTCTCTTACTTCCGAGCCCAAATTTCAATTAATTTCAAGGTGAAATAGCAATTTTTTTAGTTTTAATTATTTGCTATATTTGTTCAGTTAATTGTCTTTTGAAAGATTTTAAATAATTGTAAAATAAGCGTGTACAAATTTTAAGTACTCTTCGCCTCTCGCAGCAAGAAAAAAAGGAAACACTCTTCATTTAAGTTTAATGGTTACTGCGCACAGGTCTTCTCTGGTATTATCAGAGAAGAGTGGGCCAGCGACATTCATTCTAAATGGCTGCGTGTGCATCATAACCATTTCTGCAGGTTATTTAGCAATACCGAGCTAAGAATTCTTCAGAGACTTATCGATCTGGCGGTCCCTCAGGAGTATTTCTATCATCATTTCGGTACTATGGTCCCCTTGGCGGTCTATCCAAAGCCTTGACTCCCAGTTAGAAGACACCTACCTAACTATCTTTTTCTCATATCCAGACTCATATCCAGACGGTTTGGATTTAATAACGTCTGCTGAATTTATTTTGCCATCCGTTGCATTGTTACAATCGTAGCAAAGTCCGTTTTACTCAAGTTGATCTTCGGAACACATACCCGATTTATCCCAGTAAAAGTGGCCACTTAACCCTACATAAATTCTTTAATGTAAAAGAAAGTAAATATTTGAAATATCCATAAGTTTGAAAAAAAAAAAAAAAATTAATAAAATTAATATCCCTACATTTTAAGAATGCAAATGCCTTCTAGTGTGCGTTTTTATGTTCCTATTGTACAGGTTCTCTAGTTCTATGTACACTTCGTTCGCGCCGGGAACATCAAGGTACATGCTCTATAAATAAACTAAAAACGGTTCGGCTTGTTCTCATTTTTACCGTGCGCATCCCAATTTATCCCGCTGAAATTTGATTAGCTTGCGTTCACGACAAATAAGTTTATATGAAGTCCTTCTCACCATCACCGGGGGGAAGAAGTGCTCAAGAAGAGGAGCACAATTTTATTTAGAACGATGAAAACAAAAAAAACAACCGTTTCTTCCTAAATTAGATACGTTGAAGTTATTTCAAGAACTCGTGTGTTGTTTCAAGTTGTAATGTCTATTTAGGTCCACGGTGAGATGGATGATTTTGATGGATGTTTGATGGAAGACATTTTAAGTTTCAATAGACATATGTATGTATATGTTCAAGGTGATGAGGTCGATGTGGTATCTCGTAAGGTCATGCTTTTCTTAAAAGAAATATCGTGTCCTTGTTCTAACGACTTAAATTCTAACATCACTCTTAAACGAATTTCAGAATCAGCGAATTTCACATTGATTTTTTGACTGCCAATAGGTGGCGTTACACTGCATTTCGTTTTCAAGTCGATATTACTTTTATGTGCGAAACTGGAACGTCAATCGAAAATCAGTCGAAAAATCTTGCGTTCAATACGACCAAAGGTATCTTCATTCGCATTTGCAATAGTGTCTGTTATTAACCTACTTCTGTTGAGAAATTCGTTGGTTGGCTCAGAACTACAAAATCCTAATAGCAGAGGAAATAATCAATTCAAAAATAAGCGATCGAGTATTAATGCCGTCGCAAGGTTGTACTTCTCGGGACGTGTAATTTATTTGATTCTCCTCGGCTGAGATGTGTCTCCAGTTGGATGACCTTGTTAGTCATTAAATCTTTCGAAATTATTTTCTTGTAAGCGTTTCCCGCTTGAGGAGGACTCAAATCCTATTTGTGCAACTTTTTCTCCGTCAGATTAAGGGCTCCTTAGACGCTAAAATGACTGTGTCGCATAACTCCAATGTTGAGATACTATACCTATGGTCTTTAAAAGAAGCGGATTCATATGGATCCTACCTAAATTCGCAATTCAGTGTATCCTCCCAATGATATCAATGTCATAAGCACACAAGTATATATGTAAGTAGTTGCATAGACGGTGAGATTGCTTCCAACCCATTACATTACATCGTCAATCTCCAACAATACCAACACTAGACATGTCTCTTTAAAACTCGTATTCATTGCCATTTTTGACCTTTAAACTGACTGATTTAGACTGAATATTTGGTTTATTGTAGCTTTTTCGAGCCTAAAATCGTGCTGATACTGGAAAACCAGATCGTTGGAAAATTGTTTCAGGCATTCATGTAATACGAGACTAACGCTACTTTCATAAGGCATACTTTTCTCCAATCAAAACCTTGAAATGGATTGATGTATGCCATTATTAAGTCATCTTCTGTTGCCTTGAATAGTTTGCCGGTCTTGTTGTACCTTATTTAGATACGAAAGTGGATCAATAAGTCCGTAACGAAAGAAAAATAATTTTCCGTTTTATTTCTCAAAATAGTCTCTTTATTTTCCCAGGTATACTAGTCAGAAACTGTTTTCAAGCAGCTTCTCTTAACGTTGAAGCAAATGAAAACGCCGCAGCTGATATCTGTCATCATAAGTGCAGGCAAGTCTAGACGCGATGGACAATTGCTGTACTAGAAATCGACTTTCAGTCAATCCTCTCAAAACAATTCTGACTGGTCTGGTTAAGACATCACAGCTCGTTTCGCCAATGAAGCTACGGTGATAGCCACCACGACGCCGTCGGTCTTCTGGAATTGCAAATGAGTTTTCGCCTGGATCTGTACTCTGAAAGCCATCTTCCGTGCACTTTGGTACGAACACACTGAAGTTTTGATGACATTGAAGTCTGATTGTGAAGAATTGGTGGAGCGGCAAGGCATCTGCGTTTATAATGACAATCTAGATTCTCTTAGAGCCACCAAGCTAGTTCTAAGCTAGTTCGAGAATGCAAGGCTTCACTACACTTGGTCGAAACGCTGAATTCACTGATTGGGGAGGAATTCGTTATATAATTCATGAAATGTCTTCCTGGTTAATGCTATTGACTTTCCTTCAAATCGTCGTTGAACCGGTCCAATAGGTTGACACCGACCCTCTTTATAAATTCCTTTGCTCAGGGATTAAGATGTTATCATATTTTTTTGTTCTTATATGTTGTCAGCAGTGAATCCATCTACTTCTGAAGATCTTGCGTACTTTGCAGTAAGGGCTAAATAAGTTCTCTGATTCCTCAATGAAAGCGACTACACATTTTGGAGTCAGTCAAATTCAGGGATATATACATACAAGCAGCAATAGTATTAAATCTGTCATTCTTTTAATGTAAACAATGCAGGGTTCAGTTCCTAGGCAATACACCGAAATTCCGAAAAAAGTTTTTTCTTAAATCGTCATCGTTGGCAAAGCAATGGCACACCTCTAAAAGTGAAGTTTTCAACTTCGCGCCAACAATATAAAGAAAAGTACAGATTGAGGAGCAGCTTAAATAGTTGTTCGATTCTGTTAAGCTAGAAACAGACAGAAACTAACGGCTCTTTTCCTTATGAAGAATGGTCTTCTTCTCCGTCTTTCGACATTATCACATATTTTTTGTCCTTCTTCCCTCTGTACCGCTCCAGGTGTGCTTAGATATTCAACGTTTATGTAATTCTCTTCCAAGAAAGTTTCCTTTCGTCGACAAGTTAAAGTCTGCAGACAATTTTGGCCAGGAAATATTCAGAGTCGAAAATTATTTGTCAACAATTTCTTGTAACAGTGGCTTAGTGGGATTGGATTCCAGAATAATGACGACATGCGTTGCATCAATTGCCATACATTTAATTAGGTTAACGTCAGGTTAACTTGTCGTTCCCACCTTCTAATAGTGGCTTGACCGTCCTATCAAAGGAGTTTAACACTAATCTCCCAGCATGGAATATCAATTACTTCAAATCAGTGTTGACCAGTTGAAGGTGATCTTATGATACATAGTCACCCGGGTAGTATTTCGCATAAGCTACACCTTCCCGTAAATCTGTATGTCTTCCTGGGATGTTTTGATGGTGCACAACTTCTTGTTCCATGTTGGAATATACAAACATGTGGCGCATTTCTATTAAAGCCACCGCTTTTATTTTAATCCTAGTAGTAATCCCACCTGGCAAAACCTACAAGGACTTGCATGGCTAAAGATCCACTTGAGTAGTTGTAAATCAAATTTTCGAATTGCCATCGTTTGAATTGTCAATGAAAATTTATTACGAAATAAACTTTTCAGAAAGAAACAAGTCAATTTCATTTGTGACGATGTCCACTGAATACTTTTCCCACTTTCGCAGCGAGGAAATGAGCCTCTGTCAATTGCTTATCAAGAAGGACGTTGCCTATTCCTGTATAAGTGAACTCGGAGAGCTTGGTTTGGTGCAATTTAACAACTTAAACGAGAGCGAAAGTATTCTCCATTTGAGATTCATTCACGAATCTAAACGATGTGCTGAAATGGAACGAATTCTAAACTATCTTCAAGATGCAGTAGAAGAAGCTGGCATTGAAACTCCGAAAGTCAAAGATGAGGTCATACCTCATTGTCCTCAGAACAAAGAGATGTTAGAACTTGAAGCACTTCTCGAGAAGATCGAAGGAGAATTGTTGGAAATCACAAGAAATTACCAAAACCTAAGGAACAGGTACATCAACTTGCTGGAGATCAATGAAGTTCTGAAAAAGGCCGATGAATTCTTTCTGGATGCATCTTCATGGAGCGATTCAGTAACGAAGAATCTTCTCTTAGACACAAACGATCTAAGAGGCGTTCATTTAAAAAAGAAAAAAGGCAGTCCGAAACTTGGCTATCTAACTGGGACTATTCCAATTGAAAATTTCTTTGCCTTTGAGCGGGTACTTTGGAGAGTCTGCAGGAGCAACTTCTTTATGCGCCATGCTGAGATTGAAGAGGTCTACTTAGAAGAAACAATTAGGAAATTTGTTTTCATGGTGTTCTTTCAAGGTGATGTGATCGAAAGAAAAATCCGACAGATTTGTCAAGGATTCCGTACAGCTCTCTATCAGTGTCCAGAGTCTTGGGCAGAACGTCTCAATCAGTTGGATTCTATGCAACATATGATCAAGGATCTTCAGATAGTCTTGGAGCAGACAAACTATCATCGACGTAGGATTTTGTCTATTGCCGCCGCGGATCTATCACTTTGGCATATCAAGGTGAAGAAAGTCACTGCTGTTTTCTATATTTTGAATCAAATGAACATGGATGACGCGAAGAAGTATATGATTGCTGAATGCTGGGTGCCAACGAAGGATATCGCATTGATCCAACATGCTTTGTATAGAGGAGCGTTGAATGCATTCTCATCGATTACGCCAATTCTGGTTCAGATAAAGAAAGGTAACAAATCTCCGCCAACTTTGAACAAAACCAATCGGATAACCCATGGATTTCAGGCCATCGTAGATGCTTATGGAGTAGGAGACTACCAGGAACTTAATCCCACTCCATATACCATTGTAACGTTTCCGTTTCTATTTGCTGTCATGTTTGGAGACGTAGGTCATGGGATTTTGGTTAGCATATTTGCCGGCTGGATGATTTTGAAGGAAAAGCAGCTGTCGATTCTGAAAACTAAAAATGACATTTGGAACATAACGTTTGGAGGGCGCTACATCATTTTGGCTATGGGATTGTTCTCCATATATACTGGGCTTCTGTACAATGATGTTTTCTCGAAAGGACTCAATATTTTCGGAACTTCATGGAGAGCGAGATATAAAGAATCTACGATTCTGTCTAATCAGAAGTTGCAGCTGAACCCGACTACTATGTTCAGGAGTCATCCATATCCCTTTGGAATGGACCCTGTATGGGGTGCATCAGGAGAAAATGCCATCGTGATGACAAATTCGTTGAAGATGAAAATCGCCATCATTTTGGGAGTGCTACACATGTTCTTTGGAATGTGTCTTGCTGCTTGGAATCATGTCTACTTTAAGAATTATGTAGACCTCGTAGGGTTTTGTGTTCCTCAGATGATTTTCTTTAGCTTGTTTCTTTATCTGGGTTTGTTGATCGTAATGAAATGGTGCTGGTACTCGGCGACAAATTCGGCTCCTTACAACTCCTCCTGTGCACCATCGATTTTGATAATTTTCATTGACATGTTGCTCTTCAAAGATGTGGCCACTCCTTCAGAAGAATGTGAACAATACATGTTTAAGTTTCAGGCTGCTTTCCAAAGCTTCCTTATAACCATATCTCTATTATGCATACCCATTATGCTCCTTGCCAAGCCGCTATATATTATGTGGAAGAAAAAACAATACCAACTCAAGGTTAAGTACAAATTGCAAAGTGATAAAAAGGATAAGAAAGTTACTTTCTCCCATGTTGCCGAGAAGAACGCAGGCGATGGCGTGCCCACCCATCATATTGTCCCATTAGTAGATGTCTTTGAAGATCGGTCCAATAGTTCCTTGCAAAGTATTATTAGTGATGAAGATAGATCCAAAGACGAATACCATAACCAAGACATCGGGGAGATTTTCATTCATCAGGCTATTCATACTATAGAGACGGTGCTTGCATCGGTTTCGCATACAGCTTCATATCTAAGATTGTGGGCTCTTTCATTGGCCCACTCACAGTTATCGCATGTGCTCTGGAAGATGATCCTGATAAAAGGTCTGCAATCGGACAGTTGGAAAGGAAGCATTAATTTGGTATTCATTTTCCCGATATGGTGTATGCTAACCGTGTCGATTCTAGTAGTGATGGAGGGCCTTTCGGCATTCTTGCACACTCTACGATTGCATTGGGTTGAGTTTCAGTCAAAATTTTACAATGGAACTGGAGTGTTGTTTCAGCCATTCAGCTTTCGAAAAGTTCTGGAGGTGAAAGACAAATCGGAGTAAAACAAAATGCTAGAATGTTAATAAGTATTCTTTGTTATTTTGTGAGTGAAGTATATTCCTTTATTGACTAGCGGTGTTATAAGTTGTTCTTTTACTGATTTAATGATTTATTTCCATTAAAAGAAGGTCATAGTACTTAAACTGGACAAGAGTTTCGATTTATTTGGCACTCCCGTAAGAAGAAGAGACGCTTTAGCGTTGAATCCATTGTTGAGCGTGGTCTAATATAGGCAGTATTTCCTGATGACCGTACCTAGCTGTGTGTCTTGGCACAATTTTCGTCCCATAGCTAACGCATTGAGTACATGTTCGGTCTAGATGGTCATAGAATTCGCCTTTAATGAGGTCATCCTCAGCCTTATATATTCGAATTTGCCGAAAGCTTAAACATTTTTCTAGGAAACTTCGAATGGCAAATACACATCAGCGCCTTTAAAATCTGCATTAAGGGCTAAATATTAGTGGCATCGATCCCAAGAACCCGTCCGGAATGCGAAAACTCTGGAAACTGCAAACTCTGCAAACTGGAAAACAAAATGCATGGGCAGAAAATGATTGAACAAATTGAAAAGTGCTAGACTAGGGAAAACGTTTTGAGGTCCTAAGAAAAGATGAAAAGAAAGTGTCAAGCCAATTACTAACAGAAGTCTGTAGAGTTGAGCAAGAAAATTTAGTATTAGTGTCATAGTCAGTGGTAAGGATATTGAAAATAGCTTTTGCAGGCTTTTAAAGATCTAGCAATTCCAGCCAGAAGGAACTTTTCAATTTGACCGATATCTAAACTTAAGTAAGAAAGGCTAAGAAATTGGACTGCCTACCTGCCAAGATATTTGAGACAGCAGGAGATGACTCTATAGAGAAATTATTTCAACTCATTTCTAAGATATATGTAGATGAATCAAATTATGCCTAATAAGTGCGATATGAACATCGTATATCGATCCAACAGAAGGAGATCTTTTAAACTGCAAAAACCTTAGACAAATCCATCTCCCTAACAAGATCTTGTCTGCCATATTGCGTTTGAAATCACTTGTTGTTTTTTGTCCCGATAGGTCAGTAGTTGCCAAAATATTCACACAACGTAGATCCTGGAGAAAGTTCAAGAAGTTTAAACGGGCCAAAAACGACTGGAATATTCTTCTCTAGCATATGAAATTTCAATACGACCAAAAGCTAAGGTAACGCTTGCAAGACCACTGCATAAGTTTTTTCATCAATCTGAGCAGATAGAAAATAGCATTTGTCTAGCTCTTCCCTAAGGAAGTAGAATCTTCTCTTTTCTCTTCCGGAAACATTGCGTTTAGGTCCCTTCTTTTCAAGGTCATGAAAACACTAATAAACAGTCAGCTCATGGAATATCATAAAAACGAATAGCAACTGGTCCACTGATGGTTTGAAGGCATGTCTCACCGAAAAGTGGAACCAAAGCGCACATTATTCTGATAAAAGCAAGATGGTTGCACTTGATATTTTTAAGGCATTTGCGAAGTTTGGCATGCCTGCATTTGGGATCGAAGACTCTCTTTTTCAATGAATTAGAAATGACCTTTTGGAACGTTGACTTCGAGTTGTCTTCGGTGGTATCATGTCTGATATTCAGAAAATAAATGGTGGTGTGCCTCAGGGCTCCGTTATGTCGCCGGTCTCTTGTCTATATTCGCTTTCCGACAACAGTACCGTCTTCTTTTGATATTCGTTTCATGACTGACGTTCCTGCCCTTCGGTTGTAGAACAGAACGGCAGTGTATGCTAAGCTCAATAAATTATTTAAGCGGTATCACCAAATAGGGAGCCACCAACAGAGTGGCACAGCTTGCTGTCGTTCAAGCGGAATTTAAATATGCAGCCATTATCCATGAATGGCACTTTCATTGTCGTCGTTTTCCATTCTTGGTACGTGTCTCAATGACAACCTACTTTGACATGACCACGTCTAGAAATGTCTAGATTTCTTCAAGCGTTTAAGAAGTATTGAAGTCCCTCTGATATGGCCTTAATATATAATATACAATGTAAAATAAAACTTAAACCACCTATATAAAGAGGTTTATTGGTTGAGGCCAAAGAGCATCCTGAACTGTAGCGCCATCTAAGTAAATATAGTACATAAAAATATTTTTCAAATACAACATTACCTTGAATGTATTACGAGAATGTGTAAATACCCACATCAATGCGAAGATTTTTAATGAACCAAAATGATGTCACCAATGGAAAAGGCAAAATTCTTAACAGCAAAATACAGGCGAGTTAGTGGGCTGTTGACTATTGGCGAGATAGTCCATCTATTAATCTCAAGCCACCCACTAAAATTCAAAAAAAAATATCCCGCACGTTCTGTTGTTCAATAGAAATTTACTTTGTATCTGCTAAATATCCCATCGTTTGTAATATCTTTTGTACTCTCCATACAACGTCGGTCTAATCCTCAAATTTATTAAACCCCACTGCACATCATCGCAACGAATATAAATTTCTAAATTACTTGCGCATTTTGGCGACTTAAAAACTGTTGGATTAGTTCTCGTAATGTGTAAACGACAGACTATCATACAAACAATTGAAGAACGTTCCAATTCCCGAAGATAACCCGAAAGTACCTACGTTTTCAATACTGTAAATACAGATAATACAGAAAATACGAATACAAAAGGAAAAGGGGAATCTCTAGCAAATAAAATTAAATTCTAATGAAGTTTCCGATTTTGGCAAAGTGCCAAAAAGTTTGTCGACGAAAAATTCGACAGAAAACCAAGGAGCATACCGAATCGAATGTACAAAATGCGATGATAGAAATATATTCAAGTGAATGACGTCGATTCGATAGTGTATGGGTTTTCTCAATTCGATTTCTTATTTTTTGATTTTTTTTAATAAAAAGATTTAGATAGAAGCGCATGTTTGATGGAAGATTAAATTCAAAAACATAAAAACGAATTTAAATTTTATTTTTATTTCAAATCAGAACTGATAGAAGACTGTTGCATGTACACACAAACAGTACATTACATAAGTACTTGGATATGGTATATAAGGTTGAGGCGAAAAAATACTACAATGTCCCAATGGTAGTAAACATTTTTGGCTCATCCTCCATTCTAACGCTCATTTACAACCACATTCCAGCTGTCAGCTCTTTGGACAAGGCCAATCTGCTTGCTGCACACTTTGCGGCCAGTTTTAAACTTCCAGATTGTGATTTGTCCCCTCCTGCGTCGAATCTTCAATGCGACAAATCTCCAACTTTCGCACTCGTGTAGCAAGAGTATTTACTTAAAGATCTTGTTGCTTGCAAATCACGCCCCAAAAATCCTCCACTCCCTTTTCCATCTGTTGCCTGTTGAACTCTTTATTTCTCCTCCCCCTTCTTGTGTTGTCCCTTCCTTTCTTCCTTTCCCTCCCCTTTCCATCCCCTGGCCTACCGCTCCAGAGATGACCACATAGGTACCCCTGATAGAGCCAGGCGGACGGCGGATGCCCCGAGATGTCAACACCATCAACAATGGCCGCGAGCCCACCATATCTGATATTGTTTACCCCAGCGCTATAAATTTGTATAAACCCCTACCTCCACAAAAGTCAAAAACAATATTGTAAAGGAAAGCCCGCAATTCCCTGCGGTCGTTCTTCTGCCCCCATGTCGGCAAGAAGGTTTACTGACCCCCATGGTACCCCTAATAAATTAAGTATTCCTCCCTAGCCGGCGGTGTCAATTGAAGCTCTCAACCATAGCTTCGGTTTCGGGTCAGAGGGCTGGCTTCGAACCAAAGCAATCACTTGGACGACAAAACAAACAAAACGAACAAACATGACCCACAAACATAGAACATCGGCGTGTGTGATTGGCTAGGGATTCGTGAGAAGCTGTTGGAGCTCTGGATGTGATTCCCTTTGCTCTAACAGCTGAATTGGCAAAACCCCATGTATGTGTGTGGACGAATGGCGGCGATGGCCAAAAAGCGCGGTAAGCTCATTCCATAGCTGGCAAGAGCCTCAAAAAAAAAAAAAATAAATAAATAAATAAATAAAAAAACGAAGAAGAAAACAATCAAAATAACAAGAACAAGAACGAGAACAAGAACAAGGACAAGAACAAGGACAAGAACAACAAAATTAAACAAACCGAGGACGAGAAAAACACACCAAAGGACAAACTGAAAAGGGAATCGGCAGCACCCAAAACGACCAAACTCGGTGATTGTTTCGGAGACGGCTTACCCTCCTCCACCAACAGAAATCCAGCTAGAGAGCGACCCCGCATATGCAGGGAAACCCATAAAACCAGATAAGTACCCCCCCTCTTTTCGAATAACATATTTGTGCAATCGTTGCAATAAAACCGCGTCCGTAAGCCTTCTTTTCATACCCTGTGATTCCCCCTCAAAAGAAACAAAAAAATCCCCCCCCCCCCCCTGCTGAGCAGCCGGCGTGTGCAGCTAACCAACAGCTGCTTGTTGCATATCCGGTTTTTTTTGTGATTCCTTTTTGGTCTGCCCATTCGTTTTTGTGCAGTCCTTTTCATTCGCTCATCAACCACCACCTGTGTGGTTGCGGTTCGTTCTTCTCCCTCGTTGTTAAGTTTGTTAAGGCTGTTTGCAACCCGGCATTTGATATTATTAATAAATTTAAATTTAAATCTCCCCCCGGGACTTGCAATAATCTCAATATACACAACTCTGCTGGTCCAGATGGTATATCTTCCCTTCTTCTGAAGAGGTGTTCTTTCTCGCTGGCAAAACCACCGCGTTAGGGTTTTTATGTCAATCCTACTCTTCAGGATTGGTTCCGAGCAGATGGAAAACAGCATTTGTCCAGCCCGTTCCTAAAAAAGGCGAATCTTCTTCTCTCTCTTCCTACAGACCCATTGGTCTTACGTCCCTTCTTTCCAAGGTCATGGAAACGCTGATAAGCCGTCATCTTATGAAATATCTCGAAAAGCGAAAACTTCGCTGTTGTAGCAACAGGTCCATTGGAGATTTGATGGCATGTCTCAACCAAATGGGGAACGAAAGCATACATTAATCTGGCGAAAGCAAGATAGTTGCACTTGATATTTCTAAAGCATTTGACAGAGTTTGGCTTCACGCTCTTTTGTCGAAAATGCATGCTTTTGGGGTCGAAGACTCTCTTCTTCAATGGATGAGAAATTAATTTCGGAACGTTCAATTCAAGTTGTTTTGGATGATTTCAAGTCTGATATTCACAAAATAAATGCTGGTGGGCCCCAGGGCTCCGTGCTGTCTCCGGCACTCTTGTTAAGTTTTATTAATGATCTTTTATCTGCTACTTCTAATCCAATATATTCCTTTGCTGATGACAGTACCCTCAGCTTTTCACATTCGTTCCCGGACTCACGTCCCTACTCTTTGCCTGTAGAAAGGGAATGGCAGCGTATGTTAAGCTCTTTCAATTCCGATACTAACAGCATAACCAATTGGGGACCTATCAATAGAGTGGATTTTAACGCTTTCAAAACTCAATGCTGTCTGCTGTCATGAAAGCGAAATCCAACCACCCAGCCGTTATCCATGAATGGTACATGCATCATCTAAACCAGTATGTGCGTTAGTGACAACTTACGTTGGAATGACCAAATATTCGATGTCGCGAAAAATGCTGTAAAATGTCTAGTCAGGTGCTCCTTAAACATTTCTGTAGCTGCTAGGTAGGATTCTAAGTCGTGAGATTAAGCTCATAGGTGATACTAATATCAGTCAGCCAACTGACACCCTTGAATACCGACATAATGTCTCCTGTCTCACATTGTTTTCTCGCTATTTTCACCACCAGTGTTCCATAGAAATCACCAGTAGCATTTCGCCCCTTCAAATCTTCAACCGTAACACCCGTCTCGATATGAATGCTCATCAGTATACCCTCAAGCCCAAATTAGGACGTACTCTGAAATATCTTGATTCGTTTCTAAACCGTACAAGTCGCTTATGGAATGCTCGCCGAGCTCTCTATTTTCTATTCATTGTAACTTGCAAACATTTAAGATCAACGTACATCGGTATTTTTTTTTCTTCCTCCCTGATTTTACTTCGCCCGCGCTGTGTACAAACTATTTAAGGGTACTCAAATCTTAATGCGGATTTTTTGGTATTTGTGGAAATAAAGGGATTGAAAAAACGTTGTGTTTTGTGTGTGGAATCACTCCCCATTGTGTCATTTAATGCTTTCAGCTCCCATTAAGCCACCTTAAACAATTTGGCATTATCTCAACAAATTGGTTTACATATCCTAACAAAGAACCGTCGTAAAGCAAGCAAGTAGCACTTTGTTGTAAAGTCTTTAACAAGTTCCAAGTAAACGGCTCTAATTGAAACGCATGTCAGCAAAGGAATGTATACCTTCCTCGTTGATTTGTCTATCGTAGTGTCTCAAATAAATAAACGTCTAGCGTAGTTTACACAAGTCATATCTAAAGGTTTCGAAACTAGCATTCGGTCACGAGGTAATGGCGCAAATGGCTAATTCCCAGGAAGAGCTAGCAAATGTCTGCGTACAAAACGTCGAAAAATTGCCGATTTTATAAGTTGTCGGAAGACGATTATGCAAAATTTATTCCCTTTCTTAGCAAGTGTTGTATATGTACCACAATCCAACATTGTCATATGAGCACTAAGGACAATGATGTTTGCCTACTTTGGTAGAGTTATAGGAAATGCATTTATAGCCATCCGATCAGCGTCGCCAAAGCGACTGTTTACTCGCCGTAGTCCATTTTCAAGAATTGAATTCAAAATATATATATATAAAACATAAGGCTTACCGACAACATTACCCCTCTGGATATCTAAAATTTCATTTGAAAAATAGGCGTCTTGAACATACTTCAACCAATGATCCTCAGCAATTTGTAGTTCTTCACCGTTCGTTGTCTGTTGTCCGGGCTATTTTAAGGCACTGAAGGTCATTTTGATTTTTTCTCCAAAATAGTTTATTTATTTGCGGGAACATATTTGGGTTGTTGGTGTTTACAGCCCGAATCTTGTTGTTCTACTCACAGAAATTCTGTAATTCTCTTTTATTAATGTTTGAAGATTTTTAATCGACGACTTCAGTGTCCTAATCTCCGGGTCTTGTCTGTCAGTTAACTGCCTGTACAGGCTTTTGAGTCTTGACAGAAGTCTACTTTTCTGTCATTGCAGTGCGTCAATAGTAGGGTTGCGGAACATGTTTTCGTTAATCGTACGTTGATACCGCGATATTGTAGTGTCCATAGTTTGTTTAATTGTCTCATCCATTCATTTTAGGTACATGTCGATGTTTTTGTTTGACAAGTACCTATTGGACGCTGGGTGGAACGTGTTTGAGGACAGTGCGGAGAAGTGTGTCCATCGAGTCTTACTGTAGTTGTACGATCTTTGGATCGTTTGGAACAGTAATTTCGGTGGTAAAACCGCAATGGTAGCTGAAATACACTAATGTGCGCAGACAGTTTAGTGTTTGTAAATTCGTACCTGTCAGCCGTATATGTTCGTCGTATAGAAGTAGATCCAAATAAGACCCAGTTTATCCGTCGCTTTAAGACGGAATCTGTACATGACATCATGCTGACCCCACCAATCAAGTAGTAGGTTCCCTCTAGTATTAGGTAAATTATTTATCCAACCTCTGTGTTTAGTGTTAAAATTCCCGCCGATTATAAAATAATTCTAATTCTTCCCCGATTCCAGCATCAGAAGTCGAAAACGCGTGTCAAGCTCTGTAATAAATAAAGTGAATTGTGAAGCCTCAGGTGCATAAACAGAGGCGAGTACAGCCGCTTTCCACTGCGGAGCGGAATGTAAATGACGACTGCCTTCAACACCCGGAACCTGCGCAACACTCTCTTGTACACTCTATGAAATGTTATATCTTGTTTAATGAAGATCGCGACACCACCTCCACGTTTGGATTTGCGTCGGTTTCTTCTTCTAACAATATAATTATTGTACTCCAGCTTGTGCTTATAGGTTAGCTTGGTTCGCTAGCGAAAAGCACATCAGCAGTTTGGTCTTGTAGCAATTTAAATATCGCGGCTCTTCGTTCGAAGAAATGAATTAACATTCACCGCAAGGTACTTCAAAGTTTACACCACCATGTGCGTACCCATTACGACATGTGTTGCGTTAGGCCTGGCAGCAGCGCGTGAATCTGGTCCACCCACTTGGCCTGTTCTTGTAATTTCTGTTGCAGCTGAGCCATCTGCCCTTGGATTGCGAGCAAGGTGGCCAGCATATTAGGTGCAGCTTCTGTTGTTCTCGGCATTGGCGCTTGAGAAGCAACAGTCGCTTGCTGTACCGTAGCCCCCTTATCTAACGTTATTTGGGCATTACAAATTTGGGACGAGACGGCTGGTGTTTGAAACCTAATAGGTGAAGAATCGACCTCCACCTTTTGCTGCCAAACCAGTTTTGCTTTTTTAATGCCAGCGAACTTAGAACAACCCCGATAGTTTGCGGTGTATCCCACGAGGCAATAATTTTCCATCATGACAACGCTCGGCTTCACGTTGCTATTCCGGTTAAGAACTACTTAGAAAACAGTGGATGTAAAGTCTTACCCCACCCGCTTTATAGCCCAGATCTTGCCCCTTCTAATTACCATTTGTTCTGGTCGATGCAGAACGCCCTCACTGAAATACGGTTCACATCAGAGCAGAATATCAAAAATTGGCTTGATTCATTCTTGGCTGCCAAGCCGGCGCAGTTCTTTTGGGATGGGATCCACAAATTGCAAGAAAGATGGGAAAAAGTCATAGTTTCAGATGGGCAATACTTTGAATAATATTTTTGTACATGTTTTCCTTAAATAAACGTTCAAATTTTGAAGGAAAAATACGGCACGAATTAAATTACATACCCAATACATATACTATATATCCAAATATTGAAGTTGTAAAGGAAGTTTTTCCTCTTGAATATAAAATAATAAATAATTGTAACTTTCTTGTAATCAGAGCTACTAAATAAAAGTCTTACTATAGCCATGATACGTACCCCTTTAAAGTTAGTTGTTTTTGACTGACGTTACGTTAGAGTCTCGTACCTAGTTCTAAGTAAGTTTCAAATGTTATGCTCCGCAATTGAATGTTTGTGCTTTGTTACATATTAAGTATTAAAGTTCTGATTCATTTAACCTTCGTGTTTACCTTCATTGATTGGCAGTTTCATTTGGTCATGTGTACATTCGATGTTCCAGTTGGAATTGACAGCGATTTTAATCATTAATTCTGAGAAAAATGCAGAGCCTTTCGCTCGTAAATAATCACACGTTAAACACTGTAATTCCCGCAATGTTCGTAGTATTATGCAGTTTCAGATAATCACAAATGGTAATGATATGCCCCGGAACCCTGACATGCTTTATTTAATTCCAGTGAATGAAATCTGACAAGCATGCTGTGACAAAAATAAAACAAAATAAAAATAATCATAAAATACCAGGAACAGCTCTCCACTCTCCAGATCGATCGCCTTTCATAAACTTTCCTGAAACATCCATGGAACTATGGTTCTTGATTTATTTATTTTTTTTTTTGGTTTTTATTTCATGACTGCAGAGGATGCTTGATATTTTTTTTTAAAATAAAAGCAAAAGTACTCTTTGTTTCTGTAGTGTGGTAAAGAGAGAGCGCTCAATAACATCCTATGAGGATTGTTCTATTTGAGGTTTTCCTCGAAAATAATGTAGATTGAATTTTTCTTTACTCTGATTTCCTATGTCAGAATATTTTACATTTCTCACATGCGAACGGCAGAAAAACCATCGAAACTTCAGTAGCACAGCATGAAGATGTGTTCCATTTTATTGCAAAACAGCCGTGTCCATTAGACAATGTACTAATTGAAATTAATTTAAAATATTTCAGTTCATAACTGATGTTGAAGTCAAATGCCGTAAAAGACCGTAGCTTGGTAAACCCATGACAAAATCAGGGATAGAACTGGGTTTTGGGCTGCACAAAATGCTGAAATTAAGAATTTGTCATTGCCTTTGTAGTTTTGATATGAAAATGTAATAGGTTAACTGTTTTTGTGAGTCCTTCGTACAGACATTTATTCAAGAAAAAGTTTGCTATAGATTCTAGAATGGAGGCCAGAAAATCGGATTCATTCAACTTTTTTTCCAGGATTTTGCAGATATCCATTATAAATGTCTGTTCTTATAATTCTATTGTATCTACGCCCTTTAATATGAATTTGAAATAAGCTGAAAGGCTCACTCGAATTTTAAAGAGTGCCTTTTAGCCATATTTTTGCAAAATCAGTAAAACATTTGGTGAAAGCAGCAGTGTAAGGAAACACTAAGAAAAACTGAAAGACATCATAGATTTTCAGTCTGCCTCTTGCTAACAAATCCCAAAATTTCGGGTTTCCGGACACCCAAATCAGAACCGATTGACAACTAGTACTTATCACCGAAAATAAATATAATACAACTCGTCGTAGGTAATATCTAGCATTGATTGTGGTGATGAGTTAAGACATCCGCCACTTAAAGGCAGAGTTGGATCAGTTGTAAGAAACACTAATGAAAATCTTCACAGAAAACATTGAAGCTGATTAGCTTTTTTCTCCAAAAGAAGAGCTTCAGACCTATCAGTTTGACTTGATTTTTGGCGAGCATCGTGGAGAAGATGTGAGAGAAATTTATTTGTGAATACACGTTCTATCTAAGATTCGACATGCACACTCTTGAGGGATATCTAATGAATTTAATGTGCCTTCGACTTGAAGGCATTGAGAAATTCTTCGAAAACGTAGCTTTTGTGGGCATGTGTATAGTAACTCGTCAGCTAGGTGTAGACGAATAGCTTATGCTAAAGCAATGCTTAGTTATGGATGCTGATATAGCGACTGCTTACTTTGCAGCGCTGGCAGCTCTAAATACATCTACGATTGTTTTACTATTCTTTCACGACAAGGCGAAATCCTGACCTGGCTTGACTTATCTAGCACAAAAGGCATCGCCACCCGTTTCTCCGATGAAGTTTGGTGTCTTGTTGTTATTCTGAATAGCAAACGTCTTCAGATTAAACACATGGTAAACCTTTAAGGCTCTGTCGGCTTTCTGAGAGTAAAGGAGAGATTTTGGCAGTACATGGTGCTTATCAAGGGACGTGTCTCTTGAATCTACTCGACTAAAGACAAGTTTTATTTTATGAATTTTGGTGGAATGAGCTTTCACATTAATTTGACACTACTGCTTTTTCTAGCTGAGATCTTTTCCTAACATACTGTGGGCAGCATTCTTGAGGTCAACGACCTTTCAAGGAGAAGTGTTTGGTATAACTTGCACTGGATCTCAGAATTTCCTGTCAAGCTTGTTATTTAAAAATTACGATGGCTATTTGATGAATACACGATCTTCGCCTTCTTTGGAGAGCATTTACCAGGTAAAACCCATTGTTTCGATTGTTCATTGGTTTCAAGCCCAAAATATCGTGCAGGAAATGGCTTACACGTTCAGTGGAGATGCCTGCTCTTTCAGCCAACTCGCAAATTTTTACTCGGCGGTCCGGCAATAAGAGATCATGGATTTTGTCCACGGTTTTCTTTTGGTAACCGTTTTTGGGCCACCTGGGCGCTGTTCATCAAAAGCCGACGTGCGGCCATGGCTAAGCTCTGCGAACCAATAGTAAATGGTTGTACGGGAAGGTGAATGGGTCCTAACACATCATCCAGAATGGGCTTGATTTCCTCGCAGGTTTTGCCACTCAAAAACAGGAATCGGTGTCAAAACAAAACTAAGCGTCAGCTTATCACCAAATTGTGACTGGCGGGCTAAAAGAGGTTACACTAAATGATGACACAATCATTTTGGCTCAGTAGCGCCACCTATATTTCAATCCGGGTACTCATCAAACAGCCCTCGTATCTTATGGACATGCGATCGGATGTTATACCAACGTACCTTGGGGTTGCTTTGAGAGTGCGAATTTGACTTTTTCTGTACTCAGGCTTGTCTTTGGCAATAACTGAAGCTCAGAAGAAATAAAATATGATAATTACCGATGGGTCCACAATCGAGCCAGGATGTGGTGTTGGCAGAACAGAAGTTTCTTTCTGGCGAAAGACAAACGGCGATTAAGCCTTTTAAGCTATCATGTTTCAAGAATATGAGACCTCTTTGCTATCGCAAGATGAAATCACTGAGCCTCGTCTGGGTACAAGATTGCAATGGGATTGTGATTGTGCTCAGGCGATCTTTCTAGGCAAGGCTCAAAAAAACATTTCTCAGGGTCTACTTTCAATGAAACTTGGATGTGCTATGAGTAGAATCGTAGATGGTGTGACGTTTAGGTTGCAGGTTGCAGGTTGAAGGTTGCTGGTTGCAGGCAGTCAGCGGCTCTTCTGCTGCCCTTCGGCAGGAAAGACTGAAGATTTTTGCATCCTCAACCAGTGGGTCTTAGTACGCGTTAGTTGTTAGTTCGTTACATTCAGCTCAGCCAGCAACCACTCCAACATCAGTGTTATGCCTTCATGTCAGAGTTAACGCCGACGGGATTTTCATTTAACTGCATACAAATTCTATGAAAAGACTTTTTCAGAGAATTGCTTCGCACGGGATTCGAACCCGCGACCCTCTGCTTGAGGAGTCTATGCATACACCACTACATCACGGCCACCCCCTAATATCTCTTGGGA
Organism: Volucella inanis; assembly: GCA_907269105.1. Lineage (NCBI taxonomy): Eukaryota > Metazoa > Arthropoda > Insecta > Diptera > Syrphidae > Volucella > Volucella inanis. The sequence continues at coordinate 83,840,508 of OU026155.1, read as the reverse complement.
GGTTTAATTAAAATGATCGTGCAGACGTGTTTCTAATCAAGAAAACTAGATCAGTGGGATTGCTAAATATAGCCGACATACTCTCCAAAGCTTTATACTCCTGATCCGATTTCTTGTTAAATTTAGAGACAGATGTAAACTTGTTACAGAGAAGTGGCAATAGTATTTGCTGCTGTGCATTATTTATATGGCGAGTGAAGAGGCATCGAAGACATAGATAAGTTGTTTCTGTTGCCTAGAATTCATATATTACCGGAACAATAAAACAACACCAACTTCTGTTAAAGGCTGACTTGTCAGGGTCCATGGAGCCATAAAACATACGATAGAGCACGTGGTCAAAACATATTTAGCTCATAATGTGCCAAGAGCTTGAATGATAGAAACTGATAATCTGATCATTACCTTGGTCGCTCATCACAATTGAAAAGTGTTGTCTGTGAAAAGTTTCCAACTGACGATCTAAATATAAAATAAACTTGGATGGAGTTTCTGGAGACCATTAAAGCATTGTAAGAACTTCGCAGCGTTTGCCATAGATGAGTTTGACTGAACGTTATTTGGATTCATTTACGCTTTGGATTTTTTTTTCATTACAAGGATATGGTGGTATATTAGACGACGCAGTTACCGCTAACACATCCATCAATCAAGTTCGATAGAAACTTCAGAGTTTCCTTGAAGTGTAAAGGGATAGGCTGACTCTGAACTTATGTAAATGAGTGCCATGTCATGTGAGTAAGTGGACTCTACATCAAGGTTTTTAAGGCAGCTCTGATTACTTGATTGCATTATTTACTCCAAAGTATGACAGTTATTGACAAGCTCTAAGAGGGTTCCACAATTTAGTTGAATGACACATTGACCGATCTTAGTAAGAGTAATCGCCTAATAGTATGTCTAGGAGCAGTATGAAGAAAATAAAGATAAAAAGGTCGCCTACCAACTCCCGAATATTGCACCTTATGACCAGGATTACTGTCCTCCCCAATAGGTTTACTAGAAGTGTAGTAGTGATGACTGCTATTTTATCGAATGCTTTCGACGAAATCGGAGTTCCTTAGAGTTCATAAACATCTTTATTGAGATCTAGGTACCCGTAGCTCTTTTGTGAAGAAAACCAACTTAGTTTTGGACGGATTGACTCGTAAGGGTTATTGTAGAATGATGGTGAGTCGCTGTGGATTTTACGCGACACATAGAGAGGCACGTCATAATCATATAAGCTATCAGCCCATACTTCACGTTCGCTTAATTGGTAAGCAGTCTAAATTCCTTGAGAGTGGGTTACACACTTCCTTGGAGTGTTCGTCGGAAATCATTCATTAAAGGTTGCACGTGTAAGCTTTCTGTTGAGAATCCTTTTTTATTAGTTTTCTAAGAGATGGAAGAAGTGTCAACGTGTAAAGAGATTTTACCACCATTACTGCGCCATAATGCAACATTTTCATAGACAAATATTGGACAAACTTTCTCTTCCTGGATCCAGGAATATTGCTACAGGTCTTCAAAGCACGCGGCAACACTAAAGCAAGGCATACCATTCCAGAATCGACATTCCTCGATTCCAGAATATGAATGCCTTTTGACAGTTCACTTAGATACTCGTACGTACGAAAATTATCACATTTTTCGTAATAAATTCAAAATCCCGAAAACTGAATTTTTGAGGGCTATCCACAGAAAAATACTGACACTTATGTAATTGTATTTCATCGCATGTATTAATGTGATTTTTCATTTAACAATTTTTGCCGAATTCATCGGATTTTATTTCAAAGCCAAAAACTTGTGGATTCTAGTGGAAAGAAATTGTATCCCTCTATTGCCGTACTTTGGAAGGATGTAAATTTATTGTCTGCCAGAAGATTCATTTGGAAACGAATGTGGATAAAGTTTTAATTGTGGGGGTGTACACTCTATACAGATTCTCCATGCATGTAAAAAAGTTAAATTGAATAACTACGGACTGCAAAACCCAAATGATAAATCAGAAAATAAATTCCAAACGAAGACCAGTAATGAAATTGGAGTTAGATTACATGTTTACTAGAAGAGTGCTTTTTATAGGAAGCACGGAGTATGATAAATTAGCGTTTTCGACCACTACTCGATTAATATTTATCAAATTTTGCTCAAGAAATACTTATTATGAGGACCAAAAGCTTAACATAATGAGACAATGATAATTTTTCAAAATGACTATCAAGCTTCACAACTTTCGTATCCTCACATTCTGTAGCAATGTCAACTCTGAAGCGAAAATCTTAAAAACCAATTTTTGTTTTTGTCGGGAAAGAGCACTCAGACAAAAAACTTCACAATTTGTAGTCACCAGTTTAAGAGAAGGGGCCGCAGCAATCTGTGTCATTTACCTCCAGAACATAAAGCGTATTCTGCCGTAAGGATACAGATAAGAAGTACACACTTTAAGTGATGTTAGGAAGCATTCGTTTGGTCTGCCGGCATACTGGGGAGTCATGCTATTTGATGTTATGCTCATAAGCAATTCAATTGTCCATGCAAGTCCGTGCCCTTCCTGTGAGCCATGTCTCTGCAACGTTCATCGCCAATCTCATATCCCACTCTTCCATTGTACGAGTAAATTGGTACCCAAACACAAATTAAGTCTTATGACTGTGCTGGGGGAAACTGCATTTTCGAATTAGCTTGGAAATGGTTAGAGAATTTGGCATTAAGGATTTGGTTTTGAGTGCAGCTTGGATGGCGTAAAGACACAGATACTTCGCCATAAAGACACAGATACTTCGCCATTCCAGCGATTAACAATTAAGCTCTAGCTGGAAGATAGACACAAGCATTCCCAATGAGGAAATGATATTTTTCATCAATCTGGAATCACTGTATTTAATGAGTTTGGCTGGATTCCCGTGACATCCGAATTTGGTTCAATCGTATGCAAACTTTGCTAGGAAAAACCACCATAAGGGTTGCTTTTCAAGGTGGATCTGACCATGTCAACTACTTTCGTATATTCCGTAACATGTGCGAGTTTTGACAATCAGTTAGATCACTAGTGTTTGCTGGTTGCATCACCAGTTTAATCCAAGCGTCGTGAAGAAAACAACCTTCGGACAAAAGAAGTTCTAGAAGCTTCTTTCTTTTTGGCCCTGTTTGAGACAAAAGAAAGTAATTCAATTTTAATTCAATTGGTTTAAATGAGTGTAACTTCCAGCGATTCGTGTCCTATTTCTGTCGCAGCTGCAGAAATGGGGGATTAAGCATAAATACTGTGCGCTTTTGTTTATCATTTCTTAAGAGATTAAATGTCCGCTTCAAAACTTGCATCCATTCATACATATCGGCTTGATTTATAATGTAAAATAAAACACATAAATTTAAAAATGAACTTACAATTTTTATCATCTGTTAAAAGAACAATTCACGGCATTTACTTTTCGGGAAATGATATCATGTAAATGTTGGCCACGACTACGTTTGAGATGGTCCATTCGGAAGGTCGAATTTTGGGCGACTCGTTCGAGCATAGCGATTGGTATCTCGCGGATAAAACGAGTAATATTGGCTTCCAAAGTGTCCAAAGATGTGATATCGCACGATCTAGGTGGCCAATTAATTTACCGTAGCAAAACGTGAAATTACCATAAGTAACAAGTCCATTGTTTTATGCGTAGCGCCAAACCATGTACTTGAATTTCAGGAAGCACATAGTCCGTTAACATGGCGTGATAACGTTTACCATTGACGGTAACATTCTGATTTCCCTAATTTTTGAAGAAATATGGACCAATGATTCCACCAGCCCATAAACCACACCATGCCGTTGTTTTTAATGGATGTAATGGTAGCTCTTATTGCTTTTCGGGTTGTTCATCAGTCTAAATACGGCAATTTTTTGTTTACTAACGTATCCATTGAGCCAGAAATGGGCTTCATCACTAAAAAATATTTCACGATAAGACACCGGATATTTATTGAGTTTTTACAGAACCCATTCACTGAAAATATGACGCAAATTCAAGTCGCCTGGCTTCAGTTCTTGCACAAGTTAAATTTTGTACGCTTTTAGGCCGAGATCCTCACGTAAAATACGACAAGTTGTTAAATACGCCATGCCAAACGGCTGAGAACGACGACGAATCGATTCGTCACGGTCTTCGCGTACACTCTCAGCTACAGCTGCTATAGTCTCTTCAATACTTGTTAGATGCAGTCTAAACGGTCGAGTATCATCCACTAATGTAAACTGGGACTTAAATTTGCAAATGGTATTGTCAATAGTGGTTTCAGTAGGTCGATTATGCGCACCGTAAGTTCCTCGAATCGCACGAAAAACATTTCTCACAGAACACTGACTCGTTCGTTATACAGCTGAACAATTTGGAGACGCTATTGGTATGTAAGTCTTTCCATGATGATTTGCCAGATGATATTGAATAAAAATGACAAAGCAGTTTGATAGGAGTCAAGCGTGATCTGTCAAAAAAAGCCCATTGAAAATTAAACCTCACGATGAATCACCCCTTATATATATTGAAATGTGATTTTAGATAAAAACATTTAAATGTTAACGTACAAGTATGGTATATTGAATGTAGTACTTGAGCCAAAAGGCAAAAGACTCCAAACAAATCACTGACAATAGTTACTCCCTGCAGAGTGCTGAAATTCGCTCAAAAAGACTGCCATACAAACACCCACAAATGAAAATCGGATTTTTTACAGAATTGTTGCAGTATACCGCTAAAAATGCTGGAATCGCTGTAAGTTATCAATGTTGTGTTAATGAATTTTATCGCAAAGCCGCACTAAGGCAAAATGTTTTCTCTTCAGGGGAAATCAGATCAAGAAAGAGCTTGAGAACTTTACATCTTAAAGACGTCATTGGCCCCAAAGCACGTACTATGTTCGAGTCGATTGTACTCGTACATAGAATCTGGGGTACGTACAAGTATCTGTACCTCAATTGAATATCGAGTAAAAAAGTGAAAAAAAAAAGAATTATTTTCTCTCGTGAAAAGTATCTAAAAATAACTGACGAAACGAACATACGTTGTACGAATCGTTTAGATAAATTTGGGAAATTCTAATTTTAAATCCCTACCATCACTGGGATGAAGATATTCCTTCTCGTTTTTTGTTGATTTTTTTTTTCGTTTTTTGTTATTTGTTTTCTGTTTTTTAATCTCTTCTCCTCATTATCGTTAAGGGGTTAGGATGGTGCTGTGCTAATGGCACTTTGAACAGAGCAGTGAGTATATTTTTTCTAGAACAGATATATCTATGCTACCCGTATGTTCATATATAGTATGTATGAACATTCAGATATTCTAATGATATTGATTGGAAAATTGTGTTCAATTATACCTCTATATCAAGGCGCCTGAAAAGTCATAAGTTCCTCTGGGAAACTCAAGCCGAACTACAAGCAATAACCTTTTTGAAGAATTTACTATGAGTAGTATTGTTTATCCTGCCTACGCTATAGAATATCATGAGGAGCTGTGTAGGACTGATCCACATTCCACTCTCATGGAGAGAAGTCAATGCTGTTTTCATTTCCAAAGCCGGAAAATGCTCTTATGTTGTTCCAAAGGACCTCAGACCTATAAGTCTATCATGAACGACTGATTGATACCTATATACTAGCTTAAATTGATCTATTGAGCTATAGCTGTCTTAGGTAAGCATCTTAATACTATTAAATAACTCGTTAAGCTAAATCTTAACAGATTAACCCGTTGGGTAGATTCTCTTTTCCAGGAAATATCAGATTCCAATCATAGACCCTCTTTCAATAAATGGTACCAGTGTATTCTTTTCCGATACAGCAAAATATATGGGTCCATTTTTGACAGGAAACTAAACTGAAGACCTAACATTCAAGAAAGAGTCAAGAAAGCTTAACTCTCTCGCAGAAAATCTATTGGGAACAAATGGGGCCTTCAACCTCACATAGCCCACTTGCTATACATTTTGGTCAAAAGATCGATACTTCGATACCTTCGGGGTTGTTTTTTGGTGAACGGCCTTTGATAATGCAGTCAACTGCAACAAATTAAGCAGAGTCAAAAAAGCACTTCTACGTTCAACTTCCTCGGCGGATTTAGACATTCTGTTTCACTTGATATCTTTTCAAGACTTCTTCAGCAGGCAAGTAGTTGCGACTTAACAGTGGACAAATAATTTATTTGGCCACGCTTATATTCGTAATATATAAGGAATCCTCACAGAGAATATCGATAACACCATACCTAAACTTTGAATTGACAAAAACTTCCCTCTAGATCCTTCTGGGAGGAAGATGCTTTCATGGAGGTAGAGTCAATCCACTTCTACACAGATGAATCTAAAACCGATAGCGGGATTGGTGACGGTGTTTTCTCCGATATGCTTAATCTAAGCCTCTCCTTCCGTCTTTCGAATCACTGTAGCGTCTTCCAGGCAGAAATTTTGGCGATTAAGGGAGTTTTGACCTGGCTGAAGAAAAAGGTGATATCTGCAAAGAACATCTACATCTTTTCAGATAGTCAGGCTACTATCAAGTCTCTGGACTCAGTCTCATTAAATTCTAAAACCGCGCTTGAATGTCGATCATCTCTTACGAAGATAGCAGAGCAGTTAAACTTTCACCTTTGTTGATTTCACCAAAATTGAAACCTCTCTACCTATTCTACCGGAAAAGGGTGGAATAGGTATACCAATCGCTAGGCGCAAATCAAACAAGCTGGAAGCTAATAAAAAAACAGAGCTTAGATGGACTATTGGGTCAACATGTTAAGCGATCTGGCCAAAGCTGATCAGTATCGCACTTAGAGTCTCATCCTTCTAAACAGGAAACTTCTCAGCGCCATCATAAGTGTCATCACTAGACACTGCCTTATATGCAAGCATGCAAGAAGCTTTGGCGCCTTTACAAACGATTTCTGTAGAAGCTGCTTGGATGAGGAGGAAAAGGAGACAAACTCTCAACTTCTCTCTACATGTCCAGCTCTCAGTTGTTTGGGCTTGTGCTAACTACCTTCAGCTGCACACACCATACAGTTGAGGGCCCAATCAACTTGTGCGCCCCACCTGAAGTGAAGGTTATGGTACTACTGTCTATTATTGTACTTCTGTCTTTAATCAACTGCTTTGTTCTTCACTGTCCTAGACATCTGAGGCGACTGATGTGCCGTTTTCTGACTAGGTCGATGTTGCTGTACAGTTCACATAGTTCATTGTTGAATCTTCTCCTCGAAAGCCCGTCCATATTTTGCATATGTCTGAACCATTTAAGCGGTTCCTCTTCAATTCCTTGTAGGATCGACTTTTTCTGTCCTACTTCTGACCGTATTCTTTCCTTTTCGACCCTATCTCTTCTAGTTTTCCTGCAACCCTTCGTTCGTACTTCATTTCTGTTATTTTGAATTTACTCAGATGTTTATCTAATAATGATAAATACTAGCTACTGTATAGGGCAATTGGTACTATTACTGCTTTGGTGAGCTTGATTTTTTTCCTTGAGCTTATGTCTCGTTTACCCACTATTGTGTTGTTTATCTGATAGTACACTGACATTGTTTTCTTGGTTCGACTTATTGCTTCTTGGTCTGTTTTCCTATTTCACTAATTAGCCCTTGGGTGATTATGTAAAGGGTTTCGCTATTGTATGTCCGACTACTTGGTACCTTCTGTGTTCGAGTAGCAAAAACTTGGTTGCAAAAACTATAAAATAGTTTACCAAGTTTGCTTTTATTCGCATGCAGACTATCAATCCGAAGGCTCTGTCCGTCAAAATCGTAGTTTTACTGAGTTGGTAGAAATTACACTTCTACATTCTATAGGCGGTACGTCCTAAGGGTTTCTGATGTTTTTCCGGAATAAGTCAAAATATTTTTTTGGGTTTGAGGCTTTCAGAAAATCAGTTAGAAAATCAAAACAAAGAATAGATACCAAATACTACTTCGGAAAGTATAGCAAGCGCTCAACAGCAAGAACGTTTAGATGAACATTTCTGTTGTCATGTAGTTAAAATGGAAACCTGAGATTTAAAGGCGTAAATTAGCACCCTAGATTTTAAAAAGAGAGGCCTGTATAAAACCTTGGCCAATATAAGGGCCATGATACTCTGCATTTGTTGCTTGATGCATAAAGATTTAATGTAATTACATGACTGTGGACTACAAGAAACAGTTTATCTTGATTGCTTTGAAGATTTTCATAGCACGGCTGAGTCTGCTTTAGAATCTACGAGTATCTACCCTTCATACTCATATCATGGGTTGCACTCTGAAGGACATTAAACATATATATACAATATATATTTTTATAATTAGCACGCGTTCAAGGTATTTGTGTCCCCCAAAATGTTTGTACACAATGTGGGCGAAGGAAATTCAGGAAAGAAGTAAAGAGAGGTACCTATGTACATTGGTCTTAAATGTTTGGAAGTTATAACGAGTAGGAGATAGTGGGGTATTTTATTAAATTCGTGTTAGAGCAGCAGGCAAGGTTGTTTGAAGGACTTTCTGAATAGTCATACACATTCTTCTTCGAACACAGTTGGAAGGATGAATTCAATAAATCTTGTATAGATCGAGGGAAATGAAGTCCCTAATGAGTTTGTTAGGCAATGCGCAGAAGAGGAATTTTCAAAAACCAATCCGGCGATGCTTCTGTCCTCTTGTAGAGCTTGAATTGTTACTTGGTCTCTTATGAGCACAACCATACATGGGATGACCCACCAGGCGGCAGGCTGACCAAACTAATGTTTTCGGACGTCCTGAAGAGGCTTTTTTGCTGTGCCTCAGCAAGGAAGTATTTTTGACTAGGCACTGTGCTTTTGCTTCGCTAAATATGCTACGCATTATAGATGGGATGCTTGCTGTGAGATTAATGATGATATCGCAGATCACATCAGTTGTGAAAGTCCCGCTTATGCTCGGATTAGTTTGCAGATCAATATTATTATTATTATAGAGTTTCTGAATTTCTTAGGCTCTATGAGGTTGGAAAATACCTGTCTCGGGCTATCCCAACGGATTAGGCTCTGATATTATGGGGTGGTCGTGGTGTAGTGGTATATGCATAGACTCCTCAAGAAGACGGTCGCGGGTTCGAATCCCGTGCGAGGCAATTCTCTGAAAAAGTCTTTTCACAGAATTTGTATATAGTTATATGTAAATCTTGTCGGCGTCAACTCTGACATGAAGGCATAACATTGATGTTGGAGTGGTTGCTGGCTGGGCTAAATGTTACGAACTAACAACTAGCACGTATTAAGACCCACTGGTTGAGGATGCACTGGCTCCAGTTTGACAACCACCTCTGGGAAAAATATCGAAACCTAATTTACCTGAGTTTCAAACCACAACAACACTCGCCCGCGCCCCTGGTGAAAAGACAGTACAAGGGTATTAATATACCCTTGGTGCGCGCGCGGGATTATAAAAGAAAAAAAAAGTTGTATTGTTGCTATTATTTACTTACTTTTTACTGTGTTATATGTTGTCAGTAAAACAGACTTATGCGCTGTCCAAATCGCTCTCCATATTCATCTTCTTAAGATTTAGCGTAAGGCTTTTTGGAATAAATCCTGTGGCAGACATGACTGGTGAAAGATTTTCGCAACGCAATTATGCTAGTTATACACCCAGCTATGACGTTGTCGATTGTTTGCCTCACCGAACCGCATCTCCCACAGTTATCACTGGATATGCTTTCTCTTAAAATACATGCTATTACTTGTAGTTCCTGGTTGGCATAACTTTATCTTGAATGGCAATGACAAATCTCTCAGAATTAGTATAAAGCACGCCTTTCTTCAGCCACCTGCTTGAGATTTCGGCCTCTATTTGGCTCTCAGCTAGGTCTTTCGGTTAGATACCGTGTAAGGCTTTTGATTTCAGTGTTTTGATTAGTTCCGTGGTTGTTTTCACATCATTTGACAATGGGAGGTTGTTTGCGCTTAGGTTCAGTGGTGTAAAACTGTTGCCTGCCTCGATGATAACTCTTATTAGTTCCTCGGATGATAGCGACTTGAAATAATTCCTTAGACTAGACTTTTGTTGGAGGTGTAATTCAATAATGTCGACTTTCCCTCTACCTATTACCGGGTTCGTGGTAAAGTTATTCGTTCAATAGCATTTTTTGGGCGGTGTGACTGCGCGTTTTGACTGACATGGCAATCTGATCAAAATCAGTATCAGATCATTTATGCACTCCAAAAGAATACATTAGGACCTGTACTGCTGATGTGTCTATCGCTGTCATTTTATTTCCAGCGTTCAGATCAGTCTTCAAAATTAATTTAAGTCCGTCGGTGAATTCCTTTTTAAAGTGTTTGGCTTGTGTTTTGGCCAATTCCTTTTAACTTGTTTTCGATTTTAGATCTAATAATTAGTTTGATTAGAGGGTTAAGGGCCAGACAGAGCTATAATGGGCTGAATGCATCACTTTGGAGTATGCCATTTTTAATATTGATTGGGTCACTACTTTGTTAATGTAAATTTAACATTCCATATGGACATGGCGTGTTTTATTGTGTCTGTGATGTTATTACTTATTTTTGCTTTTTTGAGTGGCTATACACTCTGTTTCCTATTACTTTTGTTAAAAGCTGGATACTTGTGTAGGCAAAAGATATGTATATTTTTCCTACTACTAGGTAGCTAAGTATAGTCTCGGGTTGAAGAAATGTATATTTGAGAAACACCTCGCGATGTGAGCATGTACAATAGAACTGAAAGATTTTTTTAACCAAAAGTTGTTTATTTTATACTCCAACAGAGAACTGGAGGGCTGATCCTGGCGCCCTCCAGTTCTCTGTTGGAGTACAGCTTTCTTAATTTTCTCCATTGTAACTTCCTCTTGACTCATTGGTGCAAAATTGCTTGCTTCTGTTTGCTTTTCCGCTAACCACTTTGAATTTTATCGGAATTTTCTGAGTAGGGACCATATAGCCGACGAATAGATTGAAGCCAGTTGTAGTGTGTTGTATCGGGTTTTCTTTCAATTTCCGGTAGAACTTTCTTTCGCCGGCCTTGAATGTACAATATTTTACCAATCTCAAACTAAACGCTGTCAGCTGTTGTCTTTTTTTATCCCTGATTTCTGTTAACTGGTTTACAGTCAGGTCCCTATAATTCTGTTAACAACGTTGGTAAGCCTCCTTGAAGGTGTTCCTTTGGCGAACTCTGTAAGTTGACCCATTTCTTTCTGAAGGTGTCCTTTTTTTTATCAAGTCGCTTTTCCCACTCTGGTATTGTGTCCGTGTGGGGTGTTACTTCTCTGAGAGTTTTTTGAGGAGCTGATATCCTCAACCCGAGTATTCTTTCTATCGGCACAGCAGAAATGTAAATAAGATTGTAGACTTGGTTTAAATTTTTAACGGTTTCAAGAATGTTACTAAGATTTGTTGAATTAACATCAGTCTCTCCATTCTGGCGTTTTTGTTGTTATCTGACGAAATTGAAGGAAGAAGACCATTTTCATTGCGGAGAGGGGCTATCTGTACTGTTAACACATGGGCCGAAAAGTCAGTGCCGTTTTATAGTAAAACCCAAAATTTTTGCAAAATTCAATTTTATTTATCAATATAATTGCCTTTGAGGGCGATACACTGATTGAAACGATTTTTCAATCTTTCGATACCAGTTTTGTAGTACGATTTTGGTTTAGCCTCAAAATAGGTGATTACTTCTTCATCGGTCTTAAATCTCTTTCCGGCGAGCATTCTTTTGAGGTCTGTGAACAGGAAATAGTCGCCGGTGGCCAAATTTAGAGAATACGGTGGGTGGAGGCAATTCGTAGCCGAATTCATTCAATTTTGCCATCGATTCATCGACTTGTGACACGGTGCATTGTCTTGATGAAACAGCACTTTCTTTTTCTTCAAATGCGGCCGTTTTTCTGCGATTTCTTCCTTCAAACGCTATAACAACGCAATGTAATAGTCGCTGTTGATAGTCTGCCTCTTTTGGAGATAGTCGATGAAAATTATTCCATGTGTATCCCAAAATACGGATGTCATAACCTTGCCAGCCGACTGTTGAGTTTTTGGTCGTTTTGGACGAGGTTCGTCGCCTGCTCGCCACTCAGCTGATTGCCGACTTGACTCTGGTATGAAGTGATGGAGCCAAGTTTCATTGTCACATGCCTTCGCAAAAATTCGGCTTTATTGCGGTTGGACAGCTTTAAACACTTCTCTGAATCATCAACACGTTGTTGTTTTTGGTCGACTGTGAGCAAACGCGGCACCCACTTTGAACAGAGCTTTCGCATGTCCAAATATTCGCGTATGATATATCCAACACGCTCTTTTGATATCTTCAGAGTCTCAGCTATTTCGATCAACTTCACTTTACGGTCATTCGTAATTATTTTGTGGACTTTTTTGATGTTTTCATCTGAAACAACCTCTTTTGGACATCCACTGCGTGCATCATCTTCGGTACTTGTATGACCACTTTTCAATTTTTCAATCCACTTGCGAATGGTTCGTTCGGCTGGTGCAGAGTCAGGGTAACACTTATCAAGCCATTTCTTTGCATCCCATCAAAATGCAATGATAAATCAACACACGAAATTGCTTTGAATCCATTTTTTTTTTCACAATAACAAAAGTTGCTTCACTCACAACGCTATATCTCGAGAACTAATCATCCGACAGCTGTCAAATTTATACACGTATCTTTTGAAGGTTGGTACTAACTGCAAATTGTATGGATTTAATTCAAGTGGTGCCCTCTCTTAGAAATGGCACTTTTCAGCCCATATATTATTTGTGGCCCATTTTCTTGCATTAATTCAGCCACTGGCGCCGTTGATAGTGACGGGATGTCAATTGGTCTTAGGTTCTGAGAGGCTTGTGTTTTTATGTCGTTGACTTCTGTAGCACAAAGTAGATTACTTTTTATTATTGCCTTTCTGCGGTCAGTTATTTTCTGTTCGGAAAGCTGATTGAGTTCTGGAAACGAACGTAGGAATAAATCTCTTAAAAATGGTTTGTATTTCAAATCTTGTGGTAAAGTAATAACAACGAATGACTTCTTTGTTTATTTGGGTTGTCCATTAGATTCGTTGCTTGGTAATTCTGCACAGTTGGTTGAGCCGGTTATTGGTATTAAAACATTCCGGACATGAGTCATTCCCAGTGTAGGCTCCAGGTGATGCCTCGAAGACCTCGAGCAACGGTTTGTTATCTGCGTTTGTATTATTTTGTTTCTCCATGTTTGGTATAGGTTGTTTGTTGATTTGCAGTCATTTCCACCTGCCCTATATATCTGTCGAACATTTCACCATCCGCCATCTGGGGACGCGCTCTCTAGGAATAATATGTAACACACCCCAAGGCTTATTATTATTTTTATTATGATTATGAGCTTTATTTATCCTTGTGAAATCCGTATTTTTTTACGGATTTACTTGTTTTTTGTCTGAGCTCCGGGAGAAGAAAAATTATATCTATTAGTTATGAATTTGAATGTGGTGCCAGGCTCTGTATCCAAGTTTTAAACGTCGAGCAGCACACAGGCTTTTGCTTAACATATTAAGTGCATATGTACTTAATGTACTGCCATATTCTGTTCTCGAAATCAAACGAAGCTAATTTTCCGTGACAAACTGTGGAGGTTTATTTTAAATATTTTCATTGTTGAGGTCTATTTGTTCTTTAGAGTAACAGTTCCGTCCATTTTCAAACTTTATTTACGTACGTCAGCCTTTGAATAACATCACTGTGCTTATTTTGGGCGATTGTTTGCTTTAAAATTTAGACACTTCCTTTCCAAAGTATAAAATCGCTAAAAGTCGTTTTCATTTTGTTGCAGTTCGCCAAACGATCGTTCTATTCCTCAAGATCAAAGCGCTTTTCGAATGCGGTCTATTATTGTAGGAACGAAATGGAATTCCTTGAAACACTTTTCGCATTTGTATCTGTGCATTGAACTTGTATTCGGGGGGAAAATATAATTTGTATCTACATATGTTCCAACGCACTTTCCTCATTTACTCTTTTCTCTTTGATTCAATCTTTATTCCTCTCTTTCTCACATGTTACTTGTGTTTCGGTATTTTTATTTCACACGATCGTTTTATTTGTGTGTCCCCTCCTCATTTGACGAATACACATGACTTCAGTGACTTTGTATAGGTCGTTTTCCTCGATTCGTTTTTCCTTGGCCAAGAATATCTTTTTCGCTACAGGTTCAGATTTTTCTGTTTTCGTTTCAGCCAACAAGGGGGCATGACAGGCGGAACGCATGGAACAGACACGAAGTGAGGAAATCATTATTTCCTCTACTGTTCTGCTCGGCTGTCCGGCATAAACCGTTCTCGTAAAATTAGTGTGTTACTTTTGCTAGTGCAGTGCTAATTGCTCTCGCAAAAACCGTCATTTTTAAAATAAAATCGAAAAAATTCCATTCCCTCGGTTAAATTTGTAATTTTTTTCTATATTCGAAATTCGGAAAAACTCTGTACGAGTCCGAGTATATAGCGGTTTTTAGAATGTTTTCTCCTTAAAAAAAAAAAAAAACTCACAAAATTGCATGAAATATTTTTGTGTTAAAAGTATCATTAAAAATGTCTCTGGAATTTGAAGTGATTTTATGTGAAACAGTTTTCGAAATAAAGTCTTTCCCAAGAAGAAATTTAGTGCGAAAAGTATTTTAAAATTTCGAAGATAATTTAGAAAATTAATTTAAGAAAATATACAATAAGTATTTCTTAACAGAAAATTAAGAAGGTTAAGAAGATTTTAAAGTAAAGTTTTAGCGAGAAGACAAAAGTTGAGGAAACATTCGAATCCTGATTCCACTTGCGAACTTTTGCGTTTTATTTGAGAAGACTCTTCGAAAATCAAACAAAGAAGGGTGAGTGCTTTATGGTTTGACTGCTTTTAACTGTTTCCTGTTTCGTCTTACGAAAATTGTATTTAATCAAAATTTACTCAAGGCTACTACCTGACAATGGTTCTTTGTTCGGCTGCGGATGATGCCGTGTTCGTTTTCGAAAATTTCAGCTTTTCTTGTTGTATTCTGAGAAAATGAAGAAAATGGGAAGCAGTTAGTGGAAAATAGAGGTCGTTGTGCAGCGAATCGTTCAAATTTTTAAAGTAAGAAAAAAATATAAAGAAAATTAATATATACAAGAGTAGAGCACCGGGAGTCACTCAAACGTTAGCGAACAATGTGAGATTTGAAAATCATTTTCCAGGGACATGCTTCCGAAAAGGAAACAAAAACCGAAAGGATAAAGTAGAAAATTTGTTTTGAAAATCGGTGAGGAGTATCGTTGGGGTTTTCGTTAAATAAAAGCCAGCTTTGAGAACATTTTGTGGGTGCAGAAAACTATTGACAAAAACAACTATTTTGTATTATTACTTTGGAGGCAATGAATGTGAGTTAGATTGTGACTTATTGGAGCGGAGAATCTGTTGCACGAAGTTTGCGAATTGTTTAGTTTTCTGGTTATGTTTGGAAATAATAGTAGAAACTGTGCACTGTGCAGATATGATCATGTTTTGTTGGAAAAAGTTCAACAATTTTAATTAAACATTAAAATTAGGCTTATAAATGTTTTCTAGTAAGCTTAAACTTAACTTGTTTGGCTCACTAGTTTTCTAAAATCATCCGAAAAAAAAAATATTCTGTATCCTTGGCACTTAGAGGAGCATAGTGCTGGGCACTTTGCTACCCAATGCACTTTGTTTCTCAATATTTTGTTTACGTCGAATTAGGCGTTTCTAGTCTTCTGGGGGGTTCGGTACATTACATGTACTTGTTTGTTTATAAAATTTAACAATGACTTCAATGTTTCTTTAGGTAGGTAGGTACGTAGGAGTTGCGATTTTAGGAGAAAAATTCCATTTGCACTTATTTTGGCGTTTTTGCTATTACAACTCGTGCATTGTGTCTGATCTTAGCAATGAAAGTGGGGAAGAGATTCCTTCTTATTTACATTCTTGCAGCTTCAACAAAAGGTGTTTTACTATATATACCTTGCTTAGCTAAATAGCCCCCTTAAGGCCAGTGGCCCATGGTTATGGTCTAGCAACATATAGCCTGGATCTACGTATCTAGCCAAATTTTTCTTGATGTGACGCAGTTTATTATTCTATGTCAGAATGCTAGCTATTTTTGTTAGTAAGATTGGGCTAGCTTCCGCCTGACAAATTCATCCGATATTTTGTAAAGTTGAATACTGCTGTGTTCTGTACCGCAGACAATTCGGAGTCAAGGATATTGAGTAGAGACTGATACTGATTAGTTTTGAGTATGTAGTAGCTGAAATAATAGTTTTAATTGCAGCTTGATTATCGGTAAAGATAGCAATGTTTTGGGTTAGTGGGATCGAGTTTCTTAGTAAAAGGTAAGCCCATCTAATTGCGAAAACCTGACATAGTCTGGTAAATTCGCACTGTCTACAACTTGCTGATAACGTTCCATTTTTCCTTTCCTTTTTAGTTGAGAATTTTATTGGGATTTTTCGATCTAAATTTCAGGACGACTGGCGCAGCAGTCGGATTTTCTGAGCGGATTGCACTGCTTACTGCTGTATGTCTTATAAATAATCAGCAGATCTAAGGTAACTAGGTATTATTAGGCGGACTTGTCCCCATTGTTTCGGTAGTACCTACAAGTGTTACCCTTTCGTATTATGATTGTTAAATCTATATTGTCACTAATGGTTGTAGATCCCATACCTTACCGAAGGCATTATTATGGAAATAGAAAACTATGCACTCTTGCTTAGCCCGATGTGCAATATTTAACTTCCAGCTTTGAGTCAAGGATTATGCCAAAAGTATTTAGCTCTGTTAGACAGGGGAATATGGAAGAAGAGAGCATTTCATGACCTCATATTCTTGCCTTGAAAGTATTTTTTTTTTTTTTTAAGGCTTAGAATCTCATATCGAACACAACCTTTTGTGTTTTCCATTGTGCTTCCTACATTGAATTCTTATTGCTATTTCGCTAAGCTTTCAAGCTTTTGATCTATAGTGAAGGTCCTTAGCTTTAAGTGTTAGTGAGCGGACTATTACAGCATAGTTTTGGATTTTTTTAAAGCGACTTACAGATTTTGCATACATAAAGACTGTTTAAGGAAAATGACTTAAATGTACGCACCTCGACGGCAGACTCCCTGGAGGTTTTCGAGAAAACTTCTAGCGTATCGGCTAATCGCAATGTTGTCTATCTCCTTCGATTTTTGCTGCCTAGCGGATGAGATCAATCTGATCTTGTGGCAGATTTAGGGTTTCAATATTGTGCTTTCAACCGAATTGACAGTTGAAATTCCAATGAATCTAGAGATCTTGAATTTTCTCTAGGACCTACCCTATTTGGTCTAAAATCGCACTGAAAGAGCGAAAGTTTGAAAGGAGTTTCAGACATTCACACATTCCGGCGGACAAGATCTTGTAAGTGATGTTAAGGTAACTAATGCTTATATGTTGGTGCAGTTAAGAGCATATCCTTTCCGAATATTGTGATTCCACGAAGATAGGACTTATTATGCGCCGCGATTATAATTACTCTAAAATCAGGGCAGTAATCGCCGTAACGCTATTCAACAAGTACGCTGAGAATATTATCGGCTGGAAAGAACTCTCCATGCCCAACCGTATCTGGATCGAATTTAAAATTGGTCTCGACTTTGGTGAG
The DNA here is from genome assembly GCA_907269105.1 of Volucella inanis. NCBI lineage: Eukaryota > Metazoa > Arthropoda > Insecta > Diptera > Syrphidae > Volucella > Volucella inanis. The sequence continues at coordinate 83,822,878 of OU026155.1, read as the reverse complement.
GAGGTATCCTTGGAAAACCAACTCGGCAAATCATCCATTTAAACTTATAATAAAACAAAAGCTAGATGTACTTGCCTGGATATAGGCAACCAGAAAATATCTTAATAATTCACTTAAGATTGAGGAAGATTGAAGCCTTTAGAGACCGAACTAAAAAGAATATAAGAAGCCAATTCGGATTTTGTAGAGTGCCTCTTATAAAGACCTTTGCCAAAAGATCAAAACCACTAGGTAGTCCTCATAAAGGGGGAAATCAGCCAGACTGGAGTTACTCAGAAAGTCGGATATTGTATATTCTGAGTCGAAAGAAACGACTCTTTATCTTATATTTGAGACCAAGAAAGTGAGATAACCTAAAAAAAACCAACTCAGAACCACTCCACAGTTTTTTTTTTCCGCTAACTTGGCACTGGCATAACGCCGAAACGTTGGTGAAGTGTAATAGTACCATTTAGACCAAAAAACTGGAAAAGATGACTACATGCTCGCCAGGATCTCCTGGCCCCCTTGATACTTTAAAGCGCAGGTAGCCTCAGATGTAATCGACGACAGGTCCACTTAAAATAAGCTTTCAGTTAATTCTCTCAAAACTGAAGAGGCGTGCTCAAAAAGTAAGGTGACTTTATATTTTTATAAATATAATTTATAAAAATTTATTCATCATAATTAGTGTTGGCCTTTTCAAAGTAGTCGCCCTCAGATACAATAAAATTGTGCCAACGCTTTTTATAATCCTCAAAGCACTTTTTGGTATAGCCTTAAGCTCTTTCAGCGTTGCAAATCTCCGTCCTTTTATGGACCTCTTCAGATTTGGGAACAGGAAAAAGTCGCATGGGGCTTAATTCGGTGATTATTGTGGTTAAGGCATGATTGTCGTGTTATTTTTGGCCAAAAAATCTCTAACAAGCAACAATGAATGAGCAGGTGCGTGGTGCAAAAACCATGAATTATTTTTCCACAATTCCGGATGTTTTTTTCATATTGTTTCTTGCAAAATGTGCATAACTTCAAGATAATACGTCTTATTAACCGCACGACTCTGAAGTCAAAAACTCCTGATGCACAGCGCTCTTAGGTGCTTTCATTGAGACGATTGAGCTTTGGTTTCGAGGTCATAAAAATAAACCCATGATTCGTCTCTAGTTATGACTCTCTTGAGCAAGTCAGGATTATCATTAACGCCATTCAAGAGCTTCTGAGTGATGCTAATGCGACGATTCTTCTGATCAAAATTAAGAAGTTGGAACAAACTTCGCTGACACACGTCTTATGCCCAAAATATCCGAAAAAATTGCATGACACAAGTGGACCGATATGCCAACATCCTCAGCAATCAACATCTCTTATGGTAATTCGACGATTTTCCAAAACAATTCTCTTCATAGCTTCGTCTTAATTATCATTTTTTGATGTACTGGGGCGTCTAGAGCGAGGTTCGTCATTGGCATCTTCTCGGCCATCTTGGAAGAGGCTTGTTAACATTTTTTTTACTTAGAGCAGACTCACTATATACCACTGTCAACATTTCAAGTGTTTAAGAGCATTAAATTTAATTTTTTAACACAAGGGCTGATGCAAATTCTTTGCTCAATTTTTTTATAATAATTAAAAATCGCCGAGCAGTTGTCTCAGTTGTGTTGAAAAATTTTTATCCGCGATGAAATTTAAACGTGATAGTGTGATTGCTTTATATTTGGGTGGAAAACCACAAGTATCATAGCTCGTTACCGTGATACTGGCAGCGTTGCAATGGCGTCTTGCAAGGTAATCATAAAAAACAGCAATATCGGCAGAAATGGTTCGGAAAGTTAAGGCTCGAATTGAGCGAAATCCGTGTTGAAGTGGAGAAGTGGAAGAAAAATGGCTCGTGAGCTCGAGATATCGTTGGAACGGATGCGGCACATACTGAAAAATGAGCTTGGGCTCAAGCCATTAAAGTTACAAAAAACACACGATCTTACACCGCAACAGAAAAAAGTTAGAGTCGAAAGAGCGAAGGAGTTGCTACGCTTGCACGAAAGTGGTGAGTTGCCGAATTTTGTTTTTCCGATGGGTCGCCATTTATTATTATAAAATGACCGAATGACCTTCTAAAATTTACACCTGGCGTTAAGTATTGAAGCCTTGGGCAAACAATCATTTCGGTCGGAAATCGTGGACATATCAACAAGACTCGGCACCGTCTCAGAAAGCGCGCGTCAACCAACATTGGTTAAAAAACAATGTTCCACATTTCATTTCTTCGACACAATGGATTGCAAATTCTCCGGATGCAAATCCATTGGATTTTTCTGTCTGGGGTATTTTGAAGACGTATATTGGCACTAAAAAAGTGCCAAACAAGCACTTCGCCGGGAATGGGCCAAAATACTACAGAGCCACTTGCGTGCAGCGTGAGATCATCGGCCCTCTCAAGGCCATTATATGTTACTCGAAAAATTAAAAGATTAAGAAAAAATCAAAAATTTAAGAAAAAGAAAAATAAAATTGAAAAATAATTCAAAACAAGACTTCAAAGTTCTATTTATTAGTAAAATTTTGACCATGGCTCCAGAGCATAAGAACAAGTTCCACCCCAACTAGAAATGCCATATTTAAGTTTTGAGTTAATGAGACTGTAGTATACAGTTGTTAGCAGATTTTTGGAGCAATATGGCTTAAGTATACACATTTTCCGAGTAACGGATAACTTATATTTTTTAAGCTCACTTGTATGTGCTTTCCAGTTCATGTTCTTATCAATTAACACGCCTAGATACTTAAAATTTTTAACGATATAATTTTAAAGCAACTATAAGTACAACAAGCATTTTGATAACAATTAACTTTATCAGTGTGGGTAGATAGAAAAAGTTTTTCACATGCTGTGGAGTGAAAGAATAAGTTGGATTCTATCACATTCAATCCATTCAGATTGCAGCACATAAGTTTCGTTTTGTCACTTATAACGAGTTCGTGTTTTGCAAACCAATGTCTCAGAAGTTGTTAATCTTTTTGCAACTTTACCATCGATTCTAATAGGTTGCTATTGGTATATGTCTTCCGCTTGTTATGAGGGCAGTAGTTTTTTGAAAATATTACTGTGGAGGGTAAGCGGTCTACAAAGCATATGTTTCAAGTTTGAAAGCGCCACGTTATTAAGCATTTTTTTGGCAGCCATCAATAGTGAACGTTGTCAGGGAATTTGTGAAAATGGAGAAAATTGGTCATCGTTACGTGATACAATACTTTTATTTGAAAGGCCTCAGTCCATCCAGTATAAAAGCTGAACTGGATTCTTCTCTGGGTGAGTCTGCTCCTTCTTTTACAACAGTAAAATTTTGGGTTGCTGAGTTTAATTGAGGTCGTACGAGCTGCCAAGACGAGCATCGCAGTGGTCGACTAAATGAGGTGACGACTCCAGAAATGGTGAAGAAAATCCACAAAGCGGTACTGGATGATCGTCGACTGAAAGTGCGCGAGCTAACAGACCTTGTAGGCATTTCAAAAAGTGCGGTACATCGTATATTATTTAAAAATTTGGACATGAGAAAGTTGTGTGCAAGATGGGTGCCGCGTTTGCTCACACTCGAGCAAAAACAGTGTCGCGAAAATGTTTCAATTGAGTGTTTAGAGAAGTTTCACAGCAACATAGCAGAATTTTTGCGCTGTTTCATAACAATGGATGAAACATGGGTCCATCACTTTACATCCGAGACAAAAGAACAATCAAAACAACGGATTCAAAAAGGAGAACCGGCTCCAAAGAAGGCGAAGATCGTTTGATCTGCAGTTAAGGTCACATTAAGGTTTCATTAAGATAATGAACTAGCTCACAAATCCGTTTGAATTTGCTACCTCATGCACACTATTCGCCAAATTTAGCCCCACCGGATCATTTTCTGTTCCCAAACTTGAAAAAATGGCTCAGTGGTCAAAGATTTTCCAACAATGAAGAAGTGATGTCGGAAGTTAATGGCTATTTTCAGGAGCAAGACAGTTCTTATTATAAAAAGGGTATCGAACTTTTTGAACATGGCTGGAAAAAGTTTATAGAGCTGAAAGGCGATCATGTTGAAAAATAAAAAATTTTTTTTTTTTCAAAATTTTTGTGTTTTCTTTGTTAGGTCGTGCACTTCTGGGACCGCCATAGTATATTGCTCGTGAAGCTTTGCTTAAAAATTGAATTTATGCAGACGAGGATTAAGAAAATGACCTAAAACTTAAACTTGAGGTACAGAAATATCTAAAAATAAGTCATTACTTAAAACTTCCCCGATCTTCACTTTCTGAGACCTTCCTGTTAAATATGATGCAAACCAATTACCAAAGAGTGAAAAGTAACCTCCTTGACCGCCAGAATGCGCTGCTACTGCAAAAAAGTTGTGGTGCCTTGAAGTCCGTTTATATTTAGGCCGACATGCCTAATTTCAATTCGATACTGCCTTCAGTTTTGTTTTGACAGCTGATTGTTATTGACGTGTTTGACATCATGTTGAGTATGGACAAAAACGATTTTCGCTCTCTCCTAAAACATTATTTTTTGAGAGGCAAAACGGCGAAGGAAACAAGAGAAAAGTTGGATAATGGATATGGGGCTAATGCTCCGTCAGATTACACCGTCAAATGTTGATTTCGAGAGTTTCGTGGTGGTTGCAACTCCGCTACTGATCAAGTCCGCAGAGTCGGGCCATCCGATGCGGTTACAGAGGACAATGTCAAAAATATACATGAAATGGTGTTGGCTGACTGGAAAGTAAAGGTGCGCGAGCTAGCAGATACAATAAAGATTATTACTGAGCGCACACTTTATGCACACTTGCACATTTATGCAATGTTCTGCATATGAAGAAGTTATCCTGCCGCTGGGCGCATTCTCACCCCTGACCAAAAACACGATCGCGAGAGCACTTCGAAAGAGTGTTTGGACTTGCTGATGCGGAATCGGGCGGACTTTTGGCATCGATTGGTAACTGTTGAACACCAGAGAGCAGAATGAGTGCTCTGCAATGGACTGAAGCCGGCACGAGTGCTCCGAAGCGGCTGAGGGAGGCTAGATGGGTCGGAAAGGTTATGGCATCGGTTTTCAGGGATTGTCATGGCATACTCTTCTTCGACTACCTCGAAAAAGGAAAAACCATCAACAGCATTTATCAACTGTGCATTATTGGAGCGATTGAAGGCCTAAATCGCTGCAAAACGGCCTCACATGAAGCGAAAAAAAATTTTGTTTTTGCAAGACATTGCACCGGCGCACAAGAGCATCGCAACTACGGCTAAAATTAATGGCTAAGGGCTTCAATTGCTGTCGCATCCACCGCATTCGCCCGGACTATTATCTCTTCCCAAATGTCAAAACATGGCTCATCAATAAAAAATTAAGCTCATGCGAGGAAATCATCGACGCCACGGAGGAGTATTTAGCAGACCTTCCGGAAAATTAATTTTCGGACGGGATCAAGAAGTTAAAAAATCGCTAGAATAAGTGTATCAAACTAAAAGGGGACTATATCGAATTAAATAAAAAAAAAAAACATTTAAGTTTTTTTTTTTCATTCCCAAGAAGCGTACTTTTCACCCCACCTAGTATAAGATTGTCTTCTTGTAGAGCTTATTAAGAAGAATTTTTGTCATGTCAATGAATAAAACCACAGTACTATTGTTGACGATCTTTCATTACTTTTTCAAAAGGTTTTGCTGATGTAGGAAGTAGTGAAATTGGTCTGTATTGGTTCATTAAAGTTGTGTTTCCTTTTGTGCATAGTGGGATAACTTTAGCAGCCACAAATTCCACAACTGATGCTCATATTAAATTTAAACAACATAGAAAGCAATTTTATAAGAAGGCAATTCGTTATATTATCAGAGGTACTGGAATATTTATTGGCTAGTGACATTTCAAAATATGTCTAACCTTTCTATCTGTCAAAAACAAACTTGGTACGCTATAAACTTGAGACTGTGAAAGTATGTTCGGTACATGTGAGCCAATACAATAAAAAATTAAACTCGATAATCGAATGTACGTTGACCTCCTATAAAGTGCTTAAAAACATCACGTCGAAAGCCTCTTAGGAGATGCGGCCTTCTGCCAGATTAAAGGATTCTTCGGCGTGACATGGGGCTTGTCATCAAGGAGGATCAATACATCTACACGGCTATGATAAGATCAATTGCAGCCTATGCGTTGGTCATCAAGTGGGACAAGCTTTCAAGAAAATGTCACTGTTTCTTTTACCAGACTGCATGGGTGCTTGGTCCATGTCCTTGATATTCATATCATGGACTGCATTCTCAAAGGCATCTTCCTTTTGAGGAGAAGTGTTTTGAAGTGGCACATGAACTAAAACGACAAAACACGACTCGTTGCTGAAAAAAAAGACTTATTTGGATCTAAAGACACAATAGGATTATGGGTTAGTGAAATCGCCGATAGACTGAATCTGAACCTGTTTTAGAACTGCCTCGGTTAGGGCTTTCATTGACAGCTGGGTCTTATATGATTGTTAATGTAGATGACATGACACCCAATGCTGCTTACAGACCAATGAATGCTCTTTGGTTTCTTTGCTACTGTCCCTCTGTAGGAAGACTGTAGGCCGCTTATTGACGTCGTGACAGGAAACTACTCTTTTGCTAAAACTTAAGTGTACTGCGCATTAGCGAACAAATATACTGCGATGCTTGCTCTGAAAGTGATATTAACACCGCATAGCACTACCTCTGTGTCTGTATCACTTACGCTTGCCGCACTTAATGCCGCAGCCTGAGGCATTGATGTGCTGGGTGCTAATACCGTAAAAACTTTGTAATTAAAGCACTTAAATATCTTTCAGGAAAAGTCTGAGAAATTTCAGTAAAAGGATTATACAAAGACTCTAAAGGACTAGTTCTTAGTTTGAGTTCCCTGTTTCGACAGCAGAAACAAGTTCCGGAAAAACCCCAGGTTTCAATGCGTTGAAATAGTTCATAAAATTAGGACAAGGCAATCGGTGATTCAGTTAAGCAAATTCGTCCGTAGTGCATTCCACTCCTGAGGGTCAGTCCTTTGTGCCAGGTCGTCTTAGTGTTGCTAGTTTCTCTTGCTCAGCACAAGTTCAGTTGGATGGTATTTGTATCCGGTGGCTACCACGAGAAAATAAGTTAAGCATAATTGATGTGTAGTCGTTGTGGCTGCAGAGGTGCAGATATCTGTCTACACTTGCGGTCATAAAAACCGCACCACTTAATGAGTTCTCAAAAAATGCTTAATTACATCAGATCGTAAGAGTTTTTCCCATACTAATGAAGTGTATTCCCCATAGCGGAGTTCGGCCTCGTATTCAGTGCAAAAAAATCAGTTTGAATTGAGTTGTGACGGTGACAAGTAAAAAAAAGTGAAATGTTTGGTAAATATTATCAACTGACTCGGGACGAAAAAGTTCAAATATTGACTTTAGTCGAAGAAGGGCTTGGCTATCGTGAGATTGTGGTTAAAATAGGATGCTGTCATTCAACTATCATACGACTGATGAAGAAAATTTGGATCCACTGGAAAGGGAAAAATGCTCGGGACGAGAACGTTAAACAACTCAGAAGGCGGACAATGTATTACAACGAATTAGCATGAAAGATCGCTGTCCGTATAGGAGTAAAGCTGAGTGAATTTCATCAAGTTCATTTAAGCACCAAAACCATACGCCGATGGCTACGGGAGATAGGTTTATATGGAAGACGATCAGCGAAAAAACCTCTCCTAACCACAAAAATGAAAGAAGCTCGCTTGACGTGGGCAAAAAAGTCGAAAAAGATTGGACGCAGAATGATTGGCGATGTGTGATGTGGTCCGATGAAAGTAAATTTAATTTGTTGTGTGCCGACAATTTGGTGAAAGGTTCAAGAACGAGTGCATAGTTAAAAACAGTGAAGTTTCCTCAAAGCAAGATGGTTTGGGTATGTTTTTCTTTTTTACGTTTTGGGCCCTTTGCACTTTGTTAATGGAACTATGAACGCTCAAAAGTATGGAGATGTAGTAAGGCAGTTTTTGGTAGCAGAAATTGAACAGTATCATTCGTATACTTACAAGTGCATTTTTCAAGATGATTCTGCACCTTGCCACCGCGCCAAATCCGTAAGTAAAGTGTTACAAATCAACTTCTAGATGTCTACTTTATAAATAATAAACAGACAAGTAACTAGAGTCTTTCAATAATTTGCAGCTAAAGACAACGTTTGATGACCTCGGAATTACCAGACTAGACTGGCCAGCTAATTCGCCCGATTTAAACCCAATCGAACACTTGTGGCATGTAATGAAACGTAAGGTAGCTGAACATAAGCCAGAGAGTAAAAAAAAGATAAATGAAGTTCTGGAACATGTATGGAATAATGCCTTCTAGAATAAAAGCGGTAATAACCGCCAAAGGAGGAGCAACTCGGTATTGACTAACCAATGACTGTATTAAAATATTTAAAAAAAAATAAGAAAATTAACTGGTTTTTTTTCTTTGTTAATATCTTTTTTCAAATATTCAATAAACAGATGGAAATTAGATAGAAATACTTATAAACTACTGCGGAGTACTCAACAAAAATTTCATTTCATTATAAAAATTATTATCGTAGTTATTAACAATTTTCCAATCACTTTGATATGGTGCGGTTTTTATGACTGCAAGTGTATTTAAAAATATTTTTTATCGTTATTAGTCTCGTAAATATTTATTTATTTACTATATATTTAATTGTTTAATGTTGATTTCTTTTTTTCCAGGTAAGTTTAATCATAGGGAGGCCATTTACTAAGTTACTTGTACCAAAAAAGTAGCCCAAAGCCGTAAGTATGTAGTTACCTACATGTCAAGAACTCTAGAAAGACATATTTTTACATTTCTTTTGACTCAATTAACTGGGTTTTAGTTGAAGTGAATGCGTTTAGCCTACCCCACTTAATTTGTTCCAAATGTGTATTTAAAAAAAAAAAAAAAAAAAAAACGGTTCAACTGGTCACCACTTTATTCCTTTCGGTAATATCATACTCCAGCGGTTATATCATTCATTCGACAAGGCATGGCTTCGAATTGTTTATATTTCACAGAATCATGTACCCCCAAAAATGCATATATGTTAGACTATAGCCATTCGACATTTTTTTAACAAAACCCACAATCAACTTGTTCAAAACGTCATTCTGCATGTCGTAGGCATTCTTCAATCAGCCGCAGAGGCTGGTTATCCGTTCAACTGTCAAATGACGATAAAAAAAATGAGAAAAATAATAAATACACCAATGAATATATTATATGTATGAATCCGTATTGAGCATGGTAAATATTTGAGTGTGCTGTTTTTTTGGGGTGATTTTTGAAATTCTGAAATACTTCCAATTCAATAACTTTGACCTGAAAAGCTGCTTCAATCTGTGCCCTCGATACGTGCCGTATGGACGAGACATGGCAATTATTGTGTTCGTATCTTGCAATCAGTTTAGTGGCACGAGCAAATGGGCTATCTACAAAAATGTGAATACTTGTGCAGAGGTGTTTTCGAAGCGCAGTTAAAAAAAATAAAAAATACGAGTAATGTCTGACGCAGGTCCCAAATACGTTAACAGTTTTCGGTTGTTGAAATAAAAAAATAATTGAAACAGCCAACTTCACATTTCTGAAACAGATAATTCATTCAAGAGGGTATTCTGGTGAAAGCAGATGTTAACTGGTGGGTGGACATATCCGCACCGACGTGGTGTAAATTTGTTGCTTCAATAAGTTTTCCTTTCAATTTTTCTTGGTTTTTGTTGTTTCTGTTTCGATTTGATGACTAACGTAAATTTTTGAAAATGATGTAGCGTATCAGTGTGGATAGTATTTATTTATAAATCCGCTAAAAAGCTGATTTGTTAAGCAATTGCAACTTAACATAACTGGGGGACGGCTGATAGTTTTTGGTTTGAAAGCGCGATTAACTAGTGTCCTCTAGATAAGAAGTTTAGCTGAGGGATTGGAATGGAAGTACAGAAAATGTATTTTTCTTTTTTTAACTTTGACAATGTATGATTTTTTTGGTGCTTAATCTGCCTTTGCGATGGCGTAATTGGCTGCTCTCCAGATACATTAGGAGAACGTCTGGTTAAGTGGCTGATGTGATGTTTTCTTTGTGAAAAAATAACAGCGCCTACGCCATAAAGATTTCTACTGCATTGTCAAAACCGCCGCTGTAGACGTTTTTTTGTGCTCACAGGATTTCATCAGTACTCCATGATCATGAATCTGGCATGTGGAATGGAAAGTGTACGAAATGAATCAACAGTGTCTCCTTTAGAGAGCCATGTTAAAAATTTACGATTTCAAAGAATCTTTGGGAGAGAAATTATATTATTTTCAAATGAAGCGATCAAGATCTTGGGGGCAAGTCAGACTTCAAACGTTGACCAAGATATTAGTTAAGGACAAGGGATATGTGAAAGGGGCATAAGAACCTTTCTATTTTGGAAAATTTTGGATGCCTCACTGAAATAAAGAAATTTGCTCTTTGCTCTTAAAAAAGTTCGGTACAAGTCAAGTGGTACAACGCATGTTCCAATGGAATAATAACAATAGAGTAATACAAGTTACGCCATCTCTTAGCAAACCGCTAAGTTATAGACCCAATATGTACTAGAGAAAAATCTACTCACTCAAATATGTCGAACTTTGTGCCTGAAAAAGTGTTTTTGCGGGGAATTATTCTTCATTACTTTAATATGAAGAAAACTGCTGCTGAAAGTCATCATATTTTGGTGGAAGTTTATGATGAACATGCGCTAGCTGAGCAAACGTGCCAAAAGTGGTTTGCATAATTTAAAAGTGGTGATTTTGGCTTGGAAGACGATGAACGTCCTGGGCAGCCAAAAAAGTTTGAAGATGAAGAACTGGAAGCATTACTCTATGAAGATTGTTGCCAAACACAAGAAGAGCTCACAGAATCCTTGGGTGTCACTCAAACAGCCATTTCAAAACCTTTAAAAACAGCTGGATGGTGAAAAATGGATCCATTACGACAACCCCAAGCGCAAAAATCATATGTGAAACCCGGCCAACTAGCCAAATCAACGGCAAAGACGAATATCCATGGCGCGAAGGTAATGCTCTGTATTTGGTGGGATCAGATGGGTGTGCTGTATTATGAGCTGCTAAAACCGGGTGAAAGTTTCAATGGACAACGCTACCGAACACAATTTATTCGTTTGAAAAGAGCAGTAGCCGAAAAACGCCCGGAATATGCGACCAGACACGAGGCAATAATTTTCCATCATGACAACGCTCGGGGGGGCTCATCCAACAACAGATGTCATGTTTAATTTCGGCCAATTGTTAGACTATTAAAGTTCAGCTATCATTGCGATGACTTTTGATAGGTAAAAATCAAAAGGTTATGTGAATATAGTAAAAATTTCATACAAAAATGGTGCAAATATCGCGAAAATGTTTCTTAAAGTTTATAATGCTTTTGAGCTTCATCAGGCGCACATCTATTGTGAATTTATTCGATAAACTTAAGCGTCTTGGGCAGGTTAGTGATGTGAACACTTTAATTCGTGTTTGTACGGCAAGTCAGTTGAAAATCTCTCCGCGGTAGCTGAGATCTCATCGAAGATTACAGATCTTGGGCTGCATGCTTAAAAGGTCCAGTTGATACAAGAATTGAAGCTCGCAGATCTTGCAAAACAACGTACTTTCGCTTATTGGGTGCTGGAAATGAATGAACAAGAACATGATTTTTAACATAAAATTATTTTGAGTGATAAGGCTCATTTCTATTTGGCTGGGTACGTAAGCAAACAAAACTGTAGCGGCAGGGGCTTCGAAGGCTTCGAAGAAAATAGTGAAACAATTCCTCCATTCAAAAGAAGTGACAGTTTGGTGCGGTTTTTGGACTGTCGAACGATGTTGCCGAAATTTTGCGTGAAATTAATGCTATGGGGGTGGACGATGTTTATTTTTAGCAGAATGGTGAAATAATGGCTCTATTGCCTGACTAATTTCCTGGACATGTGATTTCCCAAAATGAAGACATCAGTTGGCTGCCGAGATCGTACGATTTAACACAATTAGACTTTTTTCTTTGAGACTATAATGCCTCAACAACGATTCATGTACTAAAAGAAAATATCAGAATACGAAATGATGATGAAAATGTTCATTAAAAGGATATCTATTTGTAAGAAGAGCCGATGCAGATATTCGGCAGATATTGTATTTATTTACTAACCGCAGAGCTTGTACTTCAAACTAAAATAAAGTTATTACCACTTTTCCTTAAGATGTTGCTTATTTCTATTGCTTTAAAATGACACCTCTTGTAAGATGACGATGTACGTGTACATTTGTTTAATACCAGTTGGTACATGTCTATTTGTTCCAAAGAGGTAGTCTTCCACGTAAGTAAAATTCTGCATATTCTGTGCTGGATTTTTGAATTATTTCCTAGAAAATGGAAAACCATCTTCGCCCAGCAGTTGAGATTCATTTTCCTGGGCAAAAAGATAACATCCCGAAGCGGTGGAAACAATCCCTGAATCTCATATAGTAAATCAAGGTACCAACAACTTGATCATCTGATTAAATTAGAATTCGCTCTATAGTATACGCAAATCAAAGTCGACGCAGGGAGTATTTCCGATATTCTTGCTAAGTAACTTGTAATTGATGTGATACTGATCGAACTGCAACGCGGAGAAGTTAGAATTATTGCTTAAGCCGATGACGTGGTTGTTATATGTAGTAACATGCCAATTTGGTAAATAGGCCAAATAATGTGGCTTTGGGAGTTTGCAGAAAGTAGAATTGATGGCACGAATTGGCAAAAGATACCTCCATTTAGACCATAATCAATTGAACTCTATATGCTTAGGAAGGCGATATATGGTAAACCTACAACTCGTATACGATACAAACTAAAACAGAAGACGAGATAGTAATGGATAAATAAAGAAACCGGCTGAAGTATAACTTATTAACTTAGATTACGCTATAGCCTGGGGTGGACCTCATCTTGTCCAGTAAGTGTGCTCTCTGACTAACGGGGCTCTAGTTGAGACCTTCAAGGTCTTCAATTCTGGAGGCCTCATAAGGATAGGTCTTTCTCTACAGCGTTGTCCCTGTGTTTCTTCGCTTTTCATGTTATTGCCATTTGGGTGACTAATGGACACTTTTCCTAACAGATTAGTGTCACTGTACAGTTCATACACTTTCCCTAAACCCTGTTAACGCTAAATGGACTAAAAATCACTCGAACAAATTTGGGTTCGAAATGGTCAAAAATATGTTCTGCACCATAGAGCGGGACTGTGGTGATAAGAATCTTTTAGAGAGTCCCCTTATTGTTTCTTGACAAAGCTTTATTACTCATTTGCCTTCTAAGTCCAATGAAACAGTGATTGGCGAGATCAATTCTTCATTTTATTTCTGATGAGATGTCATTATTAGATTTAATATCGGAGAGATTGTTTCGGAACTTTACGGAGTAGCGAGCAGAATCTGACGAGTTTGACAGGGACGTTAAAAAAAATATGACTCTGTATAGGCAGTCTATCTGATACTGGCTGTCATACTTGTCCTTAAAATCGATAAAGAGGTGCTGTGTATCGATTTGGACTCATTGAGTTTTTCCCTGGATTAGCAATATTGTGACTTACCGGGGATAAGACCACATGGATAGATGTTAATCAGATCACTGATAAATGGCTTTAGGCGTTCACACAAGACGGCAGGTAAGATTTGCACGCGTTGTTAAGGAGACAGATACATTTATAATTGCCGCAGTTAAGAGGATGGTAAGGTGATAAGGTTCCATTCTTCAGGCATGCTTTCTACCGACCAAAATTCGGCAATTTCATCTCTCGCTGCTTTAAATAGCTCAGCAAGTAGGCCACCTAGTTTAGCATACTCGTTATTATTAAGATGTGTTTTGCTATCCGCACTTCATTCTGGCTAAGTGGACGGCAATGTTGTCTATCTTCGTCCGAGTTCATTCTGCCTAACAGCCTAATTAGGGTCATTTTCATCATCTGCAGATGTGTTAGATTTTTTTTATATATCTTCAGTACCGACTGTGACTTTATTGCTATATTTTCTTGTTCATTTCTGACGGTCCCTGTTCGGGCCTTGTTGAGCTAAAACGTACTTTTTCCTTTTTTGTAAAATTTCGGAATATTGTTCCTGGATCAGTGCCATCAGTTTTTTTTTCTTCACAGAAGGCAAGGTTCCTCCCACGTCTTTTCTTCCTATAATTCATGGGCAGCTTTTGTTCTTCTATATAATGAGACTTCGTAAGCGAGTTGGTTGTCTGTATTCTTCATGAAACCATAAAGATGCTGAAAACGGTTTGTTGCTTTAGTGTCTGAGATATCCGTAGACGTAACTTGGTTACGACGATTGGTGTTCTTCCTTGATTTTTCCGATAGTCTCACTTTCTCACTACAGTGGAGAAAAGTAAGAGGCTTTTTGATCATTATGTTTACGTCGTACGTTCGGTGGATGTGCTGTAAATGATATTGTTTATGATCAAGAATAGAAAAAGTGACTATTTGTTGCCCTTTATAGGCTGCTGGAATCATTTGTTCATTATCTTTAGACCTGATGCTGGTCAGAACATTACATTCAGTTAACATTATTATGTATAATGGAAGAGCTGTAGTTTCATGAATACGGCGCAACATGCCACACAGTGCGCGTCTCAATCTATTCATTGCAGGAAAGGTATTATTTCACAAAATGACTCTTTGTATTGACCTCCAAGACAGTGTGCCTTAAGACATTTGAATTATTTTCTGTGGGGATCTTTGGAGTTGTTAGTCTACGCTGATGCGATGGATCAATTCAAAGCCAACATACGTCGCGTAATTGTCCATACACGGCTTCAGCTAATCGAAAAAGTGGTCGAAGAATTGACTTTCAGATTTTGCTTTATCTGAGTCAGCCGCAGCGACTATATGCCCATAGTCACATGGTGCTTACCAGGGCTGTTTGATGAATACCCGGATTAGAAATGACAACGCGAATTTTTTAGGTTTTGACAATTTATTTTTCAATACACTTTTCCCAGCGCTGCTGCAACTTTTTTAACTCCTCCGTATAGTAGGACTTTTAAAAAGAAAATAAAATAAAAGCCGTAATCTACTTCTTTCCGACGAGCGATCTTTTAAGGTTTGGGAATAAAAACAAGTCGCAGGGAGCCAAATTCGGAGAATACGGAGGATGCGGACGCAACTCGTAGTGCAATTCGATCAATTTGGTGGAAGAGCACTTATTTCTTCGCCAGTTATGGTCGTTTTTTTCTTCAAATCAGCCTTGAATCGACCCAATAAATCAACGTAGTATGCTAATGTGATTGTTTTTCTCTTCTCTTCTCCCAACAAACGGTGGCCATAATCTTTTCGGTCAAAGGCACGGTCTTCGCCTTCTTTAAAGCACGTTCACGGGGTAAAACGACGATCAAAAAACTCCTTCGGATTTTTATTAAACAGGGCCAAGCATGTCTTTAAAGTGGTCTCACGATTGCGTTTGTTCTCCGGTGTGAGCAAACGCGCCACCCATCGCGCAGATAGCATGATACGGCTACGCGTTCAGTTGAGATGCCTGCTATCTCAGCCAACTCGTGAGTTTTCACTCGGCGGTCAACCACCGGTTTTTTGGGCCACCTGGGCGCGGTTCATCGAAAACCGACGTACGGCCACGGCGAAACTCTGCGAACCAATGGTAAATAGTTGTACGGGAAGATGAATGGGTCCCATACATACCATCGAGAATGAAATTGATTTCCTCGCAGGTTTTGCCACTCAAAAATAAGAATCGGATCATGGGGCGTTTTGTTCTTATTCCATGGTCGCAAAAAAACACTAACATGATGCGTTCATTGCATGCATCATGCACAATAAGCAAGATATGGTCACAATACAAGCAGGAAGAAAAAGCCTACTAGGCTGCCTAAAGTTTCATCTTCAGATTACTTGGTATCCTCGCCGAACCACTCAGTTTAGGTCCCAGCGAAATGCGGATGCTAATTTTGAGGAATGATCTATGTTATGGATGTAAGGACGGACGAAAGTGGCCATGAAAACTTAAGAGAATTTTATGAGCCGTTTTCATTCTTCTATTAGGTATCGGTGGTTTGCTACATGTTTTTGACAGCAATCTCTATCGAATCAGGTCTTTCCTACTGTTGGTCAAACCTCAATACAGCTCTATCATATCAGCAGCGTAATTTTTGACTATTTTTTGATATCGGGATGTGATGTACTCATAGGTTGAATAAGACCTGTCGAAAGGTTGAGAGATACTCGTTTGGCCAAGCTTCTTAGGATTAATTCCGATTGGGGCCGTTTTCTAAATCTGTCACTTACAACAAATCCACACCCAAAAAGACGCGATTTTTGTTTCTTATGGAAGTCACTTTCTGGATGGCCACAATATCTACTTGGAGGTGAGTAAAAGGAATTTACAAGGAGTGCAATAATGGAATAGTTCCTCATCTGAGTACTTTGTTTAAAAGAAAAAAAATTATTCAATTGCGTGTACTCATCAGCGGTTTTTTTTTCGACTTAAATCTGGTCCGTATAAATTACCAACCAAATGGTTTGTGCCCGCAGTTGATAAGATAAAAAACACAATGAAAGCGGCATCTTAGTTATATGGCTCTTCTGCTGAACTGTCCGTATTTAGGATACGGGTAGCCTCATTGAATGTTATTTCGTCTCGGCTTCATATTTGGTGTGTAAGTGTCGACATTTGATTAAGCTCCAATTAAATCGCAATTTTGCCACAAGTGGGAGTAATATATTTTCGTATCCGCTTTGACACAGCAAATCCGATAGCGACCACTTTGAGATAAAGTTCACGGAATTGATATGAAAACTAAATCATGTCAGATGGGTATCGGACTGCACATTCGTTTGCTAAGTGATACCTTTGGTGTATCTGTATGGCTTTCTCTGTGCAATTAGGACTGAAATTGATCGGTGTCTATAACTCACTCGCTTAAGTGAATGTTCGAAAGTCAGGTATCCTCTTCAGGACCATGTAATCGTGATACCATATCGTCACACCCCCATAATTCTATCATCATCAGCAATTGCCATTACATTCCCCTACATCATCACCAAGCTTTTCAGTTTTCACAAAATCACAGTTCAACTGGTTCGAGTATGTATTCACATTTGTCTAGCCGGTCTCTCTCCAATCTCCAATATCCCACATACTAACCTAGAGTTCCGTCGTTTGGCATGCGGTGTGGGGGCAAACGAAATAGTTTAGCCTCGTTTTTATATCGAATATTTGTGCAAGTGCCGGTTGTACTTGCTGTCAACAAGTCAATTCGGTTCTATCTCTTCCTGTTACCATTTTTTTTTTTTTTCATTCGTCTCTTGATGTAGACGACAGCACAATAAATTTAAATAAAAGCAGAGAGGACATAATGGCTCATAGAACACGGAACATAGAGCAATTTCACATACATGAAGGACGTTTCTACGAGTATACCATATGCTCCCTGAAGTCCCGTCGTTACTCACATTTTTCCAACCCCCTCCTGTGTATGGTATGTGTGCTCTTAAAAATTTATGCTGCAAAGAAATCTGATGGCTGACGCCTGCTGCCAACAAAATGTGATTTCATTGCATAAGATGAGGAAAACGAAGAAAACCTAAGATGACGAGGACTATGGGGAGAATGAGGAAAACGAGGAAAATCTGCTGAATAGAATTTTAATTTGTAGTCCTGGGACAGAACGTTGGTCGGTGGGGTGGCTTGGGATGGTCAGAGATGGTGATGATATAGGGGTTGCCACTCTAGCAAAGCGTAGGCATTTTGTGTGGACGCATTATAAATTTTCATAATTCATCAAGGAAACTGGTGGTACGAGTGTGAGTGTAAGTATTTTTGGCATCCGAAATATAATGCATAGGCGATATGGAGCATCTATGCTCAATTCATGTGTGAAAAAGCACCATGCGTCTTACGTTACCGATGTGTGGATACCTTAACTTGTGGGCTGTGCCGCGCCGGTAATATAACTTGAAGGAATGCATTTTATTTGGAACATGCACCTGTACTAGATGAAAGTCTGAATTTGTCAACGAATAGGCGAAGGCACTGTTACCGGGACTGGCGAAAAGACAGTACTACAAGTACTCGTAGTATTAGCACTAGTGCAGCATCTTATGAGGATGGAGAATTTCAAATACTAAGACGAGAATGTGTTGGCTTGATGACTTCAGGCGTTAGTGCACTCGTAGCTGGGTACTTAGATTTTGCCTGAGATTTGATTAATTTGAATAATTGAACAGAAGCAGGGTAGATAGAGGCGTCGCCAAAGGGGATATTTCTATTTTTGGGACATACATACATAGCTTGAGGAGGCCAATATTGAAATTGAAGACAGGTATCCACTGAGTAGAAATTCTCAAAATTATGCGCATACATGGTGAGAATTTCTCAGGGTGTAGATAATATGCTGGGATAGATGCTCACATGCTGTTTTAGTTGAAGTAGTGCTTTATGATGCAGATAGTGCAGGTTTGTGTTTTAAAGAAAGTTCTAGTTCCGCTTATAGTTAGAGGACGTGGCTGATGAATTTTTTCCTTTTTGTAGAGTTCTGTGGATGCTTAAACTATTCAAAAAATTAAAAATGCAAGTTTAGTCATCTGAATCAATATTGTCCTCTTTAAAGCAAACCCCATTGACTGCAACACACTTATGCCTCTCGGCGGCTGAAACACTTTCCCCGTAGTGGTTTTTTTTAACTCGATTGAACGGAAAGAAGTCACAGGGAGCCAAATCAGGTGAATTCGGTGGCTGTTGGATGTTATTTGTTGCATTTTTCGTCAAAATAATGATGGCACTGTGCGACGGTGCGTTATCATGGTGCAAAATCCACGACTTTTCTGCCCACAATTCTGGTCTCTTTCTTCGAATTGCTTAATGCAAACGTCTCATACCGCCCAAATAATACTCTTTGCTTGGTGGATTACACCGTCGTAAAACCGACGTGGTTTTTTTGCTCTCGGCTCATTTGGTGAGCGCCATTCACTTGCTTGATGTCTGGATTGCGTATCGCAATCATAAACCCACGTATCGTCTCCAGTAATGATCCTTTTGATGAATGTGGGATCGGATTCAGCCTCGCAAATCATCTCTTTTGCCACGTCAACACGGTCTATTTTTTGCATGAAATTGAGGTATTTTGGCACCAAAAATGCCAAAGGCAACGATACTGACTTCCCTTTAAGGGAGCCGCTCTTTGACGATGCGAATAAAAAAGGCTGGCAATGACAATATTTTGAAAGATCGCTGATCGTAAGCACTGTGTTTTTGGAGAACACTATGAGAAGCAAAATTCTAAGGGTGAAACTTTTACTCTACAAACTCTTGAATGACTAAGAAATTCTGTACTTTTAAAGTTGTCAGGCTATAAGAATTAATGTGTGTGTTGATGATATTCTGACATGTCTTCATATACCCTGGATCCAACACTGCGAAATGCAAAATCTGTTCTCACAGATAGACCCAGAACAGTCCTTCTCTCGTCGTGGACTAAGACAAACCTTCTGGGTATGAATAACGACGTCCTTATCTGCACCCAAAAAGATTAAGGCTCAACATTCGAACTTTGCTACTATGCTCAAAGTAAGACCACTCACAAAACCATGGGTTCGTAAAAACTGCTTCTGGTATTGCAGAGGATGGGAAAGAACTTGTCTTTTTGCGCACCATCCAAGCCGCAACTAAGATTTATTAGCTTCAGATAAGAAGATTCATAAGAAAGAATACCCTTTAAGCTGCACCAACTATTGAGGTATCAGTCTCCTAAGCATTAAAGTTTTTGTCTACCATATTGTGCAAGCCCCTGAAACCATTTGTCAACGATCTGATTGAACCCTGTCGGTGCGGTTTTAAACCCATTAAGTCCACAATTGATCAAATATTCACACTACGGTTGATTCTGGTCAAAACCCAAAAAGTTCAAGTCGATACTCACCACCATTCTATCAATTTTAAAGCCACATATGACAGCATATGTCTAGTTTTGGCATCCCTACCAAACTCGTCCGCTGGAGAAAGATCGCTGCTGCATCAAAGTCAGTAACGACATAACCGAGACCTTTAATGTTAAACAAGGATTTAGTGGTAGAACACAGCGAACTGTCACTGATGCGCTTGCGAGTATAGGAACAGAAGCGGCAAAAATGGGTCTACCGTTTAACGAGGGCAAACCAAAGTATATGCTGTCAACAAGAAGGAACGCCCAACATTGACGAATCTGTCAGAGTGTCACAATTGATAGTTAACACATGCAGGGCGAATGAACACCAACGCTCTAGCTCGTAGAATCTTCAACTCTAATCCGTAAGGAACAATCCAGTAGAGGAAGGCTTCGCCTTTAGTGTTGTGCGCATATGAAAGGAAACCTCAACCAACTTGCAGTGCCCAACTGAAGGCAGTTAGCCAAAGGACCACGCTAATTGGAGAGGTTTATAGGTTAAGGCCTAGGTTTAACCTGGTCTGTAGGGCGAAGGAAGAAGAAGCGAAAGGAGAAGAAGAAAGAAAGATATGAAGGGAGTTGTTAATAGCCAAACTCCTTGAATACAGTGATAACAAGTTGATGTAAAATTTTATGTGGTTATGATGACGATTATGATCAGAATATTTTTTGAGTATGGTCTCACGAATGGCTCCAAGACCGATCTAGGATGGGGCTCTAATGTCTTTTAGAGGTCGACAAAGTTAAATTTCCTTGGGATTACTTGCGTCTGTCTTCTAGCTAGAACTTCATTATGAATCCAAGTTGCATTTAAAACCAAATCCTTAATGTCAAATTCTCCCACCATTTCCATGCTAATTCGAGGATGTAACTTTTAATTCTTGTTTGGGTACCAAGTTGCTCGTATAGTGGAAGAGCAGGTTATGAGATCGGCGATAAAAATCGCAAAGACAACGCTCAAAGGAGAGGTAAGGGCTTGTATTGACAATTATGTTGCTTTTGAGCATAATTGCATGACTCCCCAGAATGCCCTCAGACCAAGCGAATGCCTCCCGAAATCTCTAAGAGTATTGCGTCCTCTCTACTGTCCCTCGAACAAACGGACTTTATACTTCTCATCTGCATTTTTACGGCAGACTACGCTGTGAGTGTGCTAGAGATAAATGGCACAGTTGGCTTGCTTGCAACGCTTCCACTAAAAGTGGTGACAACACTTTGTGGAGTTATTTGGCTGAGTGCTCTTTACCTACAAAAACAAAATTGATTTTTACGATTTTCGCTTCAGCTCTAGCATTGATGCAGCATGTGAAGATTCAAAAGTAGTGAAGCTTGCCATCATTTGAGAAGATTCATGGTTGTCTCAATATATTAAGTTTCTGGTTCTCATAGTAAGAATGTCTTGAGCGAAATCGTTTCAATGATGTTGATCGAGCAGTGGTCGGAAAGGCTAATTTATGCTCAGGTGCAGTACTATATCAATTCATTTTATTACTGCTTAACACAGGTGCTTAACGTATAACTTTTCGTTGGATTACAACGAAAAGATTCTCAGTCAATTTAAAAACGGCTCTATTACGTTCATTAGATATTTGTTTCCGTGCTCATACTCCGCGCTTCCCATAAGAAACACTCTTCTAGTAAACATGTAATCTAACTCCAATTTCATTACTGATCTTCGTTTGGATTTTTTATTTTTTTTTTTATCTACTAATTTGTGTTTTGCAATCTGTAGTTATTCAATTTAACTTTGTAATATGTATGGAGAATCTGTGTAGAGTGTACATCCCCACAATTAAAACTTTATCCACATTCGCTTCCAAATGAATCGTCTGACACACAATAAATTTACATCCTTCCATAGTACAGCAATAGAGGAATACGATTTCTTTTAACTAGAATCCACAAATTTAATCCGACTTGTGAAGTGAAAAATCACAATACATACTATACAATGAAATACAATTACATGAGTGTGAGTGTTTTTCTGTGGATAGCCCTCAAAAATTCAGTTTTCAGAATTTTCGATTTATGTCCGAAAAACGTCAGCCCCAATTACAAATTTTTCATGTGTGATAATTTTCGTATGGATAAGTATCTATCGGGTGATGCATAAAAAATGAACGGTCTCATGGTAGCAGTCAAAAAAAAAAAAAAACATTCTAGGAAGCGAGGAATGCCGATTTTGGCATGCTTTGCCTAAGTATTGCCACTTGTTTTGAAGACTTACAGTCAAATTTTTGGGTACAGGAATAGAAAATTCGTGCAACATTTTGCTATGAAAATACGGCCTTATGGCGACAATAAATAATACTAAAGAAGCTTTCAACAGCGTTAGCCCTTCTTGGATCTCACTCAGAAGAATCACATATGCAACCTTTGATGATTGAACTACAAGGAGAAAAGCACACCGATAAGCACTCCGAGGAAGTGTGCTGTCCTCTCTAATAAAATTTAGTTCTGGACAGACTGTTTACCAAATACCCGAGCACAGAGTACGGACAGGTACCTAATATGGACTTCGTTCTTCTTTATGTGTCGCAAAGAACTCACAGTAATAATTTTCTTCATAAAAACGATCAAAGCAGAATACATCAACCTATTAATCTAAATTGCACATCTTTAAGTGAGATCTCACAGGTTTCATTTCTCATTTCAGTTAGTGAACTACGATGGGAAGAAACTGATGTAAAGTGAAAAACTTAGATTGGAAATTGCTGTTTAAGTTGGGTGGAGGGAAGGTTTCGTCCAATTTGAATGGTTCATTCTGCCTAAGACCGTTTCACAGCCTTCAGAAATATTCTTTCTAGATTTTCAGCACCGACTGTGGTTCTATTATAAGGTAGCCTTCTCCAGCCTTGCACATTTCTGTTCGGGATTTATAGCTGTCATCCTTATTTAATTTTTTTGTTAGCGACTTTCTTAGATGATTGGGCGCTTCTAGCGCACTTTCCTTTTTCTGCTGGGTAGACTATGTTCCTTACTTCCTTTCTGCAGGTCCGCTCTGTATTTGTACATCTGTTTGCTATATTTGCCTATCTACGTTCGTCATCGAAGCAGGGATGTCGTTGCTGGGGCAGGTTCAAACCCAATATGAGGTGTGTTCAAAATGTAAAGTGACTTTATATTTTTATAAAAAAAATATTTATTTATTCTCAATATTGATGTTGTCCTCTTCAAAGTTACTCTCCTCAGATATAATACCTATAATACGCTTATTGTTCAAAACTTCTTGCGAGAATAGAACCATAAACTTTTTTTTTGGAAACATGCACTGAACAACACTTGTCAGTTTGGTTTCAGTTTACAAACTATTAACAGCTATTGCTTATTTTGGCGAATTGTCTGGAGTGGAGAACAGGCCAAGAAGTGGTCGCTCCTGCGTCGTTAGTAGGAATGCGGTAGTAAAGGCAAAGCCTGAACGAGCTAGCAGAAATCCCCTTAGGAAGCAGAAGATCATGTCCATGGAATTGGATATATTAATCAGATCCATATCTAGGTTAATTCGTGATGATCTGCATATGAAAGCCTATCGTCCGTCCACGGGTCATCTTCTAACTTCTCAGCTAAAAAAATTAGGCTAAATACATACAAACGACTTTTGCAGTTACATTCTGTTTATTCTGTTTATCTGAGGAAGCGAAAAAAATTGTTCCAGGTGTTCAACGTGGACATCATCTCGCTTCCGTGATGGTTTAGTAGGGAGTCTCTCACCATGGTGTCACATCTCTCCATTTCTGTAAAAAAGGCATAAACACTGGTGCAAAGGTTTACCAAGAAGATGTGCTAGCGGGTGTTGTGAAGGTTTTGACCAATACCGTTTTCAATGGATGCAGATCCATCTTCCGACTGAACTCTGCCCCATTGCACAAAGCCAAAACCACGAAGGAGTGGCTAAGAGCCAATATTCCTGGCTTTATAGCAGCAGAAGATTGGCCGTCGGGGAGTCCAGTTTGTGGGGAGTTTATATTTGTAACAGAGCTTATGGTAGGACAAGGTACAATTGTGCCAACGCTTTATTAATTCCTCGAAGCACTTTTTGGTATGGCTTTGACCTCTTCCACGATGCCGTCATTTTTTCCTCAATCGTTGCAAATCTCTGTTCTTTCTTCAGTTTCGGGAACAAGAAAAGTTTACGGTTAAGTTCGGTAAATATAAGTCTTTTGAGCAAGTCATGATCATCATTGACACCATTCAAGAGTACCTGAGCGATGCTCATGCGACGGTTCTTCTGAATAAAATCAAGAAGTTTCGGAAAAAATTTCGCTGACATACGTCTCATGCCCAAAACATCCGAAAAATTGCATGACACAAGCCGACTGATATACCAACATCCTCAGCAATCAAATTTCAAGACAATTTTCTCATAGCTTCGACTTTATCGAGATTCCACTTTGACATCTTCTCGGACATCATGAAAGAGCTTGTACCACTTGAAAACTTTTATTTAGAACAGATTCACTGTCAACAATTCAACCGATTTAAAGCACTTGATTCCATTTCTTTTACACAGAATTTGATGCGAATTCCGTCTTTTATAAAAATCACCGGCAACACCGTTTAACAATTCTATCTTTCAAAAACAATTTAAGTATGATATGTACTTGAAACTGTGAACATATATTTGGGTCATTCGATAATTTCAAAAGTCGCCTTACTTTTTGAACACACCTCATACATCAGACTGGTGATGATGTTACTGGTCTTTTAAATTCGATGCTGGCAGAACTGCACTCCTCGAGAAGTTAAAGGACACTCGAATGGAAAAAACTTTAACGTAATACGTGTTCGATTTCCATTGTAGTAGGATTGCCTTCAAAAAACGCTGACACGACCCTGAACTTCCTTTGTCATATAGTTTCGCCCGGAGTTGACTCGAGCTAACTTAATATAGGGTGATTCATTGTGAGGTTTGTTTTCAATAGGCTTTTTTTGACGGATCAGGCGTGACTTTTATCAAAATGCTTTGTCATTTTTGTTCAATATCGTTTGGCAAATTATCACAAAAAGACTCATACTACAACAGCGTTTTCAAATTGTTCAGCTGTATTACGAAAATCTGCGTTCTGTGAAAAATGTTTTTCGTGCGATTCGACGAACTTACGGTGCACATAATCGACCAACTGAAACCACTCTTGCCAACACCATTCGCAAATTTGAGTCCCAGTTTACATTAGTGGATAATACTCGACTGGTTAAACCATATCCAGCACGTAGTGAAGATACTATAGCAGCGCAACTGAGAGTGTACGCGAAGACCGTGGCGAATCGATTCGTCGTCCTTCTCAGCAGCTTGGCTTGGCGTATTCGACATTTTGGCGTATTTTACACGAGGATCTCGGCCTAAAAGCGTACAAAATTCAACTTGTGCGAGAATTGAAGCCAAGTCATTGAAGGTGACTTGAATTTGCGTCATATTTTCAGTGAATTGGTTTTGGAAAACTCAATGAAAATCCGATGTCTTATCGTGAAATTTTGTTAAGTGAAGAAGCCCATTTCCGGCTCAATGGACACGTTAATAAACAAAATTGCCGTATTTGGGCTGATGAGCAACGTGAAGAGTACCAAGAGCTACCATTACATCCATTAACAACAACGGTATGGTGTGGTTTATGGACTGGTGGAACTATTGGTCTATATTTCTTCAAAAATTAGGCAAATCACAATGTTACCGTCAATGGTAACCGTTATCGCGCCATGTTAACGGAACATGGTTTCGGTGAGCTCTTATTTCAGTAAGACGGCGTTAAGAGCCATACAATCGTTATGCTCCAACGAGTCGCCCAAAATTGGACCTTCCGAATGGACCACCTCAGATGTAATCATGTCCAATATTTACATTATATTATTTCTAAGAAGTAAGTGCCATGAATTGTTCTTTTGACTGCTAATACAAATTTTAAGTTTACTTTCAAATTTATGTATCTTATTTTACATTATAAATGAAACATCAAAATGAATCACCCTATATGGTATAGGATTTTCTAATAACGACTTGACAACTTTTTTTTTTTTTTAAATAAAAGGCAAACCATTTGAGATATTTCAAAAACTTTATTATTGGCTTGAAGTACAATCAAAACATTTATGAGTAGAACTCGACTTCGTTTAAATGGCCAACGGGGGCACGTTTGCAGCGGTCGATTCGTTGGACCCAATTTTCAACGGCTCGGCCACACATTTCGGCCGAAACGGCCGCTATTTCAATGTTGGCCTTGAGCTCTTTCAACGTCGTCGGCGTGTTAGCATAAACCAATGACTTAACGTAGCCCCACAGAAAATAGTCAAGCGGCGTTAAATCGACTGGCCCATGTCTTGAGATAACACATTCAACATACTAACTCTTCAATAAATCGATTGTAGGGTGTGCTCTGTGGCTTGTGGCACCATCCTGTTGAAACCACATGTCGTCCAAGTCTATATCTTCCAATTCGGGCCAAAAATAATCGGTGATAATTACGCGATAACGCTGACCATTCACAGTAACGTGACAGTCGTTATCGTCGACCGAAAAATTGGGCCCAATAACGCCGCCGGCATGCAAACCGCACCAAACAGTTATTTTTTGTGGATGAAGTGGTGATACATGAAGCACATGTGTGTTTTCACCCAACCAGTAACGCATATTTTAGTTATTGACGAACCCATTGAGCCAAAAATGAGCTTCTTCACTGAAGATGATTTTGCGATGAATATGACTGGAAAATTTTTATAATTTACAGACGTTGCTCTTTAGTCTACTTTACCATAATGAAAATGTTGAGTTTACTGAATGAATTGACAGTGACAGTTTGATGATTAGTGAAAGAGCGCGTTCACAAATCAAAGTTGTCAAGTCCCTATTAGAAAATTGATTTAGGAAATGTTAGCGGTGCCGCTTATCTTCCATTTTGTTCTGACAATTTAACCGGTTTTTAAGCGTGTTTTCTGGAAGCTTGTAAGAGCTGATGGAGTAAGATTTCGTGTATAAATGAATTGAAAATGACAAGAGTGTCCCAGGAAAGACACTTTCCAAAAGAAGGTCAACGGATATCTTGTTTCAATAATCATCTTTTTCAGCTTTAAAAAGCCTGCTTCATGTTTGTCAAATTTGTAGTTCGTATAACTGTTTACTAAAATTTAGGGACACATATAAGGGATCTCATATCCGTTTACTTTTCTATTTTTTTTCCAAGCGACGAACTAAATTTAGATGTACAAATTTGCCACCCTTTTGTCATGGAAAACAATGAGTTTGGTTTCGACATAGGCAATGAACAAAACATTAAATCTGATTCAAGATACCATTTAATGAGTAAAAATTGTCAATTTATTGGCTTTTACAGGTGAGCACATATCCTTCTCTCCCAATGGCAACTTTTCGTAATTCAATGCTCGTTGGATATTTTCTCCCTAACTAACCCTCTGGCTAAACATACTATCTAGGGATGCATAAAATCTTTTTGAGATATTTTTTGAATATTTATTAAGGAAGTAAGTTTTGCCGTTAGCTGTTTGTGGGAAATTGCCAAATTTAAATAAATTTATAAAAATGTCTTGGCTTTTTGACTCTGTGAAAGAGTGGTTACATTTTAAAAGTTGACGGTATTTTTGAAATATCATAAGGTGGGTTAGTGTTCATTGAGTTACGATGACCTGGTATTTGGTGAAAAGATCTTTTTGCTTGAGATGCATAATATTTGTTATTAAGGATGCCCTTCTTCAAAGTGCAATACATTTCCATTCTGGATTTGATTGTTGCTGGTTGGTTGCGCATATATCTAAAAACTCTGTATTTTGGTGTGCATAAAAAATATAATTGGGCTAGAAAATCGTTGATATGTTTTGTTGACATCTACTGATGAACGCTTCTAGTTTTCTGCAGACAGTGGTGAGCATCTACACTACATCTTTCAGTTGTAGCGGTATGAAGTTTCCGTAAAAATAAGGCGATAATTTTTAATGGGAAAGTAAAAAAACATTTTATTTAAAGTATTGGTCATTGCTAGGTAAATATTTTTCCCATCTTTCAGGCAATTTATGGATTCCACGCCAATAAAACTGTTCTTCTCTTGAAGAAAACCAAAAAGTCACCCAATTTTCAAATTCCCCGTAGAATTCGAAGTGCTACTCAGCTAATGCGTGTCCCATCGATGAAAACAAATGGAATTCGGAAGGAGCCTAGTTTGCTGAATACGGGGGTTTTTTAACGGTTTCAACAAGTTTTAGGAGCTCGTGATACACCACATCTTTCTGGTCCCACCAGACACAAAGCATTGTTTTTACAGTTGGAGTTAATGGTTGTCCCGGATTAACCCATGACTTTTTTCGTTTAGGACTCTGAAAATAAATCCATTTTTCATCGCCAGTAACAATTCAATGCAAAACTGATTTTTTATCGTGTCTTTGAGGCAAAATTTCACAAGTGGTTTTTCGGTTTTCCATCTGTCTTTCATTCAATTCGTGTGGCACCCATTTTCTAGACTTTTGGATCTTTCCCATAGCTTTTAAACGCTCAGAAATCGTTTGTTGTGCA
Organism: Volucella inanis; assembly: GCA_907269105.1. Taxonomy (NCBI): domain Eukaryota; kingdom Metazoa; phylum Arthropoda; class Insecta; order Diptera; family Syrphidae; genus Volucella; species Volucella inanis. The sequence continues at coordinate 83,794,392 of OU026155.1, read as the reverse complement.
ACATTTAACATTTTTGCCATTTGTTTCTGACTCAAAGTATCATCTTCATCCAATTTTGTTTGTAGTTCGGCGTCTTCAAGTTTTTTTGGTGGTCTTTCACGTTCTTCATATCTCACATTAAAATCGTTATCTCTGAACCATTTGCATGTTGCTTCTGATAGAGGATGATCATCATATGTCTCGACAAGCATTCGATGCGACTCTGCTCAGACCCGTTCACAATAAATGTTCCCTATCGAGACATTTGTATCTTGACGCTCACTTTATACCGGTATACCTGGTAAATGGTTAGGTTAGTATAGTTTGGAGTGGTCTTCGTTTAAGTGCACTAAAACTATTTTTAAGTTCATTGTAATACCATTGGGAAAGAGTGCGAGGCCGATGCTCTAGCTTATCTTAGTAACAAGGATTTGGTCCAGGTTCTGCCTACAGACGGCATTATAATGAGTGCCAGAGTAGAGCAGCTGCAAGGAAAAAAGTCGCAGATTTCTTCTGTAGTAACCGTAGATTAGTTTTCGTGATCGTTTAGTTTTTTTTTTATCGAGTTTTCGATGAGTTCGCCTATGAATTAACTCAGAGACCGCTTGAAAGTGTCATTTTTTTGTGTACTACATTGGCGATGTGATTATTGTGTCAATCTACCTACTATTTGGACATAGGAATCTGAGTGTTGCCCGGCTATCAGCGACGTTCGAGTGTCCTGGAACTTTATAGAGAGAAATTTTGTGCTACTTAAACATCTTTTTGATCGCTGTGAAATCGCTAATGGTAGGTAATCAGTCTACGTGTGTTGCAATACTCAACGAGGAGTTTGAATTTAGGCTGAGCCTAGCCACGGTTTGATGAATAGCTGAGATTTCAGCATAAAAGACTTAGAAAAGACCTCTGCGTCAAGGGCTGCGGCTGTATTAGATATCTATATGAAGAAGAAAATAGAGTTACTGAGGAAGCCTTTACGTTGGTTTGCTCCTTTCTAGAGTCAGGTGTTTGAAGGAGACGTTGAAATCATTATGACGGTTGACTGAGGGATGCAACCTGAGTAGACTGGAATGTCTTATATTTCACTTCTTTCGGTGGAATGTAATTCAGGGCGAAAGTTGAGTCAACTGAAATCTGCATGACCAACAATTTAATAGGTAGCAAATGAAGTTTTGAGCATCGTTAGAGAGATTTTCGACCCGCCAGTGATGTTTTTACCAGGCAGGCCCATGCTTTCTTTCTTACAGGTTCATCTTCGTTCGCCTTTCTGATGAAGGGTATTATAATTTTTTTTTACTAACAGGATCAAGTCCGTAAATAATTCATACGTGATGGTGTAGTTAGGTCTCAACCGAATTGACTTTTTGATAGGCATGCTGGGAGTTCGGCAGTTTTCCGACTGCATTTTATGCTATTTTCGGACATTGTCTTGACATTCTGTGACGATATACGATTCTTCATGACCATATAAGATACATCCATTGTGCTTAGTTGACTGCTTTAATTGTTAGATCTACAGTTATCTAAAGGCGCTTAGTATATTGAAAGCTTGGAAAGCATTCTGTAGTTATGCAGTAAAGTAATTTTAAGATTCTGGAACTTTGTCGAAGTCGTAAACTACTTTGACAAACAGATCATGCTCTTTGGGTAGGTATATTTTCTCAAAGTTGATTTGAGGTGGATTGCTGATGGAATGTGAATGTTCATAAATAGATTTAAGAATTGTTCATTGGAGTTAACCCAGCACGAGTACGCTCGAAGTTCGTGGTGTTATGGACAGAGCTTTACGGTAGCCTTTGCAGAAACTACGCCAGAGCCTACATTAGGCCTCTCTCACTTCTCGCATTGAAATCCTAAAGGTTAACTCCTAGGTTTCACACTCACGTTCTGACCTATGTACCAAATATTAAGTATTTGAAAAACTTCTTCTTGGTACATGTTTATGGTCACCAGAAAGCTATTGACTAGATGTTTTACAGTGAGGTCATCTGTGATGTATTGATGGAGGAAAAAGAAATTAAGTACTGTTGTTATTTGGTTCCTTTTCTTCTGGCGAAAATTCCGTGGCACATTGCTGTTCCCAGTAACTCGAGTCGAACAATAGGCAAGTGCAATAGGAAGGAATTGCTGATGAACTGTTCCTATACATTTCACGTTTTGTGGGAAGCTAACACTTTAGACTTCAAACCTCGTTAAGTAGATATGCAAATCTCTGCAAAACGAAGACTTACATCTACTTTCTCGGCTTACTGACTTAAACACAACGGTTGGTACCATGACTGGATACTGAAAGCCCCACTTGTACAAGTAGTCGACGGTATATTTCGAGCTTCTTCTTGAAAAGATTTTCGCCTGTTAGTTGTTATTTTAACATGACTAACCTATTTAAGGCGATATTAATCCACAAGAGATTAGTTACACATGCACTTCCGCAGTTATTTGCATGTTAAATACTAGAAAGTGTGGAAGATGAATTTGAACAACTAAGACTAAGTCTCTGACCTTACCCTATCATTTAAAATTAGGAACATGTAAAGCTTACATCTGGCAAGCCGTATAGTAGTGTACTCGTATTCGATGTCACAGAACGTCCGTTTACTTATATCTTAGGTGGAAACCTTTAGGATTTGTTTTGAAGCAAGTTTAGTTCTACGTTACATCAACGTATCACTTGATGGTTGTAAGAAATTTATAAAAGGGTTGATCCAGGAGCATATCAGATGCTGGTGCTGTCTTATAGCTCCTACCGAAGTCATTATATCCATGGTAATCGTCTTATACGATGTACGCTGGAATATCGCTCACTGATGCCTACTAAGATGATGTGATAATGTGTGACCTTTTCACAGATGAAGAACCCTTTGTGTGGCTAAGATTCAACTTAAACAGAATTTTCTTAACTATTCTGCAACATCTGCTACATGCCATTGTTTTCCTCGACTGCTTACAGCGTAATGCATTCTTACTATCGCTATCGATGGCTTAGAAATCCGTCGGATTTATAGGCTTTGCAGTTTTTCGAAATATTTTGTTTACCAGATATCTAGCAAATTTGGAGATTTGAGAGTTCTGGTTTTGATGGTGTCAAAACCACTTAAGCCTGCAGTGATTCTTTTCGGTTATCTTGGAAATAAATGTATTCCTTCTTTGGCATAACAGCGTGCATTTCGTTTGCATTGCGCGACAATGGTACTGCAGTTGTTGTCAAAATATAGAAAAGTGATGGTGTAGTTAATATCTTCATTACTTTTTAGCATTTAAGGATTGACGTGCAGCCTATTTGGAGATTGTTCCACTGCGATGTAGCCTTCAGATAGTTTTGCGTGTAATTATTAATGACGGCAGACGATTTCAAGTCGGTTTATCTGATTTCTACATCACACATATAAATTTCGTATGATCAAAGTGTAAGGTCAATGAGTTTTATGAAGCTTTGGTCTTTGGTTATCCATTTTTTTTTTGTATTTGAATGGCGTCATAGAGGCCTTATTCACAGTAAAATCATGACATATATAATCGTTCCTAAAAACGACTTAGATTAGTCAGTTAGTAAGTTTGTTTAAATTGGCCTTAGTCAGCATCCTAAACATGCTTTTGAATCCCAGTTGAGCAGCTCTTTGCATTAATTTTTTGAAGGTGATGTCACCTGTATATTCTCTTCCAGAAATGAGAATGTAGGGAGCACTATCTGCGCCGTGTTTGAAATATGGTACATTCGAGTTCAGAATCCTCCTTGCTGTATGATTATGAATCTTCTTGTCAGAAGTGGATTAATGATTTGTCTAATGTGGATCTAATTCTGGATGTGGCAGCAGGTCTGTGCTTTGACACTGATGAAAATACCTTCAATGAGGAGGAAGACTACCATAGCATATTCCTTAATACCATGGTATTTTAAATGAGATACATAAGTGAGTGGAGTTTTTCTACTCACTTTTCCTTTCACCATATTTGATGATGATGTTCAGATATTAGTTGATCAGTTTTCTAAGTATTTTTTGAAGGAATGATGACAGATAAATGGATCTCAAATGATTGGGATATTCATTAAGTTGCACTGTATATAGGCACTGCGTTCATCTTAATTACAACGTGTTTTGAATAAAACAAATCTATGGTTGGTAAGAAGCCAGCTAGACCAAGTATTTATCATTCAATCGTGTGGAATGCTCTGCAGATGTTTGAGGCAATGACAGAGATTCGAAACGAATAAAGATTCGCTTTACTAAATTCGCGTTATTAAATTCCGATATGATACGAAATGATGCGTTTAATTTGGAATGAAGGAATGAGTTTGTGGTTACAGTTACAAGTCGAACCAAAATAGTAACCAATGCTTATGAAGTCCCAATCCCACTAACAATTTTGACGTAAATAGTACAAAAGGTTTGATTCGCTTTAATCTTCTAGTTAGACCATCATTATCAAGGAGCTCAAGTGAGCCTCAATGTTGACATGTTCTTTTAGTCTTTGTTCATGACTTTGAGCATACTTTTTGATGACGTTTTCGACAGCTTCTACATTAAGATCCCTATGGAAGTTGTCATTACGGATGTACAAGGGTGCATTAACAATACCACGAAGTACTATTTCGGAGTTTTTGAAAACCTCTGAGCTGAATACCATTAGTCCCGATTGGTTTAAGGACTCGTTGATACAAGAGTAATTTGTTGTGTATCGACAAGGCTGAGTATCTATCCAATAGTCAGTACATTTTTCTGTACTTTAGATTAAGTTGTTCATGTTCTTTTTCTATTTTTTTTTAACATGTGGCTTCCACCTGAGCTTTACATCAAGGTTCATGGCAAGATATTTCGCTGTATTCTCATACGGAAATATTTGTTGATTTATGCACACTTCCTTATGATCTATACGTTTACCATATTATTAAAGTCGATATGCTCGGATTTAGTTTCATTAGGCTTTAGGTCGCTAGTGTATAGGAGAAATGGTCTCAATACACTACCTTGAGGTATGCCCGCTTGGATTTTCTTCAATTCAAAATAATCGTCCTCTTGTTTGACTCTGTAGTAGCACTTTGATATGTATGATTCCAGGATTTTCGAGTATTGTACAGGAAAGGATACTTTGAATTTATAGTTCAGTCCCTGATGCCAAACTTTGTCTTTTCTATGATGGGTTTTATTTTTTTCAATAGAAGTTTTTTTTTTAAATAATTTGAACATATTCGGCGGCAATGAAATTTGTCGATATGATGTGGCTTCATGGGATGGCTTTTCAGCTTTGGTGTCATAATAATTTCAGCCACTTTTTATAATAATGGTACATAATGTAAGCTCAAGAATGCATTAAACAGATTAGTTATCTTAAGCAATGCTTTCCTTGGTAGTTCTGTAAGTATATGGCCAGTGATCAGCTCAAAACCAGGAGGTTTTTTTCGGGTTCATGTCATTTTTTATTTCTTTTTTGACTTCACTTACAGTGATGAATGTTGTTTCTATAACTTCTTGTTCAAGAATGTTAGGTAATAAAATTTTGTAATCTACTGTATAAGGTTGAAAAATCTCTTTAAGATGATCAGCTAATTTGGATGCTTCCTGTTCATTATTTTTAGCCCAGTTTACATCCATGTTTTTAATTGTAGGTGTTTGCATTTTTTTTCAGTTTTCTACTAATTGTAGGTGTTTTTCGGATGTAGGCTATCTTCTATTGAAGGATGCGCTTGCAGACTCAGGCGACCTAACATTACCAATTAGGACACTTAAAGTGCTGACACTTTTATCGTCCCCAAGAAGCGTAAACAGTTAGGTGCTAACTCTCCTCATTTTCACCTTCCTCTTCACCATTCTTCACCATTCTTAATGGGATAGCAATTATTTAAAAAAAAAAAAAAAACATTTCCAACTCAATGATGCACTTAATTCCTCACGTCCGCCAAACATCTTTTACAGCAAACCCTCGATTTACGTGGTGTACTTGTAGCCTTCCAAAAAAAAAAAAAATTCAGCCAAAATGTCATTTAATTTTGTGTCACGAAAAGTGCACATATGTATTCGCAAATACGAAAATTTCCTCCGTCCATTTATTTGGTGGACCGAATTACATGTTTTCCTCCCGCCAATCATGAAGGTAAAGCTTATGAGAAAAAAAAAAAAATGAAATTGTGTTGGTAAAGAGTACGAGTATACCTATATCACTTTTCGAAATCCTCTCATTTGCAATGGCACCTGTGGCGTTAAGGCTTACAAGGAAGTTACCACACCATACTGAGAAGCATCGTCAACGAAAGTGTCACCTGTCTACCTTCCGTCCTTTGTAGGGTTGTCTTTATTTTCTTTTTCCACTGCGCCGCTTTGTTTTTTTTTTTTTTTTTTGATTTTATTTTCTTTGGCGAGCAAAGTTGCCCTGCCAGTAAAACCCCCTTACACATCGTTTTTCGCATTTTGTCTCCTTTGGTGCATGGTTACAGTGTAAACGAGTGTCCTGTACAAGAACATTATCCATCAACCCACTGACTTGACACTTTCCCACGAACTACACATTGTGTGAACAGAGAATAGCACTCAAAATGCAAAGAGTAAAAGAGAATTCACAAGAAGAGGATATATATCGATCACAGGGTGATTCTTTTTCCTGTTTTATTACCTTTCGCTTGTTGGACGACAGGCTCTGAAGAATGGATAAAACCAAGCCAATGCCACCCATGAATATCTATCAAACGTGGTCAGAAGTTAATCAACAATTTTATTACCAATAATGTTACGATGTTTTACGGTAATTTTTCGATACGGAAGGGTATCCTGGTAACGGAGAATGTTATGGCCGTCGCTCATAATCGATGCTTTGAATTGACGTTTGAAGTGGATGAGGTTTGTGGTTATGTCATGCAAAGTTCTATTTAACGCAACACTCGTATGATCGGAAGATTGTCAAAAATGCGTTGATTCTTGTTATGGTTCGCGCATTTGTAGCTTTGTCAAATTAAGAAATAAGATAAGTGTTTGTGGTGGAAATGCAGGAGCAAACGCTCTAAAGACAAATTTACCTCACCTAATTCAAACTGCAGGACAAGGGTATATATTTGCATGTTAATCGTCCTTTGGATGGAATGTCCGTATGTTATTAGCGAGATTTTTCAGCTACTTTAGCATAGTTTGTAGTGATAACTATCAGCAGGAACACACAAAGGACTACAAGTTGTTAAACTGGAATTCTAGGAAAAAGAGGAAGTGTTCTACCAGTAATGGATATATATAACTACATAGGTGATGAGCAAATCTTTGAACCTAAGGAACAGCAACGATGTGCCTTATACTTTCAATTATTTATTGGTTTTGCTTGTTTATTGAAGGATTTAATTGAAAACCGTAAACGTGAATGTAGGAAATTCGAATGCTATCTCAGGTCGTAAGAAGTCCTCTTATGAGTTTTACCTAGTACATTCCCCATGATCTCATTGCTACTTCTTACATATTTAGCAACATCTTGAAAGCAACTTGGCCGATACTGTATGTCTCTCATGATGCAAACAAGTTTACTTAAAGAATTGTGAAGCACTAGGTTATCGTCTTCAGGCTACGGCATATCCCTGACGTCTATAAAAAAGAACCGAGAGACAGTTAGTTCATCCAAATTTGAGTGCGAATAGTACCAAGCAATTTTTGTTTTTTAGGAGATAGCTTTGTTGATAAGATGTCGGTTCTTAAACTTGAATCCATCAAATGATATTTACTGACATCAAGCGGCAGCAGATAATATCATAGCTACGACGAGTGTTAGGAGTTCTTTGTCAGACAGTTTCGACTTAATAATTTGGGAAGTAAGTAAGTTTCGAGTATGTGACGGAAGGTTTCTACTTTGTGTAGTGTCTCGTTACTTTGCTATTAAGAAGTCAGCTGGTTTCAGCGAATAAGTCTTCATAGGAAGGTCATTTTAAGCGCCAAATCACTTACCCTTCAGGGTTTTTAAAATACCTCGCCTAGACATTGCCTAGGATGGGTCAATAAGGTGGAATGAACAGAATAAAAATTATGATTCTCAAAGAGCGAAGGCATTTCTTCTTAAGGGTTTGCTAAATGGCACACTTATGATTAAATAACATATTTACATCAGTGCCTTGTTTGGATACTCTGATTTTTATGGTTCTGACTTTTGATCTCTGCAATATATGCACTAAGTGCCGTACAATCACTGTTCTGATGGCAGCTCTCTTGCCCGAATCACTAACTATCTGTCAGATCTTTAATTATCTGACCTTAATCGTTCTAACTAGAGAGGTATAAGTTTCCTTCCACAACATGGCTTCCATCGTTCTCGAACAATTTTTACAAATCTTTGCACAAATATATCGGATAGACCACCATTTCAGAGAAAGATAACTTCGAAGTTTTGGGGGACATCGACATCTTAAATTGGTTGGAGTGGGGAATTTCATGAGTCTCGTCAGGGTTGACAGTATACCATAAACACATTGTAAATGGACTGTCCGTGCTGTAAAGAAATCAAGGTAGCTAGAATAGTGTAATATAGATATGTCTACGATAGATCTTATGATATACGCCTCAGAAAGATGAGGAGGATTTCGACGAGCAATTGGAAAACCAACTTAAGCAACATGTCAAGCATAACTGTGATCGTTCTGGATAGAAAGGAATCTTGGTTGGTGATCAAGTTACGCATTATAGTGATTTTCAAAGTTAAAAAATCTTTGAGGTCTTTGACTATTTCCTTGTACCAGTTTGCTGATTTTTCTAACTTAACTGGTATGACCCTTGTCATTGGCTTTAGCATTTATTTAATGTCAGAACAGTGCGTTGGTAAAATTGTCGACAAAGTTCCTCACTGACCTCTTCTTCATAGTTGCCGCTTAAATATTAGTCCTACAGAGTCTACCCCTTTTAAAGCCCGTTCAACTATTTCCGTTGTCTGATTCATTCCATCAAGTGAAGTGAAGATTAAGCCTTAAGAATGTCATTTTTTTCAACTTTTTGTAAAAGTAGGTGGAGGAATCTTGTAAAGCGAAAATAACTGTTAGATCCTCCAGAATTTTTGTATGTCATACCCACTACACTTAGTTGAAAACTTAATGTCTCATCTCTGGTCTTTTTCTACTCTTGAACTGTTCATCCATGGTAACACCCAAGACTAAATATATAAGAAGAGTACGAGCTTTTGGAGCATTTTAAAGTTTATGGACATGCGAGCTAAAGTATTTATACAACATTTGCCAATGCACGTGGACATAAAAGATTTTAGGTCCACTGTCAAACTTTGCATCCAATTTGACCTAACTGCAATGTCCGTGACGATTTGGTGGTTTCTATTGAAAGATCAGTAAGATGACACAATTTAGGGGTTTCGTATGCAGTGTATCGTTTTTCCACACTAAGATATTACCAGTTAGAAAGTACTATAAGAGGTCGTCAGACTTTACGTACAATATATCGAATTTAGAATCGGATGCGAGCTTTCGAAGAGACCTCCTGAAGAGTAGAATAAATTCAGAATCCACAGGATCCCTTTACCAAGTATTTTACACTGGCATGTCCAGCTAGAAAGTAGTTCTGCAGATCGCCCGTTCTTTGGTGGAACGCAGACCTGTAGTGGCTTCATAAGAGCATCTGAAAATTTCTTAAGACTAATTTGGAGGAACAGTGGAATCTTTACAGACTGAACCAAAAAGAATAGAAGAAGCGAAATTGGATTAAGAAGAATATCTGTTATAAAGACTTCTAGCAAAAGATTGGAGCAGTCACCGAAACTAGTAGTCCTCAAAAGAAGAAAATCAGCGAGACCGGAATCAATCAGGAAATCTGGTGACATCTGGTCGAAAATAGGGAAAATTCTGATGACTTCAAGTTGCCTGGCATATAACCAGTTAAGCTACAAAAAGGTATAGACCAGCTGTTGGAAACTCTGACGAGAATCTTCGCTGTTAGCTTAGCACTGGCATACTGAAAATCGGAAAAGAGGGCTACACGCTCCTCAAGAGCTTCAGACCTATTAGTATGACTTTCTTCATGTTGAAGAGAATGGACGAGTTCCGTTTGTGCAATCCTGCTGGGCGAATGTATCTATGTCTATAGTAGAACATGCCTTCCAAGGCGGAATATTCTGTGAGACTGCGCTTCAAAATCTAGGAGGTAGAACTGAAAACGCACTCAAATAGGAGGAATACGCCACAGGTAATTTCATCGACATTAAGGGTGCATTCAACGGCGCAACTTTTTAAGGAATATGTATATAACTCGGCCGACGACGTAGTTTCCTGGCTACAAGCAATCTGGTAAATAGAACCAGTATTGGGGATAAACATGGGTTGCCCGCAGGATGACTTCCTGTCTTCGCTGCTATGATGTACGTTAGCCGACATACTGCTTAACGCTTCGAATTTTCTGACGTCTATGCTCAGGTAAACCCAGATGATGTAGCTATACTATTTGTAAGATCATGTCTAGTGACAGTCTGCTCTAAAGCGCATGCAGTCCTAAGCGTAATCGATGACTGGTGCACCAAGAATTGGATATTAGTCAATCCTCTCCAAACTGAGAATTTTTCCTTTACGAGAAGAAGATCCATGAAGTACTTAAAGGCACCACCGTCCAGCGAAGATAAGTATTTAGGTATTATCTTGGATAACAAATCTGTCTGGACTAAATATTTATGTTACTTCGAAAGCCTCTACGGACCCATCGGCCTTCTAGCAGTGCAAAGAAGCTGTTAGCAAGATATTGAGCCTGGAGCCGATGGGTTCTTTTGATCTACACAGATATAATAAGGACAATTATATCATATGCGTCGGTAGTCTGATGGAACAAGCTTTCATGAAAATATGTCACTTCTTTTACTAGAGTTCAAAGAACGGTCTGTTTCGGCTGTATGGAGGCTTTCCCCCACTAAACTCTGCTCTAATCGCACTAATGATTCTCCGTCCTCTTGATACTTATATCATTGGCTGTACTTTCAAAGCCATCTCCGTTTAAGGAGAAGTGGTCTTCGCTATAACATGCACTGGATCTTTTATGATCTTGGTAGTTACCTATCATTTGACCAATTCTGGACAAGTCGGGTCTTCACGGTAGACTCCAAAATATTTTTAGGATGTGACGCTGGTGCCAACGTTAAATTTTATTCCTTGTTAGAAGAGCTTGCATCTGTCTTCCAAGGGGAAATATACGCTGGTTGGTTAGTTATCTGCATCTGTGGCCATAGGCAAACTGCGTTTAGAACTTCGGTATACCTCTCACGACAGCCAGGTTAGTTCGAGAATGCAAAACTTCACTTAACGAAGTCGGAATAATGAATTCATTGAGTCTTGACTGGATCCAATACCACAATGGGATCACACGAACGAAGTCCATGATGAACTTGCTAGTCAAGGCCTTGAGAAGTTTAGACTTCCTGGGCTCCCGGCTGTGGTTTTAGGTTGCCGGTAGAACTATCAGCGAATGTTTTTTGACGTTTCTTAGAGGTCAACTGCTTTCCTGCTGACCCTCAGTAGAAAAGAATGCAGATTACTAACTGGCGTTGTATCGAAGGACTACGTTTTTGCTAAGCGCACGAATGTTCTTCAAAGTCTGAGATATTTTTAACAGAAGGAACTGTCGATATGTACAATGGATTTCGATACTGGATACTCTGTTTCGAGTATGCCGAAGAAAAGGACTACAATGAAGCCATTTAAGAATAACCTTCGGGCTTACATGCAGTTATTGACTATTGTCTTGAGTACATTGAACATTATGTACGCATATGAACTAAGGGTACGAGATCTTTGGATTTTTTCTATCTCTCTTCTACCTGCTTTTTGGGGTTTGGCAAAACTGGGTTTTAAAGACAACTGCTGTTATCGTTAACCGTCCGGGAATATGAGTAACTTTACTTTTGTTCGGGGATGCATGGACTAGTCTAGTTGAAATTGGAAAGAGCTTCTTATTCACTCACATAAATCTCGGTCTTATATCTAAAGAAGGGAAGATTTTATAGCTTTTTTTACTAGAGAAACCAGTTTTCCTCATCATCATCAATATCATTCTTAAAGAAGGGTAAAATATAAGGTACTCGGTTGTCCCGCCCTATCGCACCGTACATCAGTGGTGGTGGATTCATATGAAAAGGAAGCTATTTTCGTCTGAGTGATAAGCGACCAATTAAAATACTCAAACGGAAATTATTATCCTCTTACCATTCCAAAGGTAAGAAGCGACATCAGTTCTAAAAGCCGAGAAGCTTCGGCCATTTTAAGCCCACTTGTATCAAGTGTATCTTGGTAATAAAGTTTCCTGACAACTTGATACCTTTCAAGTTTAAAATTTTCACCAGAAAATTATTACATGTACCTAACCCTATCGATTGAAGGTGGTGGAGACAACTCGTATTCGTTTACAAGATTCAAGGACAGGCGAACACGACAAGTTCGCGCCTAAGTCAAAATAATTACATTGTATATCAGGTTAGCGATCTTCTTTCCCTTTCGCTAAGATAGGTGGTTTGTTTCTTATTTTTCGGAAGGTATTCGTAGCTTGAATGAAACTTATTGTCACGCAACAATATCGATAGCATCAGACGTGTCAACTGGCTTCACAACGCTGCACGAGTAGAGAAGTAGCATTCATTCGTAAGAAACTTACGTTTTTTACATGAGCGCACATGCTCATGGTAATCGGAACATGGTAAAACTTCATCTGTGCTACAGTCTCGTATTCGTACTCATACTCGTACTCGTACTCGTACTCGTACTCATAGTCGTTATGAAGCGTTGAACTAATATTTGCATGCACCTCATTGTGAGTTGCCTCTGACTGAGACTACAGAGGCAACATTGATAGACGTTGCCCTTTGAATTCTGTCAACAAACAAAATTTGTAAAATTTCCGCGCTTTTAACCTTCTGCTGCCAACTCTGGCCCCCATTAATCCCATCTCATCGAAACAAAAAAAAAAAAAAAAACAAGAATCATTGAAGCTAGAGTAAAGTTTTGCCTTTGAAGGTTGTGTAAAGCTACCTTTGGGTGGTGGCACACTGCTTCCCAGCACAGTTGTCAGTGGTGCGTTTCTGAAAGAATGGCAGAGAAGGCGTTTCAAAAATTCAGCATTCAGCGCACGTATAGCAAATTAAAGGGTGAAGTTCTACTGCCATTATCGTTGCCTTTGCCGTGGCTGTTGTTGTTGCCGTCACCATTATTTTTGGCGCGCAGATTGAAATGAAATGAAATTTTCGAACAACAATCAAGAAATGATTAAAATCTCGCTAAAACTTTGTTTGGGGTGGCAGTGATAACGGTGAAGGTGGTGGTAACATTGTTCTTTTTGATTGATTTTTGTTTTCACTTCTACTGCGTTGCTAGAGTGAATCCCTTTAATAAGCCGCCATCTGATTGACAGAGGATGCGATGGTTGCCGTTTGGTTGTCGGGGATAAATTATATCTGGTAGGTTGATTGAAGAAAAACATTTCCTAGAATGCCTGTTCCGGGAGATCTGGGGTTTTTGCGGCAATTTTCGGTGGGCGTTGATGGAGAGGACTTTTGATCTATTCATAGTGACAGCTTCGACTTGTCTGACAAGAGAACGACAGCCCGTTCCATGTCTATTGGCTTAAGATAGATGGAGCAAAAGACAGTGGAATCTATCAGGAGGTTAAAGATTTGCAAATCAGTTGCATAGTGTTGCTGAATGGTGTGGTTTTCGCTCCAATAAAGACATTAAATGTTCGCTGCAATAATTGGGAAGTAATACGATTATTTTAAAGACTCAGACTATCTGAGTTTGCAGTAAAGTAGAGCATTTCTAGGGTAAAACGCACGAGCAGAAGCCTCTATGTCCTAATAGATATTTGTTTGTCGCCAAACATCTGGAAAGTATGTTTTGTAAAATAAATCATCCAATGTAGACAAAACTAGATTAAAAACTTCCAAACACTGATGGGCTGGCAGCTGAGCTTTTCAAACGTGACAAGGGACATTTTTCCACGTAACCTAAGAAGAAAATGAACAAAAATAAAAAGGAATGTTCAGATGCATTAGACGCCCTTAAACTTGCCTGTGATAGTGCATACAGTAATGCCATGCTATTATAAGTCATTTGTTCGGATACACAAGATGGAAGTCGGTTAAAACTCTGATGAAAAGATACTCAGAATTATAGGAATGAGGCAGTAAGATGTCAGATATGACTGTAACTGACGGTTGTGACGGTTAAAAGCCGGTAACTTCTGATAATGGGTTTAGAACATAGGTCAACTGAATAATTTCTATTGACAGCTTCCATGAGCTGAGAAGTAAAATAACAAACGAAACTCTCACTAGAAAAATTATGGACTTTCATACTATGTAAAACCGTAGTTAGTTCGATTCTGTGCTATGGTACAAAAGCATGGAATGTTCAATATTGAAACAGACTTAATCTTGTTAGTTAAGGCCTGTAAACCAACTAACGGAGACTAAAGACTATAGATGAAGCACAATGAAATAGATTGGATGATATTAAAATCTGGATATTCTGGATATTTGAACGTTCCGAGGGACCATCACGTTGCTTAGGAGAGGAAATGCCGTGAAATCGTTAGATGTCGTATGATTGTAATTGTAGATAACATCTAGCGTCCTTGCCGACCAAGTGGTTTGTACCTTTGCTCAGTGGCCTACGTTGCCAGAATCTAATCCAAAAATCTAGTGGCAAAGCCCCCAATTAGAGATCAGAGTTACCGCTTTTGTCAGATTTCACCAGAATCATAAAAGGAGGACCAAATCGGCAGGGGGAGCAGAAAAGATGTTCGGAAATTTTACCAAAATGTATTCAGAACACGCTAATTTAACAAGATATAAACTAAACCCTGCAATAACGAACACACAATCAGTGCTGGAGATATAGAGGAACCATTTCCACAGACTGCTAACCTGTGATGATGATGAAGATTTCACCGCTAGGCAGAACGTCTAGCCGAACTCGACTTAATTAAATTCAATAAGGTTGCTTATACTAAAGGCCTTACTGCCGAGCTGCTCAAGGTTGCAGGAGGTAACTTTGTGAAGATCATTTCTGAAATATGGTTTACCAGACGAACCGTTTTGCACCAGCTATACAGGCAATCTCCATAACATTTCTTATTAGATCTTCTCTAACGAAGTATGTAATCGCTTGAAACCTTCTGTCAACCAACAAATTGGTCCCTATCAGAGAGGTTTTATGCCTAGAAAGTCTACAGTCGACCAGATGACAAATCTTGAAATAAACTGTCGAATTCTAAATCGACACACACTAAATATTTATCGATTTTAAGGCCGCCTGTGACATAGCTTGAAAAATTGTATGAAGCCATGTCCGCTTTTGGCATCCTTGCTAAATTGTTCCACCTCCTATGGATGGCGTAACCTCTCTATATCACGAGGTTCGGTGAGATTTTAGGTGTCAACAAGGATTTCAAATAGGGCAATACTTTTTGAAAGGATTTCTTAAACACCGTACTTGAGAGTATAGAAGAAGATCGCAAGTCAATACCAGAGGCACAATCTTTCAAAAGTCTGTACAAGATTGAATGCAGAACATAGCAAGACGTTCGTGAGACATTTGGGAATAGGCAAGTCCAACTTCGAGGTTGTCATGAACTTTGTCTATCTAGGCTTCGCAGACCACCCTAGGGACCATTTAAACAGTAACTCTGCCAATCGCTCCGTTTTTGGCTCCAAATTGAACAGCAAAGATATCAGCGGCAACCAGAATATTGCTTAATAAAACATTAATCGTCCAAGTTCTTCTCGTTGGCAGTGAAGCATGGGCTTTATCAAAATAGGAGTTTAGGGGACGAGATTTAAGTGAAAACTGTTTTGTTTATGCAGCGACCTGGACTTAGCTGTATAGAACCTATTGGCTTGAATGGCTGGAGCCTGTAGAATAAACGAACACCAGAGCTTTAGTTACGAAAGCCTGTTAATTGATTACCGAGGAAAACGCAAGAGAGTAAGACCCGCTAGAGGGGTTTGTGAAATTGAAGAGAAACATCAAGTTGGCAGAGAGTCATGTTGTCTCGGTCCAAAGTCCACTTCGGACTGTAGCTTCACCTGCAGTTAGGTTAGATCTTTTGCGAACTCCATATATAAAAAGGAAGATCTAGTTATTTATCAAACTGGATTAGTTCTACCCAGACAACTTACTTAACTTACAAGGCTGTATCGTTACAGTTCACTTCGACAAAGGCTTTTTCTATCCTAGACTTCATATGCACACGTAGCATTGGGGTAGAGAGTCATGTTTTCTGGTGCCCAGGTCCACTCCGGACTGTAGCTCCACTTGCAGTTATGTAAGAACTTTTGCAAGCTCCGTATATGAAAAGGAAAACCTTGTTATATAACAGACTGGATTAGTTGGACCCGGACAATTTTTACTTACAAGGCTGTATCACTTCAGTTCAGTCCGCTAAAGTTTTTTCGTATCCAAGATGTCATATGTTCATGTAGTGTTAGAATTGCGTATCTTGAATTTATTCAATTATAGTACTTAACTTTAAGAAAATATTCTGAATCGACCTTTGGTCTTTAAAATGCTTGAAAAAGAAGGTTGTAATCGATTAGACATTGTCAATTATCTTATGTATCTTCATTATAGTTAAATTGTTATCTCAATGTTTAAATTGTAGTTTAAAAAACTTCTGTTATTCTGGTGATTACCTGTTTCAATTAAATCTCTTCTACTCACTTGCATTTTCACCTATCCAGTGTATTTGCATATATAATTTGGACCTTACGTCCGGGTGCTTCAACTACTAATACCTCGTTAAGAAGATACAATTTTGATTTAGTTTTTAGCTTTTAGTATGCTGATTCATTGTTTGACTTAAGTGAGCTTCCGCATTTAACATTAAAATACAACTTTGCATGTGCATCTTTAGATTCCCAAATTAGGATTCTGTATATTTAGTTAGAACATTAATACATTGTAAGGTATACGATTTTCTTGAAGTCTCACCTTTGCCTGTGTAAAACGGCAGACGTAAATATCCTTGGCCATCAGAATTAGCTTCAAACTGACAAATAACGATTAAGTTCATCGAGCTTTAATGTTATCTACAACTAAATATTGTACGTTCATTCTAGTTGTAGATCATTAATTACAAATAAAACAATTAGTTGTTAGTTGCTGGTTCGAATATTTTTCCTCATAAATATTTAATCGTTAATCGTTCAGTTCAGTTAAACTAATTTGTTAAGAGAAGTTAGTTGTAAGGTAGAACTGAGGTAATTATAATTCAACCACTGACCTTATTACATCATATAGTTCAGCTGTCAGTTGAAAGGCTATTAAAGTAACTGAGTGCATAAGCTTGGCGCACACAAGGTACAGTATTGGCAGTTTGTCAAAAAAATTTCCAAGATAGACGGGTGATGAAGTCAATCTTAAAAATGACAGCATCTCTTTTGGCTAATAATGTTGCCACTTATTTTCCGCGATTCTTGATAGTATTTACTGGAGTATGGATAGCTAGAATGAAACTCTGATAGCAAGGGGATCAAGTTTCGAAGTTTGTATACCAGATTATATCGCGCATTGCGTAAATATGCTGTAGCCATGAGAGAACTGAAGCTGCAGTATACGGGCTAAGTACCTTCACTTTTTAAAAAATCCAACTGTGCACCAAAGAAGACTTAAATAGATTCAAATAGCCCTGACAACAAGGTTGTGCTAGCTACATGTATAGAGTGATTCATCTTTAAGTTTGAATTTTAATAGGCCTTTTTCGACAAATCACGCATGACTGCTATCAAACTGCTTCATCATTTTTATTTATTATCGTTTGGCAAATTATCACAAAAAGACTCATACCACAGCAGCGTTTTCGAATTGTTCAGCTGTATTACGAAAATCTGCGTTCTGCGAGATATGTTTTTTGTGCGATTCGAGGAACTTATCGTGCGCATAATCGACCTACTGAAACCACTATTGCCAATACCATTCGCAATTTTGAGTCCTAGTTTACATTAGTGGATGATACTCGACCGGTTAGACTACATTCAGCACGTAGTGAAGAGACTATAGCGGCTGTAGCTGAGAGTGTACGCGAGACCGTGACGAATTGATTCGTCATCGTTCTCAGCAGCTTGGCTTGGCGTATTCGACAACTTGGTATATTTTACGTGAGGATTTCGGCCTAAAAGCGTACAAAATTCAACTTGTGCAAGAATTGAAGACATGCGACTTGAATTTGCGTCATATTTTCAGTGAACGGGCTTTGGAAAAACTCAATGAAAATGGATAAGTTAATAAACAAAATTGCCGTATTTGGGCTGATAAGCAACCCGAAGAGTACCAAGAGCTACCATTACATCCATTAAAAACAACGGTATGGTGTGGTTTAAAGGCTGGTGGAATCATTGGTCCATATTTCTTCAAAAATTAGGCAAATCAGAATGTTACCGTCAATGGTAACCGTTATGGACTATGTCCTTCCTGAAATTCAAGCACATGGTCTCGGTGAGCTCTGGTTTTAACAAGAAGGCGCTACGAGCCATATAGCGCGTGAAATAATAGACTTGTTGAGAAATCATTTTAGTGAGCACTTAATTTCACGTTTTGCTACCTTAAATTGGCCGCCTAGATCGTACGATATCACATCTTTGGACTATTTTGTCCAGAGAATATGTAAAGTCTCAAGTCTTCAGGAATAAGCCAGCTACGATTGACGCTTTGGAAGCCAACATTACTTGTGTTATCCGCGAGATACCAGTCGCTATGCTCGAACGAGTAGCCCAAAATTGAATCTTCCGAACAGGCCAAATATTTTATGCCAAGAAGGAACAGAAGGATTAACTTAGTAAAAATCGGCCTTTGTAATCACGTCACTACTGTATCAAAACAGATCTTCTGAAAAAGGGAATAATTCGTGAAGGTGAACGGAATCAGAAGATCACGTACTGTAGTTTCCTCATCAGCAGAACCGATTCATTACTAAGGCAGTCCTTATCTATGCCAGCAACATTTGTGCCAGTTCACTCGAAGAATATTTCACGGTTGTGCTTCAAGTTGTGGATATAAAAATTGGCTCATCTGTGATGGCAGTTATAAGGAACATCGATGGTTCTAAAGTGAACACCGGTACGAGACTTTAGGAGTTAACCGCTCATTTCGAATTAAGTATGTAAAGAGAGTTTTCCAGCTGAAGCAACTTCCATTACCCAAATCGCAGGAATTACTGTTGAAGATCTCCGAAAGGTTAATTGCTGTTAACACGGAGTGCCAGGCAGCTGTTAAGGATTTGAACTTTGCGTTAATTATATTAAAGAATGTAGGAAGCTACATGAATTTTCTAAATGAAATGTCGAGTGTCAATACGATGACCTTAAGCCGGGTACCAAGTAACATGGATTTCCCAGACAACGAGAGGGCTAATGAGTTGATAAGAAATTTGTCAGCGCTCCATACTTTCCAGGCTATTTTCTCTCTTAGAAAGTACAAATTATTATGGTCCGTTCAATCAGTTTAATTTGTCAACGGTACAGCTTACACAATATTGAGCTATGGAACTAAGGAACTGAGGAGCTCCTAATATTTTTGTCATTTTATGGGTTGTTACAAACTAGAAGTCCCTCTTCTTAAGCTCTTATGGGCTACCTTAACGCCTCGTCATATGGGCACAATAAATCTTCTTTCTGTCTCAAGATAGTCGGCGAGTTACATACGTAAGAAATGTGTCACTATCTCTACCAACCATTCTCCAATCTACATTCAATTCATTCAAAATCGGTTCTGCTAGGAATTATTTTGACATATCTAACTTGGAATTTATGTTGGGCATATCTGTGAGTGGTCTTTTTCCTTCAGAAAACAGAAGTCAGGCGCAGAAGGGTCTGCTTAGACGTTGCAGTTATCTACCTGTATCTGAAGGCTCTTAAAACAAAGGAATTTTGCGTTTAAGCATTTATTTTCCGTATATCGATAAAAATTTCCGTGCAGTTGTGGGTTGCGGCAGATAAATCAAACCTTTCTGTATGTTGGTAGCTTTCAAAGTCTCAGATCTATTTCAATTTGATTATTTTTCGTACATCTCTGTCTGGATTTGTCATTTGTCAGTCCCTATTACGGCTGTTTATGTGTTAGGTTTCTCAAAGTCCTCATCCCTAAGTTTGTGTCCATGCCGATATTATTGTGGTCTTTTAGTTGCTTTTTTGCCATAACGTATGGTACACCCTCATAACAGTCTTTGGGCAGTCAAAAATGTAGGAGTCTTTTGTTTTACTAACGAGTCAAGGTTTTGATTGGCTTGCATTTGAGATACCATGCGATGAGTATCATCCTAAAGGAAAGCAAACAGGGGTGAACGGAAAAGTTGTAGAAGTAAACAAAATACCTCCAGTTGCCGTTTACTCGTGGAAGAAGACTTAAGGCTTTATGTGGGATGTGTGACCTAAATGCAAGCAATCATCCTACACTATGGTGTTCTGTAGAACTTAAAAAAGTGCAAGACCCCGATTGCATAAGGACCACCAGCGATCACTCCAGTGCTAGCACTTCAAATTCTGTATCATTGGTTATACATTGACAGTTTTGTCATAAAACCTGACACAAATTTTGTCGTTAGATTGAAACACACTCAGCAATGGAAGAGCTAAATGTGGTAGTCTACTCAGGCTATATAGTATAGCGGCCTTCGCCAATCAACTGACTTTTAACTTAATAAAATTAAATTCAACATAAAGACTTAAATTTGATAATTCTAGAATGAAATGAAGGGAGAAATAATGAAAACAGCGAAGAGCATTGGTGCTAGGCTCTTCTGCAAGGGCCTACTTAAGTCTACCCATGCACTATAACGTGTTCTAAGTCAACATTTCGGCTATTCATGAGGTCGCTCAGTGATCCAATCTGAATCTAATCCCGTCGACGGATATAACAATGAAATCGGTGGTTAAAGACTCTTTTAATGAGAAAACTAAATGGACAGTACACTCTATTGAGTTCCGGAACTCATACTTTTTAGTGAACTGCGCCGATAAAAAAACTGGCAAGACTAGGATTTCAAGAAAGGAGTAGTATTTCTTACTCCCAACAAATGACAGATTCTCAAACCATCTCTAGGGTCAAAATATATTCCTGTACATAGATGGACTCACCGGCATCTCACTATGAGACATTTATATTTACATGGCCAAGCCTACAATATTTCCAAGTCATCAAACCGCTGAATTGAATTGAATTGAATTGAATTGAATTGAGAAACTCGCCAATGTATTTGCAGTTGCAGTGACTGAATATACCTCACAATGATTTCTGCAGGGGCTGCAAGGATGAAAACGAAATCGAATATGTTGGGTATTTTCCTTGCAACTACCCTACCTTAGCACACTTGAGAATGCGTACTAGTACAACTTTTGAGATCTCAGAATTTCTGCTTGACGAATTCGCCAAAAACGATTAAAACTGTTTCAGAAGTGGCCATGACATCGCCTTCCCAGTGGTATTTCATTGAACCTATATCTCATATGAGGGCCGTTCTAACTTAACCAAGCCTATGCATTGAAGCCACAAGGATTATAGTTACAGAGATGTCAATCGTAGGGTTAATACCCACGTTTTACTAGTAGATACTGCTTATATTTTCCTTGTGGTCCTTCTCTGTTAAAAATAAATCTCTCTGCCATAAATCCTCTTTTTCATCAGCTACTCATACTTATACATACATACTTAGGTTAAAGACACTTTAATCTTCTCTGCGTCACATTTCATGCACTTTTTCTGCTACGTTGCGGGAATGTTGAAATTTGGTGTTAGGTACGGACGCAAACTCAATAGTGCTGGACGAAGTTTTTTTTTTTTGATTTAAAAGTTGAACCTCTTAGCTTGTGTGGTGCTTAGTTACAAGGACATGCCATTATACCGTATTCAAATGTGAGAGCCTCCCATTTTTGTGTGCCAAAAATATGAGTATTTTGGCAACTTCAGCACTTGTGTACTCGCAATTACCCCTGGATGGCGCCACAGCATCACGGTGCGTTGCCTTGCAAAATCACCGACATGATTGTTGAAAAGTTTCGTGGAGTTCCTTTCAAGAAACGTGGAACCATCATTAAAATGGAATTTTCTTTATACTCTAAGCCTCTGGTAATGATTGTGTTACGGATATTCAAACTGACTAGAGAATGTCCAAATCATGTTGGCTGAGTAGAAGTTGAATGAGGCGAAGAGACGTGAAGGAGAATTAGAACAGACAACAAGAGGACTACAGAATTAAATATAAGGCAAGGCTGAGAAATGGCTTTGTTATGATAATAATGGTAATTACTATTGCAGTGAAACTTCAAATTAATTTAGAGATATTGGTGTAAAGCGTGTTACACTGGCGTTACTGAGGATTTCAATTTTGAGATACTCTCAGGTTTTTCCTTTTCCGTTTTAGGCTTTTCAATATCTACTTTTTGAATAGAAGGTGTTCTTCGTGCTGGAGATATACCATATATTCCTTTGTAGGATTGTTATATCTTTTGTAGTTAGTAAGGAATAGTGGTAAGGTGGTGGTATTGAATGAACATTTCGCATTCATAATTTTTTATTCATCTGTGTTGAGGATTTGAGATTTGAGATGTATCAAATGTAGGAGGGGACATGGTAGGCTGATTGTATAAGTTAATATTGTACAATGTATATTCGAATATGTACGAAAGAGTATCGCTTATAATTGTATCTGCTCATGGTTCTGTGGTGAATAAGGGAAATCCTTAATACTTATCGATGGAGTGGTTTCTTAGATTTATTCGATTTTCGAGGGATTGAGAGAAGTAAAGTTCCTTGAGATTGTAGATGGCACACGTCGAATTTTCGAAATTGTTCGTGATATGTTTTTGCGTATTTTGGCTACAACTTAGCTGTGGTTTAAATTGGTGTTTATAGCTCCGACATTTAAAACACATGCGATATGTCTTACGTCGATAGCAATATAGTCTAGCTGATAGATGGACAGACAATCTAGAGGCCGCGATGTCCCGCATGGTAGCTGCTTTCATATTTTTACCCACAGAAGTACCTTTTCTATTTTTTCATTAATATTGCTTTATATGATCTTCATATTTACGATATGGCTCTGTAAAAGCAATCTTCTGAAGCGTTATGCTTCTCACCTGTAAAGGTATTCACGCATATGAAGGTAATAATTATGTAAGCCTTTAAGTTGTCAGAATTTGATTCTTGCTGCAGTTTGACTATGAAAACGAATCCAGATTCAAACGTGCACTGCTTTTATTTTTTATAGCAATCACCGTGGGAGATACCACAGGTTTTTATGCTATATTTTTCCAAGCCAAGCGAAGCTTGAATAGCAGTGAGATACATTCTATAGAGATCAAGGACTTCAAGTTTATAAAACTTTGCCTACAACTCTGCCAGAGTTATGAAAAGATGAATCAATCATGTTTGAAGCTGTTCGTTGACCTATTCCTGGGTTTTTCTTGTTTTGCTCTGCTCAAAACACCTCTTACTATGAACATGTAAGGTGCAATCTCTGAAATGGACTTTACAAAAGTAACTCAGTCAGTTAGTCTTTCCCAAAGGGATTTATCTGCTCAGCCGCGGAATTTGTTAATCTGTTGAGCAGAATTTGTGAATGTTTGCCGCAACAAGGAGGTAACGAAAGCAGTTGAGATTATAATACTGTTTCAGTGACTTCACTTTGGATGGCATCTGGGTCTGTTTTGGGGATCAACTGAAATACACTTCCAGGCTTCGATTAAGTTTTTTTTTTCATTTACGTTGCCTCATCGGGTTTGATTCGAAGATCCTTCGGGAGACTGGTGTCCACGGGCTATACATGATTATCTCATTTGCTGTAAGCGCCGGCTTACAGATAAGATATCTTCTGTTAAAAGCACCAAACAGCGTATTTTTTAAAACTTCATTTTCGTTGGCGGGATAGTGCTCTGATATTCAATTCCATTATAAGCTCATCGGTTGACTCTAGTTTTCGGTGCAGCGTCAAGGCAGATAAGTTACTTCTACTTCAAATCCATTAAATTTTCAATTAGAAAATTAGATTCATGTCGGAGGAGTTCCAAAACGGTGATGTAAGAGGGATATCCAATAATAGCCTTGTTTGAGCTCCTTCAACATGGTCGAAGCTCAGATCTTGTGGGGATCTTGCAGCATCTAGCTAGGTTTTCGAAATGGAGATGGCGATGGAGGAGTTACCATTGAACCAACCGGCAGCACTCATGCACTCGTAGTGGGTTACTAGCACTACATATAATCTGACACTCTGACATTTAATGTTAGTAGTTGCGCCATTGGTTAACCAAAACTCCGATTACCTGGAATACTATACATTGTATTCAGATCTTGAAAAATATATGATGATATGTACTATACTATATCTGTTTAGGTGTGGATTTATTATAAGCAGCTCGGCCAAGAATCCGCATTAAGGCATGGGTTATTACGCAAGCCTTCACAAAGATAATAGACGACCTTGCTATGTATTGGTTCTACAAGCTTCAAGACCTATCATATGAGCATTGTCCCAAGTACGAGGTACATAGAACGAGTACATAGCTCATACCGCATCAGTTCTGAAGAAGGACTCGATTCCGCAGCTATGCAGATTATCGACACGTATCCAACATATTAAGATCTACCAAGGGACAGCTCTAGTTTTCTGGTGATAGTCAAGACCTGATCGGAATATTACCTTGTTGTAGCCAAGACTCAATGCAGATTCCCCAGATGCCAGAATAATTAAGAAGTACTGTGAGGAAATTTGACGCCGATTGTTTACAATCTCAATCTTGATCGATCTCCAAAAATCGTCCGAAAAGTCAAATGCCGCACGCAAGCAAGTTATTCGAGATGCCTCACCTGATGATGTATGAGATTTACTGGTCTGATAAAAAGTACCGGCAATTGCATTCAGTGAAGCAAGAGCTACACAAGGCGATGATGCAAAAAACGACGAGAGCTGCTTATGAACTTTTTGAGCAAAGGAGAGATGGAAGTAGAGAAACGCTTGAACGAAGCTTTGGATTGGAACTTCAGCAAAAAAAAAGATTGCTTGGTAGGTTTACCAAAATGTGAATGCTAAACGGAAGCCCGCAGAGATAAGGAAGGAAACATAATATTGTAGTAGAATCACAGCCATTGTTGACAATTTGGAAGGAATTCTTTTGCAGAGTGTTTGATGGCGAAGACGACTAACATGCCGATGTCAGGTAAAATGGAACCCCCAACTTGGATGACGATCAGCAATAAGTACAATTGCACTAAAGACTAAACAAATTTGAAAAGTAGACAGACTACCTTATGACTTATTTAAACCAGTGGTGATTGATTTGGAGGAACGTCACCACAAGCTCATCGGTAATATATATTCCCATGAAAGCATGGTGTGAGGAACCGTAGCATTGGTACTCAAGAAGAGAGATCCACTAAACTGAACTAACTATAGAGAAATCAGTGTACTTTATGTCGCATACAAGATTTTATCAACCATCTACATGAATTCTTGATACCACATAGATATCAAGAAACTAATAGGTCATTGGTTGTAGTTTTGCTATGTAAATCGAGCACTAACTAGATACTCACTTTAAGGCAGATCTGGTAAAAAGCCCAGAAACCAAATTGATGCCTTTTGCCTGCTTATCGATTTTAGGGCCGTCTAAGCAAGCATTAGTGGGGATAACCTATTTTGAGTAAAGTCTAGTTCTGGTAGTCCTTCTAGATTGTGCAGAAGAGATTGCTCGTTGCTCCATTAAAGTTCGTATCGACATAACCAAGACATTTGATGTGACGCGCTATCTTGTGATTCCTCGAAACCATAATTGTAGCATTGCAGTTATGAGAAAAATTCAGCAATAAATCAGAAGCTGCTAAAATGGGTTTAGAGGTAAATAAAAGTGAAGTTAAGTAGCTGCTGTCGATAAGAAAAGACACCGGACACCAACAGCCTGATATAACAGCCAACGAAAGCTTTGAAGTTGTAAAATATTGTGAAATGAGCTCCACTGGAGATTCAAATTACGACACTACTTTAGAGATCAAGCGAAGAGTCACTTTTGTTAGCCGCTGTTCCTTTTTACCAAGAATGCAATTGAGAAATAAGTTCCAGGGACAAGAAGGAATTACAATATGAGACCCTCTTCATCCCAGTCCTACTGAATGCATGAAAATGCCATTAGCTGCTTCGAGAGAAGAGTTTTATATTTGCACAAACTGAATTTAGAAAATACAAGAACGAACTCTATTGGCTATGTAGCGACATTGTCCTTGTCAGAGGAGCTAGAATCCATAGACTTGTCATGTAGAACATGATGAGCAAATGAACACTACAATTCCGGTCCGGAATGCCTTACTGGAGTGACACCGCATTATTGGAAGAGCTAGTCTTGGGTAGTGCAAGAGAGCGCTTAATAAAGAGAGCTTAAGGCCCCACTTAAAATTGTCAAGGATCAATGAACTCCTGCTTAGGTGTCTTAAATCGGTCAACGACTGTGAATGAGATTATGTAAATTTTCAAAATGTTGGTATGAAGAAACAATGGGATCATACGTTCGGTACATTTAAACCCTTCCAGTGGGAAATTTCAGAGCACACCACCGGCAGCACTCCTTAATTACGTGACAATGGAAAATAAGGAAAATCTATACCTAGATTCCAACCGATGATGATGAGATTCTATGGAATCTCTCTAGAGGACTTGGGCGTTTCTCATAACAAAAGGCTGACATGTATATATATAAAGTGGCACTTACAATTGATTTTGAAATTTTAAAATGAAAAACCGTTTGATGTGAATGCCTGATTAAAAATGGATACATGAGAGTAAATCGCAATTATGTTGCAACATTTTGATTAACTCAAACAATAAGGATGACAGTGTGAAGGATTCTTAGTTATCCATCCTTGCAATGAGTTTATACAATTTCTCTTATAATTAAAAATTTCCTTTTTATTTATTTTTAATTTTACCTTTTGATTTCAGTGAAAAATGGAACAATTTGAGCAGCTATTAACGTGTTGCGTGTGCCTGGATCGATATCGTAATCCGAAATTGCTGCCATGTCAGCATTCATTTTGCATGGAGCCATGTATGGAGGGCTTGGTTGACTATGTCCGCAGACAAGTAAGTAAACAAAAGTATTTTCATTAAAAAAAAAAAAAACAAAACAAAGAGTTAAGAGTATTCTTCGTTAATGTGATGATTATCCTTTTTGAGTGCAGGTTGCCAAAGAAGTGGTGGAATTTTATGTCTTTTTTTCCTTCTTGTTCCGCACCATGAAATTGGCAACTTCATTTCGAATGTTTGTCATTTGCAAGAAAGGAGCAATGTTTTTTTGTTCTCTTAATTATAAATAATTGAGTCTACTTGTAATTGATGGCAGCATTAATTTATTTCGTTTCTGCTTTTTTGCAAAGGAGTGAGATAATTGAGCTTCTCTTAACGATTTATTCGTAATAATAAAAGTTCTGTTCTTGTATAGTTGGTGAGAGAAGAGTTTTAGTTGTTGTTTAAATCGTTTATATCCACTGACAATAGAATATGATCAATTACGAGATGATTCAACATAAAGACTGCAATTAACTTTCAAGGCAGTACAGTCTTTTACACAAAAGGAAGCCTGGGTAATTGAATTTCTTCAGATTTATTTAGTCAAAAACCCATTTGTTGGAGAAAAAATTTGCCGGCTAAAAAGAAAATACCTTCATTCTTCATCGCCAGAAACTTCGCCGTAAGCTTAGCGCCTCATTGATTAGTTCACAAGCAATGACTTTTCTATGGTCCGCATTCAAGCCATAGTCTATTCAATAAGCCAGATTTTTGTGGAACTCCAGGTGTATTCGGAGAATATTCATTTTTACAAATAGAAAAATCTGAAATCCAAATATTTCACAGAAAATAACAGAAAAGTAAAAGAGATCCCTAGCTTACTTATAAAGCGCTCCAGTTAGCGCAGTGTTTGAGCAACTGCCTCCAGTTGCACTGCATAGTGGTTGAGGGCCCAGATTTCGTTGTGCGAACCAAAGCCTTTTCAGTTCTGAGTGTTAACATTCACTTGATACGCTGTCCTATCCATTTCAGCTAACGTGCAATTATTCGACCAGGTCGGTTTCACTGTTTTCGTTTACCGGTGGACCGGTATGAAGTGAAGGTTTTTTTTTTTTGTAAAAAGAAAACACTAATTTTTAATGGGAAAGTAAAAAACATTTTATTCAAAGTATTGGTCATTGCTAGCTACACATTTTCCCCATATTTCAGGCAATTTATGGATTCCAGATTTTGTGTTTGAGGCAAAATTTTACAAGTGGTTTTTCGGTTTTCCATCATTCAATTCGTGTGGCACCCATTTTCTAGACTTTTGGATCTTTCCCATAGCTTTTAAACGGTCAGAAATTGTTTGTTTTGCAACATTTAACATTTTTGCCATTTGTTTCCGACTCAAAGTTTCATCTTCATCCAATTTTGTTTGCAATTCGGCGTCTTCAAACTTTTTTAGTGGTCTTCCACGTTCTTCATTTCTCACATCAAATTCGTTATCTCTGAATCGTTGAAACCATCTTTTGCATGTTGCTTCTGATAGAAGATGATCATCATATGCCTCGACGAGCATTCGATGCGACTCTGCAGCACTTTTCTTCAAATGAAAACAAAAAATTAATGCTTTCGTCAAGTCATCATTTTCTGGTACAAAATTCGACATTTTTAACATGATGAAAAAATATGATGTTGTTTGCTCAATGACTTGATGTATACTAAATATGTTTGACAGGTGTCATGCAACCTATCAAGACATTTGTATCTTGACATACCTATACACCTGGTATATATATCTTCCTCATGGGCTACAAGGCTAACAGTTATTCAAAAACCTGACATCGCATCACATATTTCAAACTCAGTTTTACTATCAAAGATTTCGATGAGATTGCTTCCGAGCAGCTAGCGTTCTCTATTTCCATTCTGCACAATTTTACTATGTAGTTTGATAGGAATACCAAACAAGATGCGACATGGCATGTATATGTTTGACTGTTTACCAGATACTAATACTAAATACTAGATACTTAATACTAAACGGGTTCCCGTGAACTGACTCTGCCTTTCGATCCCGAGAACGCTGTTTCCAGTCGCCGAGACTCAGCTCCGCAATAATTTGTAATATTTAAAGCAGATTTTTGGTTTTCCGAACCGTTTGCTGTGGCCAAGCCAGGGTAAGTGAGTTGTTTTGGATTTCCGGACTACATTCATTTAGTTCATAAGGTTCATGGTTGAATATTCTCCTTCATATGTGTTCTTCGCAAACGGGATCAAATATTGGATTCGAAAGTATTCAACATCGACTCTGCTTTCCTACTTACCGACCAAAACTCGGTTCCATAGAGCAGAATTGGTAAGATCAATGTATTGTAGATCATGCATATCGTCTTCTAGGTGATTTGAGCCCAGTTGTTTCGCTGATCTAAAGTAGCAGAGTTCTATTAGGGTTCTGAATTAAGTTTCACCTTATTTACTCCAAGTTCGGCAAGCACTTTAGCTATTTCGAAGCTGCTACTATTAACAATGATTTTTTATCCTTTGTATGTTTTTTGTTTGAATGTACTTTGTTTTTAGTTCGTTTACTCGTTTCGCTTCGTTTATAATTCCTGTAAAAGCTGGAGCGTTGAGAGCCACCATTGATATCGATGCAGTCAGGTGATTGTGAGCAGCTGGATAGATTAATTGAAGATAGTGCCTTCCGTGTTATTAACTGAGCGCTATCTGCTTCAGCTCTGGATTTGAAAAAGTTTCAGTTTAAGTCTTGCGGGGCTGAAATTAAGACAAAAATTTTACAAACTTTCTAAGCTGGTCTCTTGCCTCATCAGTATATTAAATAGTATCGAGTACCCCCGCTGTACGGAATTATATTGGAACATGGATATGCCTTCCATCGCTAAACTGAACAGATTCATATCGAGTTGCGCCTTATAGTCAGTGTTACACACGCGCGTACTGCAGGATTTTCCTCGTGATATTTTTCATCAATTAAATCGACCGCTTCCGCCGGCACGTGTTTCATATCTCGTTGAAATCACAAACGATCGCAAATCGAAGACGATATTCCGAAGCTGTTTTCGACGAAGCGACGTTCAAAATCTGTGTCAGCAGAGACGCGCTTGCTTATAAAGATTTTTCACGTTGGTTCGGAAATGGAATTATTGACTTAGAATTATTCGGATCTGCGTTACTGCTCCTCCATTTCGAGTTTCACTTTAAGTGTATCGTCTCGCATAGTTTACGCGATTCCAGTTTACAATTAGCAGTGTTTTTGCCGTATTGGTCTTGCTTACGCTTATGAGATTCCTGCATTAATTTAGCCCTAGATTTCGAAGTCATTTTGCCGACTCTCAAAACACAAGCAGTGAAACTCTACATCACGAACTAGCTTTCACTTGAATCTGAGAAACAATAGCCAATAAGCTCTAGCCACTGAACGACATGTAATGAAAAAAAAAAAAAAAAACGGTAACGGAAGAACGATGCGCAGATAAAAATGTTGGCCACCAGGGGAAAGACATATCCATGTCAAAAATTCAGTATATCTCCTTGTCAAATCCAGTAGAAATTTGGGTTTGATTCGCTTTGAGGAACTGTTTCTAAATTGCATATTCTACCAAGTGTTTTTCGGCATCATGTGACACAAGATATCGCGATACTGTTTACACAGATTATTAGCGATTTTATCATAGATGGTGAATGCACAGCAGACAGTCTCTCGCAAAGACTTCGAACGTAAAATTTCTTTCTCTGGGCAGTTTGCAACTTTTTCTTGTTTGATATTCGAGCTCTGAATTTGGCTGCAGATTTCTACAATTTTCTCTAGAATTTACCGCATTATCAATATTGCGCACAAATATGATTTACTGGACTTAAAACTTCTGTGATAGAGGCGAGCTAGATCGTTCACAAATGGTTTTAGGTGTTTACGACAGGCAAGATCATATGTGCGATGTTAAGAGAAGTGATTCCTCTATGGTTGGCATTGCATAGAATTTTGTTCCTTAAGGATCAGAAAAATGGTTTCGACCTATTATGCATGCTTTCCTCCGTATAAATTTTGGAAATAATTTGGAATACTATATACTCGCTGTCAAGTCATTTTCTTTTGCGCTTACAAGCTATTATAAGCTCATGTATTGCTATATTTGCTTCATTTTAATCAAGTGGAGGAAGTGGTTGATAGTGAAATTTGGGTCGGTCCGGCCGTTAAAACTCTTCAGAAGGGATTTTTTCAAGTTCGGAGCTCCGACTGTGACTCTATGCATTTCTATATTTCCTTGCTTAACTCTAAATGTTACTGGAGTACTTGGAGTATTTGAACATCTACGAGTATAATACTGAAGAAGTCGATGACAACTTGATCAATTTCATTTACTGTGTCTTGATCAAAGGGTGGACCAGCAAAATCAATAGGCCTGAGTCCAAAACCAGACGTGGTATACATATATATGAGCTTTATGACTTTAGGATTTTCTTCTGTCTTATTTTGGCGTAAACCTAAAACGATTTCAACCAACGATTTCGTTGGTAGCATCTTTTTTTACTTCTGTGCGACATGTCAGGCTAAAGTTGGCGAACTAGGTATTGATGCGGATGAAAACATCGCGTTCGCCAACTTCCCGAAAACTGAAGATTTTTTCCTTTTGTCCGTCGCTTACAACAAATCTGCTTTCAAACAGTCACCGTTCCCTGAACCAAGCACTGTTGTACACATGTGTCACAGTTTTTAATCCCTGTTGTTGTCCAGTCTATCCCATCTCCCCTCTTTCACGTGCACTTATTCGGCTGCATGTGCCCATCCACTTTGGAGATTTGACTTGACTCAACTTCAAATACGTTAAGGTGGCCCATTTAAGGTTTCTGCCATTCAAACATTCAAACATTCATGGTCACAAGTGCAGTCAGGTGTGTTAAGAAAATAATGGGAATTTTTAAATTTCGGGACTTTGGAGAGTCCGATTGTCAAAATATATATACAAGAAGGTTCTGTATTTGCTTTGAATCATAGGGTACAATATATCTGTATCCGTTTCACGGAGTTTGTAACTAGGGATGATGGTGTCATCTACTATCGTTTAAGGACCTGGGATTGAAGCTGGAGGCTACTGACGAATGTGAGGTGCCTTTATAATGGAAATCTGTAAAGGTTACCATTTTATTTAGTGAAATAAATTTAGTAAATAATATACCTCACGGGTTCTGTCTTAGACGTACCGATGAGAAGGGAGTTCACTCGATACACTCTCTAAGTCCTTTTCTGTTTAAAAAGAATTTGTCTTTGGAATAGATCGCAATGGACCTACTGTGATCTATGACTTCGACTGACTTTTCACTCGGGCTCTATTTAAATATCGCCTGATATAAAATATAATAATTCTAGAACTCCAGTTGAAGTTAAAAATGCAAGCAATACGATCAATACTTTTGGAAATAAAGTCGAATTATGCAAGGCGATTCCAAAACTTAACCAGAGTAGTTTCCTTGGCGTCTGCATTTAGCGATTAATTACTGAGGGAACGTGACAGGGCTCTAGTTACTCCCAGAACCCCAGAAAAGTTCCCGGAATTTATTCAGAAAATTTAAAATACAAGTTCATTCATCTAAATTTTTATTGTCCCCTTTAAAGTAATCCCCATCGACTGCAACACATCTATGGCAGCGCTTGATCCAATTCTCGAAACATTTTTTATATTCGGTTTTTGATATGTCCATCAGTGCTTCCTGCGATTTGTCTATTACTTCCTATCGGCTGCTGGAACGCGTTCCCCGTGGTGGTTTTTTAACTCCATTGAACAGAAAGAAGTCACAGGGAGCCAAATCAGGTGAATTCGGTTGCTGTTAGATGATATTTGTTGCATTTTTCGTCAAAAAGTTATGGTACGTTGTCATGGTGCCCACAGTTCTGGTCTCTTTCGGCGAATTGCTTCACGCAAACGTCTCATTACGCCCAAATAATACTCTTCGTTTAGTGTCTGGCCTTCTGGCAAAAATTCATGATATACAACACCATTGTAATCCATGAAAAAATCCATGAAGGGAATGCTCCCTTCTTTTTTGACTGAAAACGACGGGCTTTTTTTTTATCTCGGCTCATTTGGTAAACGCCATTCACTAGCCTGATATCTGGATTGCGTGTCGTTCTAATAAACCAACGTCTTGTCTTCAGTAACGATCCTTTTGATGAATGTGGGATCGGATTCAGCCTCGCAAATCATCCCTTTTCCGACGTCAAATCTGTCTCTTTTTGCATGAAATTGAGGTCTTTGGCACCAACTTTGCTGCTAGACGACGGAAACCCAAATCATTAACAAAAATGTCTTGAACGGATGCAGAGGATGCACAAAAACTCAACACAAAACTCAAATCGGAACAATGGGAGCGCCACACGGTGATGCCACCGGGAACTTTTTGAAGAAGGTGGTATGTTGACAAAGTTGTCAAGATACCAGCGATCTTGTTGAAGAAGAGATCAATTGAATCTCTAGAGATGTAAGTGCAAGGGATCTTATTGGGATGTGTTCCAAGAACAATGCTCCTGAGATTGTTCTTCCTCTTTACCTCTTGCGGAAATCGTTTTGAGGAACACTTTATTGCGGCGCGGGTTGTCCAAGTGTCCCTTGATTATAATTCTGAGTTTGAAGAGAGAATTCTGAGATTTATGATGATGCCCTTTATTAGTTTAGATGTCTCATAGTTGTCTCGATGAATCCATTTATCCATTTATCCATTTAAAATTGACTTTAGAGAAATATCTATATCCAATAAGTGCGGTCTTGTACTACTTAGCCATCTCGTATATTGCAATATCCTTAGTGGATTTTGGATTAAGGCTGCGATAAACTGGTATGTTGGTGGATTGAAGGGTTAGTGTATGCAGAAGTCCTCAGAAAAAACTCGTCAAACGCCATAACAGGTCTTAGAGCTTGTGTGTGAAGTTTGGAAAGATAGAAATAGAGATACTGAGAATGACTTTGTTTGTTCTAATGCTATCTTTTGCCATCCGCTTAAATTAATGCTGAGGTTTGCTTTGGTTTCTGTATGCTGTCTGCCGTAAATAGGCGAGCAACTAGGTTTTTTTGATGAAAATGCAAATTTATTGTGAAAAAAAATGTTGCAAATGAATCATTCAAAATATTGCCCATCGCTAACTATAACATTTTCCCATCTTTCTAGCAGAGCTCGAATACCGTTGCGGTAAAAGTGTTTTTTTTTTTTTGAGGCTATCCACGAATCAAGCCACGAATGGGGTAAGACTTCCCATTTCAGCGTTTTCAGGTAGGTTTTGACGGATTTGGCAACCTTAAGCGGAGCGTTGTCATGCTGTAGAATCACTTTTTCGTGCCTCTCCTCGTATTATGGCTGTTTCTCACTCAGTACTCGGCTCAATCCCGTCAATTGAAGTCGATACCGTTACCGTTCATAATAACTATAATCTGGTCCTCACCAAATACGTGAATATACGGTTGAGCCTAAGGAACCCTAGTTCCTTGTTTTTAAATCATTTCCAATGCATGCAATTGTTGGAAATGGTTTGGCGGGTAACTCTTAATGGTAAAGCAAGCTCTCTTTGCATTTGGCATGGACCCTCATCGAACAATGCCGCGTCTTTGAAGGATTTTGGCCTTGCTTCACGCGGACGGTCGTCAACATCGAAATCACGGTCTTTGAAGCGACGAAACCAATTACGGCACGTTGTTTCACATAGAGTAGCATATCCGTAGAATTTTCAGAGCTCTCGATGAGCCTCAGCCTCCATTTTCTTGGAATGAAATTAGTAAATCAGCACTTCCCTCAACTGATGATTATTTGGCACAAAAGGGCCATATTTCAGTGCATGCGCTTGTCGGTGGTTGGTAGATAAGGTTCAGTATCTCCTATAGTATACTGTCACTATCGCCATCACTCTAATGACCCTGATGATGACAGCATTGGAATTTTTGAAAGACCTTTAGAACACTGGAGCTGCGCCTTCTGTCCGTTGTAGTGTAACCATGATGAGACTTTGTCTTGTCGCTAAGTTGATTAGCCCTAGTTCGATTTTGGACATGTTGTCCAAAAATTTAGATGTTTTTGGTAAATTTTTGTTTAGTGTTTGTAGAAAAAATCTTGAACAAAGTCCGATAGTGCCAGATTGGGAGCTCTAGCACCTAGATGCTGAACAAATTTCAAGTCACCTGGATTCCCAATGTGTCGTTAAAACTGACGTCGCCGTTGACTCCATGAAAAGGATTCATTCACCGACAAGTGATGTAGGCTCAGGATATGACTTTCGTTTGTAGATCCTACTTACAGTCATCTTAACGCGTAAAGGGCTGCTAGAGCTTTTATTTTTTGCTGTCCAGGGGTGCAATGTAACTTGTGTGAAACGATGTGAGGTATCCTTTCTTCTAAAGTAGACAAGTTAGGTTTAAGCTGGACTCACGGTAATGTCACAGCTTCTTATTCGAGAAACCCACGCTAGAGTGGGTTTGTGGATATTTGCCCAAATAATAGTTTCCAATTCTCTAATTTGATGAGAAACTCATTGAGGACTAGTTGAATAAGTGTAGCCCCGTCTGGGTCCTAAATATTTATTGGATTCCCGACTAACTGGATAATTCTCACTGGATAACTTCTTAGTAACCGAAGATGTGCTAAGATTTAATGTATCTTCATTTAGAGTGACGGCTTTCTATGGTCTTTATAAAACCAGAAGCGAAAAACTCTGTAAGATAGCAATCTGTGTAACTACACTATTGCCAAGTACTTAATATGCTAGGCATGTTACAAATATGTGCGCTGTGTCAATATAACTGGTATATGTAAATATAAACGGTCCAAAGGTACTTCACATTACCAATAAGCGGAAAAATCTTGACCCGTAGCAGCAGATTCAAAGGGAAAATTGACCATTTTTGTAGTTTTTAATTTACCTACCCTATATTACATGCATTATCCAATTACTACCAAATTCATTTGAACCATTTAAGCTTATTTGATTTGATCCGAAGTATCCGCTTTAGTATAAAAATAACTTGAGCAGCCACCAGCAAGGAAATACCATCTACATATACTCGTACTTTGAAATTTTACCCAGTTTTCAGTGTTGGTATCTGTTAAGGTAACGTTGTGATATCTACTTTATTTCATTCTCCCAGATACTCCTACCCTCATGGTCAATTAATGTCTTTCCAACATGAAGACCAGAATTTTTTGTGGCAATTTAAGAGGTTTGGTGTTGTAAAGTACTTATGATCCCACAAATTGCTTCATGGACGTTACACCTGCTCTGCTTTCAAGTCAACGCACTTAACCAAATACAAAAACAACATCGTTTATACAGTATGAATAAGAAGGGATGATGCTGGATGACTTTATTGCGAGTTACATAGTCGTTATTGAAACTTCAAAAGAATACCCACACATACGAGATACAAGTACTCTTGACTATTTCAGTTTTACCTTCGTTCTTTAAGAATATTGAGGAATCCCAGCACATGCATCTTAAATTGGTTGAGTTCTACCTATCTCCTGGTTCAGGAATTTAAAAAATTTATTGATGTCACTTTTCTTTTTCCATTTCC
Source organism: Volucella inanis (assembly GCA_907269105.1). Classification (NCBI taxonomy): domain Eukaryota; kingdom Metazoa; phylum Arthropoda; class Insecta; order Diptera; family Syrphidae; genus Volucella; species Volucella inanis. Next base: position 83,757,887 of record OU026155.1, on the reverse strand, counting down.
TTGTGCCTGGTGCTGGGATCTGAGTTCTTAGTCCTGAGTCTTGCATTGAGCGGCCACTTTGTAATCATTGCCGGACCATCTGACAGCTTAACTCTTTTGGCATAGTTTCCATAAGAATCACTTTGCGTACCTCCTCATCTTCTTTCCATGCGCCCTCCCATAAAAGCCAAAGATTCTTTGTATCCCTGAAATTTTTTACTTTTTAAATTCTTCATTTTTCATCTTGGTAAAATGATGAAGCAATAGAAAGACCGAAAAATGTGCATATCTGTTGCACATGCCAGGGAAATTATGATTTAAGACGGTCTTTTCAGTACCAAAGTTCCATCTGTTGAAATGAATTTTCCATGTCCCACTGTCAAAAGGACGAAAGGATGTACATGGGAGTACTCGTACGTACGGCTACGAATGTGAGGCCACGTCGTTTGTATTCATTTGCATTCTGAAAGAAAAACGACTGCTTAGCTGGTAATTGTATGCGAAGTAAAAATATGGAAAACAAATGACCGGGTCGAAAGTTTTTCCTCCTAAATTTCTGATGGCCTCTTATACGGAATTTCTAATTACCGAAATGCAATAGATGCTGAGCTAGATCTTCCGGTGGTTATTGCATTAGACTGAACTTATTACCATGAGAGAGGGTTTCATAGGTTTTTCACGTTATTTTTTCTTTGCCAAAAATATCTGGAGAAAGTTTAAGTAGAAAGTTTGTTATTTGCTCGCTTACAGAAGATGGTGAAAATAGGACTGTCACTGCAGATGCTATAATTCAATTAGGATCAATGGTTCTCATGCAGCATAAATTATTGTACAAGACCAGGTGGAGAACTAGATGCAGAGATGTAATTAGAATTTGAATATGTGATAGAGAATCGCCTGTTTTTGACGTAGTAAGGACATAATTGAGTTTAGTTTTTTTTTTTTTGTTTTTTTGTTTTGCCTCTGTGGAAAGCTTCCTGCCTGACAAAACTAAGAGATGGACTACACAACTCTCACTCATTATTGATAGATTGAATTTGGATGGGGGTAACGCTAACAAACTGATTTGTCAAAGTTCTTTTCTGTCAATAAAAGATGCATATATAGCTGGTGATTTGGGAAGTTAAATATTTGTGCTTTGGGTGGGAGACTGGAAGAAACGTTGTATGGAGCATATTTAAGGCCGTTGTAAAAGCGCTATGTTCAATATACGTGTACCAATAGCACGTATCCCTTTATAAATGCAATGGAAAAGTTCACAAAATTGTGTGAATTCAAAAAAGCAAGAAAATCTATTTTGTCTAAACAAAGTTAATCTCATTATGGGTCATGAGACAGATTTTTATGAATCTGGACCAAAACTGAGAAGACTTTTCAACAAATCAAGGGTTAGTTCACTTTCTCGTATATCCTTTTGGAATGGATTCAAAAACTACTCAAACTAGGGCATTGGTGTCATCAGCTTGAGGAGATATCATGATCATGTATCTTTACGTAACACAAAATTTTTGCAAAATTCAGCTTTATTTATCAATATAGTTGCCTTTGATACACTGATTGAAACGATTTTTTAATCTTTCGATACCAGTTTTGTAGTACGATTTCGGTTTAGCCTCAAAATAGGCCTCTGTTTCGGCGATTACTTCTTCATTGGTCTTAAATCTCTTTCCGACGAGCATTCTTTTGAGGTCTGCGAACAGGAAATAGTCGCTGGGGGCCAAATTTGGAGAATACGGTGGGTTAGAAAGCAATTCGTAGCCGAACTCATTTAATTTTTCCATCGTTTTCATCGACTTGTGACACTTCTTTTCTTTAAATGCGGCCGTTTTTCTGCGATTTCGTCCTTCAAACGCTCCAATAACGCAATGTAATAGTCGCTGTTGATAGTCTGCACCTTTTGGAGATAGTCGATGAAAATTATTCCATGTGTATTCCAAAATACGTATGCCATAACCTTGCCAGCCGACTGTTGAGTTTTTTGTCGTTTTGGATGAGGTTCGCCGCCTGCTCGCCACTCAGCTGACTGCCGACTTGACTCTGGTGTGAAGTGATGGAGCCAATTTCCATCCATTGTCACATACCGACGCAAAAATTCGGCTTTATTGCGGTTGAGCAGCTTTAAACACTCCTCTGAATCATCAATACGTTGTTGTTTTTGGTCGACTGTGAGCAAACGCGGCACCCACTTTGAACAGAGGTTTCGCATGTCCAAATATTCGTGTATGATATATCCAACACGCTCTTTTGACATCCTCAGAGCCTCAGCTATCTCGATCAACTTCAGTTTACGGTCATTCGTAATCATTTTGTGGACTTTTTTGATGTTTTCATTTGACACCTCTCTTTTGGACGTTCACTGCGTGCATCATCTTCGGTGCTTGTATGACCACTTTTAAATTTTTCAATCCACTTGCGAATGCTTTGTTCGGCTGGTGCAGAGTCGGGGTAACACTTATCAAGCCATTTCTTTGCATCGGATGCATTTTTCCCATCAAAAAGCAATGATAAATCAACACACGAAATTACTTTGAAACCATTTTTTTCACAATAACAAAAGTTGCTTCACTCACAACGCTATATCTGGAGAACTAATCGTCCGACAGCTGTCAAATTTATACATGTATCTTTCGAAGGTTGGTACTAACTGAAAATGATGGATTTAATTCAAGTGGTGCCCTCTCTAAGAAACGGCACGGACTTTTTAGCCCGTGTATTATTTAGATAAAAGTGTTTTCTGGGCTTTAATTATTGCATCTCGGATGTACGTATGAAGGTCATCTGACAATCAAAAGCACATAGCGGCTGAATGATCATAAATTGCATCGTATGAGTCCACCAGAAAACGAAAACTCTTCAATGAATCAAAGATAAGCCTTTGGTGGAGCAATAGTCCGGCAGGAATCTGAGCCTCAACCAACAAGCCTTTTCAGATAGCACATGCTCTCGTCATTTACGCTTCCACTTGCGTGTGCCACCTATATAATTCCTATGCTCTGCCACGTCTTGGGGTTAGACTTGAAGTCTCTTCAGGTCGGAGTGAGTTGTGGTTGATGTCCATTCGCTCAACATGGCCCTGCTATCAAACGTTGAATCCGAAAAAGCCAGACTAGACCGATGTCACTGCAGCACCTGTACAGTTTGCGGTTGAACCTCTTTTTCTCAGTAAATGCAAACGGAACCAAAAATCACGCTCTGTATCTTTATCTCCGCTTTCCACAATGTTCAAGGTTTCTTCCGGGATAATAAGGAGCTTTTAAAAGGCCAGTTTGGTCGAACTTTAACTTATATATTGCTATGAATATCTTAACTCTTCTTTGTCCAATTCATACCGCTTGTCAGTAGTATTTTGATCATCATCCCCGTTATACTGGGCCTCTTTTATTAGTTGTCCATATTCATCTTTGTACTCCTCCATTTTTAATTTTTTAGCCATGTCCCTTTTATTCGCTCTAAAAACTTTCAAATGTCATTCTTGCAGTGTTGTTTCACTGTTTTTCCTTTCAAAATTTCTGTACCCGTCCTTTCTTTTCAACTCGTAGAGCTCTGGAGTAGCTCTCGTCCTTCGATGCATGATGTTTGACTGTAATACATTCGGGCGGCGCTTTGAAACCACATCAGAAGCAGCTTCTCTAATGTCTCGTTTGATAACATTCCAATTGATATTTTCTGGTTCGTGTATGGGAGCTAGGATTTTGTGAGAGTTTGAGGGAAACCCCATTGTGAAAAATTATATCGGTCTATTGCGCTTTCTTTTAACTTTTTAACGTTAAATGTTGTTGGTTTTATTTGACTCCGTTGTCCTTGTGAAATCGTATTCGTAGCTTAACCTTTGTCCAGGTAATGGTCCAAGTCACATCCAGTGTGCTTGTAGTGCTTGTAGTGTGATCAGTCTAGTTGACGGTTGATAGGGGATAGCCAAGTCGCTTTATGCGTGTTAAGATGTGTTTTGTCTTCAAATTCAAATTTAAATTTACTGTCATACATAGTGTTCGCCAGGCTGATCCACTCAAAGCTATGTTAACAAGTCCGAGCCTTGTGTTAGGGTATGTGATCGATCCCAGGAGGTGGTAGAATACGTCTTTGAAGCTGTCATGCTCTGAAGGGGCATGAACCCTAATTTGGGATTGATGTATATTGTAATGAGGCGTTCGCCTAAACGCCGAAAGCAGAGGGTCTTTTGCCCAAGTCTCGAACGAATAAAATATCCACATCCAAATAAGCGACGTTTTTCTTTTCTGTAGCAAACGCCGTGGTAAGTGTCATAGTTTTCCATCCGGTTCTGCCCGGCATAGTCCATCGCACTACTTAGACTGTGATTACATCTGCTTTATAGCAATCTAGGATTGCCGCGAGTTGGCCTGCATCTCTATTCCTTGTGCAAAGACGAAATTTGTTGTCCTTAAAATATTTGCTGGGTCGTCTACATACCTGAGGCTGCTGGTGGTCTCTGAACTAGGATTTTCTTTTCCACGGTAATAAATTTACCCATACGTACAATTACCAACCTGGAATTCCAAAAATCGTTCTACAAAGGTTTTGGCTAAAAAGTTCAATGCCAGTAGCCTCGCTGATATTATTAGAACTGCCGTCCTTTGGATTTTTCAAGGCTTTTGCGCTGTCATTTCACTCCATGATCTCGACACAACCATAGAGCTGCTTTTAAATTTGGGCTCCGAAAATCTCGAAGCAGCTCTAAAGGTAGGTATGTACCAAGTATCTCAAACAGACTTGAAACATGGACGATGGTTTTGATCCGTTTATGAAATTATTGATGAAAATGAAAAGTGCAAATCCCTTGTCCCTTACAAACCTCCCGCCAATGACCTCTGTGGGAGATCAATGGTTGTATGCTTCCAGAAAAGTGCCGGCGCTTGTGTCTTCATAAAACGATAACCACCATTTGGAATGTCAGACAGGGGTGACCTTAATACAGATCAAAGGAAGTATACAGATCCTCTTAAAGTGGTTTAGAAATTCTCAAGGTCAAGCTGAAGGTAGAAAGAAGCTCTCCTTTATTGCAACCGATGAGGGCCTTTTAACATTAAACCGATTGATTTTGGGATGGTAGTATGAATAAATACTTCGAGGTTGGGTATAAATATGCTCAAGCACAGAATACTGTGTACCTCAATGATGAAAAACACTGATAATTCTTTGATGGTTTCTCGAAGGGTTAGGGGAAGGTGTAGCTTCCTTAATTCTAGAATCTTTATTTTAGTCTGTCCGTTAGAGAGAAAAGGACTTGAACTGAGTGCTTATTAAACGGATAGCTTGTGCAAAGACTTTTAACCCCAGTTTTCCTCTTAATGATAAAAAAAAACCGATTACCGGCTTGAGTGAAGAAGATGGTAAAAAATTGCCATTCGATGAGTACAAGATTCGCTTATCAATCCTTTTGTTTTGTTGCTATATGATCTGACATACTTACACGAGCTGTTGTTTGGAGCTGTACTTCTCAAAAAGCTCTTTTCCAAATGTTCAGATAGATCTATTAAAAAATTTCTGGACTTCATGAGCTATAGCCAATGTCTTCACTGGGGTCTTGCTGGAGTCGTTAACAGTAAACTCTATATAACTTCTCTACACATCCAAACACGAAGTTGTAATTGCTTTAGTTTTACTTGGTAAGGTATAGATCTAAATGGGGAAATTCAGTTCTTTTAAATCATAAGGAACTGCATAACTCACTTTCGTTGGCGCAGCAGTACTGAGTTGATCTGAGCTTCAACCAATATTTCTCTATTTATTTAGAGTTGCCTTGTGCAAATCGCCTCCAGATGTACACAGCAAGTTAGCTTTACCCTTGAGTGTGCCACCAAAGACGAACTCTTCATTTACTGCGATGTATTTACTGTATATTGGTGAAATGTTAGTCGTTTTCGTCATTTAACAGTCAGCTATGTGGACTATGTTTTCTAATTATACCGCCAAAGATGTTCTCATTACCAATCTGGGATTAAAAATATATCTTAACGTTATGCTTAGGATATTGTTTACTCATTTGGTCAGGGGCTCGTAAAAGCAATCTTTGGAAAAGTCATTCGTTTCTTCTGCCTTGCGTCAGCTTATATCAAGTTTATGTTGGCAATTTCAGATATGGTGCGTATGGATTTGTTTTTCTCTGATGAAAAACCACATTTAAGATTGCCTCCTAGTGGATGCCACAGTTTTTCATTCTTCTATCGTCCGATCTATACAGTCGCAGTTCACTTTGAAGGGAGTATTCTGCTGTTTGTGGGCTGTTAAAAGTCCCAAAGTTCCACCTGCTTAGACTATTCGTCTAAAGATGTTTGTTTTTTAATCTCGGGTTAAAAACTGACTTTTGTCATCGTTGCCATCATCCATCTAGAGAAATTCTCTGCCAAAACGTTTGCCTCCAAGTTAATGGATTGAAGTCTGTTTAGTCCGATCATACATTTGTACTGAGCATTTGAACCAGCCCAAGCAACGCCATATGAATTTTAGCTCCCTGCTTAAGAAGAAGACCGACCATTCAAAGCCTTGGGATGCTTACTGTCTGTGTGACAAGGAATTTCTGTCAGCTTATATATACAAATACATACCTTCCTTCTTTTTCAGTAAGTTGTCGTCCTTTTTTAGATCGTTGGGGTTGTGAGCACTATGCTGTCATGTTAGGTCGCCAAAGATATTTTGTAAGGAGTTTGAGCAGTTGAATATTATACTTCATCGCGGAGGTCATAATATTCTTTCTTAAAAGTATGGAGGTCTTTACGAGCCGGCTTGTAGTAGTAGGACAAGATATTTCAAGAAAATGTATAGATGCACAATATCACTTGAATCACTGGAAAATGTATAAGCGTTTGCTGAAAACCTCAAGTCTTTCCATGTATCCACTTAAATTCATTCATTTATATAAAGAAAATCCTTAGAGCGTACGTAAAAAATCCCCTACAATCTCCACTCCTTAAATGATTTTAAAAACATTTTCGAGTATCATCCCACTGGGGAATGCATATGTAGATATATGCCCTGCATGTCCTTTTTTGATCCCTTCGGCCTGCTAAAGGCTGTCCTCTCCTACGATAGATTCGAGAAGTATTTTGCAGTCTCTTCTCTCAAAGTAAAGTCCTCTTTACTGTCATAAGCGGATGTAGGTATGAATACGGCTGCTTAGTATAGCTTTTGGCCTATTTGTTGCATTATTTGTCACACCTGGTGTATACGAGTATGGAGTTTAAACGAGATGTTCCCAAACTATAGATACGAAAGCAGCATCTTCTTCAGTTGATAACTGAATTACGAACCACCACAGGACTTTGAATACACAGCATTTATTTTATAATGTCAACAAATCCTAACTAATTCCCATGACATTAGTGATATGTCATTCTAAGTTACAACATACAGTAAATGGAAAACACTTTCATCCCGTCAACTTAAGTTCATCAGACTTAATATCTTCCAACAGGGAATAAATTAAACAATTGTTAACGGACTATGGAGGCAATTGAGTTAGTGAAATCTATCTCCAACCCTGCACTAATGCTGCCGTTGTAATTGAAACATTAAAATGCTTGTCATACTAAGCAAATACTGACAATGTGAGTAAACTGGTTAATTTGTTTAATCAATTAATCGATTCAAGACAACAGGCGGTCGTTAGAGTCACATAGAGTGGGCAGTGGTGGTCGCACTTCAAATAATTCATCCCTCTCCGTTAGTAACTTCTGTCATATTATAAGGATACGAGTAAATATTTATTTTTGATTTTTCTTTTATTATATTTTGCAAGTCTCCTTTGTTCGTCATTGTAGCAATGTTCTAAATAACATTAACATTTAGTTTATATCGATTCACTGGCAAAATCCCAAAATGAAAGATTCGGTAATCGTTCTGCGTAAGCTTCTTTGGATTATCGTTTTTTTTTTTTTTATTTTATGTCTTTCACATGGTTGCGAAAACAAAACGTCACAATAATAAATGAAAAAGAATAACAGTGAACAGCGTATGAACCGGAAATACGACCTCCCTAAAATAAAAGAGAAATTATTTATGAACTACAAAGCAACGAAAACTGATGTTTTTAAGCAGTTGCTCAAATTTGAAAAATCATTTTTGATAGATGACGATGAATATGTTTTTATTTGAATTTAATGACCCGCGGGGCTTAGGCGACTTTCGTTTATGGCTATTTTTCGTTTTAAAGTCGTGGTTTTTTCAAGCCGGTAAAATCAGCGCATACAAACAGGGCCTTGCATTCATCAATAAACACATTATGCCTTATGCATCCTTTCTCTATAGAGAAAGGAGACTCTGCACCATCAAATGTGGTTATTGCAGCTTTGGTGGACAATGAATGTTAGGACCAAAATCTGTAACTAATGACGATAATATTGCTAAAGTTTACCAAATGGTTTCAGGAAACCAGAAGACGGAGCGCAAATATTTTCATCGAATTAGTAGCCCGTCACATTCTTAAACAACTATTTTGCAGAGAAAGACGCCACGTACTTTTTGTAAGGGTTGAAGAGATGGAAGAAGTGTGGACTTACAAGGAGGCTATGTAAAAAAAAAGAACTAAATTTTGAGAAAAATAAGCGATTTTTCCATTTCCTCAACGCCGACCGTCATTCTACCTTGCTAATTTTTAAAGACTTGTTGGTTTGACAAATTCTTTTTATCATTTCATAAAGCTTCCGAATATAGACCTTAGAGTAGCGCATCATTATTTTTTCGATCGTGTGCTGCTTATATTGTTTTTTCCTTAGGAAAACCATGTTCTTTACTTTCCAAGTGCTCGTTGAGAACAAGCGGATTTTCTTGGCGAGTTGTTTGACAATATGTGCTTGATTGCTTATTTACTTAGTGTGGCGCTACAGTCTGGGGTGGACCTGTGCTTTAACTATTGTAGCAAGCGCCTCAAGCTGCCTCCAGTTTCGCCCGCTAAGTTGGCTAAAGTCCAACTGCGTGCACCACGTGAGTCGCGGTCTTCCTCTCCTGCGCTATTTCTAGGATTTGGATTGATAGACTTTCCGGACCGGAGCATGGGCTTATAGTATATCGGCTAATATCACTCTTCTCGTTAAAACGAAGTCGAGGTACAGCCGGTACAGTTCATCGTTGTATATCCTCCTGCACTCATCGTCATCGAAAATCACCCAAAGAATTTTCCTCAGCCATTCATTTTTGATAAAGTCCATTCCTCTGCATCATATAGCAAAACTGGTATTATTAAGGTCTTATATAGGATCACAAGCGTTGTTCGAGAGAGCTCTTTGCTATCCAATTGCCAAAGAAGCAGCGATTGGAAAGATTTGTTCTTCGTTTGATCATAGCGCTGGTGTCGTTGTCTGAATTGATAGCAGAGTCTAGGTGGAGAATGTCTTTAACTACCTTAAAGTTATATCTGTTGAGGGGGATGTCCAGTCCGAGACGTTGGCGTTGGGTGTCGTTTCTTGTTAATAGCATATACTTGGTTTTGCTCTTGCTGACCTTTAGACCTATTTTCGCCGCTTCCGCCGCAATACTCGCGAAAGCGCCACTGACATCATGCTGCTTTCTTTCGATTGTGTCATTGGCGTATGCGAGTAATTTGACGGGAATTTTGAAAGATTGTGCCTCTTGTGCTGGCGCGTGAGTTTTCTATTATTCTTTGAAGAATGATGTTAGTATTTAAGCCGTTTATTCGCCCAAAATTGGAATACAATTACCAGCCCCCAGCTGGTCAAGTGTACCTAACACGTCTTTGCATCTGCTAGACAGGATTCAAAACCGTGCGATAAGACTCGTATTGTCTCATGTCTCACTTTGTTCTATCTATCTCCATAAATATCACCAGTAGCATTTCGCTCACTTTCGGACGTATTCCGAAACATGGCGATTCTTTCCTAAGCCGTACTTGAATGCCATGCCTCTACTATAATAACAATATACTATATTGTTTGGTTATGGCAGCAATAATAGTTTATTTATTAACGACTACTTCAAAAAATACACTAGAGCCTTGTTCATGGCGGCAAAAGATTTAAAATAGAAACAAAAATACAAATATGTTATTTATGGTTCAGTAAATCAAACATTTTGTTACAAAAGGCTGATAATGGTAAAGTCGTTGTTATAAGATCTTTTGATTATTTAGCAGTAATTGAAGATTCATTTATATGTTTGCAAATAATAGCCTCAACAACGACTTTACCACTTAAACCATAAAAAATTGTCATGATACTCTCTTTTGTAATTGCAAGGAAGACAAACCTGTTTATATAGTGCATCAAAACATAAGAAGCCTGCGACAGAATTTTGATTCATTAGTATGTAATCTCGAAGGATTTATGAAATTACCTGACATTATATTCGTGTCTGAGATTTGGATATATTCTTTTGAAAAGGATGACTACAAACTTCCCTACTATGCCTTTTATCCTAACACTAATGATTCTTATGGAGGGGGGAGATTCCAAAATGTGCTCCTGGAAACTGGAAATGTTTTTAAATGAATTCTCCGTCTTTTTAAGCAAAGAAAAAGCTTCTAATCTCATTATCCTTGGTGATCTTAACATAGATATCCTCTGTACCAATGTTACAGTAGGCTCGTACGAATCTATATTGGCTGAGCATGGGTAAGTATCTTTTATTAACGAACCAACTAGACCTATAGCAAATACTTGTCTTGACCATGTTTTTAGTCGCTGATCTGAATTTTGATCTTCAAATCACCGATCCTTGTATGACAGGGTTAATCTTTAATAGCTTAAAAAGCAACACTATTTCTAACTCTGCTAACAAAAAATTCACAAAAGTTAACTATGGCATATTAAATGGAAAACTATTGAGAGAAAACTCTCAATATGATGTGCCTAGCTTATGAATCGTTTTTTAAAACTCTAAAAAAACACTTTAATAGCTCTAGCGTTTCTATAGACCAATGTAAATCAGTAGTTAAACTCAAACCCTGAATGAATGATTCACAAATTAAGTTGAAACCTAAGCTACGTAGTAAAACCTACAAACACCCACTTAATCTTTCCTTAAAAAGTCGTTATACACATTTGTGTCAAAAAATTAATCAACAAATTAAAAGATGTCGTAACAAATTCTTTGAAAACAAAGTAAGATGTGTACAAGGGAATCTTAGAAAGGAATGGGAAGCTGTAAACTGCATAACTAATCGAAAACCTAAAAACTATAACGAATCTATAACACTGAAGAATGGAGATGTAAACGTTATTGTCGCAGACATGTTTAATCAATACCTTATCTCTGTTGCGCAGACGTTTTCTTAATGTGATCCTTCTACGTCCTGTAGAGCTTGCCCAGAAACTCAATATTTAGACAGCTCATTTTCCAGAAACAGCTTCGTTTTAAAGCCCATTTCGGGATATGAACTACTAAAAATAATTCACTTTCTTAAAACTTCTAATTCTAGCGGTGAAGATGGTATTTCTAGTTCAGTATTAAAAAAAATCGCATTTAACGTAATATAAAACATCTATCACGTTAAATGCCTTTATAATTTAAGCATTTTTACAGGAACCTTTCCTGAACTGTTAAAAAAAGCCAATGTGATTCCTATTTTCCAAAAGATTAATAGAAAAGACAAAATGAATTACAGACCTATTTCTTGCTCTCTGTGATATCCAAAATTTTTGAGAAAGTCGTGAAATATAGAGTTGTGAAATATCTCAACAAGATTAACTTTTTTAGTGAAAATCAATTTGGTTTTAGAGAAAACCATTCCACCGAAGACGCCCTTCTGGACTTTTGCCAATATATTTACAAGGGGATTGATGATAAAAAATCGTGCGCCTTCGATTGGTAGATCACAAAATTCTTTTGGGTAAATCGTATCGGGTAGGTTGTCGAGACTTTATTGCAAATTGGTTTACATCGTATCTTGAGAACAGATTGCAAAAAATAAAAATCGGGGTAACTCTTGGAGGTTCCAAAATTATTAACCTCGGGTTTCCACAAGGTTCGGTACTTGGTCCCTTACTGTTTCTTGTATATGTCAATTCAATCTTCAGCCTTCCATTTGTCGGTAAGCTGAAGGCTTTTGCTGATGACTTTGCGTCAAGATGTCCACTTGTTAAGACTCTGGTTTGCGCAACACAAGTTAATAGTAAGCAGTAAGACAAAGCTCATGTTCCTTAGCCTTACCGATAAAGTTTCCCCGGCAATTAACACAGTTACCTATGTAACTGTGGCTATAACATGTTATACAATGAAGAGTTTGGTTTTAGTGTTAACTGCTTCAAAATTGAAATAGTTAAGAACTATAAGTACTCAGGTGTTATAATTGATTAAAATCTGAATTGGTGCGATCACATTTATATCTTAAAGCAATACCTGCTATCCACTCTGCGAAGCTTCTATTGGCTAAATAAGTACTGCTCTACGAGATTGTCGAGATTGTTAAAAAATATCTATTTTGGTATGTTCCACTCTAGATTACAGTATGGTATTAACTGCTTGGGTGGTAGTACTGCTAACAAAATCCAAGAACTAAAATATGTTATGCGTTTTGATTAGCCAATACCTTAGCCTTTTTTAATAAACTAAACTCTCTGCCTGTAAGACATTTGTATTACTACAAAGTTCTCAAAACTTTTTTTTATTAGAGGTGGTTACTTGCTAAGTCCCATATATGAAACCTACAACCTTCGAAGCAATAGCAGTTCCCATGTCAGCATCATACATTTTCGTACCTCTAGTTTAAAAAATTCTGTTGCGCATCTTTACTTAAACTAATACAACTTTTTAAAGCATTTTAATAATTGTATAATCATAATTGTTATCTACTTTCGGTTTGTCGCCTTCTTTAAATTTAAATTTAATTCTTTTTCATATCTAATGAAATTGTCTTGAATTCAATTTCATGAATACTTAACATATGCCTTAGTGTCACCCCACACTGAATTATTTTAAATAATGGGACACTTATCGCTATTAAATATATAATTGTCTCTAACTATTCTGTTAATTTATTGTAAATATGGGTGAAAAGTCCGTGCCGTTTCTAAGAGAGGGCACCACTTGAATTAAAATAAAAATTAAAAGATACGTCCGACAGCTGTCGGACGATTAGTTCTCGAGATACAGCGTTGTGAGTGAAGCAACTTTTGTTATTGTGAAAAAAATGGATTCAAAGCAATTTCGTGTGTTGATTTATCATTGCTTTTTGATGGGAAAAAATGCAGCCGATGCAAAGAAGTGGCTTGATAAGTATTACCCGGATTCTGCACCAGCCGAACGAACCATTCGCAAGTGGATTGAAAAATTGAAAAGTGGTCATACAAGCACCGAAGATGATGCACGCAGTGGACGTCCAAAAGAGGCTGTTTCAGATGAAAACATCAAAAAAGTCCACAAAATGATTACGAATGACCGTAAAGTGAAGTTGATCGAGATAGCTGAGGCTCTGAAGATATCAAAAGAGCGTTTTGGATATATAAAACACGAATATTTGGACATGCGAAAGCTCTGTTCAAAGTGGGTGCCGCGTTTGCTCACAGTCGACCAAAAACAACAACGTTTTGATGATTCAGAGGAGTGTTTAAAGCTGTTCAACCGCAATAAAGCCGAATTTTTGCTTCGTATGTGGCAATGGATAAAACTTGGCTCCATCACTTCACACCAGAGTCAAGTCGGCAGTCAGCTGAGTGGCGAGCAGGCGACGAACCTCGTCCAAAACGACCAAAAACTCAACAGTCGGCTGGCAAGGTTATGGCATCCGTGTTTTGGGATACACATGGAATAATTTTCATCGACTATCTCCAAAAGGGGCAGACTCTCAACAGCGACTATTACATTGCGTTGTTAGAGCGTTTGAAGGACGAAATCGCGGAAAAACGGCCACATTTGAAGAAAAAGAAAGTGCTGTTTCATCAAGACAATGCACCTTGTCACAAGTCGATGAAAACGATGGCAAAATTGAATGAATTCGGCTACGAATTGCTTCCCCTCCCACCGTATTCTTCAGATGTTGCCCCCAGCTACTATTTCCTGTTCGCAGACCTCAAAAGAATGCTCACGAGAAAGAGATTTAAGACGGATGAAGAAGTAATCGCCGAAACAGAGGCCCATTTTGAGGCTAAATCGAAATCATACTACAAAATTGGTATCGAGAGGTTGAAAAATCGTTTCAATCAGTGTATCGCCCTCGAAGGCAACTATATTGATAAAGCTGAATTTTTCAAAAATTTTGTGTTTTACTATAAAACGGCACTGAGTTTTCAGCCCATGTGTTAGCAATATTATATGGAGTCTTGAGAATAAAGAATGAATAAAAAAATAAAAAAAAAAAAAAATAACAAAATATCATTCCATGATATTTTCTCCACCATCATTCACCACAAGCTCTCAAGGAGAACTGATGCAATTAATTCAGCATTTGACAATATCGAGTGACAATTACATCTGTGCTTGGGGGACATTAAAAGAAAGATATGACAATGAGAGAAAATTTGTCTCTATGCATATTGATAAAATGCTTATGGCTGGTCATTAAGGTAACCAGTCAACAGCTAATTCAATTAAGGCAATCCAAGCAGAAGCATTACAAGGGCGGAGAAGATATCAAACAAGCATCACGTAATATCTATATCTCCACAAAATAAATTGTGCCTTTTGTCAAGGGGAACACGATATTAATTCATGCCGCAAGTTTATGAACTGGAAACATAAGGGAAGCAAAACTCTGCATAAACTGCTTGCGACATGATAAGCAAACTTCTTGCATGAGCAAAAATACATGCAAGCACTGTAATAAAAAGCATCATTCACTACTACATTTGGACAAAGTTGAAAGATGGCAAACAGAACATTCAAGAGCTGATCGGCAAATCCAGACAAGTTTTGACCACCAGAATCAAAATGTATTATAAAAGCAAATAGTTGACGCAGTAGATTATTAAGAGCGCTCATCGATCCCGGTTCTCAAGTAACACTAGTCACTGAAGAAGTAGCATAGTCGCTACAATTAAAGAAGGAGAGGGTGTTTGTAGAAGTAAGCGGACTAGGAGCAACAGATGCGGGCGTCGCACATAGCAGAGTGGAGTTCATGATACTCCCACGATTTCAATCCAATTTCTACATTCAAGTGCAGGCGCTAGTGTTACCAAAACTCATCCGGCTATTACCAGCTGAGGAAACTGAAAAAATAGTAACACATCAATTCAAGAGCAGATTCAACGCCCCCGGTCGAATCGACATGATTATTGGAGCCGACATTTATGGTGACACTATGCTGAACGGAGTACGTAAAGGCTTTAAAAACTATCCAATAGCGCAGAAATCAAGCTTTGGTTCTCTCTTAACAAGTCGTATCTCTACAATCAAGAGTTTTGATGATAGAAAAAACACAGGGATAATTGTCAAGATGATGATAGAAAAACAACTCGAACAATTTTAGGAGTTAGAAGAAGGTAAGCAAGATCTACAAACACCAGACAATCAAAGATGTCAAGTAATCTATGAGTCGACATATTATTGAGACGCAAATTGGCGATATAATGCTCACATACCATTCAGAGAAGAATTAGTAGAGGACAATTTAGGAGAATCAAGGTATAGACATAGAAGCTAGACTGCTTCAACTTGAAAGACGATTTAATGCCGATGAAAAAATACGAAGAGAATAGATCAGCTTCATTTAGGAGTTCATTGATTTTGGACACATAGTTGAAGTAGGTCCAGGTGACAAACAGCACCACGCTGTGCACAAACTAGATAGTACAATCACAAAATATCGCGTTGTTTTTGATGGATCTGCAAAGACCTCAATCGGCCTACGTCTAAACAAATTGATGTTAGGCTTCAAGAAGATCTTACAACAATTATACTACAATGGCGACAACATAAATATGTCTTTTCGGCGAATATCGAAAAAATTTACCACCATTTAAGAATCTGCAGCAATCATAAAGATAACCAACGGATAGTATGGTGGAATTCTGCAACCGGTGAAATGAAACATTATAAGCTTACAACAGTCACAACAGCAGTCAAAACACTTCAACAACTAGCCATTGATGAGAATGAGCATCAGAGATTGTGAGAAATGATTTCTATGTCGATGATGTGATGTCTGGGAGAGAAACTTTAACCGATTGTAGACGGGCACAATCTCAACTAGTTGCCATGCTAAAGGAAGCTGGATTTAACCTCAGGAAATGATCCAGTACCAACACCAAGTTACTTATCGATATATTACAAGAAGCACAGTATCAGCATGATATTAACATAAATAAAGAAGGGACGATCAAGACGTTCGGCATCCACTGGTGTCCATCAACTGACACCTTCCAATTCAATGTAACAATCAGTGATGATGAGCAAATATTACCAACCAAGCGCAACACGCTGCCGCTGTGCTTGGTTTGGCTAGTACCTGTTCCTATCTAACCTCAACTGGGATGATCCACTTACAGATGAATTAGAAAACAATTGGTTCACCTTTAAGAATAACCTGGTAGCAGTTGAAGACATAAGGATTCCTAGATGGATAGGAACCAATAAATTGCAGAAAATGGAATTGCATGGGTTGCAACAGTTGTATATTCAAGAATAATACCACAAAATGGGACATTAAGATGCACTCTGTTAACAGCCAAAACTATGGTGGCACCCATCAAAAAGAAAATCACGCTTAAGAGCCCATTTACTGTCACAGGTACTCAAGAAACTAAACCGAATATTTGGGTGGCAAGTAGATATCGTATTCGCATGGACAGACTCCACGTTGAAACCGTTGTACGTCAAGTAATTTACAAGTATGTACGATTTCACCGATTCAATGCAGCTACTATAGGCCAAATAATGGGCATCTTACCAACATCCAGAGTAACACCTTCCAGACCATTTACTCATACGGGAATCGACTATGCTGGTCCCATCCATATTCTTTTATCTAAAGGGCAAGGAAATCGGAAGTCAAAGGGATACATAGCAGTATTGGTATGCCTAGGAACTAAGGCTATTCATATCGAGTTAACATAGTTAGCGACCTTACTTCAGAAGCATTTCTAGCTGCTCTTAGGCGATTCATCTCAAGGCGAGGAATGTGTTCACACATTTATAGCGATTGTGAAACAACATTTGTGGGAGCCAGCAAGGGAATAACATCACTAATGAGGCTCACCTTCAAGCAGTCACAAAAGGAAATTTTAGCTAGACTTGCGTTAGACGGCATAGACTGGCACTTCATTTCACCAGCTTCATCAGGCAGGCGGAAAATCTATAAAATACGATCTAAAGAGGATAGTCGGTGACATGACTCTTACATTTGAAGAAATATAAACACTTAAACTCTCACCCACTCATCTCGGTGGCAAAAGACGTCGATGGTAATCCAATAATTACGCCAGGTCACTTTCTTATTGGATCTTCAATCAACGCTTTGCCAAAACCAATAATCGATCAAAGCAGAAATCTCCGTTTCCGATAGCTATTGATCCAAAAGATGACCCAAAATTGTTGGACGATCTGGTCAACAGAGTACCTTTCCCATCTTCAACAGCGTTCTAAATAGAAACGAATGGAATCCAATATCCATTAAGGAGATATTGTACTGCTTAAGGATAACCATCTGCCACCAACTAAGTGGATGTTAGGAAAGATTTCAGACGTATATCCGGGAAAAGACAAAGAAGTTCGTGCTGAAACTGTTTTAGTAATGACAAAAATGCCCTCTACAAATCGAAGACAATTCGAATATCGCTCCAGAATATCGCTCCAGAATACTTCTTACAAAACCAACGCACTCGTACATCGATTTTCCCACTTCTTTAATCCTTTTTTTATTTCGCTTGCATGTATGCATATGCCTCGCCCATGTGTTTGGTTCTCGTACTTCCCAGTTCTACTGCTTAAATGTACTGCAACTATTGATGGTTTCACTCAATTTTCTTCGTACATCAACGTAAAGTGCGTCGAGTATCTTCCAGAAAACTATCATATTCACGCTCGTTGAGGCATAGTAGCTGGTGGAGTAGATAATTTTACCCCTAGATTTAGCGTAGACAAAATTTGGCGCTTATCACTTTTCGTATTTTATATTTTTCACATTTCGCACTTTTGTCTTTTTTTCACATTTTGGCTTTGTCTTTTTCCTCTACAGCTGGCTGAGTAAGTAGTGCTCGTACGGGTTCGTATTTGTAAAGGGTAATTCAAATGAATTTCATCTGTACTAAGCTATATCCCTAACTTTGGTAGATTTCGGCTGTGTGGTGCACTTTTATGCATATCATATTTATCTCAGCTGGGCAGGCATGTTCCTGTGCAGGCCTTTTCCTTTTGACATGCGAGGTGGTCAATGCACTTGAAACAACTTGTATGGTAAGTGTGATGTACTCCTATACTTTGCACTTACATCATCTGATCTTCATCAGCTATGAGGTTCATTAGAAGGCCAAGACAAAACCGAAAGACTAGAAATGATTTATTCTATAAATTCAATTTTGGGACTTGTTGAGAAAATTGAACCTCTGCGAAAAAACTCGGGGCATGAACATGTTGTCAGGGATTCATCCAAACTCAGGCTTACTGCCAGAAGGAGCCTCGCTGTGTGAAATGCGCCGCAAAACATCTGACGCGAGAGTGCAGTGCCGCGAAAGAGTCCCCAGCGATATGCATCAACCGCAGGGGAAAACATCCAGCCAACTATTGAGGCTACAAAGTAGCGAACGAGTTTTCAAAAGGACGGGATCAATCCAAAACGATGTGTTCTTAAAACGTAGGGCTGGCGAGTACGAGAAATCATAACAGCGGTCCAACCCCAAGCCTTTAAAGAAGGCAAAGATAGTAAACGACGTGATGGCCGCTAAAACTTACTCGAAAATAGCGGTGCGAGCAAATACGACCAACTGTGAATTACCTGATCCTGCCTCAAATGTGTTCTCAGTAATCCTCGAGAGACTAGAAGAACTGATTAAAACAAATTACATAATAGTCGAACGGCTTCTCAATTTCGAAGCAGATCTGTGTAACTAATCATGACAAAGAAGCTCAATATTCTTGTGTGGAATGCCAACGGCCCACGGAAATAGCTTGATGAACTAAATATTTTTGTTCAGGAAAAAGCTGTTGATATACTCGTATGTTTAATTTCTAAAACTCACCTGAATTCACCGAATTCATTGACCCATTTAACTCTCTTGGACCAATCTTAATTAATGGTGGCGACCTTAATGCGAAGCACACCTTTTGAGGCTCAAGATGTATTTCACAATGGAATGTGGTTGGTAATTTTACTCAACAGGCAGACCGACGTACTGGCCCTCGGATGTCGTCAAAACACACGATTTGATAGACTTCGTTATAGGAAAAGGAGTAAACGCTAGTTACGTCAAAGTTGAAGAAATCTTCGAACTTTCCTTCGATCATTCTCCAATTATCCTTTCATTGTGCGAATCCGTGGTTAAGAAACAAAGACCACACAAATTATCCAACAAAAAAAAAAAACTCACTGAGAAGATTTCCGAATAGAGGTTGTCGAAAATGCTAAGTTAAAAGTACCGCTTAGAACGCCGTATCAGCTTGAAAAAGAAGTTGAACGGTTTGTTGAAGTCATACAGCAGGCAGCCTGGAATGATACTTCACGCGAATTGAACAAAGTTGCCAGTATCGGCATAAAATACCCGCCGTTAAAGTCTTAGAAAGCCCTAAATACACGTGGTGCCAATAAAAAGAAACCAGGAAGACTGAGCGAAAGAAGATAAAGAAAAAACTAATGTTTTCGCCGATCATCTTGCAGAAACCTTCAAACCATTCGACGGGAAAGTTCTTCCAGAGAATTTCAATACGCTAGACGTGACGACGAACCTTCCAATAGAAAAGGCTGCGCTTAGGAAACTTAGACAAGTTATAGACACGCTTAAACCCAATAAAACCCCCGGATATGACTTAATTACGGGAGAGATACTCAAAGCGCTACTGAAAAAAGGTCTGCTAAAGCTGCTCTATCTTATAAATGCCACCATAAGACTAGAGCATGTGCCGCATCAGTGGAAAGTTGCCGAATTTATTATGGTTCCGAAACCCGGTAAATCGCTGACTGAAGTCAAGTCATACAGACCAATATCGCTCCTCCCGATCATATCGAAGCTATTCGAGCGAATCTAACTTAATCGTCTTAAGTCGATTATTGACACAAATCGCCTCTTGCTCGATCATCAATTTGGTTTTAGAAGCCAAAACTCGATTGTTGACCAAGTGCATCGAATAACTAGCTAGTCTGTTCAAGAGCATTCCTTGCCGCTTCGCAAGCTTTTGATAAGGTATGGCACTAGGGCCTGAAATATAAACTTCGACAAGTCCTACCCGAGTAAATGACTCATACCTGAAGTTCATATCTTGATGACTGATTCTTCCATACCAGACAAGGAAACGAATATTCCAATTTTTAGACAATAAAGGCGGGGGTGCCGTAAGGAAGTGCACTTGGCCCTATGCTATATTTACTTTTTACCCGCAACTGTGCTAGCCATATTTTCTGATGTCACTGCCATTTTGGCGACAGTTAAAACCGTTTAAGAAACAACTGCTAAGTTACAACACGCCCTTACACGGATTAACAATTGGACAAAGACTTGGCGAATCACGCTTAATGAAAACAAGTCTGTCCATGTGAACTTCACTCTCAAGGAAACTAACAATCTACTTGTATTTATCAATGCAGTAAAAATTCATTTTGCGAACGAGGCCAAATATCTTGGTATGACACTCGACGCTTAACTTTAATGGAGAGCACACTTTAAGAAAAAGCGTGAAGATCTTGAGATTAAGTATACCTAGAGACATGTACTGGCTTCTTGGAAAGTATTCCAAGCTCAGTTTAGAAAACAAATTGCTGCTATATAAGCAAGTGCTATACAGTGGTATACAGTTTTGGCGTTGTACCAAAACTAGTAACGTTAAAGTCTTACTGACATTCCAAAACAAAGTTTTCCGAGGATTTGTTAATGCATAGTGGTACATTATAAACGATGATATCCACAGAGACGTAGCAGTCGATAACGTTCAGAACGAAATTAAAATGTTTGCGCGAAAACACAAAAATCGACTATAAGGACATACGAATATTTCTGTTCAACAGATCCTTGACGAGACAAATTTATTGCCCAGTTTGAAAAGGACTAAGACTCTCGATCTAGCGCGGTGATCAGCAGCGCTTAATTTTTAAAGTACGAAGGAAACTTCAATGGAAAATCGTCAGCAAAATATTTTATCAAAGCTAAATAAAACGCGAAAGACGAACTGCTTGTTGCGTGTGAACTCAGTCGTAGTCTGTATAAGAGAGTGACAAAGAATCTCGCACTTCTTTAAGCACAGGGCTTATAGTGTCTATGAAGATTTCTTATAGGGCTAGTGCTACATCCCTTATCACTTTCATGAACGTTATAGCATTATTGACCTAAATACATGCGTGCTCTTGAGTCGTTGCTTCATCAAAGTCACGTATCTTGACTGATGCTTTTTGGCACAGTGCTTTCAAGCTAGGTTGTCCCTTCCAGATTTGAGTTTGTTAGGTATTAATTGAAAAGGTTGGTGAATACTCAGGTTCCTGAAAAAGTTCGTAACTGTAAGGCTCCATCTGGGAAAATCTTTCTCTACGAATTTTATCTAATCGCACTTCAACTTATTTCTTTGAAATTGAGTAGAGTCTATTGGCGCATACCAAATTGTGATCACAAATTCTTTATCAAGGCCAATCAAGATGAAAGATTCTTTGAGACAGATTGAATATCAAATTTTTAGTTCGGTGTTTTGGAAACTGATTTTGAGAACTCGACAAATGGCTAGATTAAGACGTTCTGTTACTCCCACACTAAATATAATTTTATAGCAAAATTTTTCAAATTTTTATTCAACCACTAGTTTGTAAATAATTTTAAATAGATGTTGTTCTAATTTTTACTTCTATTTATAGGTTAAATGCCCAGAATGTCGGGCCGAACATCGTATACCATATCAAGGCGTACAGGCGTTTCCCACAAATGTCACCTTGCAACGCTTCCTGGAGTTACACATCGAAATCACTGGGGAGCTGCCGGATCCGACATCTGGTAATTATTTCGTCCCCTCAAAATTAATTGAAAATGCCATTTTGGTGCTTTCCTTCTAATTAAATTTGCTTTATCAACACAATATTGTTATACGTAGGCTATATGTCCTTACGCCTTTACACCCTTGTCCTACTTGTTTACATCATGGCACAAATAGTGAGTTTAGATCGTTCGCCTGGAGCATGAATCTTGTAATAATGTGTGTTCGGATGCATTCTACCATAAATGATTGAGTTATGAATCCAACCAATAAGATGGTGCTTGGCAACGCTCTGATTATCGGTTTAAGGATAACTTGGAATGGTGTTTTTTTTTTTTTTTTTTTTTTTTTTTTTTTTTATATAATTCTTGTGGTATTTCTTGTGGTATGGCTAAAGGTGGTCCTGGTTGGATTCGGAAAAGGACAGGTATTGGATGTGATTGGACGGTAGACAGTGATAGATTATTTCATTTGAAATAATCGTGCGTAGATACAGTTGGTAAGTGCGTACCTACATATGATATATAGGTTTGCCCACATCTAAGGCAATCGATTCATATTAATTATTCTGTCATTCAATCCGTCAATAAATATCGAAAGGCAGCGTGTGGATTTATTGATTCAGGGTTTTCACCTTTACTGTTTGCAAAAGTGATTAGGGTCCATACGTGGTTGGTTTAGAGAGTTTCCGGTATTCTTCGCATATTAAGGAGTAAGATTTAGCTATACAAAAACAAACATTTGTAAAAATTCACTAATGGAATGAGTTAGGTGTACGTCGTTTTATTTTAGACCCTTTTTTTGGAAAGAGTCATGTGAAAAGCCCCGCTTTTATGTTTGTTCCTCATCAAATTAGAAACAGTAGGACTGGGATGATACGAATCTGATTGTTATTCGTGAAAATTGACAATTTTCAATCATTTTTGGCAATACTGGTTTGGTTTTTTGCACATTTTACAGGGACTGGTTTCTTAAAAAAAAGGTTTCTACAATATATTAGTACAACTGTTATTTATTTTGGAGATTAGTTTGGGCGTCATCTGTCAACTATTTTATTGTAAGTAGCCAAAGACAAGAGAAGAGTTTATTTTAAATTTTGTGTGGCGAACGAAACTTCTTGTTCGAACGCATTGAAATTGTTTGAGAAAGCCATTAAACATGCTTACACCAATGGCATTTACCCATTTATGTTACAAAAAGGTTTAGACCAGCTACTGAGAACTCTGAATTTTCAGTACAAGCCTGGCACTGGCAAACATACAGAGTAAGAGTGGCCTTTATACCGGAAAAGCGAGGACTACTCGCTCGCAAAAAAGTTTCAGACCTATAAGTCTGACTTCATTCATGCTGAAAAGCATCGAGAGAATGTCGAGATCCACATGCACAAAACTGCTTTGCGAACGCATCCTCTGTCGGCGATGTAACACGGATAAAAGCTATGCTGGTGATTGCGGATGTTAAATGCTGCCAATATGTGGTGACGGGTGTAAACAAGGACTGCCCGCAAGGCGGCGTTCCGTCTTCACTGCCTTGGTGCATGTTGGTCGACTCACTGCTTAAAGCGCTCAATAGTTCTATGGTCTATGAACAAGCATACGTGGATGATGTAGCTGTACTAAAGAGGCAGGAAGCCCTTGACGTAATCGACGACTGGTGCATTAGTAATAAGCTTTCAGTCAATCCTCTCAAAACTAAGAATGTCTCTTTACAAAAACGAGAAAGCTGTCTGGTCTAAGTCATCTAGTGATTAAAGACATCACCATCCAATTCTCCAAAGAAGCTTAATATTTAGGTGTCATCCTAACGAAACACGGGGAGGTATCGGCAAGATATGGACCCTGTTATCTTAAAGGGTCCTTTAAATCTACAGGGCCATGATAACGCAAATTATATCCTATGCGTCGGTTGTCTGCTGGAATAAGCTCTCGCGAAAATACGTGATTGCTGCTTTTAGCAGACTTTAAAGAACAATTTGTCTCGGACTTATGGGGTTTTCCCCAGCGCTTCAGGCTCCGCTCTAAACTCATTTATGAATCTTCCTCCTCTTGTTATTCATCTCATTCGCTGTACTATCAAAGTCATCTTCCATTTAAAAAGAAGTGGTCTTTGGTACACAACTCACTGGAGTTTTGATGACCTTGCGCGTCGGCTGTTTTATGACTCTTGTCTTATGGATATGCCTTGCGATGCAATGACACCAGAACTCCTGTTGCGGGAGAACTATGAAATCGATTTTCCTTGTGCCCAGTCAGAAACTGAGCCAAGAAAAGAATGCAGTCGTTTCTTCATAGACGGCTCCAAAGCCAATATAGGATGTGTTAGATTTTACTTCACGTTAGGAAAGCTCACATCTGTCTTCCAAGCGCAGATTTACGCAACCGGAGGAGTTGGCGAAGCATTTGTATCTGTAGCGACAGCCAAGCTGCGCTTAGAGCCTTGCTGAACATTCTAACGACTTCACAGCTAGTTCAAGAATGCAAGAGATCACTAAACCTAGTCACAAGGCTATATTTAGTGACCCATGTCTGGATGTCGGAAATCAGCGTACTGTCTGCTGTCCCTCAGTAGGAAAGGCTGCAGGTTGATAACTGGCGTCCGGATACACTTTTGCAAAGTACTTAAATGTGCTGGACATAAGTAATACATTATCCTGAGATACTTTCTGTGAAAGTGATGACGATAGCGCGGAGCACTATCTCTGTGATTGTCAGGCTTACGCTCGCATCATGCTGCAGGTAATCGGCACTGACGTGGTGGGTGTTGGTACTGTAGGCACCTTATCACTGAAGCGCTTACTTATCTTTCTTCGTAAGACCGAAAGATTTCATTTAAAGGAAATTCTAAAGATTGCAATGTACTAGCTCTTTGTCTGACTGCTCTGTTCCGACAGAAAAAAAAGTTTCCAGCCCAAATTAGAGGTTGTGCGACTGACAAGGCAGATAGGAAATCAAGCGCCAGTGGTTATATCAGTAAGAGTAATTGGTTCGAAAAATTGTTTCATTGTCACTTTATTTACTGTAGCATGTGTAGGCTTTTCAGTTAGTATAAACTTTATTCCGATTTTTGAAACTAAGGTTTAGATGAGCTCCAATTATGTACTTTTAATTTTGCACCTAAAGCTGACACAATTCGAATTTGGCTGAAATATTTTTTCATATCAATCCAAGTGAAATAGTCTCTATTCTATCCCTCACCCTCCTATTTGGAAGATGGAAGATTAAATTTTAAAACCGAAGTCTAGTTGGGTTATCTCATATAAGAACAAGATCATCTTTTGGCAGGCCTTATTAAACGATGTATCTCTATTGACTTAACGGTTTGAATTGGCAAAGTAAATAAAGTGTCCGTCATCTTTGACAATCCTATTTTCAAAGTTTTGGACTCCTATTACAATCGATATAAGTATGAGAACTGCTTCATTATCAAGACTGCAAAAGGTTTCCGAGTAGGTAGATAGGTGCCCTGTTACAGCGCTACTCTGACTCAATACCAATGAAAGTGTTCAATGAGACATTGGACATTTCACCAAGGCTCGGCACCATCTAACAAAGATTGGTTAAAAAACAATGTTCCACACTTCATTTCTTCGACACAATGGATTGCAAATTCTCCGGATGCAAATCCGTTGGATTTCTCTGTCTGGGGTATTTTGAAGGCTAAGGTTGACACTAAAAAATACCGAAGTTTGGACCACCTCAAACAAGCACTTCGCCGGGAATGGGCCAAAATACCGCAGAGCCACTTGCGTGCAGTGTGCGATGCTTTCTTCGGTCGCGTCAAGGCCATTATTCGTGCCAAAGATGGACATATTGAAAACTACTAATACAATTTGAAAATTAATGTATTTTCCAACATTTTTTGCTTTGGCACAATAAAATTTATCAAAAAATAAAAAAAATTAAAGCATTTTAAAAAGTTGCAGTTCGAGTCAGTCACCCTGTAGCTCTATAAGAAATTTCTATAAAGTTTTTCTTCCAACTTAGTCAAGAATCTATTATTGTAAGGTAGCGCACACATGGCAAAGTTCTCTGTAGGTTATGACAAAATCATAATTTACGTTGTTGAATGCTTATTCGATATCAAGAAATACTTCCAATGTAAATTTTTTGGAGTGAAGGGATATTTCTATAATATTTTGAATGCTACTGTGTAGATAGATATAGTGGATGTAGACGTGTTATAACCTAAAAAGGTAGTCCCCACCATTCACATTCTTGACATATATTTCCTTAGTTCTAAAAATGCATATCGAAATAACATTCGCTTACCTTTTAAAATGTAGCTTAGCTACATGCAGTCTGTGATGATCTGTTTGAGCCTTGAAATAATAATTTCTCCTGAATTTGCAGAATCACAGGTTGATTGTTACCCATTTCTGTCTTCAAAGGTGAGAAATAGTTCACTGCCCAACCCTAGTTCTTTTCACCATATCTTGTTTTGCCACAAATACCCTGAAGCCCAGACGGTCTTTCAAAAATTCAATACAACCGTTTTTATATAAAATTTTCCTACGCTGTTGAACTTGAATCTACAAGATCAGTGAAAGCTCTGACTTTTATAGCTCTCTGTTTGGATAGCGTGAAATGGAAAGAATCCAATAATAGTCAGATAATTTAAAGCCCGAGAAATGAAAGAAAAATTTCAAGACCTAGTTTTTCTAAGCTTGCCGAATCGCTAATATGCGATTTTAAGTGAAAGTTTATGCAAATATTGTGAATGCACGGTTTGTTTGTATTAACTATAACTTGATGGTGATGGGCAAACAAAATATTGCTGTCAGCACATTTGTAAATCCGGCCGTGGTATTATTTTTATCCAGTTTTGATTGTTTTTATTTTAGGCCTCGATTATTTGAAGGGCATCCCTTGATCGTGGCTTATTATACTACCGTGTGGCACTCCTATTGTTCCGATTTGAATTCTGTTTTTTTTTGTTAAGTTGGTACATCTGTTGTTGACATTCCCTCTAAATCTTAGTTTCGTAGCTTGACATTTGCAAAAGTTACGTAACCAAGAGTACATCTATCTCTGGGTGTGTTGGCGATTTTTTCCAATTTTAGAAACGGATTTAAATTTGCAACAACGAACTTGTATTTAATTTTCCGTAAAAAACGGATTTAATGGTGCGCGAACGTTGAAAATGTTGGAAAAGTGTTTCAGCAATGATTCTCTAAAGAAAACGGTCGTTTACCAGTGACACGAGCGGTTCAAAAGTGGTCGTGAGTCAATCGAAGATGATGAACGTAGTGGCAGCCCATCGACATCGAAAACCGACGAAAACATTGATGAAGTTTAAGAAATGTTGGTCAATTACCGCAAATTAACCATCAGAGAGATAGCGGAGGACTTGAACATTGCCTATAGATGATGATGATAATGATTTGGGTTTCCGCCGTGTAGCAGCAAAATTGGTGCTAAAAGACCTCAATTTCATGCAAAAAAGAGACAGTGTTGACGTCGCAAAAGAGATGATTTGCGAGGCTGAATCCGATCCCATATTCATCAAAAGGATCATTACTGGAGACGAGACTTGGGTTTATGAGTAAGACACGAAATCCAGACATCAAACAAGTAAATGGCGTTCACCAAATGAGCCGAGACCAAAAAAAACCACGTCGTTTTCAGTCAAAAAAGAAGGCAATGCTCACGGTTGTCATGGATTACAATGGTGTCGTACATCATGAATTTTTGCCAGAAGGCCAGACAGTAAGCAAAGAGTATTTGGGCGTTATGAAACGTTTGCGTGAAGCAAGAGACTTCGCCAAAAGAGATTTGAATCGTGGGGAAGAAAACTCTTGGCTTTTTGCACCATGATAACGCACCGTTGCACAGTGCCATCGATATTCGTAATTTTTTGACGAAAAATTGAAAAAATACCTTCCAACAGCCACTGAATTCACCTGATTTGGCTCCCTGTGACTTCTTTCTGTTTGAGTTCGAGAATTGAGTTAAAAAACCACTACGGGCGTTTCAGCAGCTGAGAGGAAGTAATGGAAAAATCGCAGGAAGCACTGATGGATATACCGGAAACTGAATATAAAAAATGTTTCGGAGATAGGATCAAGCGCTGGCATAAGTGTTTTGCAGCCGATGGGGATATTTTGAAGGGGACAATATAGATTTAGCTGAATAAACTTGTATTTTTTGTTTTCTGAATAAATTCCGACATTATTTTGATCAAGGTAGTATGTTATGCCATACCTGGTATGGCTCCATTAGTGTCAATTTTTCTTCTGTGGGTGGTCTTGGCCATCATCGTAGGTGTTGGCACCTTTCGTAGGGTAAGAATAGAAAACATTTCGGCAACGTCAACTTGTTTTAATTGTCAAACTACGTCGTTGTAAGTTTTTTTTTTTTTTTTTTTAACCAGGTGTCATTGTCCGCTGACTCTTAGCCGCACGTTGCTTAGTCTTATGTTAACTACGATACTAGACCTGGATACTAAGATTCTAAAAATATTTTTGAGAAAAATTTAATTGATCGTACCTGACAGAGGAGTAAAAAGCTCAAAAGATAGTAACATATAAACACGACACCGATTGAAAGGAGTCAAATCATATCTAAGGCAACCTTAATTAAACAAAATTAGATTCCATATACATCGTGAAGAACAACGAATACCATATACCATACTTCAAATACAATATTCAAAATTGTTTGAAAACTTTTTACCTATTTTCGTAAGTTTTCCGCAATTCACTTGCCGTTATTCTTTCAATTTTAAGTTGTATCCTTTTATTCAAGTGACACGTCATTTATCAAAATATCACTCAAATCCTTAAGCCCCATCAGGACCTATCGCTACAAACTCAACCAAAAGTGAAAACGCTTTTCTCTCTTTGGAGATGCTTGTACGAAAGCCCTCATAATAAAGGATATAACTTTTCGTCTAACTCTTTACTTTCAATCATAATTTTCAAACTAATATTTACACATACGTACTCGTGAATTGATATTTCAATGACTGCATTATCTGCAAAACCCCATTTGCTATGAATTTCTTATATTTACGTATCCTTTGGTCAAACAAGAATGTGATCAAAATCCAAATCGAAATTCAAAAAATCATCTAAAGAAGGATATTCTGCACTTGAGCTGCAAGTTGTGGTGCAACATGTCTTTGCCAGCAAAAAAGGATGAAAGAGAGAGAGAGAGAAAAAAAAAACATAGACATTTGCAGACAAACTTCCAAAAGATAGAAATTGTATCTCGTAATTCTTATCGCACATTCAAAAGTGTAACACATTGTGAAGAGGGTACTCGTAGCAGTGAGTCAACTATCCATTTCAAGAACACATCATTTCCAGTACAAAATTGGATTTATGGTATTTCAGAAAAATAGAAAAAAAAAAAAACAAAATTTGCAATATCAGAAACTTATTGCGGAGTACACTCTGTAGATGTGCTCGTATAGTTCTGCTCTTTTCATAGGAAGACAAGTTGATAGTTTGATCCAATGTATGCATTTGATTAAATCGAAAAAAAAGAAAGAAAAACGAAGACAAAAGGTAAGGAAAGAAGTTAATCCTTGTCTCAAAAAATGGAAGAAAAACTTGAAGGACACTCAGGGATAGATGTCTGACATTTATGATTGAACAGAAAACCTTTTTCCATTTGTGGAAGAGAGTTATTGACAGAAGAAATGCTTTTAATTGACGAAGGGTCAGCGATGTTTAAGAAAGCCTTTGGGGTTAAAAGGATTTTGTCAAAAATTTGTAGTATAATTGAATTGTTTATATTTAATTATATGAAAACGTCATGAAAACATCTCTAACTTGGGCCTATGTTTAGTAAATACCATGATTTCCTTTTCGGTGGATGGATCCCCACAGAGACTCTTTTTCTGAAGCTGTTAGCAGCATTCAATCCCATCCTTGGATGGGAAGAGTATCTGACGGAAACCACGCAGACTTGTAGGAAAATCATCTTGACTTTCAGAATGATTTGACTAAAAATTCGGCGGTAGTCGATGCAGCTTACAGCACCCAATATGTTTGCTGTGTCATAGTATTTAATCCTTGCTTAGTCTGCTTCTCCATTTTTTCCTCTCAAATATAGCTAAATATTCGAAGAATGCAAAGCAAATAAATTAGTTTCTTGTCCTTCTGCTGATCTTTACTTTCGAGTGATTCGAATGGTCAGAATGTTTGCCGCTTAATGATAACATGATACCATTCCATCAGAAGAAAATCTAATCCGAGTGATTTTTCTTTGATATTCTTGGATATTTCTCGGAGACAGTGGTTAGCTATTTTTTGCTAAAAGCCTAAAACGGTTCGGTTTCTAAGTAATTTTGATAAATTCAGTTCGAGATGTTGTGGTACCACAAACGACTTTTTCTCACCGAACACAAAAAATACAAAACAAAGCAAGTCTATTATCTTGTCAGGCAAGCAAGTTTAGCAGCTCATCAAAGTACATTAAGCTATAAGGTCTCCTGTAGCAAATTAAATTGAGAAACAGGAAGACATGAGTTTTTAATAGATAAAGTGCAACAGCTCACCAAGTTTTGATATTGATTGTAACGTTTTTGAGAATGTGTTCCAGATAGCCCTCATTGGCCTTATGAGGATTAATGTTCAAAAAGGGACTAATGAAGAACTCAATTGGCATTTTCCAGAATTCTAATATTTTCAACTTGATGTGTTGCATCATAGAGAGTAGATAACGCGTCTTTTCGAATGAATTCAGCAAGCTTCTCCTTTCTCGTAAAAACTGCAATCAGTTACGAGAAGATTAAGTCTTAAATTGAATGAATCGAGTACCTCCTTCTTATTAGCGCTAACTACAAGCTTTTGCAGCCGTGATCCCTCGCAACCTTTCTCCAGTGTCGCACTCCAAGTTCCAAGTTAGTTGAAATAGGCTAGGTTAGGTGGTACTTTCCTGCGTCGTCCCTCAGGATAAAAATGGAAGATTCTTTGAGCAGGAGCTGTGGCGTCGCATCGGTTTGCTTAACATAGATAGGGCAAATATTCCTAGACGCCATACTAGACCAATACCGCTGTACAGGTGTGAGTTTTTGTCAAGCCGTCACTGGTGTGCCTTCTTTTCTCTGATGACATCATGTGCCTTGTTTTGCTGTATACCGTCAGATCCATTTTGGCCGCTTCCGCTCGATTAATCACGAAACTCAATTGACGGCTCGCTGTGTTCGAGTTATCATATCAATGTCAGCCGCGTACGCAAATAAGTGAGTTTTGCACGATTCTTTCTATGGCGGCACTAAAAAAGTCAAATGACAGCATGCCACCTTGTGTAAAAACTTTCTTGATTTTGAAGGTCTCGGTTTATTCATTAGCGACGTTAAAAAAGCAAAAAAAAGAAAACAAAAATTATAGCTCCTTCCTATACACTCAGTTATCTAATAGATGGTGATGGTGAATGTCGATCTAAAAATCCTGGACCTTTTTTAGGATCCGTGGTAGTGTGAATGTCGATGATGGATTTTCTTGGCTTCATACTGCACTGATAAGAGCCAACAAGGCATTTTATAAATGGTTTCAGACGCTCACGTTATTCAGTAAAAATACCTTCTTGGCGATGTGTAGGATACGTATCAGTCTATAGTTAGCGCTTCTTTCAAATTTGTGGTTCAAATACGTCAAAGTAAATCTTAGGTTGGGTATGCGCCAGTGAGCTCAAGAGTACAAAATCCTTTGTTGCCTCCATTTATTCGTTTATAATATTTCTCTGCCGCCATTCAAGTGAAGAAGTAGTGCCCTAACGCAGAAACTTTTTCTGTATGCTACGCGTATGCTGGTGCTAATGATCCTCCGCCGGGTTTGGGTTGCTAACTGTTAAAGGTATTCCGCCGCACTGCTGGCTTATTACATCTCAACTAAGGGTGATTTCAGGCGAATACTTTAAACACTTCTTACTCAACCAGGCGCTCAAAGATTTTCAGTAAAAAGGAAGTCAGACTAATAAAAATTTGGTGTAAAGAAGAAGGGGATGTATGCAAGATAGTACTTCACAACAGCAACTCCTGAAGGCATATTACCATCGGTGTCTCTAATCGACTATTTAATTTTTGCATAGTAACAGCCTTAGACCATACAGATCGGCCTCAATGCTGTTGCCGAAGTAAAAAAAGTTCATCGGTACCACTTGGGAGTTGACCACATCCAATGAATCCAATTCTGCACTTACCTTATGTGGTTGTTTAGTGACGTTTTCTCATTTTAAAACTGGCCAACTTTTGTCTACGTTTCGTTTGTCATATGACTCCAATGTATCTATTGCAATTTCCAGAAAGTAAATCCTACGTCGAAAGTCTACGGCGTCCTACACAATTCTCTTTATAAGAGCTTTTGAGAATGCATAATTTCAGTAAAGTTGTGGCACACCTCCAGAGCTATCTTCCTTCTAAATCATTCGAAGAATACTGTAAGTGAGCCGATTAAACGTTTTCACTTAAACACCTCCTTGAGTGGTGTCAATGAAAATAAACCGTTTTAAATCTCACTCACTATACATTAAATGCAATGAATAACGCATTAAGATATTTTGAAGAGAAAAACGAAAAAAAAAAAAAAAAAAACAACGAAAACCTATTACTTTCCACATTTGGCAAAATACCCTGTGCCACCATCTATGGCAAGGACAACCCCTTCTCAGGAGCTTAACTCAAGCATCAAAATCCATTTCATGCATAACAATGAAATTTATACAACTTCCCCCTCAAGAGAATGGGAAGGACATAGAAAAAAATCTGAAAAAAAAAAATGCAAACTCGATTCCTTTTTTCCTGTTACAGGCAAGAGCCCATTTTTTCAAAATAATATACTCACTCCAAAACCACTCCATCGTCCTGTCATTCCCTTAAGGAGTTTGCATTTAAATAAATATTTAAAATACGCCGTTCATGGTATCTTTGTGCTTCTTATTCCATTTAAAGGTCAAGTCATGGAGCGCTGTAATGTCTGCTCCGAGAAGGCATATCTTTCGCATTGTGCCCATTGTGACAAGAAGATTTGCGAGGATTGCAAAAGTGCACACATGGACATACTGAGACGTGAAATCACTCGGATCAATAGTCAGGTGAGTGAAGGAATGCTCGATGTGTCCTTCAGACAGACGATGTCATCATTTTTCTTATTTTACATTTTTTGTTCTTTTTAGATTCGTCGCAGTCTTCATCGTTTGCAGGATTCACTGGCAGTGATTGAGAAGAACACCCTGAGTTTGCAGACAAATTGCATTAGTGTCTCGGAGGAGATTGATGAGATTTATCGACGGGTTACTAAGGCGATTAAGGACCGTTCTGAGCAGCTTAAGGGTGAAATCGATCGCTACCTAACAACGGAGCTGAGAAATTTGATATCGTTGAAAGAAAATCTTGATTCAGAGATCAATAATATCGTTAGCAATTGCGATGTCGCCGATAAGTACATGAATGAAACTGTCGAATGGGACGATTGTGAACTTATGGATACGAAAGAGATTTTCTTGAAGACTGTCGAGTTTCTTAGAAACTTTGAATACGAAAACGCTGATTACAGTAGACGAGTCCGATTTCTTGTATCCATTGATCCAAATCAATTGGTTTTAAATTTGGCCACATTTGGTGATTTGAATATAACTCCACATGCACATGCAAATAGTAGTGCTAGCACTTCGCATCTAGCTCCACCTAGTGCACTGCAACCTGGCTTAATGCGATCGAAAAGTGATCATCGTTTAGCATCGCAGTTCCGGCAGCAAGAGGAGCGTAGCTTTGACGATGAACCAGCACTCGGTGGAAGAAAATTCGGTGAACGTAAGGAGCGTTATGGCGACACCGGCAGTCAATATGGACGTTCTGGTGGTGATTATGATTACGACTATGAAACTGAGCAGTCACGTCCGACCAAGTCTAGATTCCGATCGAGATTTGTACGGAGTCATCAGAATGATGATTCAGATACTGAACCACAAAGGACGGTACGTAATGAGAAAGAAACCAAAGATCGAGATCGTGTCTTAGATACCGAGGATGTATCGCGTGGTCAGTTGAGTGGCATTATTCGTTTGTCCGATTGTCCGCGCGTTATAAAACGTCTTAACGAACAAGGCAAAGAAAAGAAGGAGAAAAAGGAAACACCTGTAGCACCTCCAACACCTAAGCCAGTTACTAGGCCGAAACCAACTCCACCAGCGACTGCCAGGCAAATCTCTGAAGAGGATGAAATCAGCCGGATTAAACGTCAAAATAAGGGAGCTACCTCAACGGCTGCTGTTGCAGCAGCAGTAGCGGCTTCAGCTGTAGCTGAACCAGAAAGACCAAGTGCTGATCGTGTAGCTGCATTGAAACGCAACACAACCGCTTCCAGCACAACTTCGGCAACCAGTGAAGAGAGTGACAGTTCTCACCATGCATCACCTGTACGTCGGACACCTTCAAGGGCTGAGGTGAGTTTTGATGATGATTAGCTTTGGCGCAGATGATTAAATTCATATAAAAGAACAAAAAAAAAAAAAAAAATAAATAAACTTTGACACTTAACCCAGGATAAGCCTTGAACAGTATAACACAATTTTTCAGTCTTCAGTAGGCTGCATTTTTTTTTACTATCTTTCTTAATATAAAATTTAAGATTGACTACACAGTAATAATAGATACTCAAGCTGAATTTGTAACTATAACAAGGACATCAGAAATTCAATTTGACAAATTGGTTACTCAAAAACTTAAAAAAAAGAAACTCCACAGAGCTTCGAATTGTTGTTGTCGAATTTATTGCATCTTTCGCAAATTTATCGCTGAGCTTTTATCTGAACTAAAGCGACAGTCTTGAGCTAATTGAACTAATTTTCCAAATTGTCGAAAAATACAAAAAAAAAAAAGAAAAAAAAAAATTTCCTTGTTGTCTATTTCGTTATATAGAACAAGTAATGTAAACAGTTTGTCTGAGATAAAATAACTAATCCAACTAATTTACCAATGAATGTAAGAATGTTGATTAACAATAAAATGTATCTTTTTCGACCAAAAATTTTTAGTAACTATGTTTTTCTTCTTTCGCTATTCTATCTTCGTTTTTCGGTATTGAAAATGCATGCAAGAATGTCGTTTTAAATGAATTTAATCAGCAAAGTAATGCATGGGTAATGGGTATGGTAATCGTTTAAAGAAAAATGTGAAAATGATTTAATAAAGAGTGTTCAGTTGATATCTGCATATGGTATATATGTATATCTGTGGTGTTGCAAGAATCTGCTGTGACATTTCTCATTACAAGGTAATCGAGGCCAGTAGCTTATAAGTAATGTTTACCACTTTCAAAAGCACAATAGAATTCGGAAAAGGGACGATAGGTAAATACGTGTTTGAAATATTGAATCAATGTGACTTACGAGTTAAACTGAATAAATTACCAAGTAATTGGCAGTCAATTTTTGATAAGCTTACCGCATCGAAGTTAAACGATGTAATTTAAGTAATTGAAAGCTCACTGATAAATCATGTTCACTAACGAGAAAATCTTGATGAATCTTTCGATAGAAGAATGATTAAATGTTGGCTTAGTCATCAAAAGAAGAGTCAGGAATACATTCTAGAGTCGAAGGTGGTCACCAGTGTGCATAAACATTGGCATGGTGATGAGTAAGCAACGTTGGTGTTATCGACATTTTTAGATGAAAGTTTTTACAAATTCAGCGAATACGCTTGTTTTGGAAGATGTAAATCCTCTTAAGTGAAAACCTCTGTTGAGTCTTCAAAACAATGTACCTGACTACCTGTACGTAAGTTCAACTCGTTCGATTTGAAGTATGGGTTTACGCGACATCGAAATATCACATTTTAATAAGGCATCCCTGTCTGAACAATGGACAAATTTACCATGGTGCGTTCTGCGATATGTAGATACTGAGTGGGCAAATAAAGTAAAGAAGGATAGACACACGTTTATAAATGTCAATCGATTAATAGCTATGATACTCCACGTTTGCTATGACGTTCGGGGACTTTTCCATTATTCCTCTAGGCCATTGAAAAGCACTCTTTTGAGTCGGCCAAAAAAACACGATGTTAGAACAGGTAAATTTAGGAGTTTTTGATGTAAGTTGTACCGTTTTTGAGACAGAATGTACGCATTTAAATCGTTCTATTGCTTCATGCAAACATTTCATAACGCCCAAATACTCGTAATACTCCTGATTGACAGTCTGGTCTTTAGGAAGAAATGATGCATAACACAATCATAATCTATGAATACAGTGAGCTTTGCCTTCTTATTTGATTGAAGAGCATCTCATTTGGAGCACTCGCTTGGTGTCTGGTTTGCCTGCCGAACTCATTAACCCAAGTCTTGCTGCTAGAAATGATACCTTTGATGAGTATTTAATTAGAATCAGCCTGGGAAAGCAGGAAGTTGGAGTTATTCAGCAATGGACTTACAGTATCAGATCTCCAGCTTAATTGGTTGGTTATAATTCCGTGAATGGATCCAGTCGAGATGTTGATCATCTGTGCTAACTCTCTGATGGCTAATTTCGGGCTTACGACCAGTAAATCGTTAATTCCGTCGGCGTGTTCTTCAGTTGTTGATGCCGATGGTCTGCCAGAATGCCTTTTTTTTTTGGCTGTTCTGTTTTTCCTTATGAAAAGTACATCTCAATTAATAACCATTAGCATAACACCGTTGAACAAGGTGGTAATTGAAAACAAACAAGAAGTTCGTATTTGCCACGAATGTTTTTTTGCCCTTATTTTCCAGTATTTATGACTAGACTAGATATTTCGTGTTTTTAAAAGGAATAGCTATTAAAAATTATCAGTGTATCGATCTTAACTAAATGTCTATCTATTTGTCGCTTGCTGGCAGAAGTTAGATATTCCTTTAGACCTTTAAAAAGCCGAGAGTTGCGCCGAGGGGTACTTCAGTGATTTTTGAAAAGTCTTAATTATTGAATCGGATTCCTAGGTAAAAAACGGCGATTGACAAATGTAACCCTTTGCTAAGCCATAGTCGCAACTTAACCATTAGCACCACATCTGTTACAATATTGCCAACTTACCGGTGGCTAAAATTTCTCAAATTTGATGTGAGTGGAACATCATGACAGCCTGTCTTATCCCTTTTGGAATTTTATATATAGCGGTGAGATTGCTTCAGCTCACAACGGAGTAATTTTCAATCATTTGATGAGTTTATGAGGTAGTGAGAATCCTTGGGTTTTCTCTAGGAACTGTCGTAGTATGAATAATTCGTAAATTGTGTACATATCGAACTAACATCTTATACACGACATTAAGGAGACTGATACATTTACTTTAGTTGACGCAGATCCCTTATGGATTATGCAGAATTAGTGTATGCTATCTACTAAAGATAGCATACACTTCCGCTAAGTCGGAAGAAGCCTTAAATCGATCGCCAACATGGCTTTCCAGTCTACCAGTATTTTCATACTTGGTTTGGTATGATATCTATTTGATTTGACGAGGTTGACTGGAATTTTGGCTTTCATCACCCAAGTTGAATAAGTCGCTCTGTCTGAAAGCGTGATTTGGACTAGTTTGCAGAGTCGGCTTTTTTACATACTTAGACCTGCAAATGGGTCTTGCTGACAGGTTTTTTTTATTCTCTAGTGAAAAATCCGAAAGTTATTCCTAGCTTTTTCATCAATCGATTCGATTCTCATGTTCTTTTTTAGTTTCCTCGAAATGAGTCGATGTTCTTTCCTCCTCCTTCGATAGTAGAGCACTCGTTCTAGTTTTCACATAGACGAGTTGTTTTGCTACATATATTCGCTTCTCTGCAGTCATCTAAATAGACCAGTGGTTTTGGTGCCAAAGGAAGCCAACATTTATAATGGCTACTTGACACTAATATTTTGTATCATACTTAATGCAACGATGACGAGATTGGGGTTTCTGGCAGTTTGTTGTCAATAAAGACGTTTAAGGTTAAACTTCCGTATAATGATGTTGTTACTTCTGAGGTATTCGTGTACATATCTACAATACTAGGGAGATGCTTTGTATCGATTGCAAAATGATAAATTTTATTCTGTTGAAGCCCGTAGTTATTCCAAGAAGCCCAGAAGATGCTTTTCGTTCGTATTTCGGAGTTTAATTAACGTAAAATGATTTTAACGTCAAATCTACGGTGTTGTTTGTCGGTTTTGTCAAGGAACTGGTAGAAGCGAATATCAGATTGAATTTGGTAAATCTAGCCTTGATGTGGATTCCTACAAGACGTTCGCTAAAGAGTAGAAAGCTCCAGATTACTTGATTAATCTGCCCTTTGTAGCAGTCTCGCTGGTATATATCACAGTTCATCCCACCATATTCTATGAATGAGGGTAATACTTGATTTATAGCAGTCTAGGATCTAGGATGGCCCATTCGAGGTTTGAACGTTCAATGTGCAGATCCGAATATCACTGTCCTTTTTTCAATTGGCAGTGATTTCTTTATTCGACGATTTTGGTTCTTTCGCATCAATAGGGTATTTACATGGCCATGGCCCTTTGTAGAAATGTGCCTAGTATTCTGGAAATCTGGAGTTAATTAACTAGGAGCTCATCTGCATCTATTACCCTGATTTTATCATGAATATTTAACGTACGCATAACAACTTTTTGCCGACAATATTGGCTCAATCGTATACGAGCTCCTGCAGAAGCTCATTAAATCATGGCAAGGCATTTTATTGTTGCTATTTTCTTCCGGCTCACTACTCTCATTTAAAAGTTATACTCGTAGACACGGGTCTGTTCGCTTGACATCGATCAATACTTACCCTAATTACGTCATACCTAGTCATCAGCTTTAACTTTCACCTTCACTTTTTTCCTTCTATTGAACAGACTTACGCTTACAGCTTTCGTCCTAGATACCTCGATCAAAGCCATTTTTTGGGATCTCGCTTCGAATTAAGTTGAAACAGTCTTGATATTTTGTTGAAATTATTATCCTACGTCATTGACAAACACTTTGATGAGTCCTGCATTCATGAAGTCTTGACACGCTTGACAAAAGGATCCTTATAGCATAGTCAAAGTAATTTTGTTCTTTTTTTCCCAATTTCTGAGTCTGTCATTTTTGCGAGGCCTGCATTCTTGGCGACACTTCCTGAACTCACAATATGTTGTGATGGAGACTCAGTTGGACAGTAATCAGATATAACACATGGGTTGAGGTTTTATAGTAGAACACACAATTTTTGCAAAATTCAACTTTATTTATCAATATAGTTGCCTTCAAGGGCGATACACTGATTAAAACGATTTTTCGATCTTTCGATACCAGTTTTGTTGTACGATTTTGGTTTAGCCTCAAAATACGTCTCTGTTTCGGCGAGTACTTCTTCATCGGTCTTAAATCTCTTTCCGGCGATCATTCTTTTGAAATCTTGATGAAACATCACTTTCTTTTTCTTCAAATGCGGCCGTTTTTCTGCGATTTCGTCCTTCAAACGCTTCAACAACGCAATGTAATAGTCGCTGTTGATAGTCTGACCCTTTTGGAGATAGTCGATGAAAATTATTCCATGTGTATCCCAAAATATGGATGCCATAACCTTGTCAGCCGACTGTTCAGTTTTTGGTCAGCTGACTGCCGACTTGACTCTGGTGTGAAGTGATGGAGCCAAGTTTCATACATTGTCACATATCTAAGCAAAAATTCGGCTTTATTGCGGTTGAACAGCTTTAAACACTCCTCTGAATCATCAAAACGTTGTTGTTTTTGGTCGACTGTGAGCAAACGCGGCACCCACTTTGAACAGAGGTTTCGCATGTCCAAATATTCGTGTATGATATATCCAACACGCTCTTTTGACATCCTCAGAGCCTCAGCTATCTCGATCAACTTCACTTTACGGTCATTCGTAATCATTTTGTGGACTTTTTTGATGTTTTCATCTGAAACAGCCTCTTTTGGACGTCCGCTGCGTTCATAAACTTCGGTGCTTGTATGACCACTTTTGAATTTTTCAATCCTGGTGCAGAGTCCGGGTAACACTTATCAAGCCATTTCTTTGCATCGGCTGCATTTTTTCCCATCAAAAAGCAATGATAAATCAACACACGAAATTGCTTGGATGGTATGGTATGGACTTAATTCAAGTGGTGCCCTCTCTTAGAAACGGGCTTTTACACCCCATGTAGGAAGTGTGATCTCTCTTCTAATTCTTCTTGCATTCAATATTTTAAATATTTCACTTTGTTGGATGGCATTGACTCGTTCCTTTCAGATCCTTTCATATCCCTTCAGATCCTTTCCTTGTACATCTTCTTGGATGTACATATGTAGTATTGGATAGAGCAAAATCTCCTTTATTGAATGAATCACATCTTTTTACAGAAGGGAACACAATCTCTACTATCTCTCCCAGCTATATACATATGTATATGTGCATACATTAAGATTGTCCATTTTCTATCCTCCTCTTCCTACAGTGCCCTCTGTTCCGTATTCCTATTCAAACTTAATTATGAATATTAATTAAGGACCTTTTCTAATGACCTAACGTGGGCTGTTAATTTGCCATGCTATGCCATAAAATCTTTAATTATCTGCATTGATCGTTTGAATTCAAAGGCCAATGGAAAATGACATTTACACAAAATATTACATAAATCAGTGTGCGTACGTCAATATTGGTCCCTTGGGTGTCATTCACAGGAAGACCACAAACTT
Organism: Volucella inanis; assembly: GCA_907269105.1. Classification (NCBI taxonomy): domain Eukaryota; kingdom Metazoa; phylum Arthropoda; class Insecta; order Diptera; family Syrphidae; genus Volucella; species Volucella inanis. The sequence goes on along the minus strand of OU026155.1, from coordinate 83,717,276 downwards.
TTATTGCATAACAATTTTTATCTGTGAGCAATTTTAAATTGGGTTGCCCTCCCTTAATGGAGTGACAAAAGGCATTTGGTGATGGTCCACTAAATTCCATGGCTCTTCAATATTTTAGTCCAAAAAGTTATTTTCCACAAGCAAGGAGATTTATGTTCAAATAAATCTTACAAATCGTACTGAATGGCGGTGACAGTAAATTGGTGTTTTGATATTTTTTTAATGTCCAGTTTCACAGATAAATGTTAGCAAAAACCAAATTAAAGAGTTTTTTTTGGAAATATTTAAGAATTTTCTCGAGATTTATTGGTGAGCAGCTCTAACTAAATTACAGTTCATCTACTTTGCATGCCAACATTCCTTTTTTTTATTCGTATTGCGGTCACAAATTGAATATTTCAGCTTATTGCAAGTTTCTTATAAAAGGTTTCCTTTTCATGTCTACAATATCTAACTTATTCAACATCAACGTAACGAAAACGTACATGGTTTTCATGAGAAGGAAATGCTTCATAAACATGTCACTTTTTGGTGTAGGTCTAGGGCTGAAGGCGCAACCACCGGTTATTATTCTTTCATGAAGATGTTACCGGGAATGCACCAAAAATTAATTGAATGAAAGCTATTGATCCAAATTCTACGTGACGCCACGTGACTGCAAGCGAACAACGCGTCAAGTCAACTTTTGTACAAAAAAAAAAAATATGAGTGAAAGCTTGGTGGACTATCGGGAACTATTATAATTTTGTCAAATATGTCCACTATATCACTATATCAGAGATATCAGCCCTTAAATGATGAAGGTTCTAAAGTGGCGAGGACGTGGTTTGCGACAGAGAGTCACGGATTGGGCTCACGAACGGCTTGCAGTTGACCCTTTATGTATCGAAAAATCGTGATATTGTTGTGGTCTTCACGTTTCTGGCATAATCGGTCCAGACCGATAGCAGAGCTCGAGTTGGCAATATGCCGATATTTTCTTCGAAAATATGAAATATATTACGAATGACATAGATAAGGATGATATGTGGTTCCAGTATGATAATGTTTGGCACAAACTGCCATTGAGTGAACCAATGAAGTGGGCACCGAGATTGCAGTACTTGACACAACTCGATTATTTCTTCTGCAGCTATGTAAGATCTTTGATGTACGCTGATGAACCGCAAACTTTTGATGACTTCGAATCCTATTTTAGGCGCAGTTTTGCTGAAGTAGAGCGCCAAGTGTTTGAATGAGTTGTCCAAAATCAGACTGGTAGGATATGCTTCGTCAAAAATAGTCATATGTCTGAAACCGTTTTCAAAAAATATTGTCATGAACCATTTTTTTAAAATAAGAACACAACTCAGATCCTGTTGCAACTGTTTAAAAGAAAGTTCTGTAGTGCTTAAGAAACCACTGCTTAGAAATCCATCTGCCTAATCTTGATAATTCCATAAAGATTCCCCATAGTCATCCTGCGGTAAAGTGAAGAGTTTGAAAACGATACTACCACTGAGCAAGAACTGACTCCTGAATATTGTCAGTTTTTTTATATGATGTTGGCTAGAGTTTCGGCTAAGTAAGGTAGAATTGGTAGAACAAAGCTACAAGGTTTAGGGGAAGTACGGTTTATTATGGTGACACCATGTGTCTACGAGAAGTTCTTTCTCTACTCGTATAATCAGATAGATCTTTGTATAAAACAAAAAAAATATTTAAAATCATTGTTTCATTGTTACCATCGTCATGATAGACAGTTCTTTAAAAGAGATTCTTTGTCAGGGAGAAAGTAAGGTATGTACAGAGGAATTGAATGACAATCCTCTCCTTATTTTCGTCCATCCACACCACAATCTTACAGTACTTCTGCCTGAGCTAACATGACTCTGATGCCAGCGCGGTCGTGTGGCAGGTACGTTCAGTTGCGCATACGAAATCGGCTGAGTTGTGTGCACCACCTAAGATGCGGTCTCCCTTTAATGCGTTGTGCTTTTGGGTGGGAGTGGGAAACTTTCTATGCCGCGGCCTTCAATGCCACCTTCTCTAGTAGCGGTCGAGAGACTTTTTATCCGCTTTTGATTAAAAAGGTAGTTGTTTACAGACAGGGTAGTTCTTATAGATTCAAAATAGTAGCGGTCCGAGAATGGAATATGTCTCGAAACTGTCAAATTTATCATCTTAAGTTTATAAGAGTAAGTTACTAAGATAATATCTAGAAGTTTTTGTGAAATGTTTGTGATAAATACTGGTTATGAACCTTTATTGCAGAAAATCAAAAATTAATCAGCTCCGTTATACGAGTATATACGAGGGCTGTTTGATGAAAACCTGGTAGTAGAAATAGCAACGCAACTTTTTTAGGTTTTGTCAATTAATTTTTCAGTATAATCCTCTTTTAACGCATTTCCCAGCGGTGCTGTAACTTTCTTAACCCTTCCGTATAGTACGACTTTTGTTCGACTGCAGAATTCTCCTCTGCGGAAACGATGACTCCTTTGTTCGACCCGTACTTCTTTTCGGCGAGCAAAAAAAGTCGCACGGAGCCAAATCCGGAGAATAAAGAGGATGGGAGAACAATTCGTAGTGCAATTCGATCAATTTGGCTATGGCGACTGCGCAGGCGTGAGCCGGTACGTTATTGTGTTGGAAGAGCACTTATTCTTAGCCAAATGTGGTCGTTTTTTCTTCAAATCGGCGTTAAATCGGCCCAATAAATCGCCGTAGTATGCTCCTGTGATTGTTTTCTCCTTCTCCAAATAGTCAACGTAGATAAGACCTCTCACGTTCCAAAAAACGGTGGCAATTACTTTTCCGGCCGAAGCCACGGACTTTGCCTTCCTTAGAGCACGTTCACGGGGTAATACCCATTGTTTCGATTGTTCTTTGATCTCTGGTGTGTACCAATGAATGTATGACCCAAAAACTCCTCAGGATTTCGATTAAACAAGACCAAGCACGTTTTTGAAGTGGTCTCACGATTGCGCTTGTTCTCCGGTATGAACAAACGCAGCACCCATCGCGCGGACAGCTTTCTCATGCATAAAATCTCTTGCAAGATATGGCTAATGCGTTCAGTTGAGATGCCTGCTATTTCAGCCAAATCTTGAATTTTTACTCGGGGGTCCGCCAATACGAGATCATGGATTTTGTCCACGGTCTCCTCTGGGGAAACCTGGGCGCAGTTCATCAATAAAAGAGATGTATCTACGGCGAAACTCTGCCAACCAAGGTTAAACGGTTATACGGGAAGGTGAATGTGTCCCATATACACCATTGAGAATGGGTTTGATTTTCTCGCAGGTAATGCCACTCAAAAACAAGAATCGGATCACGGAGCCATACTGATCTTTTTCCATGGTCGCAAATAACACTACCACGATGTTTTGAAATCGGAATTAAAACAAAACTAAATGCCGAATTGTCACTAAATTTTGACGGCCTGTCTGAAAGAGGTTATACTAAAGAGGTTATACTAAATTGGCTTAGTAGCGCCACCTATCTGTCAATCCGTGTACTCATCAAACAGCCCTCGTATGTATATTGAATTTGCCCAGAAGGTGTAACGAACGTTACATACGTAACGTACGTACGTACGTACATAAGAACTTGATTACCTTTCTGTTTTATCAAGAGTCATAAGTTCTCATTACCTATCTAGCTCCGCGCAAAAATACTTTGAATTCCAAAAATTGGGTATTAGACAAGCTTTGAGACTCCTCTTAGTCAAAATACACTATCCTGAATTACCTTCGCTTTTGGTATTGCGTGTCGAGTAGTTCTCTGCTCTTAATCTTACAATGAGAAGTTTGAGGAGTTTGCAATCCATTGTGTCGAAGAAATGAAGTGTAGAACATTGTTTTTTAACCGATATTAGTTGACGCGCGCTTTGTGAGACGGTGCCGAGTCTTGGTGAAATGTCTACGGTCTCCAACCGAAATGATTGTTTGCCCAAGGCATCAATACTGCCTCTAAGATAGTTTCAAGGTATACGATCGCATTAATTTTGACGCCACTGTCCAAAAATACGAGCGGAGAGCGCCCGTTGTCGGTTATGGCGGCCCAAACCATCACTATCGGTGCTGCCTGGTCGTTTAAAGGTGTAAATTTTCGAAGAACCTCTATGGAAAGTAAACTCGATCATTTTGTTTGTTGAAATATTGCTCTATAACAAATAGCGACTCATCGGGAAAAACCAAATTCGGCAACTCACCACTTTCGTGCAAGCGTAGCAATTCCTTCGCTCTTTCGACTCTAACTTTTTTCTGTTGTGGTGTAAGATGGTGTGTTTTTTGGACTTCAATGGCTTGAGCCCAAGCTTATTTTTCAGTATGTGTTGCATCCGTTCCAATAATATGTTGAGCTCACGAGCCATTTTTCTTACACTTCGACGCGGATTTCGCTGAATTCGAGCCTTTACTTTCCGAACCATTTCTGCCGATGCTGCTGTTATTTTATGACCACCTCCATGGCGTTTTGCAACGCTGCCGGTATCACGGTAACGAGCTATGGTTCGAGACACAAATGATTTATTCACGTTGAGGTAGGTGCTGAAGGGCTCTAACGATAGCCACTTTTGGTTTTCCAGTCAAATATAAAGCATTCATACTATTGAATTCTATCGCGGATAAAATTTTTTTAACACAACTGAGACGCAAGTCGTTTAAAAACCTTGTAAATAATAAAATTATCTGTCATGTATCAAAATTTGAGCTCACTGTCAAGAACGGTTTGCAATTCGAGTCAGTCAGGGTGTATTTGATAGAGGTTAGTTAGCTACCTTCAAACGATGTGGGCTAATTCGTATCAATCGTAGCATCATTGCTGGCTAGCGCAGGCACCTCTGAAACTGTGGTATCGTTTACTTTAAATTTAAGACAATGATTGCCACTTATATGGTGTATTGAGAGCACTGGCCTGTGAATGAGTTGCTTATATGATTTTATTTTGAATACTCCATGTAGGACTTCCAAACCACACTTGACATGAGTCTTCTATCCTTCTTTTGAATTTTAAAAGTTAACTCGTCCATACTTTAGTGCTTATCTAGTTAAAGAGATTCCAGAAAACAAAATAAAAACAGTCTGCACCCTTCTTCCGGTTTCATGGATTTAAAAATCTTCCACTTGAAAGGTCGAGATTTTTTAGGCGGATGAGTATGAGTACATCAAAGTCAGTGAAAGGTCTTGCGGTAACCAAGCACAAGCTTTTCGCCAGTAAATACACCAGAAGGAGTTTAGGTCCGACACCGTTGCCATAAAGATGTATTTAGTGCTTTGGCGAAACATGCATACATAACATACCTCATCATTGATGGTATTGTTGTAGAGTGTTCTTCGACAGATTCAGCAATTCTGTTGACAGTTGTGTTTAAAGGGTTAACGGCTCTTTTATTTTCGTAGATTGCTATTGTTAAACATTTTTAAAATCATTATGGTATTACCTCCGGACACCTAATGGGGCCCCCAAAAAATTTTTTTTTCAGTGAGTTAGACCAACGTCTTATGAGCAAAACGTCTTTTTTGGTATGTCTTCCCGATACGGATAAGTTTCCTTGGTATTCCTATGGTATTACCTCCGGGCACCTAATAGGGCAACCAAAAAAATTTTTTTTTCAGTGAGTTAGACCAACGTCTTATGAGCAAAACGTCTTTTTTGGTATGTCTTCCCGATACGGATAAGTTTCCTTTTTTGGATTTGACAACTACTGCTTCGTATATAGTGTCTCTATCTTTTAATCGCTGAGGATAAGTATTTTTTCAAAGAACATGGACGTTTGGTGTCTAACAAGGCTTATTTGCCTGAGTCTTTGAGTGCTGAGGATTTTATATTTGTTTTGCATCCAAACTGACCTTGCTTTTGCTTAAAACTTCGTATCCAAAAGAGACACGTCGGATAGTCTGGTTCTTCTGTATTTATGTATGCCAGTTGGACCTTGTAGTTGGTTTTTTTTTAGGCAAAATAAAAAGAAAGACAGCCTTTAATTTAGATAATTTATTATAAACTAACCCAAACGGTAGTTTTTCAAAGAGTGAGTGAGTTACAATATTGTATACAAGACCAAAGATAAGCTACAGCCGATACTCTCATTAACTAAATGAGCGCGTTCACTAGAAATATCTACCGCTTCTACTGAGGTAAATCAGTAATAACGACCAGCCCTATCAAATCATCTGAAGAAGCCCGTTAATGACTGAAATGACCCTACCATTTTCATCGGTTTAAATATCGCTCAAACCAGTAATAAGTTGATTGCCATCCGGTATAAATAGGTGCCTATTAAGACGATTGAAAGAGCTAAGCATTTGCCCACACTCATCCGGTTTAAATACGCATGGCTTACTCCTTTCAACATCTTCTGTTTGTCTTTTCGAGGACAGACAAAATGATGGAATGAAGCAATCGGCATCACCTTCATCAACATTCTTTTAAAGGAAATACATCGGTGTGCAGTGGGGTTCGTTCGCTATTTCCAAGCCTCTGGTTTTAAGTCAAAAATTGCTTACGCTCATGGCATAATTTTCTTCAACAGTTTTCATTTCTATGTTCATTAATGATCTCTTTCCTGCTTTGCATGCTAATGACACGGTTCTTCGGAACAACTTCATTATCAAGGTAAGCTTAGTTGTAAATGACATTCATATTGTATATTGTAGCAACACAATGCTCGTAATTATGTCATGCGATGCTCCTTGAGCCTCATTGCACCTGCATTCGAATATCTACAGAAAAAAAAAAAAAAAATAAATCGAAAACAACAACTTTATCCAGGCCGAGACAAATTTTGTACTTTGCCACCTGTATCTTGACATTAATATTCAAGACAGCAAAGTACTACAAAAATCCAAAGCACTTTGGGGCCAAAACGACAACACAACAATGCCTTTTGTGAATTCTACACAAGAAGTACCAGAGTTAATTTTGTATGCATGAGCATTCATACGATAAATTATTGTCCTGTGATTAGAAGTCAAATACTCGTGTTTACTCATATGTACAAATACCAGCGAAATACATTTTTATTTGAATTTTTTCCTGCTTCAAAATTACAGTTCCCTTTTATCAATTACAAAGTTTCTACCCGGAATCTAATTTAAAAATTCGAATGCTCACTTAAGCATTTGAAAAGTTTTTATCCTTTCATTAAGGAGTTTCTGTAATTACAAGGCACGTCCTTATGCAGCATTTCACACAAATTAAATCAGCAAAACTGTTTGGAATTTGTTCCTAAATGTCAAAATTAATAACTTTTGTGTTGGTGTAGAAGCACAAGTAAATTTTAGAGAAACTTGCTTATGTATCGGTGTGAACAAGGAGCTCTGTTTTTGTTGAAACAGAGCACATCGTACTTCACATTGGTAGTTATGCTTATGTTAATGAGTAATCGCTTCAGTGCTTCAGTGCCTAACGTACAAACTCCCAACACACCTAGTACATGTGGGCGTAAGCCGAATGATGCCATAATCACTCTCATAGCAAGCATCGTTTTAGATGGTTTGGTTAGCACACGTTTGTTGAAAGTCTGTCCTGTCAAACACACACCAGAAATGGTCGGAGAAACTTTTGTGCTCATTAGATCCAACTGCAAAACGAAGAGAAGATCTAAACGAGGACACAACCAGTTGAAACGCGGGTTTAAGTTCTTAGAAATCCACATATGGGTCTTCTCCAGCAAGCCCATCGGCGAGATTTAGCGAGTTCACTTCGTCTTCAAAGAAGTCTTACGTCTCCAATCCATTTGATCATAGTAGGGGGATTCATTTAAGTCAGAAAAGTCTAAGGTTGTCGTCCTTTGAAAAAACGGAAGCGGCATATCGTAGATCGACCTTGGTGCCATCGATGATGTTCTTAATATGTTTTCGTTTCTGGGTCAGATTCTCGTCGAAGCCAGTTCTAAGTTAAGGAAAGCCGATTAATTACTCCTGGTGAAAGAGGGATTTCGGTGCCCTTGACTCAGACGGATTGTACAGTATATAAGATCGAAGTCAAATGGCAGTCTAGGGCCAAGTCAAGAATGCTTCAAAGCGACTTTTCCCTTTTCACATCATAGGCTTTAGAGAAATGAAGGATGTCCCTGAGAGTACTGTCCATGATATGAATACTAATGGAAAGAAGATTGCTTAGTTAATTTGGACCCAAAACAAATCAATTTTGAGAATCTAAAGAAAGCGGAATCGCCTTATTTCCAAGAAAATTTAGAGCCATTTTGACCCACAGGCCATTTTTTAAACACTTCACTCTTCTTTGTGAAAAGTTCTGTCTCGACGATGACCTTCCTGTTCGAGCTGAGTTTTTTTCCTGAAAGTTGCGTTTCATTACTATATAGGGGACCAACAAAAAGCCGCTGGGAGTCAGGTCGGGCTAGTGTCAGGTCGGGCTAGTACGGTAGATGCAAGAGCAATTCGTATCTTAATCAATGGCATTTGGCAACGTTTTCATGATGACAGAGCTGGTACGTTGTTGTGATGGAACATCACATCGCTCTGTCTCTCTGTCAATTATATATAAGGTCTGTTCCGAAATAATTTACTGTAGTGCTGCCCTGTGATCATGCTTCACTTTTTCAAAAAGTCCGTGAGAATTATTCTATTCGAATCCCAAAAAATCGTAGTCATTACTTTTCCTTCTCCGGAGTAGATTCACTTGGTCACTTGGTCTCTGGCGAATAGTAGTAGATTTAGATTTCATCAATTTTGACAACTTGACGCGAAAATTCGCCATATTCACTTGTTGTTCAGTGTGAGTTTATCATGTAAAATGCTGATTGCCATACGATACGCTTACGGCCTCTGCTAATTCAGACACTATCGTTCGGCGATCAACAAAAATCTCATATCACGTCTGGCGGGCGCACAATCAAAAACGAGTTTAAATTCTTTAAAACAAAGTCCCACAGTTGTTATAAAGGCCAAGTGTTTGCTGATGTTTTTCTCTTTGAGCAATATATGGTAGTTATTTTTTTTTTCGGCCTCTTCTTCGAACCTCGGCTGTATATTGAGCCTCTTTTTATTTTTTGGCCTCCTTCATTTCTCTACGTCTAAAGCCGACACCATTCCGGAGAAAGCAAGGAAGGTGCTCTAGATATTTCGAAGGCATTTGAAAACATTTGGCTTCAGGCTCGAAAAATCTTTTTTTTAATGAAATTGAATTAACTTTTCATAGTGTTTTGGACAGTTTTGGGTCTAATATCCAAATAAATATAAAAAAAATCCTGGTATGGGCTTCGTTCTGTCTCCGAGACTATTTTTCATTTTTAGATATGATCTCTTGTCTTCTATTTCTTATTTAGTATATGCCCATCGAAATTGTGAGCAGCATTCTGTCCCTTTAAACGTCCAATAGTTACAAGCTCACCTTCGGGCGCATTCCGAAATATTGTGATATTTCTTATGAGATTCTCTGTTGGAGTCTTATTTTCGTCTCCATTATAATCTCCATACATTCAAAATCAACGTTCATATCGTAAGTTTTCTCCTTGGCTTCCTAATTTGTATTCTTCCCGCTGTGTGGAGATGACTGCATTTCACGATTTACTTGCTTCCGTTCTATGATTTGTTCTTAGCACAAGCAACGCGACATTAAGTAGGTCCCTTCTTTCTGGCATCAGAATATTTAAAAATTTCGACTACTGCCATAATAAATACCTAATTCTTTAAGTAAAAATGTGGAAAGGTTTAAACGCTGACGTTGCAGCAAAATTCTCCGTCATCACGTAGGTTATGTGTGCAGCAGCCAAATCCTGAGAGAAAAATTGTTCAAGTTTAGGGGATGCGAGTGAACCCGGCACTTAGACCAGTTTTTGATCTTTCAGATATTTGCTCTTGTAGTTGTGGTGCACAGGTGCACTTTTCCCGAAACAAGTGAATAATATGTCTGCAATTTGGTGTTGGCCATCAACGGTTTAGAAAATAAAAACAAATTCAATTATAAAATCTCACTTACGTTCAAAAGTCGGAAAATGTCCAATAATCCTTAACGCAAACCGATGGCTTTGCGGAAGCTTTTTAATCAGTTAATTGTTTTGGAGAGGAGATAAGGTCCCTGAGTCATACGCTTCTAAGTTCAAATCCAAATATCCTAGTCTGCTACCATGCAAAGGTTTTTATTATGGTTAATCATCCTTGGATATTGTGAACAAATATTTTTTTAGAAAACAAATGAGGACGCATAGCTGTCAATACTTTTTTGACTTTGCTATGGACTTTGCAGGTGTTTCCGATGGAAAAGCTTAAAAGTCCTAGGGAATAAGGAGGTATGTGTAACACATAATATCTTTTGCCATGGTTTGTACTACCTGTTGCCGACAGGTTTTTTGCGCTGTAAAAGTAGCTGGTTCTGGGAATCCTAACACAAGGACCTATTTTTGAAAATATGAATCTCCTCATGCTCCTTATTAAGCCTTAATTAATGGTCTCAGATGGTATTTTTAGTGTGAAAAAGTCAGACTGTAGAATATCTTTTGAGTATATTTTAAGGTTTGGGAACAAAGAGATGTGGCAGGGAGCCAAGTCCAGAGAACACGAAGGATGGGGGAGCAATTCGTAGTTAAATTCGACCAATTTGGCTGTGGCGACTGCGAAGTTGTGAACTGGTGCATTATCGTGGTGGAAAAGCGCTTTTTTCTTCGTCTTAAACTAGTCAACTTGGATAACAACTCGCGCATCCCAAAAAACGGTAGCCGTCACCTGTCCGGACGATCTTCGCCTTCTCTGGAGCACGTTCACCGAGTTAAACCCATTGTTTCTTTGGTCTCTGGTATGTACTAATAAATCCATGTCTCATCGATGGTCACGAAACGATGAAAAACTCCTGCGGATTTCCATCAAGCTTGTTCTCTGGTGTGAGAAAACGCGGCACCCATCGTGCGGATAGCTTTCTCATGCCCAGAATCTCGTGTATGATATTGCTACAGCGTTCAGTTGAAATGCCTGCTATTTCAGCCCACTCGGGGGTCTGTCGATATCAGATCCTGGATTTTGACCACGGTTTTCTATGTGGTAACGATTTTTGGGCCACCTGGGCGCGGTTCATCAAAAACTGACGTGCGACTACGTTGAAACTCTGCGAACTAATAGTAAATAGTTGTACGGGAAGGTGAGTGGGTTCTTTACAGATCATCGAGAATGAGCTTGATTTCCTCGCAGGTTTTGCCATTCAAAAACAAAAATCGGCTCACTAAGCTGTACTGCTTTTTTCGACACTAACACTTTGTTTTGAAATGTGTGTCAAAACAAAACTTAGCGTCGGATTGTCACCAAATTTTGACAGTCGAGCTGAAAGAGGTTGTACTAAATTATACTAAATTTTAATTTAGTAGCGCCACCTATATTCCAATCCGGGAAATCATCAAACAGTCCTCGTATATTGTTGCTCGCATATGACTAAGGCCAAGTGCAGCAGACTCTAAGTTTGATGTTTTGACATATTCACAGCCACTCTCTAAAGGCCATCAAAATGTTCAGATCTGCATCGAATATTCCGCTATTTAATGTTTTCTTTTATTAGATAATTTTTTTTATATTTCACAACTTTGTTGTGAATAAGAAAAGGTGTACGAGTATAATTCCTAAAATTCCAATTAGTCGCATTGGAAATAGGTACACTTTTTGAGACTCGTGGTCCACACAAATTGCTTAAAAACTGGCTTAGTAAACTGAAAAAGTGGCCGAATAATTAGGAGAATTGGCGAAAAAATGGATCTGATTAGATGTTACGTTTGTCATGGAGTTTGGTTTGGTTTTAGTTTTAAAGGGAAGAACGCATTGCTTTACCACGTTGCTAGCTACCACTTCTTCACAAACTTTTTTCTCTAAATAGAGCTATTAATCAGAGGATGCTACTCTTGATGGTAACGAGGAGCGATGGTAAATCCAATATCACTCAAAGTATCTTGAATTCCAAACTATGGACGATATTTTAACACGTCTTCTCTAACATCTTCGTTTTTTCATCATAGAGGTGGACTAAAATTATAAGGGTTTATATGGAGCCGTCTAACAAGGTCTTATAATTTGTAAGTCCAAAGAGACAGTGACTGGCAAGTGTTACTCTGGTTAAGGTTCCTGATGAGTTATCATCAAAGTGAATAACAGATTTGAAATGCTCTGTTGCGAGTTTGTTAACTTTTTTTTTTAACTGTGGTGGTAAAGGTCAAACTCCCCATGAGATTGTTTCCAGCCTTTTCTAAATTTACACCAATTTGACGAGATTGGCAGGCATAGCAAAATTGGACATGGCTCTGTATAACCCTTATGGCGAGTATCTATCTGCACTTTATGGGGTTCATAAGTAATTTTTAGCGTTTAAATAGTACGCCAGACGAGATCGTGTAAGCGTGGTTAAGGCGTGCAGATTAGATCATTCTTAGATTGACAGAGTTTAAGGGATCACTTTTATTGTTCATTGGAGAACCGCGACTCAGTTTCCATTCATCAGATATATGTACTATACTTCTCCTCGACAAAGTCTTAAAATCACACCCAAATGTGCAACGTTTTTGAGTTCTGCATCAACTAGTTTTTTATTTATAAAAAAGTAATCCCTTCTCCACATTAGCGCTGTGTACATGTATACTTATTTAGATAGTGCTCTGCAGTGTACATATTACTTTCGTAGCAAGATTCACTTGTTGGTAGCATACTTACATAGTTGCTCAACAAAAGTGTAGTGCCCAGGAACGGCTTACTTTCGATGGTTTCCCAAACCGAGGATACAAGCAATCCTATCGAAAGTTCGAGTCCTGAAAAACATTTTTCTGAGCTCTGTATAGCAAATTTATTGGCGATTTTATTTCCCGCGATTTTATTGTGACTTGAAATCCAAACTTGATTCAGTAAATCCAGCCTTCCGAGTTGGTTTAGAGAATCCTTACATTATCGGACTAGCCTGGGAGTCATGAGAATGTACAGCAAGGTTTTAGGCCCAGTTTCGCTTTCGCTTTAAATGCAGATACTGTGCCTCTTCCATCAACTGTTTACAATATAGTTTATTGTCAACATATTGGGTATAGATTTGTATGTATGAATGTATGTATGTATGTATGTATGTATTTGAACGTTTATTTAGGAAAAACATGAACAATAGTATTATTCAAAGTATTGCCCATCTGAAGCTATGAACTGCGCCGGCTTGGCAGCCAAGAATGAATCAAGCCAATTTTTGATATTCTGCTCTGATGTGAACCGTATTTCAGTGAGGGCGTTCTGCATCGACCGGAATAAATGGTAGTCAGAAGCGGCAAGGTCTGGGCTATAAGCCGGGTGGGGTAAGACTTCCCATCCACTGTTTTCCAAATAGTTCTTAACCGGAATAGCAACGTGGGGCCGAGCGTTGTCATGATGGAAAATTATTGCCTCGTGTCTGGTCGCATATTCCGGGCGTTTTTCGGCTGCTTATCTCTTCAAACGGATTAATTGTATTCGGAAGCGTTGTCCATTGATGATTTCATCCGGTTTTAGCAGCTCGTAATAGAGCACACCCATCTGATTCCACCAAATACAGAGCATTACCTTCGCGCCATGGATATTCGTCTTTGCCGTTGATTTGGCTGGTTGGCCGGGTTTCACATATGATTTTTGCGCTTGGGGTTGTCGTAATGGATCCATTTTTCATCATCAGTAACAATCCATTGGAAAAATGACTTCCTTTTGTGGCGTTCCAGCAGCATTTCGGACATGCAAAAACGCCTTTCGACGTCTCTCGGCTTGAGTTCATGTGGAACCCAATTTCCTTGCTTTTGAATATATCCAGCTGCTTTTAAATGTTTTGAAATGGCTGCTTGAGTGACACCCAAAGATTCTACGAGCTCTTCTTGTGTTTGGCAACAATCTTCATAGATTAATGCTTCCAGTTCTTCATCTTCAAACCTTTTTGGCTGCTCAGGACGTTCATCGTCTTCCAAGCCAAAATCACCACTTTTAAATCGTGCAAACTACTTTTGGCACGTTCGCTCAGCTAGCGCATATTTACCATAAACTTCCACCAAAATGCGATGACTTTCGGCAGCAGTTTTCTTCATATTAAAGTAATGAAGAAGAACTCCCCGCAAAAACACTTTTTCATGCACAAAGTTCGACATATTTGAGTGAAAAAAAATTATTGTTGTTTACGCTTCAAATGAATGACATATACTGAAATGACGTACAATGACAGTAGCGTTCCAGCGCATGTTCCAATGGAATAATAACAATGGAATAATACAAGTTACGCCATCTCTTAGCAAACCGAATTAAGTTATAGACCCAATAATTGCGTACATGTCCGCTTGGAAGATAAGACAACTGAAATCTAATACCGTCGTCACCAGCACCGAGTCTCGACCAGCTTTAGAGAAAATCGATTTAGTCTCATTCGATTTGTAAGGTCATCAGAACTTTGTAACGTTTTTGACAAAGACTTTCTTTAATTAAAGTTTCTCAACGAACAAGTTGGTGGAGTTCCCCTTACACTTGCGTGTTCCACCTTAGATGCGGTCATCTGCTGCGAAGTACTTTGGCGCTTCCACTATCTCAGACTTTGGAACCGTTCTGTTGTTGTCTTCATTACCTTCTAGATTTTGAAGACATTAAATCTTGAACGTTGAGCGTTCGTTATAATAACGAAAACTCTACACCCTCCAGTGGGATATTTCTGGGCGAACGTTCTTTTTTGTGTCTAATTAGAGTATAATACTAACACATACACACATATATTATCCTAACTTTATTATGTTATCCCGTGGGATCAAATATTTACACAATTACCTAGTTTGGTGATCAGACAAGGTCTATTGACCTCTTAAGAGTTCGTACGTATACATTTTCTCTCTAGGTAGGTAGGTAACCCTACCTAACCTGACAGATGTTAGATGGTAAAAGAAAAGGATAGCCAAATTCTAAGCAATTGTCTGCTTTTTTTTCAAGCTATAAAGCCAGTAAAAGTTAACTCTGAACGTTATATAAGAACAAAAGTCTTCTTTTTACTTTACAGAGAAATCCAAATGCTTTGTTAATGTTTTCCAGATTTGATGTAAATCTTTATATGCACGTGCTAGAAATCAACAACTTATCACTGATTTGTCACATGAAATAATTCTGATGTCCTTTTAGAGAAAAACAACAAAGAAAAACAAGAAAAGTCAGCATTCATAACCAACAAACAAATAAAAAAGGAAACGTGCTTCAATTATCAAATCATCAAATATCATTCCCAAACTATCACAGCCAACTTCATCTGTTTTCGTTTCATTTACGATTCGCATTTCATTCGATTCCATTTTTGGTATGAGTCCTCATGCTGGTGTTAACTTGTGTGTTTTTAATATATCTGTACGTCAGCGTATGTGCTTCATTTAATCTTTCGAAAATTCTTCGTCGTTGTACAATGGCTTCTATATACCTGTTTCGACCATACGGTGTTAAGTGCATTTATTATCCTTGTCCATTTCCCCCTTCAAAAAAAAAAGAAAAAGCATTTAATTTAAATGTTGTATCATACCCACATCATCATTTTGCGTCCATCTATTATCTCTCTGTTCAGGCTGACAGCGATTCTGAAGAAGAATCTGATGGATCAATTACATCTCCTCAACAGTCAAAACCTCCAACACCAGCAGTGACAGCTGTCAAGAAGGCCGCTCGTTCGGCAAGCAGCGATTCAACAGCATCAACAGAGAGCTCCAGCTCTGCAGCTGCCCCATCAACTCCAACTAAAGTAACCGCAACATCTACAATAGACACAAAGTCTCGTTACACCCCCAGGGAGTCAACAACTCGTGAGACGTCATCAGCTCGTAGTCGCACTGATACAACAGCCACTCCGGCTACACCCGAAAAGAAGCCATTCGTAAGTCGATTTTTGCCACAACACACCCAAAATACACCAGAGAAAAAGAAACCCGAATCGGAGTCCAGCACTGAAGAGGAGACCTCTTCAGAAGAATCCGAAGATGAAGCTGAAAAGAAACCTACTGCCAAGCCAACAGCAGCAGCTCCAGTTAGTACCGGAAGCACTTATCGGGAACGACTCGAGGCCAGACGTAACTCACGCGATGAAGCCAATCGTCCTTCATCCTATCAGACTCCGACAAGTAGCTACTCAACATCAACTCGTACTCGACCAGTGCCACCATCACATCATGATAGTGACGATCGTTACGGAGCCGGTGGAAGCAGGTAAATCAAATTTTTTTCTTTTCAAAAATGATTTTTACAGTTAATTTTGTACTTGTCTTCTTTTTTTAACTTTTGTTTATTATTATTTTTTATTTTTATTTTTCTACTAAGCAAAACACGTTCGACACGTTTGACAAGGACACGAAACCTTAACTAACTTCGACACGATAGTCGTGTTTTGAGTTCAATTCAATTGCACGGTGTTCCACATCTAAAATTCACTTACAAACTTTTTATTTTATTTTTAAAAAAAGAAATTTTTTGGTTGTTGTTCATTTGTGGTGGTATTGTGTACATATATATCGCTTCGAAGCACTTGTAAATATATAAAGCAAGACATTTTTTGATTGAATAAATTTAGATACTTAAGCGAGTATAAGCTAAGACGATAACAGAGTAACCACTCAGAAATCTTATCATTCACTATTTTGTCATTTTCAATATTCTAAGCTGTTTAGAATTTTCCCCAATTGACTTCGAAAGTAAGTCTTTTATTATTCGGTCACAGGATCTGGTTGATAGACTTTTAAGATTAATATAAAATCGTACGAGTAAGTCCCGTCCTTGGCCGCCATTCGGGATTCGAATTGATTTCTCAAAATCAAGATAGCACGCGTCGAAGAATTTGCGTCGAAGAATTTTCGTCGAAATTCTATTAACGTTGGGCATTTGGCGATTAAGTGCAGTACTCGTACATTTCCTCATGAGGTGAGTTAAAGTGAAGCTTAAAGATTAAATTCACAATGTCACCTCCTACCACAAAAAAAAAAAAAAGAAGATGTTTTTGTCCAGCGAGTGCGGAGAAGAAGGTTCCATCTTTTGAATATGTTTTATTTGAGATCCGTTCATACGTATTCTAATCGGTTATCTTTAATTACGAGTTTACTATTGGTCTTGCTCATTTGCCCCTATTCTGATTCCAGAAATTATTGTTGCCTTCACAACTTACTCAGACAGAACAAATATCACTCATAGCCTCTGCAAGGATTCGGCGCTATTACTCCCAGAAATGTATACAGCTTGACAATCACCTTTTTCGTTCCCTGAAATACCCACTTTTCATTTTGGGTGTACCTTCCTGAGCCATCCATGAATATTAACATTTTTGCGTCTTTAAAGTTTATAGAAAATTTCCAAGTCTCGCAGAGGGAGTGAAGACTATGTAAATATCTTTCTTTGTATGGTTTCTAAAGAACCTTCTAAAAAGATGATATCTTCTGCAATCATTAGCGTCAGAATTTCGGTGCCACCCATATCATCTTAATGATAAATAGTTCTATACTAATGACGCAGACTTGTTTCACCCCCACTGAAATCTCAAATCCCACAGAAAAATGACTACCAACCCAAATCGGATATCTATATATCTCAATTTTTGCGGTGGTAAATAGCAAGTCAAAAAATTCCTTCTCGATTAAAGGGACTTTATACTTTGGACATAGAGATATTTCCGGTGCTTCGGCTAGAGTTTTGAAATAGTCCTTTAACTGCTCAACTTAAAGTCTCAAAGAAATTGTATTCATTTTTCCAATGACAAGTTTGACAGCTTTTCAAAATTCAGCTGAAGTCCTTGGTCCATTTATCGAGGGTATACGAGTATTTTGCCCATCGTATTTTTTTCTTTTTTGCATAGTTGATTACTATACATTTTTTGTTCCAAGTTGTGTAGAGAACTGTGAATGTAGAACAGTTTTTTGTCCTTAACAGTTGAAGGAGAACACAGGATGTTTTCCTAGTTTTCATGCATTCTTTATTGAGTCATCTATGCTTACTGATTTGATCATCCAGTTTCTTTGCTGGGTTTGGTAAATTAACTTTTCTAACTAGTTATCTCTGATAAATCCTCATTTGGCTTACTGATGTAAGATTAACATTCATTTCCAATCTTTCAATTTTAACATGGGAAAGAGACATAATTGTGTTGAATTTGGTACGTTTTGAATGTGCAAACGCACACTGAGAAGTTTCCGAAGGCTTTATACTACTGGAACCATAGGTTTGGGTTATTCTGAGTTTCCGGACTTAATAAATTCTCTATGATAAGCCGGTACACCGTGACTGTAAATGTTTGTAGATTTTCTTTATCATCTTCCAAAAAAATTACTCTATCGGTCGAAATTTCACACTAAACACTGGGTTTAATTGTTGCTTTGTAACACTACACTATCTGAATTTTCAACCTAAATCACATATAATTGCGATCATATGTAGCTATCTGTACGAATCTGTTGGCATATCACAGTCACTGTTATGCATCCCGTGGTAATAATTCGCTTGCCCTTTGAATCTAGTATGGAAACAACTTCAGATCAAGTTCTAGAATTTGCCTAATTAATGTTCTGGAAATGATGAATTGAGAGACATTTCGACGAGTAGACACACAAGAATTTTCGTTGATACTCTGTCAAAAAGCCTCCAAAGTATCTCTATTGTGAATAAGCCGATAAATATTTGATCGTAGCAAATTTAATATCACAATCCAGTCACAGCTGACTGGGTTTTTTATCATATTTTCACTAGAAGCTGTTACATTATCAAAATACTAGCGGTTTGGAAAAAGTAAGTCCCCCTTTGATTTGATACTTTTGGCTTATGTATTTTGGTAGAGCTACATTCAAATTGGACTTGGTTCCAGCGGTGTTTCGTCAACAAAAAATATTAAGGGGCACTTAGAAGGTCATTTTTTGTCTCTTAGGGATATTTTCAAAGTGTTGGGGATACTCTACTCAATACACAATAGCTTCTTCTCTAAAACTCATTCCTAATTTTTCGAAATTAGTTTCAATTGTTATCCAAGATGTTTGTTTAGAACGAATAATTCTTTAAGCTGACTGAGTACATTTACATTTTCACGAGGTCATCGTTGCCGACATGCTGTTACTTTTTTTAAAATTTCTGTCCTATTAGTGATAGTGTTTTAAGAATCTGTTTATACCCTCCGTTGCGTTCGCCTTTCTATCTTGGGCACATAAATTAGAAAAACTGATACAACATTGAGGCAAAATGGTATTTTTATTACCAGAGTCCTGATATACTTAGATTTTGGTTAAAAAAAATTTGGCATGATATTTTGAACCTTCATAATTTTTTTGATTTCATCAATAATAGCCCAGCTGTCCCAAACTCTTCGCATAAACTCGTGAAGTCAAAAGTTAACATAAGCCAGATTTACCCATAGTGGTGATAGTCATGTACGTTAAGAGATATCATAAGAGGTATCGTAGGTGTCCATGACTTACATAGTTAGGTCACTAATCTGTAGTATATCAAAGTCATGAGTTTGCTGTAGGACGTTTCTTTGTACTTGTATACTCTTGGTTCTCCTTCCATAAATAAGATGCGCGATTACGCCAGATAGTATGGAAAAAAGCAACCGGTGAACTAACTGAGGATTTTTCATTGATCCTGAGAGGTAGCTGACTTTTGCCGACATTCAGTCAAGGTATTTTTAGTGTGATTTAAAAGATACAATTTATATTTATGTAACTGTGTTTCATGCGGATGCAACTGATTACATTGACATTGCTTAGATGATAGCGATAGCAGTTTACAGGATGCCAACTTAATTATAAATAGCGTGCCTATTAGAAAATGTACAGGAGTTTGAAATTTGTCAAAATAGGCGTCAGATATCTTGAAATGAATATTGCCCATACTTGAATGATCACCGTTGATAGTAAAGCGTATGTCAATAAAGCTTCCCGATCTATAAGAGGCTTCTCGTAATCTTGCGAAATCTGGCAATCGGCTTGAATGAATTTCTAAATTATTCCATTCTGCAAATTGCCGATTCGTCCTGTTTTTCTTGCTGATAGCACTTGTTCTGAATTAGACGCGCTTCTAAAATCTATGAGCTTACTCCTTGCACCAACGAAATTATTGTAATTGCGTTATCGACAAACTCCAGAAGACAAATCTCGTACATTTTTAATGTACACAGCTTTAGTGGAGAAACATACAAACACAGCTAAAAAGGATTTCGATGGAGTTTTACCTTTAGCTACTACTGATGCTAGTAATTATTTTGAGCTCCATACCACAAAATACCCCCTTTTGGTGCATCATAGGTCTGTGTTTCTAAAGTTTTAATGTAATTAAGCTTATGCAGTGCTGTACGCTCTTTACTTTTACATGTTATCAGGGTTCAAGCTTAGATCTTTTAACTGCGCAATTGAAATACTAGGCGAAATATGCTCCACGATTCCTAATTGCACCATACGCAGTGATTTCTTTGCCCCTTGCTGTTACACCTCTGATCTATTATTGCGAATACATTTTCCATAGATCCTCAGTAGTCGTGTCCTGTTGTTCATAGATCAGCTAATTTTTTTCTGGCTCCTAAGCTGTTATAGCTGCTCCTAACAGATATAATACAAAGGCATCTCGTCTGTAAATTTCATTCCATTTTGCCAGCCCATCGTGGTCTATAAGGTTCAATGGCCCCTGCTTATCACAACAGACGCACCTAAACGTATGCCAGTGCTCAAACGATGTGCTTTCGATATTAAGTTTGTTGTTTCAGGATAGACTTTCCCTCTTTAAAGTTGAAGGAATCGAAGACTTGGTTTCGAGCTTTGTCCATGTACGATTGCCCAAGCTCATCAAAAGGTCATCCACTATTGAGCTCTCTGATTAGCCCTTTCAAATTCAATCTAAATTGCGCTGCGACCAGGCGTTAAATGATGTTTATTAGCAGAAAAGCAGGTAGGGTGTTCTTTCATTACCAAAGATGATATGAAACTCAATTGTAAAAGTGACTATGTAAAAGGTTTGGAATCAACAGGGATGTTTTCCGTCGGCCAAACTTGTTTTAGATTATTTATTTACCAACAGCAGGGGGTGAATCTGTTGTTTAACCAATAAACTTCTTCAGTTAGCCCGGTTTTTAGTTTACTGTTCCCAATTGCGCATTTTAAGATGGTTGAGGTGTCCTTTCATATGTGCTCGATACCTAGGGCAAGATTTTCTTCTATCGCTTTGTCCTTCTCTGTCGATGTTGAAGTCTATTCTTGATCTGACCATCTCAGTGCCTTTTATTTTGTTCTTCTTTTACGTTCCCATTTTTATGTCTGAATGTTTACCTTCGCTATCCTGGTGAGTTCTTTTCACATTTTCGTAGAACTTCCGGAAATTTTGCTTTTTTTGAGAAGCTTATGTTCGTAGAGTCGCTTCTGTTCATAGAACTCATGAGCAGCAGTGTTTCTTTACAGCATTGAATGCCTGCATTTTTCTTTTATGCTTGCACCGGGTAGGAAAGGATTTATCTTGAAGACTCTGGTAGTCGCTTGCGATTGTAGCCGTTCGACATTAAGTTCTTTCATAATACTTCTTCAGTCTTCTGGCAATCAGGATATTTCTTTTCGTATTTTGGCTACAAAAAGTTAGTGGTCTGAGTCAAGGAGCTTTGCCTTGCTTCGATCGTAATGTGATCAATCTGCTTGACGGTTGACCACCAAGGTCCTTTGTAGATGTTGAGGAGTGGAAAATATGTATTCGATTAGCCTTAATCCATTTTCGATGCTGGTTACGTATAGGCTATGTTTTCCTATGTTGGCGATTTTAGTCTTGATGAGCTCAGAAGTCTGTTGACAATTTCTGTTGACACACTCATATCCAGATAGTCGATGCTTTGGCTCTCAATAGTACTTACCATAATAGATTTCTCAGTTCTCCAACGTTCTTTTATCCGTCACGTCTATCCAATTTGTGGTTTAGGTCCTGCATGAACTGAATATTGCATTTGAACAGTTCAAATCAAACGCACGAACAAGGTACACGTGCGTAGCTGAATGTCATTGTTTGTTTGCTTAGGTCCTCAACAATAAATCAGTCCATATCCAGGGCGTTTTTTGTTTTTTCGCGCATTTAATCCGAAAGTACAACTCTAGACCTGGAGGGCTAGATATTTCAGAGGAGAGTGCCAGAAAATGACTATAACTGCCTTTGTTTCATTTGAAACTCCTACATCACGATCTATAATTTCACAGCATGACGGAACGCCAAAAGTTCTGAATATGTCAGTATAAATCAAATGAGTTGATAGCTGGATCGACATCCGTATTGTACTTTACCTGATATATGGGCAAGCAGTGATGTTCATCAACCTACGCTTGCGCATGTTCGTACTTTACTAAATCTTCTCTAAATCTTTACTTGCGCTACTTCTTGAATTTGTGACGTTGAGAGGTCCATTCATACTATGTAAACTGAACAAAAGAGATTCAATTAAATAGTGCTTCGGAGCGATTTGTTCCAAATTTAAACCTTCCCAAATCCTTTTAAAAAATTTTCTTCACTCGTTAACTACGTACATTTTGTTTTGTTTCATGTTTTGTAGTGTATCCGTCTTACGAGAATTAGGACTCTATATATTGGCTCTAGCTCTTGTCATTCGAGTAGTGTTTCGATTATTTCAATTAAAAGGGACCGTAGTAGCCCAGAAATAGGTAAAAAAAAAACAGCCAATAATAATAATAAAAAAAAAAATAAAAAAACAAAAAAACCTTTTGATCTTTGGTCGAGTTCAATGTAATTTTGAAATTTTTTTTTTCCTCAACAGGACTCATATGACAAAGGGATACAACATTAACCAAATACGAATAAATTCACCTTACTCTTGGCAATAAATCTTAGCTTTCGTATTTTTATTTTCATTTTTGTTAAATATTTTATTCTTGTTTTAATATTTTCAGTTTATTTATTCATTTACTTTTTTTTTTTTTGATCCATTACTAAGCATGAATATCCATGCCATTGAGTATCCTTCAAATTTTATTTAGTTAAATTTTTTTTCCTTTGGTTTCATTTAACGTTGCTTTTTCAATTGCTTATCCTAATGCTGAGCGTTCAATTGTAATCCCAATGTCTACTTGTCGAGGACCTCTCTCGTAATTCGAGGACTTTTCAATAAACTCAAAATGAAATTCTCCCTAAATTGACCTTAATAACGGGAAATATGTCCTTACAAAAATATTCATTGTCATGAGGGGTCAAGTTGAGTTTTTTTTTTCTTTTTTTTTTTAATTTATTTTTTGTATGAGATGGCGGCCTTATGAAAAATTCAGGTATTTCGTCGACGGTCTACAAAAAAAAAGGAAAAAAAAAGAATAAGGCATGAATCCACTTTTTTTTTGTTTGCCTCTTGAAGGACTTATCAGTTTAAGTGAAGGCCAATCCTTTTATTAGTTTCCAGTTATGTGACTTTCATAAATCCAACCCCACGTGACCTGGCCACAGTAGAACTTCGTCTTCTTTTTTCTCTTCCAGCTGAAGAAAGGGGTCGCTTTCAGAAACTTTTCGTAATTAACTTCGGTTTTGTTAGAATAAAAAGAGGGATATGTGTCATTATATTTCAGTGAGAGGATTAAAAGACGGTGAGGAGGAAAAAATATACAAAAATTGGTACGAAACATTTCGCAAGGACACATGAACTCGAACCTTACAAATAAAATAAAGCGTTTGTGTAAAGTGCCATTGTAATTTTTCGGTTTTGTATGATTTTTTCTTAAGACTAAATGCACCTTTAGCAACTTGAATTGAACATCGCCAACACGTAGTGTTTACAATTTTGTTACTAACAATAATTATTTTTGAGGCTAAATACATAGGTAGATTACCTACTAATAAGTCACTACTTTATAAAAACTCGAACACAATCTTACTAATAAAATTATGAAGCAAATTACATAAAAATTAGTTTTTTGTTTTTTTTTTTTTTTTATATTTTCTTTAATTTCGTTGTACTTTGTTTTAAATTTAATAAATTGTTCTTTCCTAATGGAGTGTTAAACACTTGAATGTTTGAAGTCCGACACATATAAAAATTGCTGATAGCTTTTGACACTTTAACACAATTTTTAAATTTTGTTTTGTGTTTTAATTTTTTTTTTTTTTGGTTTTTTTCAATTTTACCTATATTTATATTTGTTTTTTATTTTGATTAAACAGATTTTTTAACTCTTATTTTTGTAGATATTTTTAAAGAACATGTTTTTATTAAAAAAAATTTAAACTATACCCAAGGTCAGTTTTGCAGAAAAACGATTTTAAGTTTGAGTTTGGTGGAGATTATAGTTTTTATTGTAAAAAAAATATTTTAAATATAATCGTGCTGAAGTTTCCTTAAATACGTGAGTTTTGGTTCTAAAAATTAGTAGTTTGTGTTTTTTTTTTTTTTTTTATTTTAATCCAAAACCAATAGGCTGAGATTATGTTTATATATATGGGAACAGCACCACCCCTGATGAATTAATTGTTGTTATTTTTATTCTCCCGGTTTCGGTTGCAAACTTTTTAAATAGCCAAACAGATATATGTGTTTGTGCGTCTAGTTTACTTCTAAGTTTAATCTAAACACATTTTTTCTGCAAGACGACTCTTCCTGGAGAGGTTTAGTTGCTGACGATTACAACATAAAGATTCTGAGAACCAGAGTGTAGTTGTCTATTAGCCCTATTACCACTTACTTACACAATTAGTAACATACATCGATTTAATCTGATGTTTGGTCTCCTTCCACTTAGCACGTCAGCTAAGATTGTTTTGATCGAATAGTTACCGGGCCATACATATGGTACTTGTGCTCTGTAGAACACAAATTTGATGATGAGGGTTTTGTAAGGAATTTCCTAATTCCTACTCAAAAAAAAAAAAAAGACAAATTCCCCAACTATCAGAAAATTGTTGCTGTCTATTGTGATGATCTGTTCAATTACTTTGCTTTGTGTAGCCTTACTTTTTGTTGATAGCATATATGCACTTCCAGGTTCAGCTCGTTGAGTTCTGCCAATAATGTCAATGTCAGCAGCGCATGCAAGTACAGGCGTTTGGAAAATCTTATGGCTGATGTTATTTTAGGAGTTTCTCACAATTTTCTCAAGTATAATATTGAAGAAGGTCTAAACCAATTTTTGTCGTCTAAGATGTTGGTGGGATTGTTTCCGTCTGTTACAGAGTAGAGTGCGTTTCTCATCGTCATAGTGCATATTGTGACAACAGTATTTTTTAAGAATATTCCTCATTATTCCGGCTGACTTTTCCCTCGTCAAATATTGAAAATATGTTGGTGTATTCTCTCAACCTAATCATCTTTGGCTGGTTTAAATAATTCGTAAAGTAGGATACCTGATCTACAGGGTTACTGACTTGAACTGCAACTTCTTAAAATGCTATAATTTTTTCATTTTTTAATAAATTTTATTTTGCCAAAGCAAAAAATATTGGAAAATACATCAATTTTCAAATTGTATCACTAGTTTCCAATATGTCCACCTTTGGCGCGAATAATGGCCTTGACACGGCCGAAGAAAGCATCGCACGCTGCACGCAAGTGGCTCTGAGGTATTTTGGCCCATTCCCGGCGAAGTTCTTGTTTGAGGTGGTCCAAACTTTGGTATTTTTTAGTGCCAACCTTCGCCTTCAAAATACCCCAGACAGAGAAATCCAACAGATTTGCAATCCATTGTGTCGAAAAAATGAAGTGTGGAACATTGTTTTTGAACCAAACTTGGTTGACGCGCGCTTTGTGAGACGGTGCCGAGTCTTGTTGAAATGTCCATGTTCTCCGACCGAAATGATTGTTTGCCCAAGGCTTCAATACTGCCTCTAATAAAGTTTCACGGCACACGATCGCATTAATTTTTACGCCACGGTCCAAAAATACGAGCGGAGAGGGACCATCGGCGTTTATGGCGGCCCAAACCATCACCATCGGTGCTGCCTGCTTTCTGGTGAACGTCCAAAGGTGTAAATTTTCAAAAGACCTCTCTGGCAAGTAAACTCGATCATTTTGTTTGTTGACATATTGTTCTATAACAAATAGCGACTCATCGGAAAAAACCAAATTCGGCAACTCACCACTTTCGTGCAAGCGTATCACCTCCATCGCTCTTTCGACTCTAACTTTTTTCTGTTGCGGTGTAAGATCGTTTGTTTTTTGGAACTTCAATGGCTTGAGCCCAAGCTCGTTTTTCAGTATGTGTTGCATCCGTTCCAAAGATATGTTGGGCTCACCAGCTATTTTTCTTCCACTTCGACGCGGATTTCGCTCCATTCGCGCCTTTACATTCCGAACCATTTCTGCCTCCATGGCGTTTTGCTACGCTGCCAGTATCACGCTAACGATCGTGATGGTTCGATGATTTATTCACGTTGAGGTGCTGGAGGGCTCTAATGATAGCTACTTGCGGTCTTCCAGCCAAATATAAAGCAATTACACTATCACGTTTGAATTCCATAGCGGATAAAATTTTTTAAAGACAACTGAGACGCAAGTCGTTTAAAAGGCTTATAAATAATAAAATTATCTGTCGAATGTCAAAATTTCAGCTCACAGTAATGAACGGTTTCTAAATTATAGCAGTCTGAAATTGGTTGCAGTTTGAGTCAGTCAGGGTGTAATAGCTTTGTAATACATAAATTTGGGTGCGTTTACTTCATTTTAGTGGGGTAGAGGGAAATGTTGACTTTCATTGTACTTGTTGTATGGTACGTTCTGTCTGAAACAGGATTTTAGATTTTTCCACAAGCTATGACTATACTACGAATGTTCTTTCTCATTTGTTCAAGTTCCTGTTTGGGTCTTACTGGCTTGACACGATCTTTTTATCTTTACTTTTCCTTTGGAGTAGCCTCTGTTCTTCCTTTCTTGTTTTTGTCCTATAGTACTTTTATACAACGACGATAAATGGGTGAGTTATTTAGAAACATGTGCTTACCTTCTTTCGCTATCAAACTAGAACCTTCATGGGGGTGATTTGTTGAAACCTAGCGCTGCAGTTGCGCTATTTCTGATGGCGATACTACTGATATACATTGATCAGATGTTGAAAGATACTCGATCGGCAAAGAATCTAGCGGTATTTCCCCATTCATTTGGTATTTGATCATGATCAGTAGCATGGTCACTTTTGTTCACGGTTTTATTATCTGTTGACCGCTTTTTTCGGTTGTGGGGCCAAGCTTTTCGATTTCACTCCCAAAAATGTCCTCTTGCTTATTTTACCATCAAGATCACATAACATTACTTAAATTTCATACTTAGTGAATTGCTGGTAGGTTTTGTTGAGGAGCTCGTAGAATTTATAGGCAACATGATGTATTCGTACTTTCTCTTCGGGGCCGTGGTTTTTGCGAGTGAATCTGGTTTTGTTTGCCGATTATAACAAATTCGTATAGATGCTGCTTCTGTTATCCGTAGCCATCACCGTAGTATATGTCACAGTTTTTCATTCTTCTTCTGTATGGTCTCACGGTAGCTCTTTGACAATCATTTTGGAAAAAGGCGCCGGGAGTTGTGGTGGGTGGCTGTGGCTTCCAAATCGGAAGGCTTAGTGCTCGAATCCCAATCGCGTCCGAAAAACATTAGTTTTTTCAGTAAAAAAAATTTAAATAAGGTGAATAGTTGACTTGAAATCAACAACAAGCCAACTTCCACTAAGAAGTGGAGGAAATAACCACTGAGTCCAAACATCTTTCTTTCTCTCTCTATCCTATTTTTGAAAAAGAAACTTAACACATGCTGAGGCGTTATTAATGTATTCATACCCACTTAAGTGTTAAGTTGATTGATGTCACTGTTTTTTCAAACTGCTTAGCATCTCCTTTGCTTAGATCTTCCTTGCACTGCCACTGTTGAAGGCACACCTAATGTCGGGAAAAGCTAACAGGTCATAGAATATTCTGTTGGATTTGAAGTTTTCTTATCTGAATAAGGCTTACTAGTGCGTACTGTTCATGGGCCAATAAATTTGAGCTTAGTAACTAGATTGTATGGCTTAAAGTGCAGTTTTTATCACTGAATGGTGTTGTTTATTGGGAGTACCAGGGAAAGTAAGATTTTAAAAGATAATCGTTTTTTTTTTTCACTGGAGTTCGTCCAAAAGTTACCCGACCTTGATAGGTAGCTAAAAATGATTTGAGTGAAGACCGAGATCTTCAAAGGACTCATTTATTTTATTTCATAAAACAAGACATTAATCCTTAAAAGATTACAATTTGCAGTTCCATCAGACAAGTCAGCGAATTCAAAGAAATGGGTTTTTCAAATTCAATAATTCGAATTGATTCCGGAAAAAAGCTGAAGGATTTGTGTTTAATGTCCACGAAAGACTTGTTCACCGATACCTCCCAGTCTATTATCTGAGGTCGTATGAATCTTATTGTAGGTTGTCTGTAACTAAGGTGGGTTCTCTAACTTCATGTTAATATCTTTCTTCAGGTTTTCCTATAGACGGTTGAAATATGTGACGCTATGACTTTGAATACTACATATTTCCCTCGATATTGTATTCCAATTATGTATGCACTGCTACTGCGCTTCTTAAAAATTTTCTCGCCTAATTCACAGACCATTTGATAGGGCTCTGTATTTTGGATTACCGCTGTATTTTGTCGGTTTTTATTTTTTTTCAGCCTCTTCTTTGAACCTCGTCTGAAACTTGAGCCTCTGTTGCTTTTTAGACGACCTTCATAAAACATGGCAAAACCAGCTTGAAAATTTTCCATTATGGGTGTCTTAGTGTTTAGTCTACTGAGAATCTCAGCACGTTTTGTTATAGTTGCTTGCATTCCTTACATTTTACATTCCATCACTGATTTTTAATCTACATTTCTTGTACATAGTTCAAGATTGTGATGCGTATGTTAAAATAAGAGGAATGAAGATCACTTGCAACAGGCCTTTAAATGCAAAGCTTTCTCGAACTTCACATGGACTCAATGTGCTATATATTAATGACAGAGCCTACGCACTATTCCTAAGAAAATAATAAATAGCGTTTGTTCAGGGATGATAAATCTTCTTGTCCTTTCTTCAAACATATTGCAATTACGTTATTTAGGTCAAAAAACGCTGATAGTCCGCTTTTCGTACCAACAGCTGATTTCATAGCATCAAAGTGGAACCAAAGTTTACTCAAATAAGATGGAAGCAAGATTATATAAAGAATCTGGGATCAGATTCTTTTTTAAGAAATGCGTACATTTGAGATCGACGAATCTTGGTTTATTTAAAATTGTCTGATATCCACAAACTAAATAAAGATGTGCCCCAGGGATCGGTTTTGTGTCCGATACTCTTTCTAATTTGTATTAATTATCTCTTGTCTGTTGTTTCTAGTTTATTTTGTGCCTCTGTTTTCAATTTTCATTTTTGGACGCATGTCTCCCCTTAAAGATCGTTAGATTTGGTAGCGTAATTGATTAGGAATGTTTTTCGTCATCAAAACTAAATTTGTCCTCGCAGCAATTATGTAAAAATGCTGTGAAGAATCTAGATTTCCTTAAATGATAAAAGTCAAAGGTGTCGCAAATATTGTCCTGCTCTGTGTGCAAATATTTTGAAACGTACACAATCCCTTGAGCGCATACTTTTTATAAAAAAAAAAAAAAAATTGCCTTCAGTATTGTGCTAAAAGATTGTGGTTGAGACCCTCTTAAATTTATGGCGGATGCTAATCCAAGATACTTTGGCTTGCAGCGTTATTATTTATTGGCTATACATGCCATCTTAAGCGACTCATTTGCACCTGTCTGACCATATTAATATTGCTGGATAGTTTGTGGATTTCGCTGTTGTATATCCAGTCAACGAAAACGGGTCTAAAATCACTCAAAGCATCTTGCGTTTGTAGGGCAATTAGCAAATTCTTATTCGTTTGATTTCTGATGAGCGGCATTGTCATAGTTAATCGCTCGAAGGTGCAGCTGTGTGTGACACTTTCGTTTTACCGTTCCACCAGCATGCTTTTTTAAACCGAGAACAGTTTTTCAACTACTCTTAGATTTTTCATCAAAGTTATTTCACGTACCTTGCGCGTTTAATTTTTTTTTCGGCTTACGGCATCATGAAGCCATAAGCACCTAGAGATGTAAAGAAATATTTTCCTATAGTTCAATATATTTTACTTCCATAAGTAAGCATATTAGTGTGGCGTAAGTGAAGCATCTATTCAGACCTCTGCAACGAATGAAGGCTCTTTAATAGTAGGGGTCAAGTCAAAATCCAATAAATCTTTAAACTCTTAAAGAATATGATTTTTTAGCACCAACACGAATTGTAGATTTTAGATAGCTGATAACAGATAAGTCTGTTGCTAGCTATTCAGCTTTTTTTGCGAAGATAAATTTTTTTCAATTATTTTCTTTAAAATTAAGAACTATACTCTCCTTACCAAAATATTCAAAAAATAAAAAAATATAAAAGAAAACTCGACAATATTAACGCCTTCAATGCCTTTCCATCCTTCCTTTTCAACTAATTTTGTTTAGTTATTATTTTTTTTTTAATTTTTGCCGCCTGTAGATAAAGGCAATAATATAACAAAAAATATTAAAGAAAAAACAGAATTATATATTTTTTTTTTTATCAAAATTAAAAAATCCAACGGGCTGCAAAATATTTTCAAAATTCCTATTTCAACGAAATTTCAATAATTCATTGATAACGAGAAAAATAAAAATTAATTGAAAAAAGAAGAATAATAATTAAAAAAAAAAAAAAAAAAAAAAAATTCATAAAAAAATGAACAAAAGAAACAAAAATAATTTGCAGCTATACAAGCCGCTTTTTAAATAAGAGCAAGAGCAGTGCCATCGTACATCCAGATGAAGACGCTAATGGAACAGGAGATGATTCAGATAGCCGCTACGGTACAGGTCGTTCACGTTACCTGGCAATGAAGGAACGCCGAAATCGATTGGCAAAAAGCCGATCATCCCATACATTGGGCAATGATGATGATGATTTAGATGATGTATCGCCAACAACAGCTTCACCATCTGCTTACTTAGCTTCAAGGTGCGATTCCAGACTACTACTATCTACTACTACTACTACTTTTATTAGTATTACTACTACCACTTACTCTAACTTCTATCACCTATCACAACCTACACATACTAAACCGAATTAGATTAGAAGAATTACCAATCCCATTCGAATTTAAGTGAACGGAATAAGATATAAATTTTATTTTCTACCAAATTAGTAATTAGATACATTATTTCATTCACTGCTTTAGATGTTTACATTTTTTTTTTTTTTGTTTGTTAACATTTTTTTTTTTCATTTAAATGTAAGCATTAATCAAAATTAATCTCATTGTTTCGTTACGTTTTTTTTTCTTCGTTTAATCGTTATCGTGTACGTAATTCGTTGTTAATAATTTTTTTTTTTTTAAACTTTCGCGTTCATTGTTAATTTGTTGAGCATCAATGTACTCGTTACTGATCGTTTTTTTTTTTTTTTTTTTTTTCTGAAACGTAAAAATAGATACATTTGATCTGAGAGATACATAAGTTCACACTTTATTTTGAAAATGTCCTCTCTAGTATTCTAGTTAAACAATTTGGTTTTTTATTTTTTTAATTTTTTTAGATATGGTGGATCATCTTACGCTGGTGGATCAGATCTCTCACGTAGCCGATCATCGCATGCACTCAAGTCGCGGGATAATTCGCCAGATCGCAGCGCATTATCGGCTGCGAATAAAGATGGTGAGGCTCTAAGCTCATGGGCGCGGTACCTCAAAAATAAATACGGCAATAAAACATCAAAGGATTCACGTGACGCACCAACAACTAGTAGTCATTTACCATCATCAAGTGGTACATCGGGACCATCATCGTCGTCGTCGGCATCGCGTCGATTGAGCCTAGGCCTGCCATTACGTCAGGCAAATGAGATTGCATCATCGGATGATGATTCAAAAAACGGGCTAGGCTCCCCTACCTCCCCTACGGTAGCAGCAGCCGGTATAACAGGAGTAGCAGGTACTTCCCCTAGACAGTTATACCTTCGCAAGCGTCAGCAGCTGTTCCAATTGGGGGGCCGGGGGAGCGAGCCCGGATCCTTTACATGGCCGCGCGGCCTAGCCGTCGGTCCTGATAATAGCATCGTGGTGGCCGATTCATCAAATCATCGCGTACAAGTTTTCAATTCTAATGGCATTTTTGTTAAAGAATTTGGCGAGTACGGCAATGCTGAAGGTGAATTCGATTGCCTAGCCGGTGTTGCTGTCAATCGCATCGGACAGTACATCATAGCCGATAGGTAAACTATTAATAGTGTTACTATTTCTCATCACGACTAATGAAATTGCTTTTCTCTTTGATTTTATTAGATATAATCATCGTATTCAAGTCCTTGATCCACAGGGCAGATTCCTAAGAGCATTCGGTTCACAAGGTACTGCGGATGGTAAATTCAATTATCCATGGGGTGTTACCACAGACGCCTTAGGATTTATCTATGTCTGCGACAAAGAAAACCACAGAGTTCAGGTATGCATAACACAATGCGTTTACTATTGTATACTCGTATACTCGTTCATTCAACTACGATTATATCTATACGTATCTACAGATACTTGTATGATTAGATTCAATCATTCCCATGTACATACATATTTATGATTTGCCGCAGTCAATATGTATCTATTTGTCTGGAAAGAAAAAATATTTTCCTTTATTTTGATAACAAAGTTTAGTTTTTTTGATTTTGTGAAGAAACTATATCTAGATTTGAAATTTTTGGGCGTTAGATAGATTTTTATTTCAAAAGGATGCACTTTTGAGCTAAATTACTTAGGGCAGTTTAAAAATTCATTTCATTTTCTTATGTAATTTGAGGAAGATAACGGAGAGAATTATTTCTGCCTTAGGACTTGAGAAAACTTTATGAAATCATAGAAATTTTGGTAATTATGGTACGAAAACTTTATCTTTTGCGGATTGAAAATATAGACGGATGAAAGATTGTTTAGTTATTCAAACTTAAGAAACTGCAATTAGTTTTAAAGAAGATATTGAAATATTGAGTGTGGTAAAAGGTAAAGTGCATCTCTCTAGATAGGTATCGAATGCCTTCTTTGATATTGAATTACTTTCAAACAGTAGTTGTACCTTAAATTCGATTTCTGAAATATCTCTAATAGCCGAAAATTTGTTAGGAAACTAGGAATAACGATATACCGAAGGTGCTGGGTTTCACTCGATAGCTACCAAGAAATCCAGATGATTTATTTATGGTGCCGGTTCTCTTATCTTGGCTGTATATCATGTAGTTATGACTGTCCGACTTTCTTCAATCACCCTTTGTTCTAAGAATTGGAATTTTAGAGCATCCGGGAACTTTCAGACTTATTTCTCTTGATGAATGCAGTGCAAAAATTTATAGCATAACGTGATGATCACATGCTATTCAGATACAATAGCATCGGATTATTGGATATTCTCTATCTGGCAAGATATTCATTGCCAATAAGACAAGATATAGCTGATATAGTAGCAAGTCTTTCATTTCACTAAGACTACTTTTCCCTTGCCATTGATATTTTGTGAGCTCAACCCAATGTTGTTGTGTTTATTAGCTTGTGGCAAGATGGATTAGCTTTCTTATTTTGATATCTGTTGGAACAGGCCACTCAGAGAAGAAATTAGTTAACGGCACTCCTTAAATATTCCTTTTATTGTTATTTTCCCAAGATAAATATACGCTTCAGTGATAGTAACAGTTGCCTGATTCGAACATAAGCAAAATCCTCATCGAAATATTGCTCCGCTGTCATCATCGTCACTCATCACTCTCATAGCAAGTGTCACTAATGCCTTAGTAGACCTAGGTTCTTAGCGAAAGTATAGCAGTTTACTGTCTTTCCTTCTGAGGGAGACCGAAAAAGTTGCTTAACTCAACCGGGATGTATTCGTTGAGCCCAATGTCAATCTCATTCGATCCTTTTTTTTTGCAAGCAATGAGACTAAGTGAACTTAGCCTTCCCACACCGTGCAGTGAATCCTTGCATTCTATAACTTGATTGAAAGTAGTGAGAGATTAAGCAAGACCGTAATATTAGGTATGCAACTAAATATGGCTCTAGATGGCTCCAGCAATAAGTGCTGTCCGATTTTTTGACATAATATATCCATAACGTCATGCACCAAGCTTAGACATATGGTAAACCATTTTGACACATTAGTGATTCTGTTTTGCCGTTATATACTTTGATTTTTTGCCAATTGATTTTCTTCTTTCATTCGAAGAAAACAGCGGCTGAAGCGTAACGAGAGCTCTAAAAAATTTTACGGAGATGCTGCTCTAAGTGAAACAACTTGCCGTGATTAGTTCCGTCGCTTCAAAGACGGTGATTCCGATGTTGACGACCGTCAAATCAAATCCTTTGATTTGGATCTGCAAACGGTCAAATCTAAAGTCCTACCCCACTCGCCATATTCCGCAGATATTGCGCTGTCCGATTATTACTTGTTCTATTCGATGGCACATGGTCTGGTCTATCAGCAGCAGTTTGATGATGATATCAAAATGGGCTTGATTCGTGGATAGCCTCAAGAGATAAACACTTTTACCGTAGCGGTATACGATCTCAACCAAAAATATAGAAAGAAGTGGTAGCTAGCGATGGGCAATACTTTGAATGATTCATTTGTAACCATTTTTTCACAACAAAGTTTGCAGTTTCATTAAAAAACAGCGTTGACTTTGTTGCGCACTTAATAGTGAAGTGCAATAAAGTTCTGGATGTCGTATATCTCCAGTTGGAAGATCCAGATGTCTAATGTCTTCCCAAAAGCTCCTGTACACTGCCTTAAAGCTGACATCGGCTTGGAGGTTTTTGACGTGATATATTTAGCAGTTTGTTATCCACGATGACAGGAAAATATTTAGTTTCGTTGGAGAAATTGTTGGTCCCTAGATGGGCCAGATCAATCAACTGCTTCCTTCTAGTAAAGAAAATAACCTCAGTTTTAGGAAAACCAACTAAAAAACCACTGCAAGGGCGCCAATATGCCATTACGTCTAGGCTACCAGCGCCTTAGGGTGAACGGCTATAAGGCTTAATCTGACAGAAAGTAAAGCTACATCATCTTTATATGTTTGAACGTAGACGTAAGAACTTCGTAGAGTGTTAAGCATTAGGGCCATCAATATAGTTGTATATAGTGGAGATAGTATGCCAGATGTTTATCCCCGCCTTCACTTGTTGGCCGGAATCAGCATTTACAGTTTGGATTCTTTTCATCAGCATTGCTCGTATGTAGTCATTATACCATACTCCGTAGTAATTTTTACCATAGTACTTCATTGGAATTTAGTGAATTTTCTGCGGTTATCTGGAGCAGGATGGTATAATAAGAGAGCAATGGATTAGTCTTTCATACAGCAAAATGTGTCCATCTTATTCTTGTACTCATTGCTGTCCATATTCAAGACAAAAAGATCATCGAATTCATCCTTATACAGTTTATAGATTTCTTTACTAGTTTCGATACTAAGTCGACATATTATTGAAATAATCGTTTTTTTTTTTTTTTTTCATTGTCCCAATATCATATTCCTTTACCAGATTGACAGATGGATACAAGTTTTCCTTGTCGAATCTTGTACGTATCCAATTTCATTGCAAATAGATAATAATAGTTCTGCTACTAAGGGAAGGCACATCCAATAGTCATATAATATTTGCAATTCGATTTCTCGATGTGTTCTTTCCAAAAGCACATCTAACAACCATATTTCTAAGCCCACTCATTCGTTAAACCTTTCGAAACGTATTAGTATTTAGTCACCCTCTGCTCATACTAATTTTCATTTTATGAAATGCTATAACGTTATTTTTGTGGCATTGTAGGTTTTCCAATCGGACGGCTCCTTCGTTGGCAAATTTGGTTCATGTGGCCGTGGCGAAGGACAACTGGAACATCCACATTACATAGCCGTATCGAATACGAATCGAGTAATTGTTTCCGACTCGAACAACCACAGAATTCAGGTAAGGAACCAATCCAACCAACATTAAATCAATATGAATTGAACATGCATCCAATAATTGTCCTAGATACATTTATTAAAACATTCAAATGTGTACGAGTATGAGTACGACGTATAAATCGTTTCCTCGTACAAACATTTACATGTATAATGTATCTGAGGCAATTAAAATCGATTAGATCTGTGTGTTCACTTACAATTTTACAATTTACAAATCTTTAGATATTCGACGTCAATGGCAAGGTACTATCCACATTTGGCGGAGAAGGTTCTGATGATGGGCAATTCAAATTTCCAAGGTATGCATGCATAGGAGTGATACTTGGAATAAATTAGAAATTCAGTACGTGGACTAAAATGAAAATTGAATTGAATTCTATTTGAATAGGGGTGTCGCCGTTGATGACCAAGGATATATCTTTGTTGCCGATTCAGGCAATAATCGCATTCAAATCTTCAATCCAGATGGAAGTTTCTTGAAGACATTTGGCTCATGGGGTTCTGGAGATTGTGAATTTAAAGGACTCGAAGGAGTTGCCATCATGTCGAATGGAAATATTTTAGTTTGCGATCGAGAAAATCATAGAATTCAAGTTTTTTAAAATTGTCTATTTTTTTCTTTTTGTTTTCTATAAACAGTGGACTTATAGATTTTGTAATAAGACACATACATGCTACTAATTTATTTAATTGCTTTTTCTGGTTCTTTTTTCAAATGCTTAGCAAATGGATACCTAATGATTGTTTAAGAATTAATATTTGTTGTTTTTCATCATGAATTCCCAATAAAAAATTAAGTTTGTATCTGTTGAAAAAAGTATGTTACATCTGATCATAGCTTTTTTTTGTACATTGCCCCAAAAGCGTATCATTTTCTTTACCAAAAAAAAAAAAAAAAAAAAAAAAAAA
Organism: Volucella inanis; assembly: GCA_907269105.1. NCBI lineage: Eukaryota > Metazoa > Arthropoda > Insecta > Diptera > Syrphidae > Volucella > Volucella inanis. The sequence goes on along the minus strand of OU026155.1, from coordinate 83,680,448 downwards.
AAAAACTAAATGCTTCTTAAAACTTTCGGATACTTCTTTGTAACTATCTCCTTCTTTCCCTAAATGAAAGATCGATGAGACCGTAAAACACAATCAGAAAACTGCAATAGCTGCCAAAACAAAAAAACGGATGAGTAAATTTTCCAATTAATGGAAAATTTTTTATATCATTCGTTGTTTATTGCTTATTATATAAATCAATTCGCCAACTAAAGAAAAACTAAACAATAAATTATAAAAATTTACAAATAATGTTATGTCCATGTTTGAGAAAATATCGTTTACTTTGTATACACATCACATATATAAAAAATTGGTTTTTCATTAACTTTTGTTATATCTATAGAGTAATTTGCATAACCAAAAAAAAAATTGTTGTTAATATTGTAGAAGTTTCATATTGTTTTTACATTGGATAATAAAAATAGAAAAAAAAACAACAGTTAAATCTGGGCTTTCGTTTCTAAAAAAAAATCAAATAAAATACAAAATATTAAAGGATGCTAACTAAACACTATCTAGCAAGCTGATCCAGGCTTTGATAAATTAACTATTCAGTTCTGTATTGCCTATAGTTACAGGACCCATTATAGCAATGCCGTATATATTTTGCATCATGCAAACGAAATTGATTCGTCATCACAGTTATATCAAGCGTCGCAGGATTTTGTTGTCACTGTTGCCTATTACACCTATTTTTGTCAGTCAGATTTGTTTTTCTTATTCTTCCTATTCAACTCTTCAGTTCTCAATTAAAATTTTCGTAAAATTGCATTTTCAGGTTCTTAACCCTCACTGCTCGAATACATTTAATTTTTTGTTTTGTCTGCTAGCATATTTCAGTGCAAAGCCCCTATCCAAAAAAATCTACGCAACCTCCCGACCGTGTATTTAGTGCAACATCACCCATTTAAACGTGTCTTGCGGAATTGCAAATTGTGTAATCGATGACAGCAATGCCGACTATAAGGTAACCTGTAAGGGCATCTGTGGTAAAGCCTTTCACGCCGTTTGTGTCGGATTAAACAAAAGAAATACCGTGTTTATCAAAGAATTCTTCGATAATCTCCTTTTCTTTTGTGATGTGGGCAATAATATCTCACTTTCGCATATACTTTTGTCAATAAAATGCCTAAGCGACCCAAATGACTCCTACCAAGACGCACTCGCCAAAAAGATTACGGACAAAATTACGGTTATTGAAAATAATATTAAAAGTGTTGAAAAATTACGTAACTCAGATCGGCCGATGTTATATAATCCAAAGTAAAATACACGGATAATTGAGTTAGACTCCGGGAGATCCAAGAATGAAGAAGCTCCCATGCTTCACCTGGATAATGTGTTGAGTGACATCAAAGCTATCTGTTTTGCGCAGGTTATATCCAACCAAAAAACGTGTGAGTTAATAAGCTCTCTGCGTGACGACATTAGCATTCATTTCTAGTTCTCGTCATACAAACAACGCAGCCTTATCAGAATGTTCACTATAATACATTGCTCATGGCTGATTTAAAAGAACCTGAAGTGGATGTAAATCACATGTAAATCATCTGCGCACCGTCCAACCTATTGATAAATTCGGTGTTTCTTCCAACTCCCCCTAAGAATCGTCCAAATTGTTTGATTAAATTTCGAGCATCTCTAATTCAACCTGATTTTTTCGCTAAAAATTACCGCACGAGTGATTCGAGCCTTTGCATTACCACGCATCTGTTGAGAAGTCATTGTAACTAAAATTTATCCATTAGTCGAGTATGGAAACTAAAAATCAAGTGAAATGAAATTAATGAAACTATAACCAGTTTTAAGGGATAATTATCGCGAGGCAGATGAGCAGCACCTGGAATTATTTGGACGAATTTTTTTAAAACGAATGTACAGTTTGGATATTTTTTTGTTTTTTTTTTTTTCCAATAACTCAGAAGAAAAAAATATATATATATTCGATGAATATGTATTCGATAACTAGATTGGATGCACCCACTAGATTTAGTATAGGGTCATTCCATGAAGGATCGATCGACGTTCTGAACGAAATTCCTCCGATTCGACTGAAAAGGGGTAGAAATACTCATTGGTTTGGTACGAATCATAGGGCAAAAAAAGTTTGCGATATAGTTTGCGTGTAACGGAACTTCAAAAATTGGCAAAAAATCAAAATTTAAGCTTTCTTTTATATTTAAAAAAATTATAACTTTGGCTTTGCTCATCAGAATTTGATAAAATATACCTTGCTGAGCTCAGGAAAAGATGAACTTTCAAAAACGAAGGATATTCCAGAGAGAAAGAATATTTCGTAGGGAAAATAAAAGAAAATTTCCATAAAACTACAAGCAAAGGCACCAAACTTGTTCTGTTGTCTAAACTTTCAAGAGAATGGAGCGTCGACAAAATTATAGAAGCGTGTCCAGGATCGTCAAGCTATATGATCAAGAAATCTAGAAAGTCAAATATGGGGTTCCACAAGGCTCGAAACTAGGGCCCGTATTATTTATTTTCTTAAAATCTTCAAGAATAGTATTTAGTTCGCATATGCCGATGATATGGCAATTGTAGTTCAGCATGCATGCTTCGAAACAGCTATGAGGATAATGCAGGAGGATTTCGAGGAAGCTATAAAGTGGTGTCATGACATGGGGCTTGTAATAAACGCAAAGAAAACTAAGCTCATGCACATTAGGGGAACACGCGGTAGACTAACAAAACCTACAATTCATTTTCGGAACCCCGAGTGTCCGCATGCGAAAACTGAGCAAATATAAATTGTGGAAGAATACAAATGTCTTGGAATTGTAGTCGACAGTCACTTTCCTTGGGAAAACCATATTCAGAGGCTTAGGTCAGATATGAAAAAAGCACTCTTCGCGATGGTATATCTAAAGAAATGCTCAACTAATGGGTATATATTTTAATTCGTGCGGTTTTTTTTTTCCAAAATTTGAACGTTTATTTAAGAAAAACATGTACAATAGTATTATTCAAAGTATTGCCCATCTGAAGCTATGACTTTTTCCCATCTTTCTGGCAATTTGTGAATCCCGTCCCAAAAGAACTGCGCCGGCTTGGCAGCCAAGAATGAATGAAGACAATTTTTGATATTCTGCTCTGATGTGAACCGTATTTCAGTGAGGGTGTTCTGCATCGACCGGAGCAAATGGTAGTCATAAGGGGCAAGGTCTGGGCTATAAGGCGGGTGGGGTAAGACTTCCCATCCACTGTTTTCCAAATAGTTCTTAACCGGATTAGCAACGTGGGGCCGAGCGTTGTCATGATGGGAAATTATTGCCTCGGGTCTGGTCGCATATTCCGGGCGTTTTTCGGCTACTGCTCTCTTCAAACGGATTAATTGTGTTTGGTAGCGTTGTCCATTGATGGTTTCACCCAGTTTAAGCAGCTCATAATACAGCACACCCATCTGATCCCACCAAATACAGAGCATTACCTTCTCGTCATAGATATTCGGCTTTGCCGTTGATTTGGCTGATTGGCCGGGTTTCACATATGATTTTTTGCGCTTGGGGTTGTCGTAATGGATCCATTTTTCACCACCAATAACAATCCGATGCAAAAATGATTTCCTTTTGTGGCGTTACAGCAGCATTTCGGACATGCAAAACCGCCTTTCGACGTCTCTCGGCTTGAGTTCATGTGGAACCCAATTTCCTTGCTTTTGAATATATCCAGCTGCTTTTAAACGTTTTGAAATGGCTGCTTGAGTGACACCAAAAGATTCTGCGAGCTCTTCTTGTGTTTGGCAACAATCTTCATAGAGTAATGCTTCCAGTTCTTCATCTTTAAATTTTTTTGGCTGCCCAGGACGTTAATCGTCTTCCAAGCCAAAATCACAACTTTTAAATCGTGCAAACCACTTTTGACACGTTTACTCAGCTAACGCATGTTTACCATAATTTTCCACCAAAATACGATGATTTTCAAATACACTTTTTCAGGTACAAAATTCGACATATTTGAGTGAAAAAAAAATTATTGTTGTTTACGCTTCAAATGAATGATACTGAAATGACGTACAATGACAGTAGCTTTCCAACGCATGTTCCAATGGAATAATAACAATGGAATAATACAAGTTACGCCGTCTCCTAGCAAACCGCACGAATTATTGTCAATATATGAAAATGTAATATTTTATATCCAAAGTTTTTCCATTCTCTTGCATCTTTCCAAACATGGAAGAATGGAACACAATTTAACCCACGACAAAGGAAATGTCATGTCCGTCTGCATAGATAGATTAGAGATGCAACTCTGGAACAGTACCTTCTCAGAGGAATAAGATATCTACAAAACAAAGAGTCTCCTTAATCATCCTTTGTAAACTAAGCATTATTTTAGTATTTAAGACATTAAGAAATACTACACGAGTCAGTTGATTTGAACCAGGCAGCAAAAACAGTACATTTTCTTTTATTATAGACTTCCCCCACTAGTGGTAAGGGTTCCTTAGTAATAATAGTTTCAGCTGTCTTAACAATGGTCTTTCGATCCTTAAAAAGAACTGTCGACCTACATTAATGCGTTACCAAGGCTACGAACATTGGTATTTGATAAACAAACAAACAACATTATTTTGCGTTGCCAGGGCTAAGACACTGATAGGGAAAATAGTGCAAGTTATAGAGCCAATAAAAATATTTATTACACAATATTTAGCCGCTTATAAAACATTATTTTGGCATATTTTATCAAATTCTGATGAGTAGATTCTGATGATTTTTTTATTTATAAAAGAAAGCATAAATTTTGATTTTTTGAAAATTTTTATTCGTAAACTATATCGAATTCTGGAAAACTTTTTTGCCTTATGATTCGTACCACTCCAATGAGTATTTCTCCCACTTTTTAGCCAAAACGGAGGGCTGTAGTTCAGAGCTCCCCACGATTTATCGTGGAATGACCCTATAATATCAAATTTAAATCAAAGATGAGAAGATAGTTTACAAAATAGGGCAAGTTAGAAAATGTTTGGTTAATTTCAACAATTATTAGTTAATTTTGATTAGAAAGTGGTAAAGAGGTTGACGTTATAACAATTGATTTCAGTAAGGTTTTTAATGGGATATCTCAGAATTGTCAAATTGTTTGTCCTGTGCTTTGAAACCATTTTGCTAAAATCTTCTTACCTGGATAATCGTTTTTATGGTGTTTGTTTTAGGTCTGTCCTATCGACCCCTTTCTTGGCCACGTCAGGTGTTTCTCAAGGTAGTCACTTAGGTCCAATTCTCTTCATTCTATTCATTAACAATTAGCACTTTCTCTCTATGCTGAAGACACCTTCAAATTGATCTAAACAGTTTTTCCACCTGGTGCATCAAAAACTGCTAAGAACTCAATCTCACAAAATTTCAATCGATTACCTTCTCACGAATATATGCAACAAGTCTCAAGCAATCTACATCCCTTGTTCAGTCTATCCGCGACCTTGCCATATAATGCAAACTCATCACTTGGCTTCATTTAAAGATGGTCTTAAAAATTCTGCAATCTATATGTTACGTAACCAGATTACTATATGGTATATCACTTTTTTTCTCCTCCTTTTCGAGTACGCTAGCCAAGCGTGCTGTCCTTTTCAACGAGGTTATGTATCCCGAATTGATACTTTGCTCTTCAGAGTCTACCTTGAAATAATCCTCCTATCGTACCTCCGTATTGAGACCATCTCAAACTCTTTAACCTGAATACCCTTGAGCAACGAAGAGACGCAGCAGACATTTTTTTTGATCACCGACTCCTCTCAGGCGCCGTAGATTGCATTTTACATTTTACATCTCCTAACAACTCCATTTTTTTACAGTAACCCTCGAGATCTACATTGGCCCCGTTCACATATGGCTCTAACGAACCAATCTCCTGTATGCTTCGTAAGGTAAACTCCAATATTTCCGTTTTTGAATTTAATCGCAGCACTCTCTGCCTTAAATTCCATCTCCTTCACCACCACTAGCTTTAAGTCCTAGTAGCAGACTCTTAATTTTTGTTAGCCAAGATACGACATAGTCATAGTCAAAGTTTTGAAGTTCGTTTAAGCTTATATTAGGCAAAATAAATGTGGGCATCAACCCCCACTAAAATCGCTTTTCCACTTTTCCGGCTTATTTTAATACACAGGTCAGTTTTCCTCAAGGATATGCTTTGCACTCAGTTGCTCTTAAAAGTATTCGTTTCATTTGCTCAAGATGCCTCCGAATTGAAACATTCTGAGGCGTATGGTTCAGTCTCGAAGCTGTTTCGGGTTCAATACAAAAAATTTCTGAGTGGCAAGAACTATGGCGTCACACACTGCTTTCCGCAGGAATTGAAACAAATACATTCCGGCTTCTGGTCATTGCGTGATATGTGATTCATTTGATGAGTATGAGTCGTTCAAATGACATCAAGTCTTTAAGTTAAACTACAATGAGGTCAGAAACTGGGGGGCCGTACTACATACTGCATACGATTTTTTCTCTCTGTTATCCTCTTGATATCCTAGTCGGTTAGTTCAAATTATTTACCTGCGAGGATACCAAAAGTCAATATTGATAAAAGAAAGTACCTAGCCTGTCATTGCAATGAAATTTTCATCGTCCATGGACTCATCATACCGTGAAGACATCGAAATTCGCTTTCTAAATATCACCAATTTGCATGAGGACTTCTCTATACCTTTTGTACAGTCAATCGAAAAGATCGACTCGAAGGAGCACACAAAATAGATGATCCCCCCAAGCTCAAACCTATAAAGGATTCAAATTTAAAATTCAATTTCATCCCGTCATTCCATCATCCGATGGGAAGAGTGAATACTGCGAATGGGACAAAAACAAACGGAATAAACTAAGAATACGAGTATCATGGAAATAATCAAATTCCAGGGGAGAGACGAACGAAATACTCTGAATTCCAAATATGCATCGTCATCACGAGATGCAGATGAAAAGATGAGAATCGATACCTTTTTTCCCGTTCGACTCTTGTATCCGTTTTTTTTTTTTTTTCCTCCCTACAAAATTGAAAACTATAATTTGCTTCTTTTCAAAAATTGAATTTTGCACTGTTATGTACCCTCTGACTCCTCTCTTCCAAATCCATCCCCTACCGGCTTCAAGAACAAAACAATTTTGTCCATCGTCTCTTTGGCCAACGAATTTATTAGAGAATAGCTTCCCAGGATACTTCTTTAGCATAATCGGGGCGGGTGGGAGAAGTGAACACTGGGAATTTGCAAAACAAAACATCGTTTTCCAATAAGCGAGGGCACGATACTGTAAAATTTGTGGACTTTCTGTTATTGGTTTATCGATCTATGAAAAAGATGAATATGAGGGCATGGCTTATGGCTAGGACTCAGCTATTCGTAGCCCATACCCTCGAAAGTCGATGTCTTTGTTACAGGCAAATTGAGTCTGTTGCATTTTTGCGGTGATGGCGATACCTATCCTTTACGGGATGCTTCCGTTAAATACGATGGCTGGCTAAAAGTTTCAGATTTTCATTTTATTTTGGTGACTGTTTGCTGGCTTAAAAGTTGCTCGGATACATTTTATCAATGGGAGTGGAAGTGTACAGTAAGGAAAATATGAAAGCGATTGGCTGATGTTTAATTTTTATTTTTAATTTAGGAACGATTTTATGATTGCTGGCGAAGTGGTTTTGATTGTAATAGAGTCGGCAAAGGAAATAGTTTGTAGATTAAACAGAAATGGAAGGATGTCCTTTGAGTTGAAGTTTAATATTCGAAATGTGTATAAGTACATAAGCAGCAGATACTTCTATTATGAAACTAAACCATAATGGACATTTTGAGTTCTTAAGATGTTAAAAAATTGTTTGGCATTGTTTCAAAGGAATTGGTACTGGTTCAGAGAATCTAATTGGAGTCTCTTTAAACTTGAGTACACTATTGCTGATGCTAATTCGTCCTTCTGGTTCAAGGCATTTATACGAAATGCGTACATTGCCTACAAGGTAGGTATTCAGCCGATGATTGTGCCCCGAAAGTTGATTAGGGGACCTACAATCTTCAAGAAAGTAATCGAAAAAACTTTGCAACCATAAAAAACACACTTCATGCATGAAATTAGCAAATTAGATTAAAGTCCGCATAGATCTGAACGTGTCAGAAGGTATCATCATCAGGTGTGTGCTGCAGGAAATAATTTATAAAAAATTACTTTTCAACGGTAGAATGCAATTTTGAAGTAGGAAACTTAGTAGACCGGAAAGCTGGTAATGGGTTACTGAAAAGATTACTGGAATCTTTATAGATCGAAGCAAACAGAACATAAGAAATCAACAGATTGGTCATGGTATGCGAAAGGCTGACACATTCAGAAAACCCTCAGCATGCAAACTAAAATTGCAAGTGCATTCTCAACCGGTAGCGCAATACTGGCCTATGTCATCATAATGCTCAGAAGAGATAAAAATGTGGCGAAGCACCTAATAGCCTCGGTTAGTGATAGATTAATTGCACGAACAAAGGACAATGATCTACGGATCTGCATGTGCAACGTTTGAACCCACAACAGACTGCGTGCAGACGAACAACTAGCAAAGGTTTTTGAATACTACAAAGCAGATATAGCCGCCATCCATAAAGTGTAATGAGATGGACTAAACGCAGAAGAGGACGAAAAATTGTGATTTCTACGATGAAGGCTGCTACACATAACCGGCGCAACAAGAACAGCGGCCGCTACGTTTATTCGGATGTGGTTTCGCCGTCAGAGGTAGACTACGAGAACAAATCTTGAGCTTCAGCCATATATGGTAAGCGAACGCCTGACTACGATCCGCCCAAATGGTAAATTCGCCAACATAAGCCTTAGAAACGCCCATGCGAGAGTAGAAAAACGTGTTTACCAAAGAGTACTCCTATGATTTCTTCAAAAAAAAAAAAACCTACGAGCAATCCGATCTTAGTATTGTAAGCCAGGCAAAGAGGGCATCTTTGGTAATACACTGGGGAAGAAGAGCTCGCACGCCATCGCCTTCGGAGATGGCACATAGTATTGATTTTTTGGGACGTAATTCTTTGTAGTCGAGATACAGATACGGATATCCGCAACAGAACAAAACCACGGAACCAATGGAACGAAATATAATTTTGAACGGCTACAATCCAAGAGACCACCCGGACTTTTTTTGATCCAAATTCCTTTTACTCGTATCTCCTGGTTCGATGACGAACACAGACAAGCAAGTTTAGAAAAACAGCGGATGTACAGAGAGGTTCTGTAGAAAATAACAAGTGAGGCTCGCGAGTTTTTTCAATTGCTAGAGTGAGGGTTTTATACTCAATTGCCTTTTATGCTCAAATCAGCAGCAAAAATGATTCTTTACATGATTTTCTTGGCTAGTGTCGTTACAGGAGTTGATAGTGAAGCTTAGGTAGATGAATTCCATTACTATCCCAAAGCTGTAGCTACCTATCTTAATCCAAGGTGTTGATGTTGTGTGTGACGCTTGAGCCACATTATTTCTTTTAATGCGTGTTCCTGCTATTTCTTCGACTTCTTAAGTCGGTAGAATGACACAGAAAACTGAAATACCCACAATATTAATGACCGACCCAATAAGGAAACGTACACACTGAAAAGTCTACATCACTGTAACAACCTGTTAAATTAGGATTTGCGTGATTAACTTCTAATCAATCTCCATTCCTAGAAAGTAACGCGCCTCGTATGCCTTTACTTCGCATGCATCCCTCAAAAATTCCACAAGTTTACCGATATCATCTCCGTACGTTTCTGCAATCAAACTATCATCGATATAATTACAACAATTAGTTTCCTCCTATAAAAACGTAAGGGTTCGTTTCAATTGATGGTTGATGATCAATTTCAATTGAAATGAACGAAGAAATGTGTTAAATTTGTCATTCTTACATATTGCCGCCTGGTGCGACCCATATCTAAATCCCCTTCTGAATCTCCACACCAATTCACTACCCCCATTAAAACTTTTTGGTTGACTTACACATATGCAAGGTAATGTAACAAAAGGAATCAGTTTAGTTTCATTGTATTTTAACATTTACATATATTGCAGACAGAAAGAGAATTAGTTGACAAAAAGCAATGGAGCAATACACAATTCAAGAACGCAGAACCATAGTTACTGCTTATTTAACTAATTTCCGGTCTGTTTTTTAAACGCATCGTGAATTTCGACATCGTTTTCCTCATCATCATATACTATGTGCGCGAATAATTACAGACTGGGTACACTAGAGATGTTGCAAGAAGTGACCGGCCTCGTATTGCTCGTTCGACTGAGAACATCACTGAAATTACCGACGACGTCCGAGAGAGTTCATAAATATCGATGAGACAATGATGCACATAATTTGGCATCAGCAGACGTTTGTTGCATCGAATTTTGTGAACGACCTAAAGATGTTTCATTATAAAGTGCAAATTGTTCACCAATTGCAACCTGCTGACCGTCAAGTGAGGTTATCTTACCGTTCAACCTGGTGCCAGAAGAGGATGGTTTCGTATGTAAAATCATAATAAACAATGAAGCCCAATACCACTTAAGTGGCTTCGTGAATAAACCAATTGAATTTCTTGAGCACGGAGTGATTGGCTCTTATTTTTTTGAGGTCGTGGACGGTACTGGTGAATGCTACAGACAGATGTTTTTTTGTAGTAAGTTGCTGGATTGGGTCTCGAGCATCCAGCAGGACGGAGTAACCTCGCGAAACGGTTGAGATTTCCAATCCCGTTCTGCCTATTTATACTGGTTATCCTTATTGCCAGATCTGACGGCGCCAGACTTCTTCCTTTTGAAATCTCGCGCTTATCGCAACAAACCACAAACCTTGCATTCAAAATGCTCTTAAATGAGCATAGATATGCATCAACTCAGGAGGTGGTCACTTGACCGATATCATTTTTTCAACTAAATGTCATCAACTCTATGCTTTTAAGTAAAATTTTCATGGAAACAGAGCCCATTTTTTTCATTTCTAACAAAATGGTAGCCAATTCACATTACTATATGACATTGCTTATGCCCCACTTTGTATTACTGATGCTGGAATAGGATTGAATCCAGGAACGTGGGTTTCTAGGTCCAAGTAGGTTCTTTGAATTTGACTTTCTTTATACCACATTTACGAAAATGTTTGGTTTTCACGAAAACAACATCGAAAACGAATGTTTTCCTACATTAACCTGACAGTGTATGGTAAGCCCAAGTTGCTGCGTAATGTGTGAGTATCTTCAATCAGATGAAAACATACAAACACAACAAACAAATTCATCAGTATCCGCCCACTAAACTAATCAGCATTTTTTTCAGATCCAACAATATCAGAGCAAAATCTAGTTTCGGTATCGCTGCTAAACACGTTCGTTTGTGCCGAATGACGATGGAAATGCACGCTTCTCCCTCAAGGTCGATAAAGAACTGACCAAGACCTTTGATGTCAAAAAAAGGATTTAGACAAGGCGATATGCTATCATGCGAGTTCTTTAACATCATTTTTGAAAGAATAGACAAAAAATCACGCGCCAATATAAGAGACCAAGTATATGCTGTCAATCAAAAAAGACATCCAACACTACGTCTCCAACAGAAGGTGACCCCCGACCTGGACTCCGCTATTAATTCAGATAACGACACCAGCGCTGAGATCAAACGGAGAATCACTCTTGACAATGACTGCTTCTCTGGGCTATAAAGGCAATTGACTAGCGAAATCCTCTCTCGAACAAAAAAAGTGACCCTGTTGGAAAGAACAACCCACTTAGGCCTATTGACCAATTGTGATGCCACTTACTCACTTACTGTGATCCTCTTACTCATGGAACCAATTTGAGCTTATGATGAAGCGTAGGAGACTGTTAACATCTATATTCTTTAGATCGTTAAAGTCATTGTAGAATAAAGTTTCTAAGTAAAGTTTTCTTCTCTGGGAGAGAGCTGGACATGTACAGAGTCCATGCAGCTTATACAGAAATCGTTTGTAAAGGCGCCAAGCCTTCTTGCCTGCTTGCGTGTAAGGCAGTGTCCAGTGATGACACCTATGATGGCACTGAGATGTATCCTATTTAGAAGGATCAGACTCTTGGAGCGATTCAGATCTAGTTTTAGCCAGATCTGTTTCAATATTAATTTACACGTAGCGATTGGTATACCTATGCTATCCTTTTCCAGTGAATAGGTAGAGAGGTTTCAATTTTGGAGAGTTCGTCGGCTCTACAATTCCCTGGGATGTCCCTATTCCCCGGAACCCTACAAAGGTGACGGTTGAACTGGTCTGCCATCTCCGTAAGACATGATCGGCGTTCAAAGTCGGTCCTAGAATTTAATGAGACTGAATTCAAGGACTTGATAGTGGCCTGATTAACTGAAAAGATGCGGATATTCTTTGCAGATATCATATTTTTCTTCATCCACGAGAGAGCTCCTTTAATCGCCAAAATTTTCGCCTGAAACACGCTACAATAAATTAGAAAGAAAGGGGCGTTTCAGACTTAGCTTATCTGAGACAACCTTGGGAATGAAAACTACATTGACTTCTCTCTAGCGTAGGCTGTATAATATCTGAGGAGCTTTGTAGCTCGGCAAGTATTATATCGTCCGAACTAACAGACTTGTATGGTTGGAAGCTATGCAGCGCCCAAAGCAATTTATTTCTTGTATTCAGAACTTGAACTTTGGTCAAATTGAAATTGAGGGTCCAGTAACAGGTTGAGTGATTCACCACTTGAGGTTGTCTATGAGCCATCGATTTTTTTTTACTATAAACTTGGCATAATATGATTTGTAGAGAATTTTTCTTAGCCGCGATGCCTCAGAGGTTTCCGTAATTTGGTCACAGAATGATCTCCAGGATTGTTGCTCTGCTTTCCTAAGATCATTTTTATATATTTTGAGGGATTTTTTGTATGAGTTCTAGTCAGTCACTTATTTGTGCTTTTTGCTAGGTTGAAAAGTTTGCTGCAAATGTTTCTAAGCGGTCCCAGTGCTGATGTCCACCAGTCAATATATAAGAGCCGTAGCCTAATTGAAAGCCAAAATGAATTGCTTGACTTTCATGTCAAGTTCGTTGGTGTCACGCCGTGGAGTTTAGAGTTCGTTTCTGACAGTATTTTTCTGTATTTTGGCCAATCAGTTTTCTGATAATTCCGGAATGCTACCTAGTTAGCTGAAAGAGCGTCACTCAGACTGAATTGAATGTATCTGTGGTCTGAAAATGAGTGTTCAGACGAAACCATTCAGTTTGTTAGCAATGATGTTATCTCACACAAGAGTGATATTCAGCACTTTTTGTCGGTGTCTTGTTACAAAAGTGGGCTCATTGTTAGTGTTGTAAACAGTGAGGTTGGTACTTATAATATAATCAAACTGTGGGTCACCTCTATAGTTGATGTCGGTGATGCATCATGTCGTGTTATGTGCGTTAGTTTAACACCCGATGATAATTGGAATTTTTAGTCTTCTAGCTTCCAGTACCATCTTTCTGGATCATTACCAGGAAGAGGGCCCACATGAATGTGGACAAAGTATGCCGATGCCAGCCAGTCGGAGCCTTTGGCAGTCTCTAGTTTGGCAACGGTTAAGTCGGGGTCGCTGAAGGAAGTAAAAATTCGTTAAGTACATACAAGTTCTACCCTATATAGGATCTTAATAATCCCAGTCCTATTCTATGACTCTATGATACTTTTGGCTGTTTGGAGAGCAAAAGTCTTCCGGTGATTTTAGGTCCCATCTGCATAGACAGTGAGTGGATGAGGTGATACCACGACAAACTTTACGGGCTGTATAGTGACATCGACTTTGCCAGAAGCATGATGTTCCAACTATTGAGATGGCTGTGTTATGTAGAGCGGATGAACGTCAATGCTCCGGTCCAAAAAGTTTTCGAAAACAGAGCTGTAAAGGAAGGCTGCGGCTCAGGTGGGGCATGCAAGTGGAGGTGGACCTCAATGAACTTAGCGTCCAAAACTGTAGGCAGTTACCTAAAGGTCGAGCTGGCTGAAGACTTGTTTTTTGTTTTCAAAGAACTTAACACTCAAGAGGGAACGACTTCTCTTAAAAATCCGGAGCACGTGTTAAATTTTTTCGGAAAATTAGATAGATAGAGAGAGAAAGATGTTTGGACTCAGTAGTTATTTCACTCCATGGGTGTCATCCAATATTTAATGGGGAGACTGAATTATTAGTGTTAATTGACTTGCTGTTGTATTTTAGGCAACCATTCATTGCCTGAAAAATGTCTTTCGGTCTTGGCTGGTATTAAGCCCCGAACCGTCCGATTGGAAAGCCAATACACTACTTCTTGAGTCTTAGGTCTACCTTAAGTAAGTAAGTAAGATTTTTTTTTTTTTTGTCGTACAAAAGCCTAAACGAGTGTATGTCCTCGTTAAAATTTCGGCCATCCGGACTCACATTATCATTAAAAATAAATATTTGCCTATGATTACGTCAAAATAGATGCTTCACAAGGTGTTAAACAACACAACATGCCATAAAATATAAGGCTCGCTCGTTTGCATTCGTCAGCCTGCAAGTTCAAAAAGTGAAATGTCGGTTTTGCCGATCATTTGTTTAAAATATCGAAGTAAACTTGAAGAAGATTAAGATTAACAGAAGTAAAAAACCTGATATCTTTTCGCTACTTTAAGTGAGTGTGAAGCGTGCCTTAAGGAGAATCAACAGTTTATACAAGCATTTGATCAATACACTGTGCGTGATGTATGCTGGAAGAGATACACCTTTCCAAGTAATGTTGCGGAATTTGTTCTTCATGAAAGCGATTCGGTTTCTGAGTCATTATCCTCAAGATTATCAGGAGGCTCTACGGAAATGCAGATAATTGTTATCCTTGTGGACATAATATCACTGAATATTTTATTAAGCTAAAAAAAAAAATGCCTCAATTACGGAGAAATAATGTGCACCAAGGCAGCAAATCGTCGTACGGATGAATTAGGACGGCATTGCACTTGTACATCATCTTGCGTCTGTCATTGTTTTCGTCGCTGCTAATGCCAGGTACCAACATTCACTACAGCCAACACAAATCATACGAGACACTGCGGATGTAGAGAAATTTAAAAACTGGTTTGGTGCCCATCCTCCATTTCCATATACCCACAAAATACTATCCATCAGCAGTAGAATAGTAGGAGCTCCTGAAATATATTGGCATCAAGCCCAAGAAAAAGGAATAACAGGTGCCAAGGAAATCACTGGCAACTCGTTTGAAACGATAAATTACAAAAGAAAGGACAAAGTAATCACATTGGCGACAATCACCAGTTCTATTAATGTTCATTACACGATGTGGATCATGTCTCAAAGATTGTGCATCTCTAAGCAGTTGGACAGAGAATTGAAGGAGCATTTCATTTTAAATTGAATTAAATACCAATATATTGTAGAGAGCGTTGTCCTCTACTTATCTGTATTCTTTGAATATTGAAATCTTTCCTATTACGAAGCGAATACTACGTCCGATCATTACTTGAGACCATATCTTTTAGATACGATGGGCACAATTAGTTTTTAATTGTATAAACTAGTCTCACATGAATAATTGTTGGTAAGTGTTAAGCCAGTTTAACAATGTGTTTAACATACATTTTATGCAGAACATTCAGACAAAGAACTAGTCCATTGTAAATCTGTAAGTTTCTCTTAATAAAATTGTTCAATCTTACGAAGATAGATGAGCAAACGCTTCAGTAATAAGGTGCCTAAAATACCAGCACCAACCACGTTAGCGCCGGACATTCACAGAAGAAGTATGTATTCCGCAGTGTCGTCATCACTTTCACAGCAAAGTTCGCAAGATGTTGTGTCACTTATGCCCAGCACACTTAGATGCTTAGCAAAAGTATAATGCCCTATCACGCCGCCAGTAAGTACTCGTAAACTGCAGTGTTTCTTGGTGATTGACAACAGAAAGGCCGCTGACTTCCTAGAGACGTCGGGAAGCATTCGTTTCGTCTGCCTGCCATTTGGAGAGTTATGCCATCTGCAGCTATGCTCATATGAAACCCAATTGTCAACGAAAACCTTTACCAAGGACGAAGGCAGACCCAATGTAGGTTAGGGTCCCGAAAAACTCTTCTTTGAACCATGCCTGGCAAGTCATCGGCGATTTCATTTCCAGAAATCCCATTGTGTCCTGGAACTCCTACAAGTGTCGCCTTCCGACTGCGATATGTTAAGTGATCTCTGTTATTCTTAAACTAGCTTGGAAGTCCCAAGAGGATTTAACAAGGTTCTAAGCGCAGCTTGGCTCTCGCTACAGATGCAAATGATTTCCCCCTTCCACGGGTTTTCAGCAATATAGTTCACTGCCATCAGGATTGCCTACATCTCCGTTTGGAAGATGTGAGGTGAAATTCAACGTTGTCGTCCTGCAGGAAGGCACAAGTGCCAAATTCTATATTGGTTTTGGAGCCATCCGTGGAAACCCGACTGCATTCCTTTCCTGGTTCAGATTTTGGCCGAAACCTATCGCGGATACAGGGAAAGTCGATTTCGTTTATTTTTCTGTTCTGGTGTTATTGCATCGGACGGCAAGTCCATAAAACCAGAGTCTTAAGACAGCCGACGCACAGGTCATCAAAGCTATAGTGCGTGTTATATAAGACCACTTTTTTTTTTGTTTTATAATCCCGCTCGAGAACCAAGGGGTATGAATACCCAGGGCGCGGGCGGGTGGTGTAGTAGTTAGTTAGTTAGTAGTTTGAAACTCGAAATAGGTTTCGATATTTTTCCCAGAGGTGGTTGTCATTTAGGTTCGTTACATTTAGTTCAGCCAGCAACCACGTCAACATCAGTGTTATGCCTTCATGTCGGAGTTGACGCCAACGGGTTTTTCATATAAGTACGTACAAATTCTATGAAAAGACTTCTTCAGAGAATTGCTTCGGACGGAATTCGAACCCGCGACCCTATGCTTAAGGAGTCTATGCATATACCACTACACGACGGCCACCCCTTATTTTTAAACGGGAAATGGCTTTGGGAGTGTAGCCTATGATATGAATATTAAGGGGAGGAAGATTCATCAATGAGTCTAGAGCGGAGCCAGGAGTGCCATGCAAACCCCCATGCATTCGAGACGAACCGTTCTTTGGAGTCTGGTAAAAGTAGCAATCACGTATTTTCGCGAGAGCTTACCATATTCCACCAGACAACTGACGCATAGAAAATAAATTCCCTTATCATAGCCATGTAGATCAAAACGACTCTTCTCGGTTACAAATTCTTTGACTTGCCGATAGCTTCTCTGCACTACTAGAAGGCCAATAGCATCTTAGATGCTTTTGATGCAATATATTTAGCCTAGAGAAGTTTGTTATCCATGATGACACCCGAATACTTAACTTTGTTGGAGAATCTGATTGGGATGCCTTTAAACATTAGCTTCCAGATCCAATAGAATAGGTTTTGTAAAAAAATACAAGCAATCTAAGAGATAAGATGCAAGCGTGATGCAGAAAAGTGAACGTCAGGATAATGCTACAATTTTACTTTCCTTCTATAGATGGGACAACCGTTCGACTATCCAACAGTGCTAAATACTTAGCCATCGTACAAGACAGTCAACTGATTTCGAAGCTCAATCTCGAAAAACATGCAAAGAAAGCAACGATTGCCTTCTACACTTGCAGCCGTATATTTGGTAGAAAATGGAGACCTGACTCTAAGACTATCCTATGGATGTACACGGCTATCAACAGATCCGTCTTAATCTGCGATAGCTTAGTATTATGGCAATCCAAAAATAAAATAAGCAACCTTAGGTTAATAAAAAAAAGTATAAAGGATTGCATGTATATGTTCACCCCGTTCCATGAGCGTGCCGCCAACGGCGGGACTAGAATATATACTTTTGCTATAACCTCTAGAAGAAAGAATCTCCAAGAATCTGCAGCGAACAGCGCTGTAAGATTGAGTCAGTTTAATAGGAGAAAGCCAAACCTGGAAGACCACCCTAAATCCTTAGAAGTAAATTTGGTTTATGCACAAATATGGCCTACATAATACCCCATCACGACTTTGAAACATCATTCGCCTTCATTTTCCCAAGCAGAAAGGAATGAAACTGGAACCAAATGGTAGAAGACTCGATATTTTTGTTCATGGATGGATCAAAGAAGGAGGTAGGAACCGGCGTCGGGAGCTTCTCCGTTCAATTCAGCTTACCATGCTCACGTCGCCTACCGGACTACAACATTGTTCTCCAGACTGAGATATTGGTGTTGGCAGAAGCACCCAATCTTGTGGCAGTTAAGGCAGTATTCTACGAGGATATAACTGCAACATGTTTTTCGATAATCAGGCTGCCATTATGGCCATCAGTGCAGTCGAACACAAATCGAGGCTTGTAAGGCGCTGTCGAAAAGAGCTTGGGACTTTTTGCATTTAGCATTAAGGATTGGAAGACAACGAGCTTACTCGAAAATGGTGCTCCTTAGAAAAGGAACTAAAAGTTCAAAGTAACAAACCCTCACTATGCACTGTGAGAATACAAATAAAAGATAATGAAAAATAAAAAGATAAAAACCGTCCAATCTGCGAAAAGTCAAGATAATTATCGCCGGAACTGAGCACATCCAGAATCGATAAGATTCTTTTGTAAAAAAAAACAGAGCTGTACTATCTACGCGTGTTAGAATACTCACAAGCCATATACATCTGATGGCGCAGGCAACAAAGCTGCACCTTGCCGATGACGACCCTTACAGGCGCTATGGACACATAAGCTCCCGGGAGGATACTCTCCATTTTGCGTGGAGGACACAACACTTTGACCCGCTCAGGGGCAAAATGACAACCAACCGCAATCAAATTCCCGTCCCCGGTATAGAATGGAATCGACTACAAATACCTTATCAACCCGTTAACCTAGCTTATTCTAGATGTAATTTTCGGGAAATTTTTCACCATTTAGAACAAAGTAATAGCGCAGTACTACAAAACACATCCGTGGTAGAAAGTATCCCCTATTTAATGGTCACATTTACTATTATTTTCTTTTACTGCAACAGCAATCTCTAGTTGGTTAGAATGGCGTTCCACAGGAAATAATATCCTTAGTATCACCTTCAGTGCAATAACTTGTTAGTGGTCGTAATCTCCTTAGTCATCGTAGCATAAACACATCCGTTGCAATTGGTGTTGGCTCTAAAACGTCAAGGACTCTTGAATCTCCACATCTTCACCAAACTAATTTGCTCACAAGTACACTTCCTACATCAAGGCTGTGTGTGCATGTAATCATCAGTTTAAGCCGAGAAGACATTTAGCTTACGTGTGGTGAATTTATTACAGGACTTAGCTGTAACTACATGGACGAAAAATAACAGGTACACCAAACTGAATTGTCCGAGTAGAGTAGATGATACCTCGTCTGAATATTTAATTTCACACCAGCTACAGATACAATATACTTGTTGAGCATAGTATTTGTCTTCCAAGTGCATATTTAATTGTTATAGCGCAATTTAATAAGGTGCGACGTAATTTTCGTAATTCAAAGCATGTTACCCCTTTTCAGAAATCTCACACAAACAACTGTAAGGAGTAATTAATTGCTTTTCAGAACTGAACACGAAATAAGTGCGAAGAACCGCCGTCACTTTTAATTAGTTTTAATCCAAGTACCAGTTTAATTATTTATTTTCTCTTTAATCAGTGTAAAGAGAAAACTCCTCGGTTCTCTCACTTAACGAGAGAGGGCTGTTTTTCCCTTCTTATTTCTGATGCGGACCGGAATGAATAGAGTCGAGAAGGTTCTTAATTAAAATAACACCTTGGCTTATGAATGTCGTCGAACGGTAGCGCATTTATGTGAAGTAAAACGACAGAAGTTCATTAAAGGTGAACTCTTGGCTGGAAGGACTTCAAACGAAAAACTTTTTTTTGTTCAAATTCTAGTGACTACAATAATACGCTAAAACGTATTAAGATGCCACTTCAGTAAGTATTACATTTGAGTTTGAATGGTTTAAAAAAAGTCAAGGGTATCTGGTAACCTTTCAATTGTGTATTGTGCTTAAAGAGAGTAGGGCCGTGTTTTTTTTATCGCTCTGTTACTTTCAGTTTTTCTTGCTAATTTAATAGTGTTTTCTTAAACCTAAAATTATTGGGTTTTCTAATAACGACTTGACAACTTTTTTTTTTAAATAAAAGGCAAACCATTTCAGATATTTCAAAAACTTTATTATTGGCTTGAAGTACAATCAAAACATTTGTGAATGGAACTCTACTTCGTTAATATGGCCACCGCGGGTACGTTTGCAGCGGTCGATTCGTTGGACCTAATTTTCAAGGACTCGGCCACACAATTCGGCTCTGAGGTCTTCCAACGTCGTCGGTGTGTTGGCATAAACCAATGACTTAACGTAGCGTCACAGAAAATAGTCCAGCGGCGTTAAATTGCACTAATGAGGCGGCCAATCGACTGGCCCATGTCTTGAGATAACACGCTCACCATACTTACTCTTCAATAAATCGATTGTAGCGTGTGCTGTGTGGCTTGTGGCACCATCCTGTTGAAACCACATATCGTCCAAGTCCATATCTTCCAATTCGGGCCAAAAATAATCTGTGATCATGGAGCGATAACGCTGACCATTCACAGTAACGTGACGATCGTTATCGTCGACGAAAAAATATGGCCCAATAACGCCGCCGGCATGCAAACCGCACCAAACAGTTATTTTTTGTAGATGAAGTGGTGATTCATGAAACGCATGTGGGTTTTCACCCGACCAATATTGACGAACCCATTGAGCCAAAAATGAGCTTCGTCACTGAAGATGATTTTGCGATGAGATTCATCATCTTGGCGCATCTTCTCCAGAACCCAACCGGAAAACGTACGTCGCTTCAAATGGTCCATCTGCTTCAATTCTTGAGTCAGCTTGATCTTGTGTATATGTAAACCAAGATCCTTACGCAAAATACGCCATAATGTGGTCTGAGCGATGCCCAATTCTTGAGAACGCCGTGGAATTGACTGATTTGGATCGTTTGCTACGGACGTCTGAATGCCAGCGATATTTTCGACACTTCGACCAACCCGTTGTCTCACTGACACGGCAACATTACACAACGAATATGGAGACTCAAATTTTTGTACTAAATTTGTTATTGCCTGTCTACTAGGGCGAGAATTACGACCGAAAATTGGAGTTAACCCTCTTAAAGTTGCAGTCACCGACTCCGAATATCTGTAGAAAATATTTATAATTTGCAGACGTTGCTCGTTAGTGTACTTTATCATGATGAAAATGTTGAGCTTACTGAATATGACAGTGACAGTTTGATGACTAGTGAAAGAGTGTGTTCACAAATTAAATTCAAAGTTGTCAAGTCGCTATTGGAAAACTCTTTATAAAACATAGTGTTCCGACCGCATGATGTTTGACTTTTATAAATTGCCTTTTTTATAAAAAGAGAGATACCAATGAACGTTGGTTTTAAATGCTTGAACGCTGTAATGACTAGGATGTAAAGAGCTCGGCAAGGCATTCTATAAGCGAGTTGTACGGCTAAGCAGTTCGTCCTAAAGTGGGTTTGAGCGTGTTCTGATGAGCATTCATAGCGTTAAAAGTTTGAAGGGGCGGAATGCTATTGATGGTGGAAATAAAGGTAAAACAAAGTGAGACAGGAGACTTTACGTCGGTATTCGATTGTGTCATTTGACTGACTAATATTTGTATCACCTACGAGTTTTATCGCACGGTTTCGAGTCGTAAATATCAGGTGCAGAGATATTTAAGCCGCACCCGACTAGATGTGGGCATTGTACTCATACTTCGGGTGGATAAATGCCTTTTTTTGTTGAAAAAGTAATGTGAATTCATATTGTAATAAAAATATATAGTCTTGAGCTCTCGCAGCGATGCCGTTTTTATTTCTTCAACCGTTGCAAATCTTCATTTTTTTATAGATCTTTTCAGTTTTGAGAACAGGAAAAAAACGCATAGTGCCAAATCCGGTGAATATGGTGGCTGAGGCATAACTGTCGTGTTGTTTTTGGCCAAAAAACCTCTCACAATAAACGATGAATGAGCAGGTGCATTATCGTAATGCAAAAGCTATAAATTGTTTATCCACAATTCCGGACGTTTTTATCGTGTTAACCGGCCCATTACTCCAAGGTCTTGGTTCTTCTAGGTGCTTCTATTGGAACGATTGAGCTTTGGTTTCGACGTCATAACCATATGCCCATGATTCCTCACTAGTAATGGTCCTTTTGAGCAAATAAGGATCATAATTGACGTCATACAAGAGCTCCTGAGCGATGCTCATGCGACAGTTTTTCTGATCAAAACTAACAAGTTTCGAAACAAACTTCGTTAACACGTCTCATGCCCAAAACATCTGGAAAAATTTCATAACACAGGTCGGCCGATATTCCAACATCCTCATAACTCCCCTTAAAGTAATTCGACGATTTTCTAACGCAACTTCGAATTTATCATCTTTTGTTGATGTGGGGCGTCCAGAGCAAGGTCATCATTGGCATCTTCTAGGCCATCTTTTGTGAGAACTTGTACGACTTGTAAAATTTTTTTTTACTTAGAGCAGACTCACCATATGCCACTGTCAACATTTTAAGTATTTTAGAGCACTAGATTGCATATTTTACACAAAATTCGATGAAAATCTTTGCTCCATTCTTTATAAAATTTGAAAATCGCGGAACACCAAATCATGACTAACCTTTCTAACTGTTGAAAACAAACTAAGTTTGTTATGTACACGGAACTGTAAACATATGTTCGTGACATGTCTACCAATACAACAAAATATAAAAGTTGATAATCGAATGTACGTTGCCCGCGAAATTTCAGAACACACTTTGAGGCCAGATCATAGGGATTAAAGTGTTTCTTGAATCGCTTGAGGAATCCTAGACATTTCGCAGCATTTTTGACGACACCTTTTATGTGGTCATTCTTTCGTAAATTGTTTTTCGATTTTGACAATGCAAGTGCCATTCACGGACAATGTCTGGGTGTTTAAATTTTGCTTTACCGACAGCAGAGAGCATTGTGTTTAGAAAGCATAAAATTCTACTATGTTAGAGGTTCCTCAATTAGCTATGCTCCTAATATAAGAATTTAGTGAGCCTAAGAACAGCTACCGTTTCAGTTCTATAGCCGATGAGCAGGGATGTGAGTCCGGGAACGAATATGAAAAGCAGAGAGTACTGTCATCAGCAAATGACATATTGGATTAGAAGTAGCAGACGAGAGATCTTTGATGAAAGTTAAAAAGAGTGTCGGAGATAGAATGAAACCCTGGGGAACACAAACATTTATTTGGTGGCTTTGCCAGAGTGTAAGAACATCTCTTCAGAGCAATGGAGATATGCCATCTGGACCAGCGGATTTGTAAATATTGAGATCTTTAAGAACTGTTGCTACTACACGAGTGCGAAAGTGTACTCGTCCGATTGAAGAACTTTATCAATTTATTTTAACGCAACTGTTCGAAAGATGTTTTTAACGAAAATGGTTAAAATTCTTAACAAAGCATGTCCTTGGCTTACGGTTGAGGTGGTCAATTTTATAAAAAGTAGGAACAAATTATATACAATAGAAGATGGAAGCGCTGACCTTTCAATGTTATTTGGTCTGAGTACAAAATGGCATGTAACCACTCAACCTATATTGTACGTATTTCTAAGAAGAATTATTGCGCCTCAAAATTAAATGCCGTCCTTCCTTCTGCAGCGGCAACGCCGCATCGAATTGCAAAATTGACCCTGACTAAATCCCATTTTTCTGCGGGATACGCCTAATGATTGCAATGTTGACTTCAATCGGACTGTGTATATACACTCTATACCCTGTTTAGAATATTTCGAGGTAGCAACAGAATATGATATTGTCCAATGCTTAACAGCTCATAAATACAATTCCATTGGTGAGAATAATATTTCAATACGCTTTATCAAGCTCATTTTACCTCAAATTATCTCTCATCTTACCCATGAAATCAACTGGTACATAACAACAGTTACTTGAACAGAAGGACTTATGAGCTAGGAACCAAGGAAATGATGGAAGAGATCTTGTTTGAAACGAAGAGTGGTCAGATTGAAATTAAAAACAGAAGGGTTTGAGAGGACCTTTCGGGGCATACAGGTGACTTGTTCGTTGGAGCCATTTGAGGCGGCCCTGAGAGGTAGTTAAGATTAAAGGGTCGTTACAGGGCAGACCCTCGATTCAGGTAACACGAACTCGGTGAAAGGGGCAACAAGCCTGACTGGCATTCTCAAGCATGGGGCGAACAAAGGTAGCATAGAGAGATCGAGTTACATACGGGTTGAAAAATTTCTTGGATTACCGTTTAATAAAGTCAAGTGATGAGTTGGATCATCTTATAGATGTGCGAACAGAAATTCAGTTCACAGTCGAATAATGTGCCGAGGTCTTGAGATTACTGAACCAGGGCAATTGGTTGACCATAGAGAAAATAAAGTCGCAGAGTAGATGGGTTGCATTTACGTGAGAATGTTATAGATTGATAGATTTGAGGCACCAGATTGTACACCGATCAAGATCCTCTTGAAGGAGGGCAAAAGAGAATATGGAGAAGAAATAGTTTTACAATTTTTTTTTTTCGTCACTTCGTAACCGTAACGGGAGAGGGAGAAGTGTTTAATGGCCATCTCAAGATCGTTAATAGTAAGAATAAAGAGAGGAGAACCAAGATGGCTGTCTTATGGAGCCCCAGATGAGGCCAGGAATGAAACAGAAAGGGCGGATCGAAATCGAACACTATAATAACGGTTTATCAGGTAAGAAGAAATCCATTTTAAGAAAAGAGGCTCAAAGCCGATAGCAGAAAATTTGAAGAGGATTAATTCATGAGACATCTTATTAAACGATATGGTGAAATTAGTTGGGATAACGTCGATTTCTTTGCTATTTTCTAAGGCTGTGAGAGCACAGGACACGTATTCAACCAGGTTTGTGGTAGTTGATCTGCCTTTTCGGAAACCATGTTGTCGGAGCGAAATAAAAGGTTTGCATTTGAAGCTTAAGGCTGCGTATAAAATTCTTTCAAAGAGTTTGGGTATTTGAGAGAGTTTAGCAATATACCATAAGTGATAGATGAAATAGGTAAGAAAGGGGTAAAGACAGGTTGGAAGAGCATTTTTTAAGAAAAATAGTGAGAAAACCATCTGGGACAAGTAAAAATTCCTCTGTAATATTAAGTAACTTTTCTTCAATAACTGTAGGATCCAAATTTTGAGTGAGAAAGAAACGAACAGAGACATTTGGCATGTTATTTAAGTAAGAAGGATCTGGTACGAAGGAGTTGTTGGCAAATGATTGTTTGAGAAATGTGGCAAAAAAGTTATCAATAGTAGGAGGATCACTTAAAAATTTTGTTTTAAAAGCGAGCGAGGAAGGATAACCATCGGTCTTACTTTTGCAATTGACAAATTCAAAAAATGACTTAGAGTCATTTAAAAGAATGGTTTGCGAACTACTCATTTTCAAAGAAACGAAAATATGAACCTAGATACTTTAAATAGTCTAAAGAAGAGTGGGTGTAAAGGAATACCGCCCATAACTTGTTTCTTTTGTTTCGTAGAGAGCGGAGTCTACGATTATACCAAGGAGGGGATGTAAAAGATGTTTTATGGCGGGAATTTTTCTTCTTTTTCCTTGCTTATTAAAGATCCTCGAGAAAGTAATAGAAAAACAAATCACTGAACATTTAGCTTCCAATAAACCATCCGCATAGGCAATCACCTTGCTATATTCCGCTTCTAGATATATCAGCAGTACATTAACCACTTAATTCCAGAGAAGGGGAGAAAGGACACCGCCTTGCGGCGTACCTCTGCTAACACATCTTTTAGCAGAAGCCCCAACTAGTTTGAAGTTGATTATCCTGCTATTTCTCATATGACTGATCTGCTTCCCAGATCAATCGTCCAACTCCAGATTTAACAGCGCTGCCGTGATTACAGGAAAGCAATCATTGCCCTTTCTATATTGTAGGGATCATTCGATCTGGCTAGTCAGAGAATGTAGGGCTGTTTCAATCGACTTTCTTTTACAGTAGGCATGTTGAGCTGTTAACCAAAGTCTTGAATAAATTTTAGCTAGCATATGAATATCAATCAGTCGTTCTAAAGTTTTCAGAAGGAAAGATGATAGACTTATAGGTCTGAGGTCTTTGGTGCAACATAAGAACTACTACATTGATTTTTTATGAAAGTTGAATATGGATCAGTTCTACACAGCTCTTCATAATATTCTCCAGCGCAGGTAGAGTAATATCTGAGGACGTTTATAACTCGTCGGGTATTAGAACATCCGGACGAGCAAACTTGTATGGTTTGAAGATTTTCAGCACCCAAAGCAGTTTGTCTCTTGTACTTGAGTGATCCATCACTTGGGGTTGTCCATGAGCTATCGCTTTTTTTAAAATAACTATTCATCATAGGATTTGCAGACAGGATTTTTATTTCCTTGATTTTCATGTCATACAGTATTACTCTGTATTTTAGCCAATCCGTTTTCCGGTAGTTTCGGAATGCTGTTTGACTGGAGGAAGCATCACCCAAGCTGAATTGGATGCATCTGTAGTCTGAAAAAGAGTGTTTAGACGATACCATCTAGTTTGTTACGATTTGAGTGTTGTTGTTGGAGACAAAAATGAGATCTAGCACTTCCTGTCAATTTTTTGTTGAAAAAGTGGGCTCATTGCCAATGTTGAAAAAAATGAGGTTAGTACTTAAAATATAATCAAAAAGTGACTTATCTTTATCGTTGATGTCGGTACTGCCTCATATAGTGTGATGAGCGTAAGCGTCGCACCCGATGACAAGGCCAGTTTTTAGCCTTCCAACTTCCAGTGCCTCCCTTTCCAGTTTATCACCAGAGAGAGAGAGTACACAAGATCGTGCCCAGGATATGCAGATGTCAGCCAGTAGGAACCTTTTGTAGTCTCTAGTCTGGCAACAGTTTAGTCGGGTTCTCTGAGGTTAGGAAGTTAAAATGCATTGGGGCTGCGTTCGACTAATATATACCTAAGTTCTAATATTACCTTTGTCTCTTGTATAGAGTGGAGCGTACACAGGAGTTCCAAGTATACAGACTATGGTTCCTGAATTAAGATGATGTTTTATGTGTTTTTGAAAAAAACGCATAATAAGTGCTGCCGAAGCTTTTTTTAGTGATGGAGATTAATCTAGAGAAATCGTATCATTGCTAAAATTTACCAGAGTAGCCTCGACCATGGTGTTGTTCGAGTCCTAAGATTCTGAACATGTGCCCAAGAGCCCATTTTTTTCCTCTGATGGTATAGGATCTCTTTTTAGTTCGTCTCACCTTTTTCCATTTCCATTGAAGTGTCAGAAGATAATTTTGAGTCGTCGCTGTCCATTTCTAGAAAGGATATCGACGCTCAAAGATCTAAGGTTGTATTTCAAGTTTCAGTTAAAGAGGAGGAGATTGGTTATCAGCATCCAGCTCATCTTTTTTGTAAACCGTTAGGTGAATTGACTGGAAACGGAACCGAATCATGCCTTTGGTCTGCGCTATAGGGTTAAGGGATTCCTTATTTATCACAATCAACGCGGGCACCTGAGTTATTCCAGTTTCGCGAATTTTCAGTCATGAGTCGGAGGAGTCCGGTTGATGAGCCTGAACGTTTTCTGTGGAGGAAGGTCTGGCGGGAATCAAGATATGGGTTCAAAGTCTGCTAGGGATATGCTCCCTAGTCACGACTTCGTGGTTTGCACCTGGCCCCATTGCACTTGAGCCCCAATTTCAAGGTCAAATGAAGGTCACTTTTGATTTTTTAATGACAGATTCGTAATCTGAGTAAAAATTACAATTCTTTTACATGAAACACTTTTTTCAAGAATTCGTCCTTTTCACGTCAGAGGGCGCCATAAAACTTAAGACATCAAAGTTACTCGAAAAGTACAATACGAAATATCGCGAAAAATCTTTCAGACAGAACTCACAAGGTTCTGAAGGGGATATAAGATGGTGACCACGAGTT
This sequence comes from Volucella inanis, assembly GCA_907269105.1. Classification (NCBI taxonomy): domain Eukaryota; kingdom Metazoa; phylum Arthropoda; class Insecta; order Diptera; family Syrphidae; genus Volucella; species Volucella inanis. The sequence goes on along the minus strand of OU026155.1, from coordinate 83,652,413 downwards.
TGATCTTGAGATCCATTTTCAAGCTCAAACGAAGGTCACTTTTGATTTTTCAAATGATAATTCCTGATTTTCATTGCTCAGTCGTGTTGCTCGTAGGCTTGTCATTTGTTTTTACATACTGCGCTTAGCATAACCCAAAAACAACGACGTGGACGTAGCAGTATTTTGTTTCCTTCGGTGTGATTAATTAGAGTGGGTGCCCTGCCTCCACTCCACTCCACTGTTGAAGCATTGAATTCTTCCCATTTCGACGTTTATTTCCCGAGACTATTTCAACAAATGCTCGAAAATGTGACCATTTACTTCAATACACTTGTCTATCTGCGCTCTAAATGAACCAACAGAACTGAGAAGTATTTCTGGCGTAATCTTCCGGCAAGCTTCAGTTATTAGTCTTTTCATGTCCTCACGTGTTGTTGGCTTTTTTCTGTAAACCTCACTTTTTAAGTAGCCCCACAGAAGAAATCAAGCGACTTAAGATCAGGTGATCTAGCAGGCCGTTGCATTGGACCCCCTCGTCCAATCCATCGTTGATGGTAAACATTGTTTAATACCCTCCGGGATACTTGGGAATAATGGGCTGGACAGCCAGCATGTTGAAACCACATTGTTTGTCGCAACTCCAATGGCAGTTCTTCTATTGTAGTAATACTGGAAGATGGTCTCGCAAGAAGTTTGCATACTTTTCGCCATTCAAGTTGCCTTCAATAAAATATGGACATATTTATTTATCCCCAATAATTCCCGCCCAAACATTAACATTCCAAGGGTGCTGGCGTTCGAACTTGTCGCAACCAAGAAGGGTTTTCGGTAGCCCAGTAATGCATATTATGTCAATTGACCGTATCGTGATTGGTGAAAGTCGACTCATCAGAGATTAACACATTTGCGAATGTGAACGAGACGTTCAATTTGCTGAAGTGCCCATTGACAAAAGGAAACCCGGTTGCGAAAATCCTCACTGGAAAGTTCTTGATGCATTGAAACATGATAAGGATGGTATTTATGCCGATGTAATATCTTACACAGTCGTTTGAGAAATTCCTGATTCACGACTTATTTGGCGAGTACTGCTATTTCATTGCCCTCAACAGCCACCCTATCTGACCGATTCCTTTTCTTTAGTTGCACACTTCTTTCACCAGTGAATTGTTGGATGAACCGATAAAAAGAAGCGCGCGATCGTATCTGGTCTGGGAAACGCTGGGTGTAAAGAGCAACAGCACCATCGATGTTCCTTCGACTTTCTCCATAAATCAATATCATTTCAATTTTCTCTTGAATTGAAATAGCCTGCATTATTAATCTGGAAAACGTTACTAATAATAATCAGTTCCTCAAAACAAGTATCGAACTTCTTAATGTTCAAGTTCAAAATGAACAGTTCCGTTCAAGTAGAAAAAAAGGCCAGAGTGCACATCATACAATCTCAGATAAGTTTAGAACAATTTGTCTCTATCTGAAATTTCTTTGAGTTTTAACTTCACTCAAGGCAAAAATGACTTCACCAAAACAAACCTCGATCTTCTAACACCCTAACAACGTTGGAAATCGATTAATGAGAAACCTTTGAGACAAAGTCGTGTGCCCCATTGACGAATACGACTGAGCAATGAAAATCAGGAATTATCATTTGAAAAATCAAAAGTAACCTCCGTTCGACCTTGAAAATGGGTCTCAAGGGAAAATTCGTGGTCACCATCTTATGTCCCCTTCAGAACCTTTTGACTTTTGTCTGAAACATTTTTCGCGACATCGCGTATTTTTCGAGTAATTTGGATTGCTCAAGTTAAAAAACACACTCTGCATACTTACAGACTTTAATTTATTTATTTCTTTTGATTTTTTTGTTTTTTTATTTCTTTTTTGTCTTTTTTTATTGGATTGCCATTTTTTAAAATCGATGTATATGTTAAATTGCTACTTACCCCACATTGAACTAAAACTTCTAATTTTTTGTGCAATTCAGGTACCATTCCCCACTAATTTTCAGTCATAGAGCGATCACTATTATTACTTTCGCTTTTGAATTAGTGTTAATGAATTTTTGTAATTTGCCTTAAGTGTGGGAGAAAAGAAAATATAAAACCCAAAAATGCGTGAAGTAAGCCAGCAGCAGCTTCCGAAATCTACGCCCCTGCTGCTGTCGAAAACACAGCAGTGGGTTATCGCTTTTACGAGCGCTAACTGGACTATAATACACTTTTGGGGTCACTTTCATATTTGGAAAAAAATTCAAGGTTTAGTAAGAATCTTTGTCACTTTTTCTCCCCATCCTAATGTCGTATGCAACATTAAAGCTACACTGTTATTGTCCAAATTGTCTGGAAGCCACTGAATCTGAAATATATACATTTAAAAAACCTTTCGTCATTTGCTTTACCAACTCTGATGTGGGTTATATAGAAAGCATTTTGCAGTTCTATCAATAGACCCAGATACAAAGTGGGTTCTTCTACTCGAATAGCCAAGGTTTGTTCTTCGAGAAGGGAAGTTTTATTCAACAGGATAATACACTATCGTAGTTCCTTCAGCATATACGAGTATGAAGTATACATAAATACAATGAATCTACTCTCTGTACAGGTATTCTTACCATCTGCTTTTGAATACGTTTGGCATTTCAAAAAAGAACTTCAAAGTAGCTTACTGTCTGAGGATTAAATCAAATGATCAACTTTAAATTTATCAAAGTTGAATATATTGCCATCACACGATGACATTTCAGTTCATTTCCATAAGTTCCTTCCAATCCATTTAACAATTTAAACTCAATTTTCGATTGAGTACTCTCGTGCATACAAATTGTGTATCTCGTCACCTTTCAGACAAACTATCTCACAAATATCTCCTGTCTCCGAAGCCAATCCGTAGAGTTGGAAGTTTTGGTTTCTACCTCATCCAATGTATTCGGTGTCCGTTTTTGCATATTTATATCTAGACAAACCTAAATCACTAAAGAAGGAGGCAAAACCAAATCCAGCAGATAATTATTTCAATGGATGTATGCATTTATCTATATAAAGGATGCATATCTTACATCTATACGTAGATAGGTGTGTGTACGAGTTCACGAGTTTCTTGAACGTTTACAGTTATTTCACTCTCTCTCTCTCTCTTTACCTAGCTTCGACCTAGATTGATGGGTAAATGAGAAATTAAGGAACCTTGCTAAAACAGTAACTGAGAAGCAAAATAAATCTCGTAGCTGTCCTGTATGTTAGGTTTGTTCGTGTAACGTATCTGCGCTCACCTTAGCTAACGGTGCAGCTCTGTCTGTTACGAGTAGACGCGTCTGTATAGGAGGTGCTACTATCCTGACTGTGTTAAATTATAGGAGGTTCCGTTCATTTATATTCAAGGCATAATGTAAACCACCTACTAACGAATTCATTAAGGAGAGAGCATTTCCATTTCAAAAGGTTGGACGCTCGAGCGAATGAGGAACGATGCGCCACCCGGTCGTCCGCTTCGGTCGGTCGGTCGGGTGGAAAACAAAAGTTTATCTAATTAAATGGATAGTTGATGGCATGATAAGGACAAAGATACGAGTATATATATTACCCGTTTTATTTTCGTCTTTGTTTTCGTTTTCCTAAAGTCGACTAGGGTGTGTGCTTAAGGTACGAATTATGTACGAATGCCGGCCAAGGCGGCAGAAGAAGATTAATGAAGTGCTAGTTTTAGACAACATACAATACGAGTAGTTTGCGAGTACGAGTTGTTGCCCTCTGTTGCATATCCAGTATGTAGGTGTCGCGTGTCACGTTGCATGCAATGTTTCATGCTCTTACCGGAATGATATGTAGGGCAGATTGAGTTATAAAATTGATAGCTGAATGTTTGTCGGTTTGCATGTTATTCGACACTTGGCATGTGTTAAAATAATTCACATACAACAAGTTGACATTACTCTTAGGAAAGTGATTTAAAAGGCTCAAGGGAACCATTGACCTCACTTCACTATCTATAGAGTGTTTACACAGTCAATTTCCATGATACGATAGAATTGATTCATAGCGTTGCGTGTGAAGTGTGACATCGCAAGTTCTGTCGAGGCTCTAGTTTTAAGTGCGTAGTTGATATGAAAAGGATTATAAGGAGCAAAATAGTCCCGATCTCACATTCGATGTGCATGTTGACGTGCAGGTCTGTCAAAAAATCAGTGCGATTCATTACCAAGGTAAAAGCTATGATATATCTGAGTCATACTATAATGAATGAAACCACAATTTTGACTGCGGCTATGTTTAAGACTGGCTTATTGCCGAATTTGGGGAATTTTTTCTTTAAATAATGTGAATATCAGGACATCACAGAACAAAATAACTATTGGGGAGGTATATGATTGATTTAAGGGGTGATTAATGGTGAGGTTTCAATAGGCTTTTTTTTGACAGATCACGCGTGACTCCTATCAAACGGCTTTGTCATTTTTGTTCAGTATAGTTTGGCAAATCATCATGGAAAGATGCACACAACAGCACACAACACACAACAAGCCAGGCGACTTCAATTTGCGTCATATTTTCAGTGAATGGGCTTTGGAAAAACTCTATGAAAATCTGGTGTTTTATCGTGATATTTTGTTCAGTGATGAAGCCAATTTCTGGCCCAATAGATACGTTAATAAACAAAATTGCCGTATTTGGGCGAAGAGAACCAAGAGCTACATCCACTAAAAACAACGGTATGGTGTGATTTATGGGCTAGTCGTCCATACTTCTTCAAAAATAAGGCAAATCAGAATGTTACCATCAATGGTAAACGATATCGCACAGTGTTAACTAACTATGTGTTTCCTAAAATTCAAGCACATGGTATCGGTAAGCTCTGGTTTCAACAAGACGACGCTATGTGCCATACAGCGCGTGAACCAATGGACTTGTTGAGAAATCATTTTGGTGAACACTTAATTTCACGTTTTGCTACGGTAAATTGGCCGCTTGGATCGTGCGATATCACACCTCTGGACTATTTTCTCTGGGAGTATGTAAAGTCTTAGGTCTACAGGAATAAGCCAGCCAGTGTTATCCGCGAGATACCAGTCGCTATGCTCGAACGAGTCGCCCAAAATTGGACCTTCCGAATGGACCACCTCAGACGTAGTCGTGGCCAACATTTACACAATGTCATTCTTAAAAAGTAAATGCCATGAATTGTTCTTTTAATCGGTGATAAAAATTTTAAGTTTACTTTTAAATTTATGTATTTTATTTTACATTATAAATCTAAGCTCACGATGAATCACCCTATAGAAGTAAAAATATTTGGTAAAAGTGAATTCATAAAAAAGAGGCAGTTGCGTTGCATAATTTTAGTGGGAAATTAGCGTTTTATTCTTCTTTCTTTGCATTTTTCTCCTCGAGCATCCCGTACTTGAAGGTTTCTCTTTACATTGATGTCAGAATCGGGATACTCAGGTCCAAATTTCCAACCCAAATGTTGAACGAAACCCATAATCATTTAACTGCTCCAAGTGAAAGGGTGTCTATCTATATCGAGTGACACTGCATTTACTGAAAAGGTCTTTTAGTGTTCCCCTCCTGGCGGTTGGCATGTGCCATATAACCTTCCAGAAAAATTACCCGATGTGGAGGCAACTGAGCAAATAAGCACGAGCGCTTCCCAAACCGGGCCTGCAAAATCAAAAATTTTACAGCAATGCAGCTGAATGGCGAGACACGATTTGAAATTGTGGCCGAAGTAAATAGTTGGAAAAATACACCGAAGACACCGTAGAATCCTTACTACGCTGATATGCTGTATCCCTTCTGTCAAATTTGAGTCCCCGAGATCATTTCAAGATTTCTTTTTTAGCTAAAATACGTCTCTCATCCAATACTTTGCTTTGGGCGATACAAAGAAGACATCGGCGCCTTTGGGAGTGACGTCCAACATCTTATAACGAAGGTATTGTTTTCAGCGATTTCCCTCCTGAAGCTCAGCAAAGATTACGAATATCGCTTATTGGCAAGGTTTCAGTTAATATAGATAAAAGATCGGGTCCCGTTTTTGGTGTTGTGCTATCGTTGATACCGTACTGTTTCGTGAACAAACAGAAAAGTTTGCAAATACTTGCACTCTTTCATGTGAGCAGCCGCCGATTTGATTATTTTTTAGTCAAAAAATTGGGAAATGAATGAGTCCGGTGAACGAAAACTGAGTGATTGTGTTTTGTTTTTTAGAAATTATTTACAAAAGCGCACAAACTGCCCAAAATCTATAGACTACGAGCTGTATGAAAAAAATATCTCATTTTGTATCTGATTTGAAAAAAGGTGGTCAAGCGTATACAGAATGAAACAAAGATTTTTGGTAGTAAATTCTACATGGTTAAGGACTTTAATAGGGTTTCCAAATTATAAAAAAAAGATTGTGGGGAAGCCTAAATTGAGCTTCATTAACTCCTCTGACAGGTCAAAACGCTTGAAGGCCTAATATCTGCGGTCTGAATTGTGTTACCCAGCGCAAATGAACTTGTTCTCGGCAGGTAGTGTCGCTGCATCAAAATAAGCGAAAAATGTTACCAATCCACTAGTGAGCAGTGCAATTAACGAAAAGGTAGTCGGTAAGCGTAAATCCACTGAAAGGGCCCAGCTTTCGCCATAAAAAGCGTTAGAAATGTTTATAGATGTTCAACTTGCTCTGCTTTGTGTATGTTTAAAAAGTTTATACACAGCTCGGGTGAAAGAAATTAAGGGAAGAAGAAACGAGAAATACCGATATACATTGTTTTTGAATGTTCCCAAGTTATAACGACTAGGAAACAGAGAGCTCGGCAAGGCATTCCAAAAGCTAGTTGTATGGCTTAGAAACGAATCACGATGTTTTAGAGTGCATTCAAACGTGGGCTTGAAGGTATAACCATGAGTATTCATAGCGAGACGGGTGTTACGGTTGAAGGTTTGAAGGGACGGAATGCTACTGGAGACTTAAATGAAGCACTGGTGATGGAAATACCGCTAAAACAAAGTAGGACAGGAAAAATTACGTCAGTGCTCAAGGCTGCTTATTGACTGACTGATATTAGTATTACCTATGAGTTTTCTCGCACGATCTTGGATCCTATCTAGCAGGTGAAAATATGTTTTAGAAGCACCTGGTCATATGTGGGCATTGTATTCCAATTTTGGGCAGATGATTGTCTTTTATATTGAGGCCCGATCAGAGGGGGTAAACTAACCGAGAAATTGTTTAAAAATTTCACGATACTCCCGTTGGTGGTCATTTTGTATTGAATAGGACTTTCGAAAAATTGGAAATGCGGTTTTATTGGTTTGGAGGCAGGAGAGATGTGAAGCACTATTGCAGCGAATGTGATACTTGCGCTGCAAAAAGAGGTCCCAAAAGCAGAACGAAAGGTAAACTGCAGATTTATCTTTCGGTTGAATTCTTTCAACAAGTGGCCGTCGATATTCTTTGTCCGTTACCTCCAATAAAGAAAGAAGTCATTTGGACTAATTTACGAAGTGAGTTGAGGTTTCTGCCCATCCGGATCAGACGGCTGATACCGTAGCTTCGTTGGTTAACGAAGTTTTCTATTATTTTGGAGTACCAAAGGAAATGCTCGGACCAAGGGTGGAATTTTAAAGCCGAATTATTGCTAAGCCTGATGGCAAATTTTAGATTTCATAAAAAAAATTCATAGAACGACTCCATTACACGCGCAGTTGGATGGCCTAGTCGAGCGTATGAATACAAACAGTTTACACGCCTTTGCGAAGTTCATGTAAGAGTCAGATGTCGGATGCATGAAGCTAGTATCCAGATGAAATCAAGGTATGACATCAATGCTAATGTAAATCGGTTTTAGGTGAGTGTCCTAAGCTGCTATAAGACTGGGATGGCCCTTACCGTGTAAGGAATCTGCTTAGTGATGTCACTATAAAAATACAGAAGTCACCGAAATCGAACCACAAAATGTCCACATTTACTGCTTAGCCAAATATCGGGAAACGAGGAAATCATTCGAATCTTCCGGAAGAAAGGCTCCAGTCCAAGGAGGGGGAATGTAACAACACACCTCACTGACCGATAGCAGCAGTTATCACCACACATAACAAACTTGAATTAATGCCAAAAAAGTGAATAAATAAAAAAGCACGCAGTTGCGCGTATACTAACTATAAAGTTTTCAAATAGGGACTTGGCAACTTTGAATTTAATTTGTGAAGGCACTCTTTCACTAATCATCAAACTGTCACTGTCAATTTATTCAGTAAACTCAACATTTTTATCAAAGCAAAGTACACTAACGAGCAACGTCTGCAAATTATACAAATTTTCTAAAGATATTCGAAATCGATGACTGCAACTTTAAGAGCGTTAACTCGAATTTTCGGTCGTAATTCTCGGCTAGTAGACAGGCAATAACAAGTTAATTGCAAAAATTTGAGTCTTCATATTCGTTGTTTAGTGTTGCCGTGTCAGTAAGAAAACGGGTTGGTCGAAGTGTCGAAAATATCGCCGCCGTTCGATCCAAATCAGTCAATTCCAAGGCATTCTCAAGAATTGGGCATCGATCAGACCACATTATGACGTATTTTAGGTAAGGATCTTGGTTTACACCCATACCAGATCAAGCTGACTCAAGAATTGTAGACGATGGACCATTTGAAGCGACGTACGTTCTCCGATTGGGTTCTGTAGAAGTGGCGCCAAGATGATGAATTTCATCGCAAAATCATCTTCAGTGACGAAGCTCATTTTTGGCTCAATGGGTTCGTCAATAAGCAAAATATGCGTTATTGGTCGGGTGAAAACCCACATGTGCTTCATGAATCACCACTTCATCCACAAAAAATAACTGTTTGGTGCGGTTTGCATGCCGGCGGCGTTATTGGGCCGTATTTTTTCGTCGACGAAAGTCTTAAGTTAAGTCATTGGCTTATGCCAACACGTCGACGACGTTGGAAGAACTCAGAGGCAACATTGAACGCGAAATACCGGCCGTTTCGGCCGAAATGTGAGGCCAAGTCGTTAAAAATTGGGTCCAACGAATCGACCGCTGCAAACGTGTCCGCGGTGGCCAGATGAATTAAGTCGAGTTCCATTCATAAATGTTTTGATTGTACTTCAAGCCAATAATAAAGTTTTTGAAATATCTCAAATGGTTTGCCTTTTATTTAAAAAAAAAAAGTTGTCAAGTCGTTATTAGAAAACCCTATATAAGTGGGAAATCAGCGTCATATTCTTGTAGTAAACTTACATATATTGTACCTACAACAATATATTATCCAACTACATACATGACCCACATAAGTAAAACAATAAAGCTCAGACACCTAAAACTATAAAAGATAGTTAAGTACGACACCTAGACTGTTGACGCCACAAGAATGCAGGCATAACAAACATGGTAAATACTTATGTGATGTGCACTGCTCAAATCAATAGGGAATGTGTCATCGACTTTTTCCATAGCATGCACTCTACAGTGTATTACTTATAACGTGTATATTAGAAGCTGGATCATGTATCAAGATTTGGTGGTCTAATTTAGATTCATATGTTCATCAATACTTTGCCAATCCAAGATATCAATATGCAAGAAAATGCCCACATAAATTTGTGCATGTAAACCGTACGTACGTTTGGAAAACTAAAGCAGATTCAATTTGAACTGCAAGAAGTTGTTTTCTCACATTTGGCTTTTCAGCCCTTGCTTCTAGTAAGCAAGAATTCTGACAAAAATCTATGATGTATAAAAATCCTGCCTTATTAGGACCATATAACATATCACCACATCGCGATCCTGCCGAATAATAAATTAATCGATCCTGTGACTCCAATCCTATGCGAGTATTTCGGAAGAGTACACACCGAAGGAAATTACCAGCAGCAAGTGTACAGCACCAACACCAACCGCCGGTCCCAAACCTCTATCTATAGAGAACTACAAGTCAAGAATTAAGAAACAAAAAGATATATATAGAGATAAAGAGATAAAGAAACATTTTTAAGGATAAGAAAAGATTAGCATCTCTCATAGGTTTGGACAATGAAATCAACCTGACAATACCGCCGTGGGAAACAGCAAATAAGATCTAGGGAAAGATGCACCTGTCATCAAAAATTGTGAAAAAGCACTACAATGGACTAGCTTTGAAACGGAATCTAAGAATGAACTAATGAAGAATATTTGTGACATGTTGGAAGTCAAGTAAATCTAACTTATTAATGCTTTTAAAGAAACTGTCCTCTTAGAGACAAGAGCTTTTATAGGAATCCTCAGGGGTCAATAATTTAAAAAAAAAGTACCGCATGGGAAAATAGAAATTCTACTCTATTGTTAAAATCAACTACATTAACAAAAAACGTTCAGTTAGTTCTGTGATACTATTTTGAGCTATAACATACAGAGGACCTTTCCAAAATCCTATGCTAATCGGTACTCTTCTAAAATACACTTTCCAGGATCAGTAATATTGGTCATATAAGAGGTATCCGAGGTTTTCTGTCACTAGATGGTGTTGGTGTTCATTTATCTGACAACACTCATCTGATTGTTTCAAACAGACACGTGTTTGAAAGGTGACATGTCAGGCTACATTTTTTGTGAAGACAGCTGTGTAATTCGTTGCTCGTGTTTAAAGTTATACTGATTTAAATATGAGCGAAATATCTGAAGGAATACCATACGCCATGTGATGCTTTTTTACTATAAAAAAGGGAAGAACGCTGCAAAAACATGACGAAAAATTTGCGGTGAGAATGCTGTGAGTCGATGAAATTTCGATGCAAAAGATGCAATTTTGCAACTGATGGAGCAAGACCGGCACGGAAGCTGTCTAAGCTGACGGTTTGAAATCATCAAAGATTAGCAGGCTACTCAGAGAAGATCTATGTTTTTGTGCCACATAAATTAACGCAAAGAAATTTAATTGACCGAATAACCAGTGACCATCAGATCAGTGACCACAAACGACAAACAACGTTATGTTGAGTGTTTGGTGGGATTGGATAGGAATTGTCTATAATGAGCTGCTAGAACGTGGGGAAACAGTCAATTCGATCCTCTACTGTGTACAACTCGACCGTTGGAATAAAGCTTTCAAGAAAGAGCAACCAGAATTGGCCAACAGCTGTCTTCCATCATGACAATGCTGGGCCACACACGCTTTTGATGACTCGAAACAAATTGACGGAGCTTGGTTGGGAAGTTTTGATGCATCCACCGTATAGTCACCGTAAGGTGACTTTATGTTTTTATAAAAAAATATTTATTGATTCATTAATATTAATGTTGTCCCTAACAAAATATCGTCCTCAGATATAATGTACTTGTGCTAACGCTTTTCCAATCCTCGAAACACTTCGAGGAGCTTGAGCTTTTCCAGCGATGTGTGTTTTTTTTCAGTCTTGGCTCCCAGGGTGCTTCCATTGGGACGATTGGGTTTTGGTTTCGACATCATTACCATATACGCATGATTCGTCACCAGTCATAACCCTCTTGAGCAAGTCAGGATCATCATTGGTGTCATTTAATAGCTCCTGCGCGATGCCCATGCAAGGGTTTTCCTGATGAATGAAATGAAGAAGTTTCGAAACAAAAACATCCCAAAAAATTGCATGAAACTAGTCGATATGCCAACATCCTCAACAACTGCTCTTATGGTAGTTCGACGATTTTCAAAAACAATTTTCTTCACAGCTACGACGCTATCATCTTTTGTTGATGTGCTGGGGCGTCCGGAGCGAGGTTCGTCATTGGCATCTTCTCGACCATTGTGGAAAAGCTTGTACCACTTGTAAGCATTTTTTTTTTTCTACTAAAAAAAAACTCAACATATGCCACTGTCAACATTTCAAGTATCTTAGAGCACTGAATTCCATTTTTTACACAAAATTTGAAGCAAATTCCTTGTTTCATTTTTTACAGAAATTTAATATCCCCGATCATCCCAAAACACGTCTAACCTTTATATCTTGGAACTGTGAACATATGTTTGATACATGTGTGCCAACACAGCGAAAAAAAAATCGATAATCGAATGCACGTTGTCCGCGATATTGGACTTACTTTTTGAACACACCTCGTATATTGATAACATCAACAGTAAAGAAGACATAGATACCAGTATAAACCATTTCTCAGCACTTATTTGAAATGATATTCTGAAGATTCCAAAAACCTCTTTTTTAAAAAAAAAAAAACTCCCATCATATATATTGGGATTTATTTAACTTAGAAATATATTTTGTTCGATCCCTATTTACACCACCAGTGCTCCATAGAAATCTCCAGTAGAAATATCCAATTCACCACTTCAAACTTTCAACCACAACACTCATCTCGCTATGTTTAGCAATATATCCTCAAGCCCACTTTTGGACGTACTCTGAAATTTCGTGATTCGTTTCTTAGATGAACAATTCGCTTGTAAAATGCCCTGTCGAGCTCTCTATTTCCTGATCGTTATAACATACAAACATTTAAAACCAACGTACATCGGTACCTATCTTTCTTTCCTCTCTAATATCCCTTCGTTTGAGCTGTTTGCAAATGATTTAAGGCAACCTTAACCCCTTGAGCACGCTATTTAAAAAAAAAAAAAAAAAAAAACAAAGGTCTTGCACAACGCCTTCTTTTCTCTCATAAAAGGGATATAACAGTTGCTTTTCTGGCTCAAAGAGACAGTGATTCACAACATTGATTATTCCCTGGAGCTCTGCGGTGATCTTTTATTTGAATGTAAAACAGAATCGGGTTAAGAGATTCTCTTACTATCTCAAAGGGTTATTTTTCTGATGTCACATTCTGTGTGTATCCTTTCTCATCAACAAGATATTCCGGAAGTTTGAACTCCCATCTGTCCTGCCATCTGATGTTATGAGGTCCATAAAGCTTGAGTGCTTTTCGTTTGTGAACTGAAGCAGAATCTTGTTAGGGTGTCAGTGTCTTGTTAACGAAGATTGTTTGGTTGAGGATCTTCATAACGTCCTTCAGAAACTTTTCCCAAAACTTCGACTCCTCTTTTGCGAAAATTAAAGTCAGTAACTCCATCATGGCTTACTCTTCAACATACCATTATCATTAGGGATGGTGACGACGTTTTACCCTCTGAATAAACTGTGACACTTTTCTTGATGGTAAAGTATACGCTGAATATTTTTCCCATTCGCTTAAAGACTAAATTAAGAATGTTGCAATTCAAAGTATGGTCCATGAAAATTTACTTGTGCACCAATTTTCAAAACGTTCTGAAATATGTGCTGTGATAGGGGTCATAAGAGTCGACACAAAATAAACTTGTCAGAGCTAAGGGACATAAGCGGAAGTCAAGGATGATGGAGGTAATCAGGAGGCGGAAGCCCATGACAGGATGGTAGCTGCAATATGCAATCTTAGGCTTTAACATATTGATTGAAGAAATGTTAAAGGTACATCGCATGTAACAATTAGGAGTTAAGCTCACGAATTTTTTTTTATGAATTTCCTATGATACATAGAACTTCCATCTCCTTAAATCGAAAGTACCTTGCCGCAGTAAGCCTTACTACTGAAAAAAGTGTTATATTCGACTTTGTTGTACTACAAGTGCTTACATTAGATAAACTTAATCTTCCTCTATCATTTTGCACTTGGATGAACGACTTATCCCATAGAACCAGAGGATGTAAAATTTAATTACACATTCCAGCGGATGACAGATTGATTGCAGCTAAACGAGGAAGTATAAGTCACAAGTTGAGTTTCGACAATACACGAGTATACAACTGTCTTTAGCTCGTAGGTACTCTTATTATATGTACAGAGCTCCATTTGACTAATACCAACTTGGGGTCATAAAAGAACTAAAACTTATGATGAGGACCGTAAAATCAAGCTTCGCTATCACCGAGAACAAATTTTTCGATTTTACTTTACGACCTCCAATTTTTGACTTTGTTGTCAAGGATAATTTCTTTCTCGTGTACGAGCTTGAGTAGAGGATTCCTTGGAACGGAAGCAGTACGTAGCACAAGTATGTACGTTCGAGTGCTTCGTCTTGACTGTTTTAGGGGTTTTGGATGTGGATAGTCTTCAGTGTCAGGTTTGCTGGGTGTTCCTTCCTTCAGCTATGTCTGCATTGGACATTTTTACGATCGCAAAGGTAATTTCAATTTGCCGGTTTTATGAAACCATCCTGCAAATGGGGTTAGCCAGAGGGTTGAATCTGCTCCACCTTATTTAGTGGTAAGCGTTAGATTTTCAGTGGTGTGACGATGAGGGTGGTTGATTGTGTGGCGATAATAAAGGGAATTCATTTAGAGGTCATTGGATTTGAAATCCTTGCTTACCTTAGATTCGTTTCTTTGGTTAGTTAACTTTGAAAAGGAGTTCGAGAGGGTAAAAGTTTACTCAAAAGTACGAGTACGATAAAATGTGACCTTAGAATGGCGATAAATAGAAATGTGAGTACGAGTCCTTGTTCCCAAGTGTTGGATTTTTTCGTTTATTTTCTTCAATTTATTTGTGTGGCTGCTTTGGTTTAGAAATTTATGGATAAGTTGTGTTGGGAGATTCTTTTCTCTGGTAAACTTGTTGATAAATGCTTAGCTATTTTGAAAAACGATTACTTTTTAGAAATATTTAATTGAATTTATGATGGAAACCGAACGAAGGTGCCTCTCATATTTAGGTTGATTAACGTCGGTACATTTATGGAAAAGAAAAGATAAGTATGTTGCTGGTTTGGTCAATGATATGCTACCTACGGCAATATTTGAAATGTCTGTTTGCAATGAGTCCTCGTTTTTTTTTTTCAGTCAGGTAAGTAGTTTTAGAGATTCCCAAATTCTCAAAAGAAAATAAGTTATTATCACAGAAATTGTTGACAGCGAGCTGCTTTCACATTTTAGAACAAAGGACTTCATTCTTTGGAAGCTCGTATGAAGATGAGTAATCATTTCAATGATAAAACATCTACATTCGTAAACATCCTCCGAGCCTTTGCTAGTAAATTCATCAACGAATTTATTTTTCGTGATCCCATTGTGATATGGAATCAAAACAAGTCGCAATGAATTAGGTCTTCTGAATACGTTCGGAGAAGTTTTGTATATTCGAACTAGGTTGTAAGCTGTAAAAGAGTTCAGTATTTTGCACATTTATCGTTTTTTCAGAAAACAAATCATTACCACCAGAAATTCGTATTCGTATTCGTATAAAGTCGCCCAACAAGAAAGCCACTAGCCGTCAAAATTCCGAGACATGTTGTATCAAAAACCACTTTTGTTTTAAACAGAGAACCGCTTTGAGTATGCAGCCTCTGATATAAACATCAAGGAGTGGAAGATACATAAATATGTCTAGAGGAAAGTGCCCTTGCTGCTGGGCTTGATCGTTCTCTGCAGTCTGATAAAAGTAGATCAACCCAATCAGGGTTCTATTCATTTTGATTGTTCATTCACAAAATAAGTGATTCGTCCACGCTGATTTACACATGCCTTCCATAGTTGCGTTTGTCATAACCAATGTCGATGAAAACACCCATCGGGTACTGAGGAAACTACCCCCGTTCTTGACATTTCAATGTCTCAAATCACTGAGAAGGATGAAATCAGTGGGAACTGATGGAGTTTCAAACATTGTTCTGCGACATCTCCTAATAGAAGAGGTAGACATACACAATTTGTCACTCTATTTAATAATACTTCCAATAATGCCCATTACCCAGCGCATTTGAAGACAGCGGTGGTGCAATGGTTTCCCAAAAGGGATAAAGACATATCCCATCTGGCGAATCTTCGGTCGATAAGACTCCTTTACAACATCATTTGAAAAGTTGATGAATAGAATCCTGGCTAACTGGGTCGAGGACAAAAATATAGTTCAAGATAACAATGGATAAAAAATGTTCACTTTAACATGGTATGCTTTAAGCAAAGTAACCTTTCTTATACATTTTTATGCGCTGAATACGAAAATGAATAAGCAAAAATTAAATTAGTTTCGGTTTTTTCTGAAAATGGTTTATTTATTTTTGCACAAAAATAATAAAAAACCCGTTATATTTTTATTATTGTACCGACTTTTAGCATTGTATTTTTGCAGCTTGTTATATTCTGCTTGTGGAATGTTTCTAGTAATAGTCCAGCAATACTCGTAATGGGCCTGCGTTGAAACGTTCTATTTACCCTGATAGCGTTTTTCCATATTAGCGATATATGCATTCTTGGTGCTCGTCACTAAGCGTAAGAAACGTGTAAGAGTGAAACGAATTTTTAAGGGCATGCCCAGTCCTTAGTAGTTTGCTACAAGTCTGAGATCATCCCAAGCTGTTTTTTCTTTGCTTTCCAAAAACGGTCAAAATTTGCATCTTTGAACAATATCTCTAATTTGAGGACCCACAAAGATTCAATTCTTGATTTTGGCTTCGTTCAGTCTTAGAAAATTCTGAGGTAAATATTGAAATGTCTGTCCATTTTTGGTCATAGCTTTCACAAAATTTTTCATGAGCCCTAGTTCGCTAGGTGTGGTGGAAAGTAACTTCCTTGACTGCCAGAATGCGCTGCTACTGCAACAAAGGTTATGCTGCCTTGAAGTCCTTTCATATTTAGGCAGACATGCCAAATTTCAGCGCGATACTGCCTTTAGTTTTGTTTTGACAACTGATTGTTGTTGACGTGTTTGGCATCATGTTGAGTATGGACAAAAACGATTTTCGTTCTCTCATAAAACATTATTTTTTGAGAGGCAAAACGTCGAAGGAAACAAAAGAAAAGTTGGATAAATATTATGGGGCTAATGTTTCGTCAGATTACACCGTAAAATATTGGTTTCGAGAGTTTCGTGATGGCCGCAACTCCATTACCGATCGATACGGTTACAGAGGACAGTGTCAAAAAAATATATGAAATGGTGTTGACTGACCGGAAAGTGAAGGTGCGCTCACAAAGATTAGTAATGAGTACACACGCCATATTTTGGGCAATATTCTGCATTATCCTGCCGCTGGGTGCCGCGCATACTCACTCCTGACCAAAAACACGAACGCGAGATCACTTCGAAAGAGTGTTTGGACTTGCTGATGCGGAATCGGGCGGACTTTTGGCGTTGATTGGTAGCTGTTGAACACCAGAAAACAGAATGAGTGCACGGCAATGGAATTAAGCCGGCACGAGTGCTCCGAAGCGGCCGAGGGATGCTCGATGGGTCGAAAAGGTTATGGCGTCGGTCTTCTGAGACTGTCATGGCATACTCTTCGTGGACTACCTCGAAAAAGGAAAAACCATCAACAGCGAGTATTACTGAGCATTATTGGAGCGATGGAAGGCCAAAATCGCTACAAAACAGCCTCACATGAAGCGAAAAAAATTTTTGTCTTTGCAAAGCAATGCACTGGCGCAAAAGAGCATCGCAACCACGGCCTAAATCAATGACTTACGGCTCCAATTGCTGTTGCATCCACCGTATTCGCCCGATTTAGCTCCCTCAGACTATTATCTCTTCCCAAACCTCAAAAGATGGCTCATCAATAAAAAATTCAGCTCACGCGAGGAAATCATTGACGCCACGGAGGAGTATTTTGCAGACCTTCCGGAAAATTTCTTTTCGGACGGGATCAAGAAGTTGCAAAATCGCTGGAATAAGTGTATCAAACTAAAAGGGGACTGTATTGAATATACAGTATATACAGAGTTGGCAGCATTACTTTTTTTTTATCAAGTGAAAAGATATTTGGAAAAAATTCCTTCTTTTAAAATGATCTGTTCCATAACTGAACTTCGTGTTACTTATTTGGAATCTAAGCAATAAAACGACAACTTTTAAATCTCCACAAATTAACCATTCCTGTTGATTCTACTTTATATGTCGTAAAAATGTTTTCCATATGGACTGCATGGTCGATTGGAATCGAAGGTAAAATATTGCTTTTTTGCAAGACCGCTTTCAAGCTTAATTTAGAGCTATATGTAATTAGTCTCCATTCATCCGATTTGTATTCAATACGAATATTAAGAGCTTGATTAAGAAAAAACAAAAAAAAAAAAAAAACGGAATATCAAAAATGGCCTTAAAGCTGCTTTGACTGAAAAATGGAGCAAAATAGCACCTGATGTTACAAAAAAATTAGTATTTTCTATGAAAAATCCGCACAACGCTGTAATTGAGAATAACGGAGGTCCAACAAATTACTAGTTTTAAGTTTTATTTAGAAATAAACATGGATTTATATTGATCGTATATTTGTGGAAACAAACTGTAATTTTGTAAACTGTAAGCAGCTTGTTATAAAGTGTTCCTCGTACTCTTTCATTGACCATACTCAATTTTCTTAAACATTCCCCGATTGTACAGTTAACGCGTTTTTAATAGGGGTATGTAATATATATTTATTTGTGTCTGTATATTTTCCGTTTTCAACAATAGATTTTCATTAATCGTCTGTTTCCCAGAAGTTACTCGTGAAAGAAGCGAATGAATAATAGAGAATACAAAGAGAAAGGAACAGCAAAAAGATGGATATAATTTAATGCAGCTGACAGCTAGTGCCATTGTCTCCTGTCAAATGGATCTGCAGCGCATGTTCGTCTCTTATTAACAAATGTCTGACTGGTCTCTTTCCACTAAGTCGCTTAGTTTGTTGGCATGTACTATGTCATTCAGGAGAACTAAGTACTCGTATCTTACGATGGAACAGAAAGAATTGGCGCCAAAATATGGGGAATCATGACATAAGCATTAACGGAACACTGACGTTTGTCAAGTTAACTGACGCCAACGACCATACTACGTTCAAAGTATCGGTTCTCGTCCGATCACCGAAATCAAGCAACGTCGGGCGTGGTTAGTACTTAGATGGGTGACCGCTTGGGAACACCGCGTGTTGTTGGCATCTTCCTTTTTGATTGTACAAAATTTATCTTTCGTTTGTTACATACAAATATGTGATAGATACTCGTAGTTGTATTATATTTTAAATTTCGCATACCACCTTTTGGTGGTATCCCATTGTTCCGATTTGAGTTCTGTTTTTTTTTTTTTGTTAAGTTGGTACATCTGTTGTTGACATTCCCTCTAAATCTTAGGGTCATAGCTTGAAATTTGCAAAAGTTACGTAGCCAAAAGTACATCTATCTCTGTCTGTGTTGGCGATTTTTTACAATTTTAAAAGTGGGTTTGAATTTGCAACAACGAATTTGTATTAAATTTTTGTGTGTGCGAACGTTGGAAACTTTGGAAAAGTGTTTCGGAAACGATACTCTAAAGAAAACGGTCGGTAACCAGTGGAACGAGCGGTTCAAAAGTGGTCGTAGGTCAATCGAAGACGATGAACGCAGTGGCAGACCATCGACATCGAACACTGACGAAAACTTTGAAGAAGTAAAAGAAATGTTGGTCAATAATCGCAAATTAACCATTAGAGAGATAGCGGAGAACTTTAACATTGCCTTTGGATCCGTCCAAGACATTTTGGTTAATGATTTGGGTTTCCGTCCTGTAGCAGTAAATTTGGTGCCAAAAGACCTCAATTTCATGTAAAAAAGAGACCGTGTTGACGTCGTAAAAGAGATGATTTGCGAAGGTGAATCCGATCCCACATTTATCAAAAGGATCATTACTGGAGACAAAACGTGGGTTTATGAGTACGACACGCAATCCAGACATCAGGCAAGTGAATGGCGTTCACCAAATGAGCCAACGGTGTAGTACATCATGAATTTTTGTCAGACAGTAAACAAAGAGTATTATTTGGGCGTTATGAGACATTTACGTAAAGCAATTCGCCGAAAGAGACCAGAATCGTGGGCAGAAAACTCGTGGATATTGCACCATGATAACACACCGTCGCACAGTGTTTGACAAAAAATTCAACAAATACCATTCAACAGCCACCGAATTCACCTGATTTGGTTCCCTGTGACTTCTTTCTGTTCAATCGAGTTAAAAAACCACTACGTGGAGCACTGATGGACATACCGAAAACCGAATATCAAAAAATGTTTCGAGGATTGGATCAAGTGCTGGCATAAGTGTGTTGCAGTCGATGGAGATTACTTTGAAGGGGACAATATATAGGGTTTTCCAATAGAGACTTGACAACTTTGAATTTAATTTATGAACGCACTCTTTCACTAATCATCAAACTGTTACTGTCAATTTATTCAGTAAACTCAACATTTTCATCATGGTAAATCACTAACGAGCAATGTCTGCAAATTATAAAAATTTTCTACAGATATTCGGAGTCATATTCATCGCAAAATCATTATCAGTGACGAAGCTCATTTTTCGCTCAATGGGTTCGTCAATAAGCAAACTATGCATTATTGGTCGGCTGAAAAATAATCCACAAAAAATAACTGTTTGGTGCGGTTTGCATGCCGGCGGCGTTATTGGGCCATATCTTTTTCGTCGACGATATTGTGAATGTTCAGCGTTATCGCGCCATGATCACCGATTATTTTTGGTCCGAATTGAAAGATATGGACTTGGACGACATGTGGTTTCAATAGGATGGTGCTACAAGCCACACAGCACACGCAACAATCGATTTATTGAAGAGTAAGTATGGTGAGCGTGTTATCTCAAGACATGGACCAGTCAATTGGCCGCCTCGTTCGTGCGATTTAACGCTGCTGGACTATTTTCAGTGGGGCTACGTTAAGTCATTGGCTTATGCCAACACGCCGACGACGTTGGAAGAGCTCAGAGCCAATATTGAACGCAAAATAGCGGCCGTTTCGGCCGATATGTGTGGCTAAGTCGTTGAAAATTGGGTCCAACGAATCGACCGCTGCAAACGTGCCCACGGTGGCCATATGAACGAAGTCGAGTTCCATTCATAAATGTTTTGATTGTACTTCAAGCCAATAAAAAAGTTTTTGAAATATCTCAAATGGTTTGCCTTTTATTTAGAAAATAATTGTCAAGTCGTTATTAGAAAACCCTATATGTAGATTTCGATGAATAAACTTGTGTTTTTAACTTGAGAACTTTTTGATCAATGTGGTGGTCCATTTACGACTTTACATGGAATTTGTAGTATGTCAATTTTGTATGGACTGGAAAGAAGTTATAGCTGCGCCATCTTCTAACAGATTCCATTGCGATAATTTCAATCTTAGAAATTCCACGTTAATCTTTGGGTAAGTCCCTTACGAGAATTTTTAACTTTGTTTGTGTTATTTAATGTGGCTGTTGAAAAGATTGACAAAGCACAAATTCTGACACAGGCGATGATGCACCGCATGATGTTATATCGTAGAGTATTTGTGTTTGTGTGGCAGAGGACATGTATCATGTAAACGAGGTGTGTTAAAAAAGTAAAGAGACTTTTGAAATTTCGCGGGCAACATACATTGAATTATCGAATGTTGGTGCAAATGTCCCGAATATATGTTTACAGTTTCAAGTATGTACCATACGAGTACTTAGTTTGTTTTTGACAGGAAGAAAAGTTAAACGTGTTTTGTTGAACTCGGCGACTTTCAACAAGTGGTTGAAGCTCTTCTATGATGGTCGAGAAGAAGGAACCTTGCTCTGGGCGTCCCAGCACATCAGCAAAAGGTGATAACGTCGAAGCTGCGAAGAAAATTGTTTTGGAAAATCATCAAACTACCATAAGATGTGTTGTTGAGAATGTCGGAATATCGGTCGGCTCGTGTCATGCAATTTTTTCGGATTTTTTGAGCATGAGACGAGTGACAGAAGAACAGTCGCATGAGCATCACTCAGGAGCCCTTAAATGACATCAATGATGATCCTGATTTGCTCAAGAGGGTCTTGACTAAAGACGAATCATGGGTATATGGTAATGATGTCGAAACCAAGACCCAATCGTTCCAATGGAAGCACCCAGGAGAGCCATGGCCGAAAAAGGCACGCCAAGTACTATCAAATGTCAAAGTTTTGATCAATGTTGTTTTCGATTACCTCAAAGTCCTACGGTCAATAAGGAGTATTACCTTGAAAAAATTATGGGTGATAAACAATTTCTATTTTCATATTAGTTTTTAGTGTGTCGAAATACATCTGAAACAGCCAGAAATATTCATGTCACAAAATAATATATGAATTGAATAGTCTAACCAATATTCCGATATACAATTTTTGTATGCAGTAATCACTAATATTTAAGGAGTTCAGCAAGCTTTGAACATAATCATTCGCTTTTGTTAATATTGGGTTGTCGGAAAAGTCATGATGCAATGGCGTTTGTCTATTATTTAAAGTTGTAGATTAAGCACATCATACTATTGATTCGGCATTCAGCAGCTGACAGTTGAGGCATCATTCTAAAAACAATTGAGCGGGATTGATCGTGTTTTGCTGATTTTATTACAAACTAAACATATATGTATGATCAAGGTGTGCATTTTCGTCATATTTAACTCTTTTACTTCCATAAAGGGAAGAATGCAAGTAAAGCTTGTGAAAAGTTGCATAAAGTTTACAGTGACAATTCTCTACAAAACGTCAGTGTCAACGATGGTTTCAAAAATTCGGCGCTGATTTTAATCTGAAGGACGCTTCTCGGTCAGGAAGACCCACCGAGGGTTATGACGACGAATTAAAGACATTGCTCGAGTCAATCTCACTTTACACGACACAATAAATTGCAGAAACATTGTATATCCATCATTCAAGCATTCCTGAGCACCTGAAGAAATTAGGATGCGTAAGTAAGCTCGATATTTGGGTTCCTCATGAACTAAGAAAGTTTATTTGCGACATGCTCACTAAATGTTAGAAAAACGATCCTTTCTTGAAGCGACTGATAACTGGTGATGAGAAATGGATTGTTTGCAATGTGGTATACAAACGGTCTTGGAATAAACCTGATAAAGAGCCTCAAACGAGATCGAAAACGAACCTTCATTAGAGAAAGGTTATGTTGTCAGTTTATTGGTGGTATGTATGAGTATGTTTTTTTTTTTTTTTTTAATTAACCACTTGGTGTGATCACCTCTTCCATATTATCCGACAATTTGTCGATCTATTGTGTTTGTTTATTTTTATTTTGTTAATGTGAGACCGAAAGTTAAGCTAGGACGTAATGTACGGGCGAAAACTATCTGAGAATACAAAAATTAACACAAAATGCATATAAAAATATTTCACATACGCCACAGTATCTCATTTCTAATACCTATCCTATTATTCTGGTCCAATTTGATGACTACCATATGTCGCTGAAATTATAAAAAAAAAAAAAGAAAAAATACTCGGAATTGTCCATGATAGAATTTTTTGTGCACGTTCAAATTGTTTATAATTCTTTCATCGTCCTATTAATCAAGACAAAATGCTTGTTCCTCAAATCATCTATTCATGGCTCCCCAACTTATGCCACCTTCATCGTCATAGTCGCCCAGCAAGGCAAATTAATTTTGGTGAATTTCACAGGTCTCTCTCATTCATCGGATGAAGGCATTCTGCCTGCGTTGAAATTTGAAATTTGCTTATGCCGGACCAGCAGCGGCATTGTTTCCACTTTCATCGCCCCTAACTCCATCTGTTGGGAGATGCGGGCAAAGTCATGTGGATAATGATTTATTTGGCCCAGATTCCTTTGTATTGAGCATTTTATTAACTTGCCGCAGTGGTTTAATATATAGAAGTGCCACAGGGCAGACAGACGATACAAGTGCGATACATACTCATAAAGTGACTACAGTAACATAACCAACACTGGGATGTCCTATCAATGTGGGTTCAATGGGATGCGGTGTTTCAGGAATGTTAATCAATTTATGCAAATGATAACTTTGTTATTCATTTATGCGTGCATACCATTGAAATACAGAGATTTTACAATATTGACCTCAATTAGGTAGTTGCATATGCCTATATGGATGCACATTCAGATGCAGATTTGTACGTATGAATTATGTGAGGGTTAGTGACGTTGTTTTAAGTGTTGAGTTTGTTTTGACAGATTGAGTTGGGGATGGTTTGCATGCCGTTAAGTCTGAATAAGCAAAGAGTTACCACAAGGTTTCACTTAATTGGTGCAATTAGTATTTGACTTTAATATTACAGACGGTCATGACAAGTTATCTTTTTGTTGGTTGAGTGTAGTTGCAATTTGCTAAGTCAGACTGACTAGGTAGAATTCAGCCGAATACTGTGAACAGAACAGAAGACATTTGAGATTCTGTCAAATATTGAAAATAGAAAAATATTGAAGAATAAAAGAAGAAAGTAATTGCTGCAATTACTTTATATTTACTAACGCATTATTTCTGAATGTTTTAGCTTCTATGTATTATTGGCTTTGTTGCTGTTGGAAAGGAGTTCCAAACTCAAGTATAGCGGATGAAGAATAGGTGCGAGGAGTTGAGTAATTGAAGAAAGGAATTATAATATTTTGTGTTCTGCTAGATTGGATGAATTGTATCTTATAAAGCAAATAAAAAACCAAGAACCGATGTGTGATATTGTGAAACGTGTTTGTATCGACAAGTAACTTATGTTGAGAGTAGGAGTCGTGCTTGCAGTAAAAAATAGCGGCGTAATCGATTATAGGCAAGAATAAGGCATAAACAAGCTTAAACTTCGTACCTATTGGAGTGAAATTGGATGATGACCAAAGTGTACATAGTGAACTATTTATTTTGTATTATTAAGCCTGACCTATCAAAAGCGTAGAGGTGGATTTGGACATTCGAACATTTTTTCGATAGGTCATTAATGAAAAGACACAATAAGATTGGGTAAAGAGTTGATACCTGTAGTACTCCCACAGTTAAAGTACCGAATTCAAAAAAAAAAATTTCGTCATGAACTACTCTCTGATGACGATTATACAGATAATTCTAAGCTAGGCACACTGCTCTTTCACTGAAACTAAAAAAATAGGTTAAGCTTCTTGAAGAGTAGCTTAGGATCGACGCTAAAGCCGTAGGGAAGTGAAGCAAACACAAAATCGTCAGACTTTTTTTTTTGGGACAGAAATTATCTAAGCCAATTCCAAATTATCAGAAAAAGTTTGGATTGGTAATTTACTTATTTATGATGTGTGTGAGGGCACTTAAGATATGAGGTAGAATAATCTTTGCAAATCTAAAAGATACCCCATTTTCTCCTATATCAATAAATTTTAAATTCCGCACTATATTGACTACATCAGTTTCTGAAACAAGAATGAGGTCATTATTGGCGATGACCCTTGTTTTATTAATAGCACTAGATATAAATGCATTTTTAGAACATTTAAATATGACCTGTGTTCCAACACCGATTGATCATAGATTGGTTCATCGTTTTTTTGAAGTATACATTTAGAACTTAGTTTTAACAAAAAATATTGTCTTTTTGCTCTTCTGCTAACAAGGATGGAGATATTACGAGCCCGACAATATTTCTCACAGTTACAACTTGTTTGACTAAACTTTCATTTAGCGTATTACAAGTGAACCATGCACACTTTTTATTACATAATGTCCAATTGGCTGTCCAACGAGAAGATGCCGAGAAATCTAAGCACACCTAGAGTAGCCAGAGTTTACAGAGAGCGCCTGAGTAAGAAACTCTCCACTGTGCAGTCATCCACCACCAGTACCAACAATGATAGTACCAGTATCGCGAAATCATTAAGGAGGTAGCCGAAATCGCCTTCCTAGAGAAAGAGCTCGTGATATGATGGATATGATGGATGGCTGACTTCAAGACCGGAACACAGGCTTTTGCAAAGGAAACCTAGTCACCGAAGCACAAGGAATAGTAAACGTGATTAAGTTAAATTTCCAGTAGCTGCTAAGCATGCATTATGTAGAGAGAGTGATAAGGAAAAAAGAGAACCCACATCCAGTCAATGAAGAACCGATTTCACCACCGAGTGTAGAAGAAGTTAGCTTAGCTATAAAAAATCTTAAGACTTGCCGCAAGCTCAGATGGCCTACCAGTAGAGCTCTTTATATACGGTGGCGATGCTTTGGTAAGGCGCATGCTCCGAATCATCAAGCAAGTATGGGTGAAAGAAAGCATGACCGATGACATCATTGGTTGTTCCCAGCATGCCGTGATAGAGGCTTTCACTGCGATTAAAGAACAGGCGAAATTTGTTGGCCTTGAAGTATGGTAAACGAGGACAAGCCTAAGTATAGGGTTTTCTAATAACGACTTGACAACTTTTTTTTTTAAATAAAAGGCAAACCATTTGAGATATTTCAAAAACTTTATTATTGGCTTGAAGTACAATAAAAAAATTTATGAATGGAACTAGACTTCGTTTATATGGCCACCGCGGGTACGTTTGCAGCGGTCTATTCGTTGGACCAAATTTTCAACGACTAGACCACATATTTCGGCCGAACCGGCCGCTATTTCGCGTTCAATGTTGGCTCTGAGCTCTTTTAACGTCGTCGGCGTGTTGGCATAAGCCAAAGACTTAACGTAGCCCGAAAAAAAATAGTCAAGCGGTGTTAAATCGCACGAACGAGGCGGCCAATCGACTGGCCCATGTCTTGAGAAAACACGCTCACCATACTTACTCTTCAATAAATCGATTGTAGCGTGTGCTGTGTGGTTTGTGGCACCATCCTGTCGAAACCACATATCGTAAAAGTCCATATCTTCCAATTCGGGCCAAAAATAATCGGTGATCATGGCGCGATAACGCTGACCATTCACAGTAACGTGACGATCGTTATCGTCGACCGAAAAATTAGGCCCAATAACGCCGCCGGCATGCAAACCGCACCAAACAGTTATTTTTTGTGGATGAAGTGGTGATACATGAAGCACATGTGTGTTTTCACCCAACCAATAACTCATATTTTGCTTAAATGACGAACCCGTTGAGCCAAAAATGAGCTTCGTCACTGAAGATGATTTTTTAATGAAATTCATCATCTTGGCGCATCTTCTCCAGAACCCAATCGGAGAACGTGTGTCGCTTCAAATGGTCCATCGGCTTCAATTCTTAAGTCAGCTTGATCTTGTATGACTGTAAACCAAGATCCTTACGCAAAATATGCCATAATGTGGTCTGAGCGATGCCCAATTCTTGAGAATGCCGTGGAATTGACTGATTTGGATCGTTTGCTACGGACGTATGAACGGTAGCGATATTTTCAACACTTCGACCAACTCGTTGTCTCATTGACACGGCAATATCACACAACGAATATGTAGACTCCAATTTTTGCACTAAATTTGTTATTGCCTGTCTACTAGGGCGAGAATTGCGACCGAAAATTGGAGTTAACGCTCTTAAAGTTGCAGTCACCGACTCCGAATATCTGTATTCGTGGCAAAATAAAAAGCACACGAAAAGTTTTCAACGGATTTTTCGTCCTGTGTGCGAGCAGGGCGAATGTACATATATAGAAGAAGATATAAGATGTGTATGTAGTCTAAAGAGTCACAATACGTTGACAGCATTGGCTCGACCACATCGAGCGGATTGACAATAATGATCCAACTAAGAGGATTTTCGAGACGACAAGATAGGTCAAAACTCCGTTTTAGAGACTAAACAGTCGCTGATGCCAAAGCGCTTGGTCTGGACAACTAGAAACAGCGTGCCCAGGACCACAGAGGATGGAAGACTGTAGTGTCTCAGAGAGACTCTTCACCTGTAGGGAGCCCACCCAATTATTTGTTAAACATGACCGGATGAAATCATGCCAGGCAAATTAATTATCCGTACTGTATCAGAGTCCTCATATCTCTTATAAGATTTTCTCTGCCATACTATGTAAGATAATGTGTGTGGTTTTGAACACACAAATTTACCATTGACTAGATTTTTAAATTACAGTAGTTCTTGAAAAAGACCATTGAATTTAAAATCGACATCCGTCCACACATTTTGTTGATATATAGGGTAGAATTATACATGACCGGTATAGCATTCCTGCTAAATTTGTCCGGTTCTCCAGGTCTGTCTTTTTCTCTTGCAATGGAAAAGCCTCGCTGCTCTCTGAGAGTTTGTATAGAAACCTGTCAAAAAAGTTATCGACAAGTCGATACACTGTCATGCGATGCCTTTACCATCGTACTTGAGAGTGTTGTGCGAAATTTTCAAACCAAAAGTCTGCACTGTTTGTCCATGTGGATAACGTCTAAATGAAATAGTAGACACGAAGATATGTAAGTCAGGCGATAAACGAAGGAGATGCGACATACGTGAAGTCATCGAAAACGCAATTCAAATGACTGAAAAATACCTTATAACACACAGGCTTAACTTTGAGGTTGTCAATTACTTTGATTAAGTCAGCAGTTACTCGACACCACTTTAGAGATCTTTCAAAGACTGATGTTATAGCTCTCAATAAAACATTTAGTCCCAGATCTCGTTTTATTGCGCAGGGGTATGGATAGTTCTGCTATTTTCTTCCTACTTGTGCTCATAAGTTTGTCAAGTCAAGTTTAGTTGAACTGGTAAAACAGCAATACCAAGCTGCTACCACGGGTTGGTAAGATAAGCACAACTGATGCGAAATCATAGTTATTGAAATTTATTTATTGAAATTTATTTATTTATTGAAATTTATTTAGAAATTTATTTTGATCGATGCAAGCATTCCCAACAGATCTAATCCTGGCCCACATGGCAAAACTTTCTCCAAAGAAAGTCAGTCCTGCATAGGGAGGGCATTCACATGGTGTTTCATGACTTCGTTTTAGTTAACTTATCCTTCCCTGTCCATCCAAAAAGGACATGATAAATGATATGTTGACTTACGTATACGATATATATTTCCCAAACAATACAAGTAATCCTACGTTCTGCACTATCTTAAACCCGGTTAATGCGAAAAGACATTTTCTGTCAATAGAATTCGGAGTTGTAAGATCAGAGCTTTGTCTTGCGGTTTTAATAGCCATTTTATGCAACGCTATATGGGATTCCAATGGCCAACTAGAGGATGACCTGATATTATTTTTCCGGTAACGTAACGTTATAATTTTCAAATTTTTTTCGGATCTCAGTATTTTAGTATAAGAAGGCCCTTTAACACTGGTTCTACTCTAATAATAAGTGGACTTATTGAATTAATAAAATACCCTCCAACGGTAATTGGGTAGTCATCCCCACGAGATTTGTTTTTTTTTTTAATGGGGACACGAAAAATGCGCTTATTTAATTGTCTGCCAAATTAACTGCAAACACCCTTTAATGACTCGGCTTACATGATCCTCACCTCCATCCTAGCCAACATTAGCCATCTAATATTCAACTTCCCCCATTCTCTACTCATTCGAATCAACCTCTTAAGCTCACAAACACATACTAAGAAGCAATTAGTTAATCACCATGCTAATTGCAAGTAAAATACACATAACACTTTGTTAGGTTTTAAGGAGTCGTCAGCAGCGACGACAGCGGGCTGCGGCTAACAGCAGTCTTTAACGTTCTGAGAAAGGTTTTTTTTTTTATCAAAGTCTTGATAAAGGTGCAAACAATTGCGTAATAATGCGAGACGTAAATCCATCGCTTGTAATCTTGACAACGAGCACATCATAAAGTGAAGATGTTTTTTTTGAACGCCCATTCTGTCTGCGGCGGCAGCAGCAGAAGCTGTAACAAGTACTACTTGTAAATTTAAAGAAGGGTACTTATACCTATGAAATTATTTCAAATGAAGATTCTTTAACGATGTTTTCTGAGTAATTGGGGGTTGAAACGCACTTGTAGGTTTTTGAGCTATGAATACGACAGTAGAATATACGTGCACATATGTAACACATGTATGTGCTCTTGTGCTGCTCATGGCAGAAAATGGTTTAGAAATAAGATTTTGAAAACACACTAAGGACTATTACCACCATTAAGGTAAGTCAGATGCGGATACTCGTGATAAGTGCTTTTATAGTAGGTAAATCTGCAATTGAATCGGCAGTAATTTTTTAATGATTTCATTACTAACCTTCTTCCTCCTCCAACTGCTCCCTACAATCTTTGTTTAAGTAATACACTCACAATCTTTGAATTCTGATATGAGTTCTTTTAATTCTTCCTCTATACGAAATGTGTTCAAAAAGTAAGGTGACCTTATATTTTTTGAAAAAAGTATTTATTTATTCAACAATATTAATGTTGTGTCTTTCAAAGTAACCCCCCTTTTTGAATCCTCTAAGCACTTCTGATAAGGACTTCCAGCGATGCCGTTTTTAATTCCTCAATTGCTGCCGTTCTTTACTAGGTCTCTTCAGTTTTGGAAACAGAAAAAAACTTGCATGGGATCAAATCTCGTGATTTTCGCGTTGTTTTTGGCCAAATAATCTCTCACAAGCAACGATGAATGAGCAGGCAATACCTCTAGGGGAAGGCTGGAATGGACAATAAGTTCCTTTCACCCTTTTAAGACCCCAGATGTGGATGGTATTACTCCTGTTCTACTGCAGAAAGGGCAAAACGTATAACTACCACACCTGAAAAAATAAGCGAAGAGTAGTATTGCCTTAGGTTACATACCACTACAATGGAGACGAGCATAGGTTGTGTTCATTCAGAATGTGGGGAAAAAAGACCCGACACAGCCAAAATCGTACAGACCGACCGGCTTCCATTCGTTTCATCTGAAAACGATAGAGAAGATTGTGGTCAACTACCTGGAAGAGGAAATACTAAGTAGGTCCACTGTGCATCATCGTCAACATGTATAAAAGGTGGACAGACTGACAGAGACGGCCCTGTATTAGCTAACATACCCCTCCACAAGGAGGGGTATTATCATCCTTAATGTGAAGCCTTGTTGAAGACGAACTACTGGAAAAATTAACCATCCTTGGCATCAGCTGTTATTAATACGCTGATGACATAGTATTAATTGCCAAAGGAAAGTTCGAAGAAACTCCCGGCGACATTATACAACGAAATCCGATTGTCAGGCGTGACACTGATACCGGTTAATGATGTGAAGTATCTGGGATTACATCTAGAAAGCAAACTACTTTGGAAGAATCACACTGAGCATACTGTTAGAAAAGCAAGCCGTGCTCTTATGATATGGTATGTAAGAGCCTAGCGGGAAAGTCGTGGGGCTGTATCCCTAGTATTCTACGATAGATGTACATAGCGATTGTGAGGCCAATGATCACATATTATGCAGTAGCATGGTCAAAACGAAGCAGTCTGGTCACGACGCGAGAATCTCTCAACAAGTAGCCTATGCATCATTAGCGCAATACGTACATGCCCAACTGGAGCAATGGAGGTGCAGTTGGAATTAACTCCCTTATACATCATTGTCTCAGAAGCGGCGGACACAACTATTCAAAGAATAGCAAAAGAAGGAACTGTGAAAGCTTTCGCTCTTGGCTATTCCAAGAGATGAGAGTTTTGGGAAATATAACTTTGAATGGAATTTCTTAACGAAGCTCAGCAACAAGAAAGAATGGAGCGATGAATCCACAATCTATTGTATAAACTGATCAACCATACGATAAAGTGGTATACAGACGGCTCGAGAACTGACGAAGGAACTAGTGCGGAAGTGTTTAGGCCAAGAACGAAACACCATTAATCCATGGGCAAGAGTACCAGCATCTTTCAAGCAGAAATATGCGCCATAGGAAGATGCGTTCGAATTACAGGAACTGTAACATAGCAATAATGTTAGATATTTAAGCAGCTATCAAAGCACTGGACTCCTTTGTCATTAAATCCAAACTTGTATGGAAATACCTACAAAGTGTCAACAAATTGCGTAAGAAAAATAAATTATCTGTCTGCCGGATACCAGGCCATATGGGTGTTATTGGTAATGAGGCGGCGGACTCTCTAGCGAGAAAAGGGGTAGCAGAACTCTTTATAGGACCTTAACTATTCTGCGGGATAAGGGAACACACCCTACGCAAAGAATTCAGAAAATCGGAAAAGGAGAAAAGGGCTAGAACCTTTCGGGATCTCCGAGGTCTGAGACAAACCAAAAGACTCTTAGGAAATTATTAAGAAAAAATAACCTACGCATCGTATTTGGTTCCCTAACGGGGCATTGCAAACTCAGGGAATACCTAAGGAAGGTAGGGATATCAGATGAAGGTCTCTGAAGATTCTGCAATGAGTCCACAAGAACTCAAGAACACATACTGGGATCCTGTGGGGCACGGACCCAAAAAAAGTTTAAATATTTGGGAAAACACCAAATTTAAGAAAAGGATTAACCAATCACGGATCCACTACTCATAATCAGATTCATAAGAGAAACTGAACTAGTTTTTTGCCAATGACAAAGTCAGAGCATAAACACTCCAACATATGGATGTTGTAAATTAAGTAAATTAGTAAATTAAGCTATGAGCGGGCTCTAGAAGAGGGAGCAAACCTCTTCAAGGTATAAGTAGTGGGCACAATAGACCACAAGGTCACAGTGTACAACACCCTATATATTATTTTTATTATTATTAATAAGCCAAGGTAATCGAAAAAAAACAGTGATCAAAACATTGACATTTGATCGAACTTGGCGAGCTTTTTTCGGCTTTGTCTCTCTTACACTTGCGGTCATAAAAACCGCACCATATCAAAGTGATTGAAAAATTGTTAATAACTACAATAATAATTTTTATAATGAAATTAAATTTTTGTTGAGTGCTCCGCAGTAGTTTATAAGTATTTCTTTCTAATTTCCATTTGTTTATTGAATGTTTGAAAAAAGATATTAACAAAAAAACAGTTAATTTTCTTATTTTTTTAAAATATTTTAATACAGTCATTGGTTAACAAAATCAAACGATACATTTTTAATGTATGTGTATATAAGATACTTAGATATGCCACTTTTACCAAAAAATTATCAATACCGAGTTGCTCCTCCGTAGGTGATTATAACCGCTTTTATTGTAGATGGCATCGAGTTTACTAGAAGTTCAGTAATATCTCTTGAAATTTTGGTATTCCATACATGTTCCAGAACTTCATTTAGCTTTTTTTTACTCTCTGGTTTATGTTCAGCCACCTTACGTTTCATATCATGCCACAAGTTTTCGATTGGGCTTAAATCGGGCGAATTAGTTGGCCAGTCTAGTCTGGTAATTCTGAGGTCATCAAACGTTGTTTTGAGCTGAAAATTATTGAAAGACTCTAGTTACTTTTCTGTTTATTATTTATAAAGTAGACATCTAGAAGTTGATTTGTAACACTTTACTTACGGATTTGGAGCGGTGGCAAGGTGCAGAATCATCTTGAAAAATGCACTTGTCAGTATATGAATGATGCTGTTCAATTGCTTTTACCAAAAACTCCCTTACTACTTCTCCATACTTTTGAGCGTTCATAGTTCCATTAACAAAGTGCAAAGGGCCCAAAACGTAAAATAGAAAAACATCCCCAAACCATCTGGCTTTGAGGAAACTTCACTGTTTTTAACTATGCACTCGTCCTTGAACCTTTCACCAAATTGTCGGTACACAACAAATTAAATTTACTTTCATCGGACCATATCACACATCGCCAATCATTCTGCGTCCAATCTTTTTGGACTTTTTTGCCCAGGTTAGGAGAGGTTTTTTCTCCTTTTCTCTTGTAGCCATCGGCGTATGGTTTCGGCGCTTAGATCAACTTGATGAAATTCACTCAGCTCTGCTCTTATACGGACAGCACTTTTAAAGCGATCTTTCATGCTAATTCGTTGTAATACATTGTCCGTCTTCTGGGTTGTATTACGTTTTCGTTCCGAGCCTTTTTTCCTTTCCAGTGGATCCAAATTTTCTTTTTTTTTCATCAGTCGTACGATAGTTGAATGACAGCATCCTATTTTAACAGCAATCTCACGATAGCAAAGCCCTTCTTCGACTAAAGTCAATATTTGAACTTTTTCGTCCCGAGTCAGTTGATGATATTTACCAGATATTTCACTTTTTTTTATTTGTCACCGTCACAACTCAATTCAAACTGATTTTTTTTGCACTGAATACGAGGCTGAATTCCGTTATGGGGAATACCCTTCATTGGTATGGGAAAAACCCCTACGATCTGATGTAATTAGGCATTTTTTGAGAACTCATTAGGTGGTGCGGTTTTTATGACCGCAAGTGTATGTGCTTCCATTTGGACGACTGGGCTTTAGTTTTGACGTCATAACCATATACCCATGATTCGTCACCAATCATGGCCCATTTGAGTAAGTCAGGATCATCATTGACGTTATTTAAAAGCACCTGAGCGGTGCTCATGCACACATCTCATGCCCAAAACATCCGAAAAAATTGGATGACACGAGACTATATGCCAACATTCTCAGCAACTTCTCTTATGGTAATTCGACTATTTTGCAAAATAGAGCTTCGACACATTTTTTGATGTGCTAGCGCGTCGTCATCTTGGCTGAGCTCGTACCACTTGTAAACATTTTTGCTTACTTAGAGCAGACTCACCGCATGCCACTGTCAACATTTCAAGTGTTTTAGAGCACTTAATTCCATATTTTACACAAAATTGGATGCAATTTCCTTGATCCATTTTTTATAATAATTGAAAATCGTCCAACACACCTAAAGATGTTTAACTTTCCATTTGTCAAAAAACTAAATACGCTATATATTTGAAATTGTGAACATATGTTTGGGACATGTGTACCAACACAGCAAATAAAAAGAGTCGATAATCGAATGTACGTTGCCCATGAAATTTCAAAAGTCCCCTTAATTTTTGAATACACCTCGTACATATACTTAAAATTTTATTTAATTCCACGCTTATTTGTTATCTATCAACGCTTATTCTAGCTGGAAACGATTTTGTTCTCACAAAGGAGTAAAGTGTATCTCATATCTTTTAATTTACATGAAACATATGCTTATCTCTAGTTACGGTACAATTAATATTCTTATCTTTAGTGGATTGAATTAATATTGTTGGATAATTCTATGTGTTCAATTTCGAATAATCTTATTTGCTCTTAATTTTCCCTGATGGGGGTTTGTAAGCGGACTTCTCCTAGGTTTGTAACGAAATTTAATTTAATTTAATTATTACCCCGACATGAGATCCGGGCAATAACTAACTGGGTGTAGTGTTCAGTTGTTCCACATTCAAACCAACCCTTAATGTTAATGAAATAAATCATTCAAAAAGGCAAAACGAACCATCCCTAGTACCGTTTCTTCACCCTTACGACTACCGAACATGGGCAACTCTAAAGGATCCGGTCCGGTTAAAGATTAGAAGCGGGTTAAGCCATTCAACAGCTGTAGGCGTACCAGTGGGGGCTCTGTTCTATTCTCGTCCTAATCTTGCTGCTAAATTTTGACAACCGCAAGTACAATTTTTATATGCCTTACTTTACATGGTAATAGAGGTGACATTTTAAATAAGGAACCCGAATTTGTCCAGAGGGAATATCCGACCATCTTTGGTCATTTTTCAGTTGATACGGACCTGAAAAATACCTAAATTGACATTCCGAATTCTATCACAAGAAAAAGAATGAAAAGAGCTAGGTGTTGTACTCTCTCACGGAGCTTACCCTCTCTTTGTGTCAAGGATTGAACCACTAGAACACACGTAGTCCCTGGGTATAGTGCATCTCTACCTGAATGCGAGTGGCTTTGGGAAATAAATACAATGCGTCCGATTAGCTTCGTGCTCGAACAAAAAGTTCTTTATATCCTAGATACTAAATTTTAGTTGTTCGCGTGAAATAATAAGAGATGCGAGACGAGTACTAATTAAAAAGTGTGAAAACAGGATCTTTTTACGCCCCTATCTACTCGTGACTATCTTTTAAATGTGCATTTTAAAATGTCCTATCGAAAGCTGAAAGAAAAGGACTACTGTTCCCAAAATAGTTGAGTTTTCGATGACTTAACCTGACCATTAAAGTGGTAAAACTAATCGGTTTTACTATATAGCAATTTACAATTTTATTTCATTGAAATGGGCAGGAGGAAACACAACGATGCGAAAGAAAATTAACGTAAGCTATAGCATAGATATGACGATATGATATACCAAATGGAGAAATCAAGGTATCAGCAGGATAATTAATAATAAAATGGCGATCATGACCAACCTTGTATGTACATAAACAGTATATGTATGTTAATTTATTGTATACGAACATGTTATGTTTTAGTGTGAGATCAAGAGATCAAGGACAT
Organism: Volucella inanis; assembly: GCA_907269105.1. Lineage (NCBI taxonomy): Eukaryota > Metazoa > Arthropoda > Insecta > Diptera > Syrphidae > Volucella > Volucella inanis. The sequence continues at coordinate 83,616,421 of OU026155.1, read as the reverse complement.
AAGGTGTCCTCTTATATAGGATATAAATTGATTTAAATGTAAAAAGCTTTATTTTAAAAAAAAAGATCTTTATTTATCGAAGGTACAGTTTTGACTAAAACTATTGTACAATAAATTTTACAGAAGTGATCCTATAACCTACTACGACAAGATGGAAACGGTGGATCACAGCGCATCTGATTACTTATGTACTATTGTTGGGATGGAAACTTGCATTGGCGAATGTCCAGATGCAAGGTGTCTGCTGATGAGGTGATTGACTACACGTGTGAAACTTATGATATTTTACGTGAGTGAGGTGTTAACTTATATTAAAGCTTCTCCTTACATACATTTATTCTTATCTGTTGTAAAAACTAGTTAAGGGATGAAGTGCACTCCTTTTCCATGAAGATGTTATGTCTGTGTCAATATATCTGTGTGTTTTTCACACTTTATTGTTTTTTTGTTTTGTTGGTGGATCTGTATAGGCACAATCAAAAATATAATTAAGTGTACTAGAAGCTGACTTCTAACTGATATTAAATATTCTACTCTACAACCTGCTTATGCAACACACTTATGTCAGCGCTTGATCCAACCCTCGAAACATTTTTTATATTCGATTTTCCGTATGTCCATCAGTGATTCCTGCGATTTTTCAATTACTTCTTCTCGGCTGCTGAAACGCGTTCCCCGTAGTGGTTTTTTAACTCTATTGAGGAGAAAGAAGTCCCAGGGGCCAAATCAGGTGAATTTGGTGGCTGTGGGATAGTATTTGTTGCATTTTTCGTCAAAAAATTACGAATAATGATGGCACTGTGCGTTATCATGGTACAAAATCAACGAGTTTTTTGCCCACAATTCTGGTTTCTTTAGCCCAGGTCTGGCCTTCTGGCTAAAATTCTGGCAACCAATGCCTTCCCGGTTCATGAACATTTTTTTAATTCAAGCAAGAGGTATTGAAACGTCACTCCTGGCGAGTACTTTATTTACTTGAGAGTCAAATATCTTTAGTATTTCTTCCAAATTTTTTGATAGAAAATGTGCTCCACAAAGTTCTAATTTGGAAAGAGAAAGTTTTCTCCGGATTGGAGCCTCCTTTGTTTTTGCTGTCAACAAAGTTGTAGTGTATGATCCATTTCCTTAAACAACTCTTGCGTATATTACTGCGGCATATGCTGCTTCTGAGGCGTCACAGAATCCATGAAGTTCAAGTTTTTGGTTTTTCCCTGCTTTCATCCATATAGGTATCCAAGTGTCCTCCAGAATCACAAGATTGTCCTTAATATTGTTCCGCTGACTTCTCAATTCAGCTGAAAGCGGTTCGTCACTACACTCACATCACTAGCCATCCAAGTGGGTCATATAATTTGGTTTTTCAGACAAAGGTTTCGGCTTCGTCATGATTTTATCGTTGTGAACCTTGAATTGAAAGATGTCGCATACTGGATTCCACTGGATTCTAAGGATTCTTATTCTAAAAACTTTATTCGGACAAGGTATCTGGTCCGGACAATACGTCATCAACATAAAAACCATGTTTAACAATTTTTAATGCAACTGGATACTTTTCCTTCGCTAATTGCTGCAATGTCTTAACTGTCAAACACGGTGCAAACGCAGTTCCGTACGTGACTATTGTCAGTTTATATTATTTTATATGTTGGTCGGTGGAACTTCGCCATACAATTCCCTGACAATCTTGGTGATCCTCATGTAGCATGATTTGACGATACATCTTTTCAATATCTGCAGTAAAAACATATCTATGGCTTCACCATCGGATCACCATCGTTGTGATGCTTTCTAACTGATTCAAACTAACGCCAGTGAAAGTTTTCGCAAACCCATCGAACACTTTGTAGTAGTGCTCTCAGGTTTTAGGACAACATGATGGGGCATGTAGTAAATGGAATGCTAAAGATGTTTACTTGAACTTGTCTCGACCATGTGTCAATCCGTTAATGACCTTGGTATATTCATTTTTTAGCTGCAAATTGTTGTTGAACTTTGCTTCTAACTGACGACATCTTGCGATGGCCCCGTTCTTCGAGTCTCCCAAAGTTGATCTCTGTTTGTTGAATGGAAACTTCACCGCAAATCTTTCGTCGGGTCGTCGATAATGTGTTCTCTTATATATATCTTCACATTCCTTGTCACATGACTTCAAGTATTTCGGTGCTTTTTCTTTATTTCTTCGTAACTTCTAAGGAATAATGTCACCATATGAGTCAGCTCCTATTGAACCTTTATCTTTGGAACTTGGGCAGTTGTATGTGGGATCAGCTAATTCAAGTTCATTGAATTGATTAAATTTTATATTTTTAGCCGCTTCAGATGGTAATTGCCTTGTAAATTTTTGTTAATACCAGTGTTTCTAAATAAAGTACAAATTTAGATGGGAATCGTGGTCGCAATAATTGTACTTCGACTTTGTGCTTAGCAGTTCCTGCATTCGTACATTCCGTAATGAGAGAAGCTTAAGAGCCGGGATCGATGAGCGCTCGTACATTAACATTGTGGCCAAAACAATTAATGCTACTTATGTTTACAATTGCAGTCGTAAGTAATACATTCTGGTACTGCTCCCCGTGGATTCCTTGTTTAGTGGATTTCGAATGGCTTGCTTGTTCCATTTGCTTAAGCCGTGGAATTCTTTCTTGCCATTCCATGTGGAGAAATGAATGGTACTTTTTATTGCAAATTTTGCAATTTCGGTTGCTATAGCACTGGGTTTCCTTACCATCTCGTCGACAATTTATACCCAGCTCGGCGTACTTGATAAATCCAAGCTGTTGCTTTGGTGTGCTATGTTTTCGAAGTAACAAGGAAACCATTTTTGTTTGTTAATTTTCCTCTTGGGTCCTTCCGACATTTTTTTAGAGCCGACTTTTTGTCGACTTTTTGGCGACTTTTTTTCCAAAAACTGTATTTCCATACTAACATGCCAACATGGCGGACACTTTAACCCTTATGTTGCCACCTAAAAAAAATCATAACATCTGCCAGTCTGGTACCCGGGTACTCCGCCTACGAAATTATTGATAAAAATCCATTGTTACAAGAAGGTATTCCTACCTGGAAATAACAACTAAATTGTGTAGTGTGACATTTTGAGTCTTAAAGCATTAGTGTATAAGCCAACAAAGTACTTAACTATCGACGAACAGACGTTTCCTTTTCGAGGGTGAACGAAGTTTATTCGGTACATGCCATCGAAGCCTGCTAAATACGGCACATACGGTTGTGAGACGCAAGTATCTAATGCCTACCACCCTGATCAAAAATTAAAAATACAAGTTTATTCATCTAAATCTATATTGTACCCATTAAAGTAATTCCCATCGACTACAACACACTTATGCCAGCGGTTGATTCAATCCTCGAAACATTTTTTACATTCGGTTTTCGATATGTCTGTCAGTACTTCCTGCGATTTTTCCATTACTTCCTCTCGGCTGCTGGAACGCGTTTCCCGTAGTGGTTTTAAACTCGGTGAATTCGGTGGCTGTTGGATGGTATTTGTTGCATTTTTCGTCCAAATAATGATGGCACTGTGCGCCGGTGCGTTATCATGGTGCAAAATCCACTAGTATTCTTTCCCATAATTCTAGTCTCTTTCATCGAATTGCTTCACGCAAATGTCTCATAACGCCCAAATAATACTCTTTGTTTACTGTCTGGCCTTCTGGCAAAAATTCATGATGCACTACATCGTTGTAATCCATATAAACCGTGAGCATTGCCTTCTTTTTTGACTAAAAACGACGTGGTTTTTTTGATCTCGGCTAATTTGGTGAACACCATTCACTTGACTGATGTCTGGATTGCGTGTAGTTCTCATAAACCTACGTCTCGTCTCCAGTACTGATCCTTTTGATAATTATGGGATCGCATTCAGCCTCGCAAATCATCTCTTTTGCGAAGTTAACAAGATCTCTTTTTTGCATGAAATTGAGGTCTTTTGGAACCAACTTTACTGCAACATGACGGAAACCCAAATCATTAACCAAAATGTCTTGGACAGATCCATAGGCAATGTTCAAGTCCTCCGCTATCTCTCTGATGCTTAATTTGCGGTTATTGACCAACATTTCTTTTGGTTCATCAATGTGTTCGTCGGTTTTCGATGTCGATGGTCATCTTCGATTGACTCACGACCACTTTTGAACCGCTTGTTCCACTGGTATACGACCATTTTCTTTAGAGAATCCTTTCCGAAACACTTTTCCACCATTTCCAACGTTCGCGCACCATTAAATCCGTTTTTAATACAAGTTCCTCGTTGCAAATTTAAATCAATTTCTAAAATTGTAAAAAATCGCCAACACACACAGAAATAGATGTACTCTTGGCTACGTAACTTTTGCAAATATCAAGCTATGATGCTAAGATTTAGAGGGGATGTCAACAACAGATGTATCAACTTAACAAAAAAAAAAAAAAAAATAGAACTCAAATTGGAATAGTGGTTATTCTGTTCTTTTTGTTGGTACCCGAAATTACCCGTCTCTAAGCTCTTGGTGGATTTTTAATATATTTTTTCTGTTTGTTATAGCTTTGTTAGAGCTTTCTTTTTTTTTAACTCCGCCTGGATGACTGTATATAAGTGGCACTAAGGCATCCTGCCGGTCCCAAGCTCAAGTAATGGAGGAGAGGCATCCCAGCAGGGGTAGGAGTAGTAAATTTCGGTAAAAAAAAGTCCCTTATATACTGGTGGAATAGCAAGTGCCGATGGATAATTGGTAAGGAGGGTGCTTAGTAGCTAGCTTGCGAATTTCAGAATCCACGTGGCCTCCTTCAAGATAGCCTTCTGTGGTTATTTCAACCCAAAAGCAACAGGGAATGTTTTTTCTACAATTGCATCATCAGGTAGGGATATTTAAGAACACCCTGTCAATGCCGAAATGACATCTGCCAATCGAACGGAGTCACCAAGCATCATCTCGGAGATGAAGAGCCTAGAAGAGAACTTATTCCTATTTAGTGACTCTGGCTCAGAATCCAGCACATTGTGCAACAGTGTACTATCGGACGAATTTTGTTACATCCCGATGAGACAGAGGTACTCAAGATCTCTGGATATTATGGTCGAGCTACATTTTGAGGAAAAGAAGCCAAAATTCCGCGGTACGACCTTCAAACCCGGTTGGCTTTTGATCGTTTGTGCGGATAAATTCACTGTAGAGTTAATGAAGAACAATCGCTAAATTTAAATAGAAAGGTGGGCTAGGGGTGATGCTTGTAGTGAAAAAAAATTTTCCAAGAGTGCGTATCATCAGAGGGCTCTTCCCACAAAGTACGAGCATAGCAAGCGAAATAATTCTGGCAATTCTTGACGGCCAAAGCAAAGAACTCAACACAAGAACCTGAAGAGTTCTGCAAAGATTGAACGATAGGGATATTGCCCAACTGCTTTTTGCAATAAACGAAAGCGTTATGAAGCGACTCGCAGAGCTGAACGGCCTGGTCAGACCAAGCTTATCCTCAAAAGCTTGGACAAGACAACCTATCTAAATCAGAGACCAAAAACATTACGAGTACGACGTCAGACGGCGCTGGCAGAAGTGTGAGCGATATACCACATAGGGCTAGCGTGGCTTAGTGGAGAGGTTCACATGCAACTGCAGAAATTACAGTACAGCACGGTACAATGATCAAAACTATTAATTTCACCAAACGGAACCATTTCAGTCCAAACCCGGCGACGAAACGAGCATTTGGCTAGATATATCAACATATCAACGGTCCGAAAAGGAGAAGAGATGGTCCCTTTCAACAGGGTGACGTAGGATGCCGAGATTACAACAAACCCTACAGAGCAAGAAATCCTGATTATGCACGCAAAAAATGTCAACTCTTCTGACCGTGCTGTCCTCGCTATTGCATTTATTTAAAAATCATGAGCACATCGTGGTAAGATTTTTGGTTTAAAAAACAAAACCAGAGAGTAGGTCTTCGCCAAAAGAGTTTTTAGAACGAGGGCAGCTCTATTTATTGCGAAAGATATAATATTCTCTCTCAATCCAGGTTTCACAAGTAGGGACCTCGTGGCAGTACAAATTGTACTCCACAACGGCCGTGAACTACATAAGTTCGTATGCGCATCGGCGTTCTTTGCTATTAAGTGCCTCCTACACTAGTACATGGACTGGTCCATTAATTTGAAGACAAATAAGTACACCTTATCATCGGTTGCGACTTCAACGCACAAAATACGATTTGGGGCAGCCGTGATACAAGCAAAAGAGGTGAGTCTTTTTGAAAATTTCTATATAGCAAAACCCAAGGAAAGAAACCCACATTTAGAAATTCTATTAGGACTTCATCCTCTTTTCACGTTTCCGAGAAGGGATCTTTATCAATCAGCAATGAACTGGCACCAGTCCGATATGACAACGAACTTCCGAACCGGGGAACATATCGTGCAAATTTCGGGGTCAAAGCTGTATTGTCGCAGTATGTGGCGGTAATAATAGTGTACGCAGACGAGATCCAATTACAGCTAAACGACGTGATTCTTTTATTTTTTTCAAAACAGCTATGGAGTTAAGCGAACTATGGTAACCTAGAAGCTATTCGGAAAAGATCGATTAAGCCTTTCAATAAATCCAAAGGCGCCGGGACTTGGAAACAGTATGGACCCCTTTTAACCTACTACAGCCAAGCGTTACGATGATCAAAGACCAGACCTTGATATGATCTACGCGGTAACAGACTGACTTCAAAAAACATTATGCTTGAATAAAGGCTTCTCCACAGAGAATCCCGGCAAAGAAGCATGGTTCTAAAATGGAATCGGGGGTGAAAGCTGGAGTACACGGACCTAGCTTAAATAGTACCATACCATTGGGCAAAAGTTCCAGTGTATTTTAGGCAGAACTCCACGCCATTCAAGTATGTTCCAACCATATTTACAACTCTGATATCAAAGGCGCAAACATCCATATATATTTACGAACAGTCATGCTGCAACAAATGCTTTTAGCTCGCACACCATTGATGCCAATACAGTTCACAACCGACAACAAGTGATCAATCTGAACCATGAATTGATCGAAAAGCGACCAGAATGGGCCCGAAGACACGACAAGGTAATTCTGCTTCATGACAATGCACCTGCACACAAAGTAAAACTGTTTCAGGTATAACCAATGCACTTGGCTGGGAACTGCTACCACAACCGCCATATTTACCAGACTTGGCTCCTTCCGACTACCATTTGCCTCCATCGATGGGACACGCATTAGCTGAGCAGCACTTAGAGTCCTTCGAGGAAGACGGAAATTGGGTGACTTTTTGGTTTGCTTCAAAAGACGAACAGTTTTATTGGCGCGGAATACATAAATCCATAAAATGTGTAGCTAGCAATGGCCAATACTTTGAATAAAATGTTTTTTACTTTACCATTAAAAATTAGTGTTTTATTTTCACAAAAAAAAACTTCATACTGGTACACCTGGTACATAAGAACTAGGCGGTCGCACAGGTTCTTCTTGAAGTAGTGGCAAAAGTGATAAGCATGTCCTTGTTCTTTTTGCCACCTGCTGGTGACACAGCTAATGCGATGCTCCAAAGTTTGTAAATGTAATTTTCGCAACATCATTAACCATCCAAGCAGCTGAGATTAAATATTTCACTCGAGGTCCTGTACTATGTTCTAATAGAAAAGATAAGGGCTGGCGTCATAAGCGAGACTTCCTTCTAGCTTGTGATCAGCGGTCTCGGCTAATATAGGGTTTTCCAATAGGGACTTGACAACTTTGAATTTAATTTGTGAAGGCACTCTTTCACTAATCATCAAACTGTCACTGTCAATTTATTCAGTAAACTCAACATTTTCATCATGGTAAAGTATACTAACGAGCAACGACTGCAAATTATATATATTTTCTACAGATATTCGGAGTCGGTGACTGCAACTTTAAGAGCGTTAACTTCAATTTTCGGTCGTAATTCTCACCCTAGTAGGCAGGCAATAACAAGTTTAATGCAAAAATTTGAGTCTACATATTCGTTGTGTGATATTGCCGTGTCAGTGAGACAACGGGTTTGTCGAAGTGTCGAAAATATCGCCGCCGTTCGATCCAAATCAGTCAATTCCACGGCATTCTCAAGAATTGGGCATAGATCAGACCAAATTATGGCATATTTTGCGTAAGGATCTTGGTTTACACTCATACAAGATCAAGCTGACTCAAGAATTGAAGACGATGGACCATTTGAAGCGACGGAGAAGATGCGCCAAGATGATGAATTTCATCGCAAAATCATCTTCAGTAACGAAGCTCATTTTTGGCTCAATGGGTTCGTCAATAAGCAAAATATGCGTTATTGGTCGGGTGAAAACTCACATGTGCTTCATGAATCACCACTTCATCCACAAAGAATAACTTTTTGGTGCGGTTTGCATGCTGGCGGCGTTATTGAGCCATATTTTTTGGTCGACGATAACGATCTTCACGTTACTGTGAATTCTTAGCGTTATCGCGGTATGATTTTTAGCCCGAATCAGAAGATATGGACTTAGACGACATGTAGTTTCAACAGGATGGTACCACAAGCCACATAGCACACGCTACAATCGATTTATTGAAGAGTAAGTATGGTGAGCGTGTTATCTCAAGACATGGCCAGTCGATTGGTCGCCACGGTGGTGCGATTTAAGGCCGCTTGACTATTTTTTGTGGGGCTACGTTAAGTCATTGGCTTATGCCAATACGCCGACGACGTTGGAAGAGCTCAAAGCCAACATTGAACGCTAAATAGCGGCCGTTTCGGCCGAAATGTGTGGTAGAGTCGTTGAAAATTGGGGCCAACGAATCGACCGCTGCAAACGTGCCCGCGGTGGCCAAATGATTCATAAATGTTTTGATTGTACTTCAAACCAGTAATAAAGTTTTTGAAATATCTCAAATGGTTTGCCATTTATTTAAATAAAAAATTGTCAAGTAGTTATTAGAAAACCCAATATTAAAAGAAAATTTATATCCTCAACATATTTCTTCTCATGACCGCGCGTCATCTCGTCAAAGGTATTCGCACTTAATATCGCTGTTCTTAGAAATGCTTTGCTAGGCGGCTTTGATGTAAGTTGTCGATTTAAACGTAAGGTTTCTCAAGATTTCGTCAAAGTTTGGAAATTTGACCATTGGTGATCGATCAGATTTCAATAGATGGTAGAAAAGTTCCTGTATGCGATGCACCCGAACGTTTGTTTATAATATCTAACATTCAAACCACATTGCATGTTCAAGCATTCACTTGATAAATTTTTACAAAAAAAAGTTGGTTCATAAACAAAATTAAATCATCACACGTCAACTCTGAAGATCCATTCAGCCTGATCAGAATGAAACCGCCTTTAGTTTTGCACTGCAAGTTGATTATAGTCGACTTTCACTTGTGCATGTCAACCGAATCGAGACTTTTGAAGCGATTTTGTTTTACCCATTTCTACCATCTGTTTTGTTTACATCGTAGTTGAAGAAATTTTGAACTTTTGCCCTGTTATCTTTGTTTACTTTGTTTCCAACATCTGTGTGAATGTAACCGTTGCTCTATATCGGTTGTGCACTCGTTGATACGTTTCAATCTATTCAGTTGTTCGTTTGAAATTTATTCTGTTTTTCTTAACATTTTTTTTTTTTTTTTTTTTTTTTTTTTGATTAGGTTTTCATCTGAGTTTTATATCAGAGATATATTGATGATGTTTTCCCTATAAAAGAATCGAATATTTCTTTTGCATTCTTTTTTATTGAAGTGCAAAATACTGTGTTCCCAAGTGAGAACACCAGGCTGTAGAAACTCTCATTTTATGAATATTTCACAAAGTGCTATTCAAAAAATAGAATTTTTTTTCTTTTGATATTATTAGGTATAATCTTCGAGTATTTTCTTAAACAAAAAAAGATGACATTAGTGCAAAATGTTTATTATTCGTTATTTGTTTCTGTTGTTTAGCTGCTGAACTTTTGGCTTTATTAGAAGAGGATGACGCTGTTATTGCAGCAGATATTTTCATCACTCCACCAGAAGATGGAATGAAAACAGAAGAGGACAGCGGTGATGAAGATACAGTCTCGATCACAATAATCTATCGGGTCGCCAGCTAAGCTGTGTAGCAGGGGATAGAATTCGGAGGCCGAATGCCACTGATTATATTGATGATACTTTAGAAGTTATTACCCCTTCCCTAACCATATCAAAAAAATCACATACTGAGAAGATAGCTACCTCTTCTCAATCAACACAACCTGACGACAGTATTAGTGCATCAACTTTATCCACAAAAAAATGGGAAAAACACGACCTAACCCCCAATTTCCCCGATCTATGTGTACTTATTGGATGTATAACTTAATTCGTGCGGTTTTCTAAGAGATGGTGTAACTTGTCTTAATTTATTGTTACTATTCTATTGGAACATACGTTGGAAAGCTGCTGTCATTGTACGACATTTCAGTATATGTCATTCATTTGAAGCGTAAACAACAATAATTTTTTTTCACTCAAATATGTCGAACTTTGTGCCTGAAAAAGTGTTTTTGCGGGGAGTTCTTCTTCGTGAAGAAAACTGCTTCCGAAAGTCATCATATTTTGGTAGAAGCTTATGGTGAACATGCGCTAGCTGAGCGAACGTGTCAAAAGTGGTTTGCACGATTTAAAAGTGGTGATTTTGGCTTGGAAGACGATGAACGTCCTGGGCAGCCAAAAAAGTTTAAAGATGAAGAACTAGAAGCATTACTCTATGAAGATTGTTGCCAAATACAAGAAGAGCTCGCAGAATCTTTGGGTGTTACTCAAGCAGCCATTGCAAAACGTTTAAAAGCAGCTGGATATATTCAAAAGCAAGGAAATTGGGTTCCACATGAACTCAAGCCGAGAGACGTCGAAAGGCGGTTTTGCATGTCCGAAATGCTGCTGAAACGCCACAAAAGGAAGTCATTTTTGCATCGGATTGTTACTGGTGATGAAAAATGGATCCATTACGACAACCCCAAGTGCAAAAAATCATATGTGAAACCCGGCCAACCATCCAAATCAACGGCAAAGCCGAATATCCATGGAGCGAAGGTAATGCACTGTATTTGGTGGGATCAGATGGGTGTGCTGTATTATGAGCTGTTAAAGCCGGGTGAAACCATCAACGGACAACGCTACCGAACACAATTAATCCATTTTAAGAGAGCAGTAGCCGAAAAACGCCCGGAATATGCGACCAGACACGAGGCAATAATTTTCCATCATGACAACGGCTTCACGTTGCTATTCCGGTTAAGAACTATTTGGAAAACAGTCGCCTTTGGAAAACACTCGCCTTATAGCTCAGACCTTGCCCCTTCTGACTACCATTTGTTCTGGTCGATGCAGAACGCCCTCACTGAAATACGGTTCACATCAGAGAAGAATATCAAAAATTGGCTTGATTCATTCTTGGCTGCCAAGCAGGTGCAGTTCTTTTGGGATAGGATCCGCAAATTGCCAGAAAGATGGGAAAAAGTCATAGCTTCAGATGGGCAATACTTTGAATAATACTATTGTACATGTTTTTCTTAAATAAACGTTCAAATTTTGAAAAAAAAAAACAAAATTACATACCCATACTATACTGCTATCCCAGGGCCAGTTGAGTGTTTTGAGTTATTTTTTGATAAGGTTGTTATTAGCAGCCTGCAAAACATGTTTGTAAAATACGCAGGTCAAAATAGTGACCATACATTTACTATACCATAAGTTGTGAAGAGTTAAAATGTTTCATTGGAATACTGGTCATCTCAGGCTATATTACAGTACCTAGATGGAGAATAATGTGGGAGTCAAACACTGAAAGTTACAGAGATTATAAAAAAGTATGCCCATTATGCGGACAACACCAATCTCGCTTTCAACGACAAGTTTGCCAAAATATCTCCTCTGATATCATTGCTAAATGAACGGTTTTTGAAAAACGCCCAACTTAAAGAAAAATTGTCTATTGATGAAAGTCTGGTATCCTACTTTGGTTAACATCTATCCAAAAAATTTTTAAAAGGAAAACCAATAAGATTTGGGTACAAAATGTGGTGCGTCTGCAATCCCAAAGGTTACTTAATGCAGTTTTACCCTTACTCAAGAAAAGATTTAGGAAGAGAAAAAAATGTCAGTCTTGGTCAACATGTAGTGCTGACACGCGTACATAAACTGCTAAAAGCCCCTTTTAAAATCTACGCTGATCGCTTTTTCTCCACCATTTCACTACAAAAAAATATTAAAATCCAAAGGAATGGGATACACTGGAACAATTATGTAAAATGGACTTCAGAAATTTCCACTTCCAGATACGAAATCAGTAGAAAAAAAACCGAGAGGCTCATCTGATTACATCACTGACATAAATTCTGGTTTGTAAGTCGTAGTATGGAATGATAAAAGAGCAGTGTACATCATTAGCACTTGTGACTCTGCTAACCCTTCTACAACTGTGAGTAGGTAGTCGCAGACTGAAAAAAGAAATTCCCTTAGCGCGTCCTAATACGATTGCACGATACAACAAAAATATGGGTTAAGTGGATCTCATGGACCAACATGTGAGTGAATACCGTGTTTCAATACGTTCTAAAAAATGGTGGTGACCTATTTTCATATACTGCGTCGACGTTGCACTGTAAAATGCGTGGCAGCTATATAAAAGAGACACGGGAAATGAACCTCTAGATAACTTAGCATTTCGAAGGAAGATTGTACAAACCTATTTAACAAAGTATGCGATTTCTCCAAGCGTAGGTGGGCAACCTAAATCATCAAAACATTAATTATTCTTAAGAGAATGTTGGTACGATGGTAGAGACCATTGGCTGCAGACTCCTCCAAAACAAGGAAGGTGCGTTGTTTGTAAGAAAAATGCCCGAATTACATTGCATGAAAACTGTTTCAAATGGTTTGTATTGTAATTTCATGCCAATAAAAATGTTTTCTTTTTTGTAATACTATTTATTCTTGTGCAGCTACTTGAAATTTATAAATTCGTTCAGCCTGGTGTTCCCATTTGGGACAGGACATTCATGCACCCATTCATGCTTGGTGTTCCCATATAGGAACAGCGTTTTTATGAATTCTGTGCATAATAAAAGTGTCAGTCAAGCATAAACCTTATTAAGAAGTAAAGACGTCACTGATAAAAGTTTCCAGTAATTTCTGATTTAAAAAAAACTCGGGAAAAAATGGGTTAAGGTATTAGTGAAGTCATGCTGCGTTCTTAAGATAAGGTCAACAGCGTCAGTAATTGTGTATTCAATTGCTTGCGGATGGATTTTTGAAGGATGATTCTCCTAAATCCTTTTTTATATTAGAAGGTATCGATGGAGCTTCTATTGGCTTGGTGTACATTTTCTATCTCCATTTTGTAAAACAATAAGGTTCGGCTGGTTAACCTAAAATATCTATAAAAGCATTCATATGCGGCTTCAAGATTGTAGGTTTTACAAATCTGAAATTCTTACTATTTTTATGTGATTCTTTTAGTTCTTACTTTTCCTTTTGTGGGTGCAAGACAAATAAGAGAATGTTTGCATTAAAACAGGAGCTCCTATATTACAAACGGAGCTCTAAGAGTGAATTGATCCACATTATCACTGAATGGCTAAGCAAGCCTATGATAGCTTATTGTTGCACAAATTAAGACACTTTGACTCTAGAAAGATGGGACTTATCATATGCGGCAATAATAATGCTCAGAATACTTTTGGAGGCATTACCAATTGCAATCATTCATCCTCAGGCTTTCATCTTATCGTTTGGCCGTCGATAATTCCACCTAGACTCAGAATAACTATTGCAATTCGCCATTTTTATAATGGAATGCAAAATTTGGAGCATTAGCGTAAGGAAATCCGAAAGTTTCTAAACAAGTCACTTATGGCTTATATTGGTGAATGCTTGACATAAAGACTTTTGCAAAAGGCTCAGTGAAACCTCGTGCTAGACAAATCCTCCAAAAGCAGTCAACCAACCAGACTAGAAACAATTTTAACATCTGATGGGACAAACAATCGAAAACTCTCTGTCTCATACTTTAGACCCACCTCACTGGTAGCCTGGTCAAAACAAGCTCACAATCATCTCATATTACCAAATCTGCAAGTAAACTTAGTAATACAACACACTGTAGTTCGAGGAAACATGGACCTCAACTAAGAATCCTGTTTAGTTAGCCCGACCCTAAGTTGTACATTCAAAGTCGGTTGAGATCTTGTTCTATGTTCTTGTGCACGCCACCTTAGGTGAGTTCTTCTTCTACTGCGTTATCGTTCCGTATTAGATTCGAAAACTTTGAGCCAGGTATTGTTATCCATTCATTTTAGCCATCTCGGGCGACTGATGCGCATTTGTTTGACTAGATTGATGTCGCAGTATACTATAGGTCGTATAGTTCGTCGTTTAATCTCCTCTTCGAAATCTCGACAACAAAAATGGGATCAAATTTTTATACGCATGGGAGGATTAAGGTCTTATATAGAGTCTCCTTAGTTATTCGGGATAGCGTTTTACTGCTTTGTTATATTCTTAACACAAAGAAACACCGACAAAGCTAGTCTTCGTTTTATTTCTACTGCGATGTTGTAGACAGAACTGATAGCAGATAGAAAGGTAGACAAAGTCAATTGTGAAGTTCTTTCCAATTTTGTTTCTTTCCGTTTTAGTTTTGCCCTGTGTCATTGTCGTACGTTAGTAGTTGTAGAGACGGTGAGTTCTTCATAATTAAAGAATTCACAAGACAGCGGATCACTCTGTCTAAAACTTTTTTTGACATCAAAGGTTTCAGTTAAGTCGTTTCCAACCTTAAGGTAGTAGCGAGCGTTCTCCATCTTCACTTTGAATAGACGGACCAGTTTGGTAGGGATGCTTTTTATAGCTGTCATATGCAGCCTTCAAACCGATGAAAATATGGTGGATGTCGGTTTGGACTTCTTGATGTTAGGAGAGTGTGAGAATTTGATCGATGTTGAACTTTTCTGGCCTTAAAACACCCTAATAGTTGTTGTTAACGGAGGGTTGGTGAAGTTGAATAAGTCTCCTCTTTTGTGGTTTGAGAAAACGATGCTGAGATTCCATTCATCAGACATACACTTTTCTGACCAGATCTGAGAAATGAGTAAGTGTATGCTGTTGGTATAGTCATTTCCAGCAGATGAGTAATTCAACTCGACATCGATAATATACGTCCTCGGTTTCGTTCACGGATGCAGCCATCAACTATATTGTTGGTTCCCTTGATAGCTTTAAGTTGCCTGACACCAATTATTCAAAAAGATACAGGCAGTTGGAATAGCCTTTGTATAAAATGACATATTAATGATAGTTTGCTTATCATTAAGTTGAACAACATAGAGGAAATAGTTAAGTTTCGTGTGAGCAAAATGCTCTGCAAATGTATTTTACATCCAAGATAAAGGTAATATGGAAGGCAGAATTAAAGACTCATTAAACAAGGAAGGGTACGAGTTGGGCATTTTCATTTACCTTGAGAGTGCTTTCAGTTTTGATGGCTTTTATAACTTGTACTTACAATACTGGGAAGAACTGGAACTCTCAGTTATAGCAAAGGCCATATGAATAAGGTCTTTCTCTTCCACAATTTTCCAAGTTCTGGGGTTGATTCGCGTGTTTTGTACGTTCAATGATTTGAGAACCTTCTTATTCGATAAACTATTATCTTTTGATGATATAATAGAGCAAACTCTCTATCAGATTGCTGTGATTGAATTTTCAACCACGTTGCAGAATTGCTTAGTATGTCTTCATATAATGTGCTTGGGTTTGAGCTGCTCAGAGGGGGCAGATTTTTTTCTTCGCTTCCCATCTTGGTATTAGAAATTGTAGGATCACTCTAATTGACGTAAGGTCCAGAACATTGGCAGGGTGAGGAGTTGTTTAGTAGTGACTAAGTATCCTTTAAGCCATATATCAACGGTGTGTAACATTTCACCTTACACTTGGAGGTTCACTCATTACGTTGCCCATTCCAGCCGGAAGTCATGTTATCTGGTTTCAAATTCCCGAAAGAGTAGCTGAGAGAGTGTTAATAAAAAACTATTCTCCGACAAATGAAGCAATACGAGTAGAGTTATCGGAAGAAGTGAGTCTTGTTGTGCTAATTTCTCGTAAGGATCGTTTTTTAGCTTTACCCGCCTGAAACACCGGTGGATGATGATAACGTAGGCACTTTATCATTGAATCACTCACCTCATTCCAAATATCTGAGAAATTCCAATAAATGGAACATGCAAGAAATACATTAGATAAGTTCTTTGTTTGAGTGCTCTGCTTCGATGGAAAAATGGTTTCTGAGATGGATATTGGCCACGCATGATGTTCGGTATCAAATTCTAAGTTCGAAAATGTGTTTCATTTTTTATTATTTTTCACTTGCCGCTTGCGTGCAAGGTTCTTCGATGATATAGATGATATATTTAAGTCCAGCAGACATTTTACTTGTCAGTTCGTAGTTTTGACTATATTGACCAGCGTCAATATCAAATTCGTTCAGGGCTTTCGTGAGCTGGTGAACTTGTGATATTACGTGGATGGATCCGGATGAAGCCGGATGGAGTCTGGAGATAAGTATTGCCTTTTTTGCAGAACAGAGATGGAATAGCGAAATTTCGTTGAATTTATTAGCTTTGATACTTTTAATAGATGAGCAGATGTGTCGAAAGCCTTCAGTGCCGATATACCACAAACGCCCGCCTAATATGATGAGTCAAATGTTTGAATAAATAAATTTTAAAAATAAATTATAATCGTACTCTCCAAGGGCAACATGATCCTAGCTTGCTGGCAAATGCGTAGAAAGAAATAAATACATCTCCCCAAAATATTGCATCACCCATTTGCGGCTCCATTTTTTATTTACACCCAAAGCCTTTATCCACTACCATCGCATCTTTTAGAAAGAAAGTGCTTGGAGAGATTTATTTAGGCCATGTGTACGAGTAATTGCATTCTTTTTAGCTGAAATGCTAGAGTTACGAATTTGCATATTCTGCTGCATGCAGTACATGAAATATAACTACATCTATGGACACTCTAAAGATCCAGAGAAAGACATCGTGGAGACTGCTAAAAAAAGCTGAACGAAAATTGTATTGTACTCTGGGGCAGCACTGCCAGAGCCAATTCACCAGTCTCGGCTGTGACAAATCTCAAATACCCCCGAAGGAATCGTCTCTCTGAAACTGGCATCATCTGTGGCTAGCCTTATTCGCAAAGTACATACATATTTTTCGCCTATGCAGAAGTTTTCCTCTTGCCTTTTTGTCATTGCTCGAGGATTATTATTTTTTTTTTTCTGCGAAAGCCTGAATCATTTACATTTCAATTGATAGCATTCGTATCTGCGCCGTCAGGCGACAGACTGAGTTGTATTCTTGTGATTACAAGTATTCGCGTATTCTATTGACAAGCCTTCACAAGGACCATTGATATACCTTCGATTTTATCGTCAATTTTTAATGAAGATAAATACTTTGATTGATTGAATTGCTAAGATGAAATTAAACACTGGGATGAGAATGTCATTGAGCACATACAGACATACAAATGCGAGTAGGGGCACGGTAGTGTAAGCTTGCATGAGTGATGGCTGCTGGGGAGTTGACAGGCAATCTTTTGGAGGCTCGGAAGGAATATTTCTCCTATTTATTTTAGATTGAAATATTTTTTATTTTTATGTTTATCTATATATACACAGAGAGAACAGATTTACAGATATGACGAGTCTGGTGAACAGAAAATATATTAACGATGAAACCATTAAAAGGAACGAAGTGTTTTCATTTTAATTTTTCATTTGGTTGATGAGTTTTTATCCAGTTTCCAGTTCATTAACGGATTTCGTGTTTTCATCTTCCGTTCGAACGAGAGTGTGCCACTGGGAGTTCAGAAAGTTTTTTACATATGTTGAGTACTATCAGGCAAGTAGGATCGTAGGCCTTTGAAGTGTAAATTGTTTTCGTTGTACTTTCGTAACAAATAACAAAAGTGAAATGGATTTCGAGAGGCATCACATCACACATTATCACTACAGAATTGTTGTGGAGAAGAAGTGGGAAAAAATCTCTTTGGAATTAAAAGAAAAAGTAATGTTTTTCTAAATATTAGATGCATAACTAAGTTGTCAATAGGTGGCTCCAGCAGTAAGTGCTAAAAGATTTAGATATATCCAAAACGCTATGAACCAGGCCTAGACATATACGAGTGGGGTGATTCATCGTGAGGTTTGAATTTCAATAGGCTTTTTTTGACAGATCACGCGTGACTTTTATCAAACTGCTTTATCACTTTTGTTCAGTATCGTTTGACAAATCATCATAGAAAGACTCACACCACAACAGCGTCTCCAAATTGTTCAGCTGTATTACGAAAATCAGCGTTCTGTGAGAAATGTTTATCATGCGATTCGAGGAACTTACCATGCACATAATCGACCTACTGAAACCACTATTGCTAATACCATTCGCAAATTTGAGTCTCAGTTTACATTAGTGAATGATACTCGACCGGTTAGATCACATCCAGTACGTAGTGAAGAGACTATAGCAGCTGTAGCTGAGTGACGAATCGATTCGTCGTCGTTCTCAAACAAAATTGCTGCATTTGGGCTGATGAGCACCCCGAATAGTACCAAGAGCTAATATTACATCCATTAAAAACAACGGTAGGATGGGGTTTATGGGCTGTTGGAATCATTGGTCCATATTTGTTCAAAAATGAATCAGAATGTTACCATCAGAATTAGAATGGTAACCGTTTTCGCGCCATGTTCACGAACTATGTGCTTCATGAAATTCAAGAATATGGTCTCGGTGAGCTCTGGTTACAACAAGACGGAGCTACGAGTCATACAGCTCGTGAAAAATGGACTTGTTGAGAAATCATTTCGGTGAGCACTTATGGTAATTTCACGCGCTATATCACACCTTTGAACTACTTTCTCTGGGAATATGTAAAGTTTCAGGTCTTCAGGAGTAAGCCAGCTACGACAGATGCTTTGGAAGCCAAAATTTCTCGTATTATCCGCGAGATACTAGTCGCTATGCTCGATCGAGTCGCCGAAAATTGGACCTTACCCATGGACCACCTAAGACGTAGTCATGGCCAACATTTAAATAATGTCATTTTAAAAAAATAAATGCCATGAATAGTTCTTTTAAATAGTGATAAAAATTTTAAGTTCGCTTTCAAATTTATGTATTCTATTTTACATTATAAATCAAACCTTACCATGAATCACCCTTAAGTAAACAAACCGTTTGGACATATTAGCCAATTTAAAACCAAAGTAGTTTAAAGTTTAAAATTTAGTTTTTTTTGGAGGTTTTTGGAGCTGTACCCAAACGAGTACAGAGGTAAGGTGTGGGTTCTACTTATTCTTGGTATGGAATTTTTTGAAACAATTTTTTCCACACATAGGGCAATAGCACAAAGTTGACATTTCCACCTTACCCTCATATGACATTCTTTGCATCTTAGGGGTTTCTCGATCATTTGAGAAAAATAGGGTCTCTCGGCATACGTGACACTTGATGCAATACTGCGTTTTGTTGTTGGATTCGTTAGGGTTTTATACGTGGGCTGAAAAGTCAGTGCCGTTTCTAAGTAGAGCGAACCACTTGAATTACATCCATACCATTTTCAGTTAGTATCAACCTTCAAAAGCTACGTGTATAAATTTGACAGCTGTCGGACGAATAGTTCTCGAGATATAGCGTTGTGAGTGAATCAACTTTGGTTATTGTGAAAAAAATGGATTCAAAGCAATTTCGTGTGTTGATTTATCATTGCTTTTTGCAGCCGATGCAAAGAAATGGCTTGATAAGTGTTACCCGGACTCTGCACCAGCCGAACGAACCATTCGCAAGTGGATTGAAAAATTCAAAAGTGGTCATACAAGCACCGAAGATGATGAACGCAGTGGACGTCCAAAAGAGGCTGTTTCAGATGAAAACATCAAAAAAGTCCACAAAATGATTACGAATGACCGTAAAGTGAAGTTGATCGAGATAGCTGAGGCTCTGAAGATATCAAGAGAGCGTGTTGGATATGTCATACACGAATATTTGGACTTGCGAAAGCTCTGTTCAAAGTGGGTGTCGCGTTTGCTCATATGTCGACCAATAACAACAACGTGTTGATGATTCAGAGGAGTGCTTAAAGCTGTTCAACCGCAATAAAGCCGAATTTTTGCGTCCGTATGTGACAATGGATGAAACTTGGCTCCATTACTTCACACCAGAGTCAAGTCGGCAATCAGCTGAGTGACGAGCAGGCGACGAACCTCGTCCAAAACGACTAAAAACTCAACAGTCGGCTGGCAAGGTTATGGCATCTGTATTTTGGGATACACATGGAATAATTTTCATCGACTATCTCCAAAAGGGGGCAGACTATCAACAGCGACTATTACATTGCGTTGTTGGAGCATCTGAAGGACGAAATCGCAGAAAAACGGCCGCATTTGAAGAAAAAGAAAGTGCTGTTTCATCAAGACAATGCACCGTGTCACAAGTCGATGAAAACGATGGCAAAACTGAATGAATTTGGCTACGAATTGCTTCCCCCCCCCCCCCCCCCACTGTATTCTCCCGATTTGGCCCGCAGCTACTATTTCCTGTTCGCAGACCTCAAAAGAATGCTCGCCGGGAACAGATTTAAGACCGATGAAGAAGTAATCGCCGAAACAGAGGTCTATTTTGAGGCTAAATCGAAATCGTACTACAAAACTTGTATCGGAAGATTGAAAAATCCGTTCAATCAGTGTATCCCCCTCGAAGGCAACTATATTGATAAATAAAGTTGAATTTTGCAAAAATGTTGTTTTACTATAAAACGGCACTGACTTTTCAGCCCATGTGTTAGTTTCTTAGATAATTTGGTGCAATGCTTCTTTGGAAAGACGGTAAATCATCTTGAGAATTATTTGCAACTACGAACAGTTTCCAAGTATTTACCAATGTGGGATGCATTGATATGAAAAGCGGCTACCACAATTTTTTGCCTTTTATTTAAATTTTTTTTTCTCGGCAGACGACCAACATTTCACAAAATGTAACGTGAAATCATTATTGTCATTCCATTTTGCGAAAAGAAGTTTGTTGTTGGCATCGAAATAATGCTCATAGGGACCTCTTTTCTTTTACTCAATTTATTTCTTTATTTTCAAAGGACAGTTTCTGTTCGATTTTCTTTAGTAGTTGCAGTTGCCTTAAATCCTTTTATTCTCAACAAGCGCAATAACTCGTTGAAAGAGAAATACGATAGTTGTCAAAGTAAGTTACATGGTCGATAGGGACTTTTACAGTTTTTAATAGTTCAAGAACAAATCGAGAACCTTATGGCATATGAGATCTTTTTGGAGGAATATTTTTTGCACAGCAGTATGTGTCGAAATTATATAAATAGCCGTAACTACTTGTAAGCATCCAATTTTTAAATCCGAATTTAACTGGCTTATCTCTTATAAATTGTTTTGAAGAGTGACGTCGTCCAAAATATTTTATCATGACCTCATCAATAGATAAATTTCTATGCATAAAGCCAATTTTTGAAATTTCTGACAAAACAAATTTAGAAGAGGACTTATTTTAGACATTTTATCTTGACGGTCTCTTTGACCGTTTGAAATAAACTTTTTTATTTCAAAATATGTCTTCTGGGACACATTGTTTGCAACTATTGTGTATTCTCGTCCAATTGCCAGTACATTAACTTAATAGGCATTGAATGGTAGAAACTATAAAATATTATGACGATAACAACTTGGAGGTCCCGTCGTTAAATAGGTTTTCGAAAATCTCAACAGAGGTTTTTTTTTTAAACTCATTTTCATATCCAACACGCAGTTTTGAAAGCTATTGGTGGAACTCATTATATATAATATTCACGAACTGAGTTTCGCAGAACTGATAATGGGAAATCATCCTCATTGTCGTAGTCTTTATCTCTAACAAAAATCTCTTCATTACTTGCAACATCATTTGGGAAATGTTCATTTTCTAAGTTTTCGATATCAATTTCTTCTTCGTCTGTGATAACAACAGCATCGGGTGGTAAAACGGTTATACTAGGTGGAGTGAAAAGTAACTCCTTGACCGCCAGAATGCGCTGCTACTGCAAAAATGGTTATGGTGCCTTGAAATCCGTTCATATTTAGGCAGACATGCCAGATTTCAGTGCGATACTGTCATTAGTTCTGTTTTGACAGCTGTTTGTTTTTGACGTGTTTGGCATCATGTTGAGTATGGACAAAAACGATTTTCGTTCTCTCATAAAACATTATTTTTTGAGAGGCAAAACGGCGAAGGAAACAAAAGAAAAGTTGGATAAATATTATGGGGCTAATGCTTCGTCATATTACACCGTCAAATATTGATTTTGAGAGTTTCGTGGTGGCCGCAACTTAATTGCCGATCAAGTCCGCAGCGAAGGCCCTCCGATGCGGTTACAGAGGACAATGTCAAAAAAATACATGAAATGGTGTTGGCTGACCGAAAAGTGAAGGTGCGCGAGCTAGCAGATACCACAAAGATTAGTATTGAGCGCACACACTATCTTTTGGGCAATATTCTGCATACGAAAAAGTTATCCTGCCGCTGGGTGCCGCGCATACTCACTCCTGACCAAAAACACGAACGGGAGACCACTTCGAAAGAGTATTTGGACTTACTGATGCGGAATCGGGCAGACTTTTGGCGTCGATTGGTAACTGTTGATGAAACTGGAATCCACTATTACATACCAGAGAGCAAAATGAGTGCCCGGCAATGGACTGAAGCCGACACCAATGCTCCGAATCAGCCGAGGGAGGCTCGATGGGTCGGAAATTGGCGTCTGTTTTCTAGAATTGTCATGGCATACTCTTCGTGGACTACCTCGAAAAAAGAAAAACAGCAAGTATTACTGTGCATTATTGGAGCGATTGAAGGCTGAAATCGCTGCAAAACGGCCTCACATGAGTCGAAAAAAAATTTTGTTTTTGCAAGATGATGCACTATCGCACAAGTGCATAGCAACCACGGCTAAAATCAATGACTTACGGCTCCAATTATCGTCACAACCACGGTGTTCGCCCGATTTGGCTCTCTCGGACTATTATCTCCTCCCAAACCTCAAAAGATGATTCATCAATAAAAAATTCAGCTCACGCGAGGAAATCATCGATTCCACGGAGGAGGTATTTTGCAGACCTTCCGCAAATTACTTTTCGGATGGAATCAGGAAGTTGGAAAATCGCTGGAATAAGTGTATTAAAATAAAAATGAACTATATTGAATAAAATAAAAAAAAAGCATTTAAAAAAAAATGTTTTTTTCATTCCTAAGGAGGCTACTTTTCACCTCACCTAGTATGTAAAAATAGTACTTTTTTTGTTCTTAACTGATGGTTAAGCTTATGACTCGCACCCTCTCATACGTCACATCACACCTTGCATCACTTCTTGAATCGCTTCTCGCATCGCAACCCTTTCTTATATCACTATACGCGTAGTTTAAGTCAGTTCTGCTATATTTGGCTGGTTTCTAGCATTTATAATCTTAGGGTTCTTTTCTTGTACGTTTTTGGTCATCAATCCTTTCGTGTTCACTCAACATGCGTCAGATACTGTTTCACTATATACTAATGATCAATTAAAATTTTAGCTGATTAGCAATATAACATGGAAGTCAAGTAAATTATTCTCCAGCTATTTTATGGGCTTTAAGATTTGTATCCTTGGTTACCTTCAAGTTTATTGTGCATGATATCTCTTCGGCGAAATCAGAAATGAGATCGTTTGGTATTTTACCCGTCCTTTTGTGTGGCAAACTATAATATTTTGTCCTAGTTCCGTCTATTCTTTTTTATATTCATTGTGTTTATGGCTTAGAAGTCCTAACAGCGTTCTTAATGAGCTGAATATCAATTTAAGTACTTGTAATGCTTTTCAAACGCTTTCAAGGTATACGAATTCCTTCTAAGCTATTATGTTATATTTGAGTAAGCATTTTAAGATTTGGGTGGTTTTGGTTTCCTTTATGGGTTTCATTTGAACGTGCTTCGTAAAAGCGTCTATCAGGACAACCAGGTATGATCCAAGTGGATAGATTGAAATAGAACAGGATCAGCTTCAGAAAATGTTTACCTCTGGCGTTTATTGTAATAACATTCTATAAAAGAACGAATTTATTTTAGTAACATATTGACGCATTGCAGGAAACCAAGTTGACGTTGAAAATTCTTGCAAAGTCCCATCAGCACTAAAATGTCCTCGGTCATTAAGATAATTTCTTACGATTTGCCAACGCACTTCTGTAGAAACAACTCAGGGTTTATTACCATTTCTGTTTCTTAAAAGTTTGCCATTTTTAATGGTATGATCGATGCGAAAATATTTTGCTTCGTTGCCTTCGCATCCAATTTCAGTTATGCCAGTATCCGATGTCGTTAATTTCTACCTTGGGGACTTGGCTGTAAAGAGATTCATGTTGTGCGTTCTTCTTTGCACCTTGTCGACAGAGCGCATCTACATTTATTTTCCTTGTCTGTGCTTACTGGCATAATGGAATTTGAATGACCGTCGCCGCCACCTGGCAATTCGCCTATTCAATGTTATGTTTTCCTTAAGCGCTTCAATAGGTTAACAATCGATGATGACAGTTAAGTGCTTGCCTAGAACATACATTTGAAACCGCTTTAACCCATTTACTACCACTGTACCCGCTTGGGTACAGAAAATTGAACAACTTTATGATTTTACAGTTGCTCTTCTTCAAATTTGTTTTGATGAAATTTTAATTTTTTTTGTTTGTTGATATGTTTTCAATAAGTTTTCTGTAAAAAATATAAAGCGATACTAGACGGAGTAGTACATCTCAGATGCGATTTCGTTTTTCTCGATTTTTCGGAAGTTGGCCTCTATTTTGCAATGCAAAAATAAACGAATAATAAAATCATAAAAAGTAAAAAATAAACTGTTTATATATTTTGACGCTTGGTAAGCACGCGTAAAATTAACTGTACCCATTTGAGTAAATAGAAATGGAAAATATATGTAGATAACGACCATATACCCAATGATGTTCCAGGTAACGTTGAAATTTTTATTAGGGATGAGGATTTCGATAGAGAGGATGAAGTTCCTTTATCAGTCATCAGAGCCTCAAAAAGCAATTTTAAACCCAACCACACTGGTCCAAAAGAGATGCTAATATGACGATGAACTGTTCTGATAACTTCAAAATAAAAAAAATGAATATGAAATGTGATTTAGACCATAAGTCTCCAGTCGAAATATTTGAAATGCTATTTGATAATGAGGTAAAAGAATTGATCTTGAATTAAACTAGACTTTATGCTTCTCAACATAACCATCATAGCCTCAATTTCCAATATGTCTTATAGTGGTTACCATTCAATGCCCAGCGAGTTCATGTATTAGAAATTGGATGAGGATACAAGAACCTCATTGGTAGCAAACAACATGCCGCGAAGTCGTTTTTAAGAGATGAAAAAAATATATTCAATTCGTAAATAATAATCAACTAGATGCTCAATAAAAATGTCAAAACTCAGACTTCTTATGAATCTTTTGTGCCAAAAATATCAACAATGAGGCTTCATGCACGAAAAATTATCCATTGATGAAGCCATGATAGAGTATTTTGGACACCATTCTTCAAAACAGTTTATAATAGGAAAACCTGTTCGTTTTGGTTTCAAGAACTGGATCTTTACAACTTTGATACATATTGTGGAGCAAAAAATTTGAACGCTAATTTGTTACAAATGCCACTGGTCGAGTTGTTTGACAACTATTTTATTTCTCATGAGCAAGGAGAGACGAAGGCATTTTGAGCACCTTTACGACGTAAATAATAATATTCGTTCAGTTTCCTAAGAAATGGTGTAACTTGTATTATTCCATTGGAACATGCATTGGAAAGCTACTGTCATTGTACGTCATTTCAGTATATGTCATTCATTTGAAGCGTAAAAAACAATAATTTTTTTTCACTCAAATATGTCGAACTTTGTGCCTGAAAAAGTGTTTTCGCGGGGAGTTCTTCTTCGTGAAGAAAACTGCTTCCGAAAGTCATCGTATTTTGGTGGAAGTTCATGGTCAACATGCGCTAGCTGAGCGAACGTGCCAAAAGTGGTTTGCACGTTTCAAAAGTGGTGATTTTGGCTTGAAGATGGAGAACTGGAAGCATTACTCTATGAAGATTGTTACCAAACACAAGAAGAGCTCGCAGCACCTTTGAGTGTCACTCAAGCAGCCATTTTAAAACGCTTAAAAGTAGCTGGATATATTCAAAAGCAAGAAAATTGGGTTCCACATGAACTCAAGCCGAGAGACGTTGAAAGGCGGTTTTGCATGTCCGAAATGCTGCTGGAACTGGTGATGAAAAATGGATCCATTACGACAACCCCAAACGCAAAAAATCATATGTAAAACCCGGCGAACCAGCCAAATCAACGGCAAAGCCCGAATATCCATGGCGCGAAGGTAATGCTCTGTATTTGGTGGGATCAGATGGGTGTGCTGTATTATGAGCTGCTAAAACCGGGTGAAACCATGCTCTGTATTTGGTGGGATCAGATGGGTGTGCTGTATTATGAGCTGCTAAAACCGGGTGAAACCATCAATGGACAACGCTACCGAACACAATTAATCCGTTCGAAGAGAGCAGTAGCCGAAAAACGTCAGAAATATGCGACCAAACACGAGGCAATAATTTTCCATCATGACAACGCTCGACCCCACGTTGCTATTCCGGTTAAGAACTATTTGGAACACAGTGGATAGGAAGTCTTACCCCAAACGCCTTATAGCTCAGACTTTGCCATTTCTGACTACCATTTGTTCCGGTCGATGCAGAACGCCCTTTACTGAAATATGGTTCACATCAGAGCAGAATATCAAAAATTGGCTTGATTCATTCTTGACTGCTAGGCCGGCGCAGTTTTTTTGGGATGGGATCCACAAATTGCCAGAAAGATAGGAAAAAGTCATACCTTCAGATGGACAATACTTTGAATAATACTATTGTACAGGTTTTTCTTAAATAAACGTTCAAATTTTGAAAAAAAAACCACACGAATTAAAATATATACCAAATATTATTTTTGTAAAATGGAATGACAATAGTGTTGTCACTATGGGCACAAACTTTGATACCATCCAGCTTATGCATTATGTCAAACGTTGATCGTCAGAAGAAAAAATAAAAGTTTTAATTCAGCAGCCGAATCTTATTGCAGATTATAATAACGGTATGGGTGGCGTTGACTTACACGATCAGTTTGTCAATGCCTATAAAATAAAACTCGAGGCAAAAAGTGGTGGTGGCCGCTTTTTATATCCATTCCAAACTCAACTTTGGTGAAGGCTTGGAAACTTTATAAAGTCGCAGCAGATTCCGAAAATGACATACAGAAGATATACAACTTTTTTTTTTTTTTTTAAATAAAAGGCAAACCATTTGAGATATTTCAAAAACTTTATTATTGGCTTGAAGTACAATCAAAACATTTATGAATGTAACTCGACTTCGTTCATATGGCCACCGCGGGCACGTTTGCAGGGGTCGATTGGTTGGACCCAATTGTCAACGACTCGGCCACACACTTCGGCCGAAAGGGTCGCTATTTCACGTTCAATGTTGGCTCTGAGCTCTACTAACGTCGTCGGCGTGTTGGCATAAGCCAATGACTTAACATAGCCCCACAGAAAATAGTCAAGCAGCATTAAATCGCATGAACGTGGCGGCCAATCTACTGGCCCATGTCTTGAGATAACACGCTCAACATACCTACTCTTCAATAAATCGATTGTAGCGTGTTCTGTGTGGCTTGTGGCACCATCCTGTTGAAACCACATGTCGTCCAAGTCCATATCTTCCAACTCGCGCCAAAAATAATCGGTGATCATGGCTCGATAACGCTGACCATTTCGTTGACGAAAAAATATGGCCCAATAACGCCTCCGGCATGCAAACCGCACCAAAGAGTTATTTTTATGTGGGTTTTCACCCGACCAATAACGCATATTTTGCTTATTGACGAACCCATTGAGCCAAAAATGAGCTTCATCACTGAACATGATTTTGCGATGAAATTCATCATCTTGGCGCATCTTTTCCAGATCCCAATCGGAGAACGTTGCTCGTCAGTGTACTTTACTATGATGAAAATGTTGGACTTACTGAATAAATTGACAGTGACAGCTTGATAATTAGTGAACGAGTGCGTTCACAAATTAAATTCAAAGTTGTTAAGTTCCTATTGGAAACCCTATATTACTACAGTGGTATTTACAATAAATTAAAAGAAAAGTTAGAGACAATTATATATTTAATAAAAAATAGCAATAAGTGTCCCATTATTTAAAATAATTCAGTATGGGGTGACACTAAGGCATATGTTAAGTATTTATGAAATTGAAATCAAAACAATTTTATTAGAAATGAAAAACAATGAAATTTAAATTTAAAGAAGGCGACAAACCGAAAGTAGATAACAATTATTAAAATGCTTTAAAAAGTTGTATTAGTTTAAGTGAAGAAGCGCAACAGAATTTCGATTTCGTTATGATTAATATTCAAAAGCCAAACTTTTACTTTACCTAAAAACTTTTTGAATGTTCTAATGATTCGAATGTCATTTGGAAGTGTATTGAACAGTCTGCAAGTTACAATTGAGTAGAAGTATTTTAAGCTAGAGGTACGAAAATGTGGGATGCTGACTAGAGAACTGGTATTGCTTCGAAGGTTGTAAGTTTCATATATGGGACTTTGCGAGTAACTGCTTCTTATAAGAAAAAGTTTTGAGAACTTTGTAGTAATACAAATGTCTTACAGGCAGAATGTTTAGTTTATTAAAAAAGGCTAAGGTATTGGCTAATCAAAACGCATAACATATTTTAGTTCTTCGATTTTGTTAGCAATACTACCACCCAAGCAGTTAATACCTTACTGTAATCTAGAGTGGAACATACCAAAATAGATATTTTTTAACAATCTCGACAATCTCGTAGAGCAGTACTTATTTAGCCAATAGAAGCTTCGCAGAGTGGATAGCAGGTATTTCTTTAAGATATAAATGTGATCGCACGAATTCAGATTTTCATCAATTATAACACCTAAGTACTTTTAGTTCTTAACTATTTCAATTTTGAAGCAGTTAACACTAAAACCAAACTCTTCATTGTATAAGATGTTATAGCCACAGTTACATAGGTAACTGTGTTAATTTCCAGGGAAACTTTATCGGTAAGGCTAAGGAACATGAGATTTGTCTTACTGCTTACTATTAACTTGTGTTGCGCAAACCAGAGTCTTAACAAGTGGACATCTTGACGCAAAGTCATCAGCAAAAGCCTTCAGCTTACCGACAAATGGAAGGCTGAAGATTGAATTGACATATACAAGAAACAATAAGGGACCAAGTACCGAACCTTGTGGAACCCCGAGGTTAATAATTTTGGAACCTCCAAGAGTTACCCCGATTTTTATTTTTTGCAATCTGTTCTCAAGATACGATGTAAACCAATTTGCAATAAAGTCTCGACAACCTACCCGATACAATTTACCCAAAAGAATTTTGTGATCTACCAAATCGAAGGCTTTAGTCCTGCGCACGATTTTTTATCATCAATCTCCTTGTAAATATATTGGAAAAGGTCCAGAAGGGCGTCTTCGGTGGAATAGTTTTCTCTAAAACCAAATTGATTTTCACTAAAAAAGTTAATCTTGTTGAGATATTTCACAACTCTATATATCACGACTTTCTCAAAAATTTTGGATATCACAGAGAGCAAAGAAATAGGTCTGTAATTCATTTTGTCTTTTCTATTAATCTTTTGGAAAATAGGAATCACATTGGCTTTTTTTAACAGTTCAGGAAAGGTTCCTGTAAAAATGCTTAAATTATAAAGGCATTTAACGTAATAGATGTTTTATATCACGTTAAATGCGATTTTTTTTAATACTGAACTAGAAATACCATCTTCACCGCTAGAATTAGAAGTTTTAAGAAAGTTAATTGTTTTTAGTACTTCATATCCCGAAATGGACTTGAAACGAAGCTGTTTCTGGAAAATGAGCTGTCTAAATATTGAGTTTCTGGGCAAGCTCTACAGGACGTAGAAGGATCACATTAAGAAAACGTCTGCGCAACAGAGATAAGGTATTGATTAAACATGTCTGCGACAATAACGTTAACATCTCCATTATTCAGTGTTATAGATTCGTTATAGTTTTTAGGTTTTCGATTAGTTATGCAGTTTACAGCTTCCTATTTCTTTCTAAGATTCCCTTGTACACACCTTACTTTGTTCTCAAAGAATTTGTTACGACATCTTTTAATTTGTTGATTAATTTTTTGACACAAATGTGTATAACGACTTTTTAAGGAAAGATTAAGTGGGTGTTTGTAGGTTTTACTACGTAGCTTGGGTTTCAACTTAATTTGTTTGAGAAGTGAATCATTCATCCAGGGTTTGAGTTTAACTACTGATTTACATTGGTCTATAGAAACGCTAGAGCTATTAAAGTGTTTTTTTTTTAGAGTTTTTAAAAACGATTCATAAGCTAGGCACATCATATTGAGAGTTTTCTCTCAATAGTTTTCCATTTAATAGTTAACTTTTGTAAATTTTTTGTTAGCAGAGTTAGAAATAGTGTTGCTTTCTAAGCTATTAAAGATTAACCCTGTCATACAAGGATCGGTGATTTGAAGATCAAAACTCAGATCAGCGACTAAATACATGGTCAAGATACTAAGACATGCTCAGCCAATAGAGATTCGTACGAGTCTACTGTAACATTGGTACAGAGGATATCTATGTTAAGATCACCAAGGATAATGCGATAAGCCGCTTTTTCTTTGCTTAGAAAGACGGAGAATTAATTTAAAAACATTTCCAGTTTCCAGGGGCACATTTAGGAGTCTGTACGCACAAACCATATTAAAGGTTATATTACAAATAATTGAGGTGACTTTAATAACATCAGCACTTTTGAAACTAATTGAAACAACCTTAGGCTCATAGGAATCTTTCACAAATACTCGCACTCCTCCCGCCGCATAAGAATCATTAGTGTTAGAATAAAAGTCGTAGTAGGGAAGTTTGTAGTCATCCTTTTCAAAAGAATATATCCAAATCTCAGACACGAATATAATGTCAGGTAATTTCATAAATCCTTCGAGATTACATACTAATGAATCAAAATTCTGTCGCAGGCTTCTTATGTTTTGATGCACTATATAAACAGGTTTGTCTTCCTTACAATTACAAAAGAGAGTATCATGACAATTTTATATGGTTTGAGTGGTAAAGTCGTTGTTGAGGCTATCATTTGCAAACATAAAAATTAATCTTCAATTACTGCTAGATCATCAAAAGATCTTATAACAACGACTTTACCATTATCAGCCTTTTCAACAAAATGTTTGATTTACTGAACCATAAATATTTGTATTTTTTTTTTCTATTTTAAATCTTTTGCCGCCATGAACAAGGCCCTGGTGTATTTTGTGAAGAAGTCGTTAATAAATAAACTATTATTGGTGCCATCACCAAACAATGTAATACTAAGACTTCTTTCGCTGATCGTTTGCTTTTCATGATCCTTTGCTTTGCACCGAGCGACGACAGGTAAATGCATATAATATTTCCTGTGTTTGCTGATTTACGCTTTACGAAACATTTTTCAATTTCATCATCAGATATATAGACATTCAACGCGACATCGAAGATTTTTTGCACGCTGTCTGCTGGATTTACCTCGGGCACACCAACTATTTCGATTACTCTCTCTATCTTCGACATCAAAACGATCCATATGTGGAAGCGTTGCTTTGATTGAAAGTCACCATTTTCCTAAGAGAATTGAAAAGCCTCTTAGATGCAAAGTATGTCACATGAGAGTCAGATGTGAGCATTGCAACATAGTTCTGAGTGTCGAAAAAGAATGCTTTAAAAAATTTCATTTAAAAAATTAGCAATCATATGTTCTCATTGTACCTGTTTGGGTACAGCTTGAAAACAGTAGTTCCTTCATTTTTAAAGAAATAAAAAAAATATTTTTGTAATCTCTTAACACTATTCAATAAAGTTATGTTACCAAAAATTTGAAATTTTACTTTTAAATGTCTTTGGGAATAAATGGGATAAACTCTCTACAACAGAGAAAATTTTTAACTTTAATTTCGAGTAATAGCTTTTTGCGTAAGATATTTTACGTCCAATATATTGCACCCCCTTAAGACACCAGCTTTTACCTACATTAATGCATGTGGTTCATGTCCGACATTCCCATTTTATATAGCCAATATTGGTTCGTTGCACAATTAGTGCTTTAGTTTGGTAAAAGCTGCTGCCTGATCCTCACCCCACATATAAGTAGTGCTCTTTCGAAGTAGTGTCTTTAAAGGTTCCGTTAACAGAACATAAGTCTTGACGTAACAATTTCTGGCGCTGGATAGTTCGAAATAGTTTTTGTTTTATACTCCAGTTTTATTCCGTTTTCTGTAATTAGAGTATATGACCTAATATATCAACATCCCAATAATTTGAACGTTGTTCCTTATTCTCTAAATGTTTTAAGCAATCTACTGAGTTTTGGATGTATTTCATCATCCAAATCAGCTATTATGTTTTCACCTTCAATTCATATAATATTTTGTTCGTGGTGCTTTGGAACACGGCTGGAGCATTTTTGAGGCCAAAACTCATTCTCAGAATCTCGTATTGGTTTTTACTCCTACAAAACGCAATGTATATTATGGATGACTTAGCGATGGGAATTTGATAGAAACCTGAAATAAGATCACTGCATTTGAAATACTTAAAGTCAAATATTTTTGCGAATTATGCCTAAATATGGTTGTGGGCACAATCAAATATACTTAAAAGTTGAGCTGCATACTAATGCAGGTAAGGCAGAGGCTGTTATATGCTCAGCTTACCTGCCCGGTGATTCCAGCGACTTACTGTGTTAAGAGGAACCTGCAACTAATTGAAGGCTCCGATGCAAACGCCCATCACACTATTTAGAGCGGCTCAAATATAAGCAAACGAGGTGAGTCCCAGCTTACATTAGTGGATGATACTCGACCGGTTAGAACACATCCAGCACGTAGTCAAGAGACTATAGTAGCTGTAGCTGAGAGTGTAAGCGAAGACCGTGAATAATCGATTCGTCGTCGTTCTCAACAGCTTGGCTTAGCGTATTTTAGATGAGGATCTCGGCCTTAAGGTGTACAAAATTCCACTTGTGCAAGAATTAAAGCCAGGCGACTTGAATTTCCGTCATATTTTCAGTGAATGGGCTCTGGAAAAACTCAATGGAAATCCGGTGTTTTATGGAGAAATTTTTTTCACTGATGAAGCACATTTCTGGCTCAATGGAAACGTTAATAAATAAAATTTCCCAATTTGGGCTGATGAGCAACCCGATGAGTACCAAGAGCTACCATGGCATCCATTAAAAAAAACGGTATGGTGTGGTTTATGGGCTGATGGAATCATTGGTCCATAGTTCCTAAAAAATGAGGCAAATTAGAATGTTACCGTCAATGGTAACCGTCATGGCGCCATGTTAACGGACTATGTGATTCCTGAAATTCAAGTACGTGGTCTCGGTGAGCTCTGGTTTCAACAAGACGGCGCTACGAGCCACACAGCGCGTGAAACAATGGACTTGTTGAGAAATCAGTTTGGTGAGTACTTAATTTCATAAATAGCCTTTGGACTATTTTCTCTGGTGATATGTAAAGTCTCAGGTCTTCAGAAATAAGCCAGCTACGACTGACGCTTTGGAAGCCAACATTACTCGTGTTATCCGCAATATACCAGTCGCTATGCTCGAACGAGTAGTCCAAAATTGCACCTTCCAAAAGGACCACCTTAGATGTAGTCGTGGCCAACATTTACATAATATCATCTTTGAAAAAAGATGCCATAAATTGTTATTTTAACTGAAAATAAAAATTTTAAGTTCACTTTCAAATTTATGTATTTTATTTTACATTTTAAATCAAACCTTACGATGAATCAATCTTTAGTTGAATATTTGAGGTTTCGGAATTCTACTGGCATCTATCTGGCAAGTGAAGAAAGGTTTAAGAAACATCGTCGGCATTTCTTTTCATTTGAAGGTGAAAAACGTACTTTATATATATATATGTGTCGTATATCCAAGCTAGACCAAATGGGAGTATTTCTCAAGTCGCTTGCTGAAATCTAAACATTTTGCATCGATTTTGCCGACAACGCAGATTCTCATTTGCACAAATATGGTTTCGATAATTCAAGTGTTTTGGAAGCATTTACAACAACTCGGTGGTCCCACATTTAGTTGTGCTGTTGTTATCGGAATTAAATGACCCTAATATAGGCTTTCGTTTCCGTTATATAGACAGGAGCAAGATCGTGACGAAAGGAATACATTAAAGAACAAAATGCAGAGAGAAGATCGTTGATGAAAATGAAAATTAATGCCCAGGAGCCAGAATGGAGTATTGAGACACACCGGCATTCATTTTGTAAGCATGAGATTTGAAACCATCTAAAGTAACTAGGGTTCAACTTTCTGGTACTTTATTTCTAATCCTTTGAAAAGTACGAATCCTGAGGGCAAACTTTGTCGAATGCCTTCAAAATATCGAGTGCAACTATCCTTCTTTCGTAAGTTTGATACGATTATGGTAAGAGATGGTCCGGACAAGCGCTGCCTTCTTACGAGAGAGTAGGGTTGGTGTTCCCAAAGTGGAAGAATACAGGGGGATATATATATTTCTGAACAACCTGAAATATGCATTACATTTGGGACACTGCAGTATATTTTGCTTCAGTTCAAAAAGGCATTTCAGTCGTCTCTGACTCGTGTAAGCTTTTTTCACTTTTTGTCTAGCAGGTTACCTTGTATGATTGACAAACAGTTCTCTAGCCTAACGCTTCAGTCGTAGCACGCTTTTTGATACTTTTAGTCTGATATTCATTCTGCTTCTTATTTTTATTCTTTTATTGATTGCTCGTATAATATGGCGGAAAAAATATCACAGCCGATAGTATGAACGCAAGTTAGGCTTATATTTACTAATCCACATCCAAATAAGCGCTGTCTTCCTCTTTTATATTAGCCACCGTAGTAGATGTCAAAGATTTTCATTTGCTTTTTGCACCGCCATCCCTACACTATATTAGATTGCGGTAATATGTTTCACTTTTAAAGCAGTCTAGGGCCTTTGTGAATTATTTGGTAGCTCGTAGTCTGTAAAAGGTCCTAATATATCACGCGCAAACCCAAAATTCGATTTTCTTCAAATATTTTCTGGCGTCGTCAACATTATATCAACTACAATATTTTTTAATGCACCTGTGCTCGGGATTCGTCGAATTAGCTCGAAAAGGAGGTGTGCACCAAGTAGTTTACCCTTACAAGAGCCGTGGTCTATACGCCAGGTAATTACCTTCAGTTATCATGCCTACAGGCTTCATTAGGTGAAGGGTAGTTTGGGAGTTCATGGACCCGAATAGTGTTATTTAGTTTTCCAGAAAAGAAGAACAATTTCATGTATAACGATTAAGGCAGGTTTAGGGCTGATACGAAACTATTGTAGAAAGTATCAACCTTATAAAGATTAAATTTGAAGTTTGGCGACGCTACATTGTTTAGTATTAGTTCGGAAGCCATTAGCAGTGAAGACTTTCATTGAATTTTGAAATAAGAAAAAAATTTGTTGTCCTTAACACAATACTTTTATTTTAAAGGTCTCAATCCGATCAACTCCAAACAGAACTGGATTCTACTCTGGGAGAGTCTGCTTCTTCGTTTACAACAATAAAATATTAGGTTCCAGAGTTTAAGCGAGGCCGTACAAATTGCCAAGACAAACATCGCAGTGGTCGACCAAATGCTGTAAGTTCACCAGAAATGTTGAAAAAATCCAGAAAATGGCATTGGATGATCGTCGATTGAAAGTACGTGAACTAGCCTATGTGGGAGGTATTTTAAAAGCGCTGTACATCGTATGTTATTAACTTAAAAAATTGGGCATGGGAAAGCGAATATTCACAGTGGAACAAAAACAGCGTCGTGAGGTTGTTTCAATCGAGTATTTGGCTAAGTTTCACAGGAATAAAGCCGAGTTTTTGCATCGATTCATATCCATGAATGAAACTTGGGTTCATCACTTCACACCTGATATGAAAAAACAGTCAGAACAATGACCTCAAATGGAAGAATTGGCTCCAAAGAAGGAGAAGACAGTTCCATCTACAGGCAAGGTCATGACATCAGTTTTTTTGAAATGCGCGTGGGATAATTTTCATTGATCATCTTCAGAAAGGAAAAACAATCAACGGCGTGAATCATAAGGACTTATTTCAGCGTTTGTAGGATGAAGAAACGACCGAATTTGGCGTAGAAAAAGTTCTGTTTCAACAAGACAATGTACGGGTGTGTGATCTCACATATAGCCAAAATCATGAAGTCTGAGGTTGACGGCTGTTTGAGCTATTAAACCCGACGATTCGATAACGGATGAAAAGTGTATTGAACTAAAAGGAGACTACGAAGAAAAGTAAATATATTTATTCCAAATTTATTTGTGTTTTCTTTGTTAGGTCGGGTACTTTCTGAAAAAAAAAAAAATAAATAAATACAGAAGTTCAGGCTGATACTTGTCACTTCCATATTGATTTTGGTGCTCCATATGACAGCATCTATAGAAACGAGCTATACAGAGCCGTGTCCTGTCTTGGTATCCCTACCAAATTTAATAAGATTGTACAGAATGAATAGCAAGAATCCTCGCCCGAATCTCCGTAAAACTCGAAAACAATCCCAAGGGGACCATTGTTAGGTTAGGATAAAGTGAGTACTCGTACAGCACCTCACGTGGCTTCCTTAAAATTTTGAGAAAATTATATAAAAGTCTATGTAGCTGTTTCCATACTCTATTGACTTGGCGCTATTGACAAACTGCAGCGACCAGTTGCTTGAGTGTTTAAAAGTACTGAAACAGAAGCGGCAAAAACAGGCTTATCTCTGAGCGAGGGAAAATTGAAATTTATTGTTGCGTGCAAATCTCGCCTCAAAAATCCTCCACTCTCGATCCCCTTTGTTGTCTGTTGGTATTCTCTTTCCTCCTTCTCTTTCTGGTGGTGTCCCTTCTTTTCTTCCCCTATCACTCTCTGGTAGTCATGGCACAGGCTGGATTTACTGGATCCTTTGGATTCAGTTCCTTCGTTGTACCTACCGCTCTAGAGGTTACTCTAGGTACCCCAATGATAGAGCCAGGCGGACTCTCTGGACACTCCGTTGAAACCCCGAGATGCGACACATTCAGCAATGACCGCGGTTTCAACCTAATTACTGATTGTTTGCTAAAAAGAAAAAAAGATCTGTAAGAATCCCTTACCCTTACAAAGAAAAAAAAAGCAAACAATTTGTAAAGGAAAGCCGACAATTCCCCGCGGTCGTTTTCTAACCCTATATCAGCAAGAAGGCTTACGGTCCCCCATCATGAACCACTAATGTGTTCCTAAAATAGTTTTTCTTACTATTTGGTGGTCTCAAATTTTAACTGCTAACGCTTTAGCTTTGGTTTCGGGTCAGAGATTTGGCTTGAACTAAAGTAAGCACTTAGACGACAAAACAAACATAACTTACAAACATGACCCACAAAAACGACACACAAACATTGACAAGTGTGATTGACTGGGGATTTTAGAAGAGGCTCTTAGAGCCATGGATGTGATTTCCTTTGCTCTAACAGCTGAATTTTCAGAACCCCATGAGCGAGTGTGAGTGTGTGAATGAGTGGGTGTGCAGTGGTGGTAGCCAAAAAGTGCGGTAATCTCATTCGATAGCTTATCATCTTAGCGGCAAAAGCCCACAAAAAAAGTACAAGAAAATATAACAAAAACTAACACCAAACGTACAAAAAAAGAAGGAAAAGTACTAAAAAAAAGGAAAAAAAGATAAAGATGGGGGTGGCCGTGATATAGTGGTATATGCATAGACTCCTCAAGCAGAGGGTCGCGGGTTCGAATCCCATGCAAGTCAATTCTCTGAAAAAGTCTTTTCATAGAATTTGTATGTAGTTATTATCTATAACTTTAGACATATAAGGTCTATAACTTAATTCGTGCGGTTTGCTAAGAGATGGCGTAATTTGTATTATTAAATTGGAACATCCGTTGGAAAGTTACTGCCATCGTACGTTATTTCAGTATATGTGATTCATTTAAAGCGTAAACAACAATAATTTTTTTTTCACTCAAATATGTCGAACTTTGGGCCTAAAAAAGTATTTTTGCGGGGAGTTCTTCTTCATTACTTTAATACGAAGAAAACTGCTGTCGAAAGTCATCGTATTTTGGTGAAAGTTTATGGTGAACATGCGCTAGCTGAGCGAACATGCCAAAAGTGGTTTGCATAATTTAAAAGTGGTGATTTTGGCTTGGAAGACGATGAACGTCCTGGGCAGCCAAAAAAGTTTGAAAATGAAGAACTGGAAGCATTACTCTATGAAGATTGTTGCCAAACACAAGAAGAGCTCGCAGAATCTTTGGGTGTCACTCAAGCAGCCATTTCAAAACGTTTAAGAGCAGCTGGATATATTCAAAAGCAAGGAAATTGGGTTCCACATGAAATAAAGCCGAGAGACGTCGAAAGGCGGTCTTGCTTGTCCGAAATAATGCTGAAACGCCACAAAAGGAAGTCATTTATGCATCGGATTGTTACTGGTGATGAAAAATGGATCAACTACGATAAGCTCAAGCGCAAAAAATCATATGTGAAACCCGGCCAACCAGCCAAATCAACGGCAAAGCTGAATATTCATGGCGCGGAGGTAATGCTCTGTATTTGGTGGGATCAGATGTGTATGCTGTATTATGAGCTACTAAAACCGGGTGATACCATCAATGGACAACGCTACCGAATACAATTAATCCATTTGGAGAGAGCAGTAGCCGAAAAACGACCGGAATATGCGACCAGACACGAGGCAATAATTTTCCATCATGACAACGCTCGGCCCCAGGTTGCTATTCCGGTTAAGAACTATTTGGAAAACAGTGGACGGGAAGTCTTACCCCACCCGCCTTATAGCCCAGACCTTGCCCCTTCTGACTACCATTTGTTCCGGTCGATGCAGAATGCCCTCACTGAAATACGGTTCACATCAGAGCAGAATATCAAAAATTGGCTTGATTCATTCTTGGCTGCCAAGCCGGCGCAGTTCTTTTGGGATGGGATCCACAAATTACAAGAAAGAAGGGAAAAAGTCATAGCTTCAGATGGGCAATACTTTAAATAATACTATTGTACATGTTTTTTTTAAATAAAAGTTCAAATTTTGAAAAAAAAACCGCACGAATTAAATTACATACCCAATACAATATATGAAAATCCCGTCGGCATCAACTCTGACATGAAGGAATAACACTGATGTTATGGAGTGGTTGCTGGCTGGGCTTAATGTAACGAACTAACAAGTAGCACGTACTAAGACCCACTGGTTGAGGATGCACTGGCTCGTCCCGTCCAGTTTGACAACCACCTCTGTAGATAATATCGAAACCAAACACACCTGAGTTTCAAACTACTACACCACCCGCCCGCGCCCTGGAGAAAAAGCCGCTAAAACCGTATTCATATCCCCTTGGTGCGCGCGCGGTATTAAAAAAAAAAAAAAAACACGAGAACGAAAACAAGAACAGAACATGAACAACAAAATCAAGAAAAGAAAAAAAAACAAACTGAGGACGAGAAACACACCAGCGAAACAAAAGGAAGCAACACCAGGAATAATTTACTAATCCCAGGAGGAACCGAACAGGGATTGCGTCGGAGACGGGCAATCCTCCCCCCCCTCCCCCACATTAACCCCCATAGAAAGAGCGACCCCTTATAGGCAGTAAAACTCTAAAATAGATAAGTACCCCATTGCATTCTTTTTATTGCTAAAAATACGAATTGGTATTCCGAGTTCATCGGTTTAAGGTTACGTAAGCCTTCTTCCCGTTTTGCCTATTCAACCGTACGTAAGACGGTTAATTGGTTTGTTAAAGTGCGCGACCCGTTCGAGCTTACCGTTTCTGACAACGCGGAATTGTGGACCTCCCGTTGGCCAAACCATTCAAGTACCTTATAATATTTAAAGCAAAAGTTTTCTCGGGCTTTTTGGCATACCATGTATCCTATTGTATTGAATAGAATAGACCCGTTAATTCCCCATAAGGAAAGGGATAATTTGTGCGTTTTCCTTTGCTATATGATTTCCCAATCTTAGCATTGGAAATTGAGTGACGCCTATCTTTTGTTTAAATATCGATCTCTTTTGACTTGAGCGATCGTCAACCCCCCCCCCCCCCCCCTTGCTGAACAGCCGCTGTGTGCAGTTTATTCACTTCGCCATTCGGTCATCAATCACCACCTGTGTGGTTGAGGTTCGGGCTTTGCTCAAAGTTTGATTTGTCTTGCCGGCAGCCCGGCGTTTAGATATAGCCTGTTTTTTTGCAACAATATGCTCTTAACACACAAAGACGCACAACATCAGTAAATCGAAAAGAATATTAAATCTGGCACCACGTCGAAAATCAAACTATTGTATCAGCTATTCGTTACAGTCACTGTGATTTTATGTCGAGAAGACATTTGGGATCCAGTCAGAAAATACTCAAGATATTCTTAAAGAGAATCTTATCGCTCCTGTTTTGCTCATCGATTTAAAGCGAATGCCGATGAAGGTATCTTTGGTACAATTTGATTACAAGATTCTTCGAATGATTTTTTATGTTCCATTAATGTTGTACTGCCTTGAAGGAGAAATCGAGCGATTCAGCTGAATAAATTCGTTTTTCCCTTTTCTTCCCGAAGAAACTTTTCTAATTTCGCTTTTAGCTTGCACAATTATTCTTCTAAAATATGTGGTAATATACATGTTCCAATCCCACCGATTTCGGGTTTTAAATAAGATTTTCTGCAAATCCAACAGGTTCAAGTCGGATCCAAGTACGAGTATCTCATGTCCTTACGACTTTTCATATTCAAGGGTATGTAGGGTTGCAGACATAATCATTACTCGTATTCTTTGTGGGCCTAGATGAGATGAAAATTCCTTTATGAACTTCTTTGTATTCTTACATTTTAAAAAGTTTATCTCTGTCTTATCCTGCATAAAATAAAATCATTTTTTTAATATCGTACATCAAGGGTCAAAACCTGTAGCTCTGCAGATATAGCAACTTTTAACCTAGTCGACTTGATTTCCCATAAAATAAAATGAAGAATTCGTAATATCTTAAAATTAAATACCCCAAGGGCTCATAGCATTCAATTTATAATAAACGTAACTTCAGATAAGTGCACATTCTAGTCTACGTACAAATGCACTTTAATCTTCTGTATCTGTTTTCCCTTTTCCACGCATCTGGGAAGGTCCTTAGTTGGTCTTCCCTTTTATGCTGGCTTTAATAGAAATCTCTTTCGAAATACCTGTGTGTTGGCTATATAGTGCGATAAGTCACTTTGGCTTGAGTGGAAAGCACACTTAACCTTTGCTGAACCCATCCTGGTCACTCAGTTCTCGTATCAACAGACGTCATACGTATAAAGATAGAGTAAAGTAACTCACTTCTCTTGCTATCTACCTACGAATACGTAGTGTATCCAGTACACATTGATGGGCTCTGAAAAAGAGGAGATGAACACGAAAGTGTTCTAGTGTTATAAATTGAACTTGGTCATTACCAAGTTAAGATGCACTTGCATTTACTTCAACACTAACGGTCCGTTTAGGATAACTAAATTTCAATAATTGAAGCTTTATTGCGGTTTTAAATAGTATCTTTTGTTGCTGTACTTTTCTCTGAGCTTTAATGAGTTTGACCCTTATATTCCACATTTCATAGTTCATGTTTTAAAGCTTCCATAGCAACAGTCTTTAGTTAAGTATGTAACTAAAAGTTCGTTGAGTTTTTGTACACATATCGAGACGTGTTTCACATACTCGTATCTTCAATGATCTCATATTAAACCAAATAAGATATTGATGTTAAATTAAGCGCCTGACGGTCAAAAGAGGGGCGCTTCATGGCGGTATCCTCGCATCACTGAAGTGGTTTCATGCACTGAAAAAAAAAAGGATAATGGCTTTAGAGTCTTCTTGTTATTCTTGTTTCAAGTTACCACCTTGATCGAAAAGTTCAGAAAATTTAATCAGAAAATTAAAAATACAATATTATTCATCTAAATCTATATTGTCCCCTTAAAAGTAATCCACATCGACTGAAACGATACAATCCTCGAAACATTTTTTATATTCGGTTTTCGGTATGTCCATCAGTGCTTCCTGAGATTTTTCCATTACTTCCTCTCGGCTGCTGAAACGCTTTCCCCGTAGTGGTTTTTTTAACTCGATTGAACAGAAAGAAGTCACAGAGAGCCAAATCAGCTAAATTCGGTGGCTGTTTCAATGGTATTTGTAGCATTTTTCGTCAAAAAATTACAAATAATGATGGCACTGTGTGACGGTGCGTTATCATGATGCAAAATCCACGAGTTTTCTTTCCACAATTCTGGTCTCTTTCGGCGAATTGCTTCACGCAAACGTCTCATAACGCCCAAATAATATTCTTTGTTTACAGTCTGGCGTTCTGGCAAAAATTCATGATGCACTATACCGTTGTAATCCATAAAAACAGTAAGCATTGCCTTCTTTTTTGACTGAAAACGACGTGGTTTTTTTGGTCTCGGCTCATTTGGTGAACGCTATTTACTTGCCTGATGTCTGGATTGCGTGTCGTACTCATAAACCCATGTCTCGTCTCCAGTAATGGTCCTTTTGATGAATGTGGGATCGGATTCAGCCTCGCAAATCATCACTTTTGCGACATCAACACGGTCTCTTTTTTGCATGAAATTGAGGTCTTTTGGCACCAACTTTGCTGCTACACGACGGAAACACAAATCATTAACCAAAATGTCTTGGACGGATCCATAGGCTTTTTTCAAGTACTCCACTACCTCTCAGATGATTAACTTGCTGTGATTGACCAACATTTCTTTTATTTCATCAATGCATTCGTCGGTTTTCGATGTCGATGGTCTGCCACTGCGTTCATCATCTTTAATTGATTCACGACCACTTTTGAACCGCTCGTTGCCGAAACACTTTTCCACCATTTCCAACGTTCGCGCACCATTAAATCCGTTTCTTACACAAAATTTAATACAGGTTCGTCGTTGCAAATTTAAATCCATTTCTAAAATATTAAAAAATCGCCAACACATACAGAGATAGATGTACTCTTGGCTACGTAACTTTTGCAAATGTCAAGCTATGATGCTAAGATTTAGAGGGAATATCAACAACAGAAAAAACAGAACTCAAATCGGAACAATGGGAGCGCCACACGGTGATGCCACCTCGAACTTTTTGATCAAGGTGGTATTTCTTACCGATGCAATTGAAATCCTCAATTATGCGTTACCCCCTTGTTTGAGAATATGTTAAAATCATAAGTAAGAGACTAAGAATTGTTCAACAACGAAAAATTGAAGTACCAGCACTTGAACTGCTAATGCGAATTTGAGATCAAATCAAGGAAAAAACGTGGAAAAGCAAGGAATGCTTTCGCAGTAAGATCACTTACTAGTTCCAAGTCTATTGCCTTTGTGGGAATACACACGCATACCAATATGAAGGCTTTAGTTTGATAGGTTTTTCTCCCAATTTTTATTTTTATTG
Source organism: Volucella inanis (assembly GCA_907269105.1). Classification (NCBI taxonomy): domain Eukaryota; kingdom Metazoa; phylum Arthropoda; class Insecta; order Diptera; family Syrphidae; genus Volucella; species Volucella inanis. The sequence goes on along the minus strand of OU026155.1, from coordinate 83,572,654 downwards.
CGATGGGACCAGCATAGTCACATCCGCAATGTAATAATGCCCGACTTGCTTGTATCCGCTGCGCTGCAACATTTCCCATGATTTGTGTTGATGTATGTTAGCTTTCCTCTGTCAAAAGTACTCGATGCAATCATATAGTACGTTATCTGTCGAAGAAAGTTTCTGCAGGCTATTATCCAAAACTCCGGGTGGATCAAAAAGAATAACGCTGAAACGCCAGGATGAAGCATGATTTGATGATAGTCGTCAGCAATGAGCTTCTTTATGGGATGTCCCTTTGGTAAAATGATTGGATGTTTAACGTTAAACGAGATGTTGGCTTCCTGAATTCTTCCACCAACGCGTAATATCCATTCATCATCGAAAAAGTGAGATAGATTCTCGATTAGAGAGTTCTTACCAAAATGACCGTGTATTTGATAAAATGAAATATCTTCTCCAAAGCAAATATGTTGCAGCCATTTGACCAGCTTACTTTTAGCCTTATACATATCTTGGGGTTGAAGTTGATGGGAAGTTTCAATTGATAATTTCCGACTATTTCCGATGAAACGATAGATAAAAGCGATGATTCGCACTAGGCGAATCCATAAAGATACATATGGTAGTACAATAATACTTAAATGGATGATCCACGCTAACGATTAAACACGACCGTTGGTTGTTTTCATTTGGATGTTCCTAAAAGTGATTTTCTATAGGTCAATGATTTTTTGAGTTCCTTTACCAATAGGGACCTGTACACCAAATTGGGTGATGAACTAGATCCGATGATTTTATACCGCGAGAAGCACATTTTGCTGAGTTTTGTTCAGGCCTGATGTGGAATCATCTGTTTCGGGGAATCGTATTCAGAATTTCTGATGTCCCATCGACGAGAGGGAAACGAGAGCCAAGAGAGAACAACTTCAGAGTCACACCAAGCGTAGACATTGGAAAATTTTGTATTCAAAGATCTTTTCACAGAAACGAATAATAGTGCCTCAAACAATTCTAGGCGTGATATTTTCAGCTGTTTAATTGGTGCAACGCGATTTTGGCTGCAATGATATTGGTTTGGTTTAATCCGTTGGCTAAAGTATGACGCGAATATATGACAGCGGTATAAGCAGAAATCGAGGCATCTGCCTTTCCGAAACTACAATTCTTGAAGAATAATCTTAAGCTGCACGAAAGAGGGAGCAAGAGAACTGAAGGGATCAAAAACTCAAGATACTTCCCAAAGAGATTGGCGTTAAGTTATAGGTCCGTTGGTCGCTAAACTTAAGCGAAACGAGAAGCAATCGGTTTTAGGATTCCAGTTCAAACCAAGTTCAAAGCAAAAACAAGAAAAAATCATGCAACGAAAATCGCAATCGAAAGTTACTACCACAGAATTCGTAATTGATATCGGTTAAATCATGGAGATTCGTGAAGGCATGAAGACATGCCAAAGAATGGCTGTCTTGGTGTAAAACGCCAAGAAATTGGGGAACGGAAAATTGGAAAAAAGTTTTATTTTCAGACGAAAGTTCACTTTAAATATATCCGAAAGGAAAAATTAGAGTGCGACGACTTCCATCGGGCCAATACCTTATATCATGTTACCCTTATCATGTTATTATTACAGCGTGGGGAGATATTTCGTGTTATAATGTCACAGATTTGGTGGTTATTTCGGGAAGAGTTGACCAAAATGTATGCATCGATAACCTACAAAGAAATATGCTACCCTTTCTTGAAAATGATGTGCTATTTAGGGGTCCCGCATGTTCCCACATCGCTATAAGAACTTCTTCTTTTGGCCTTCTGATTCGAACATTATTGAAAACGTTTGGAAGATGTGGGAAGGAATCCTGTCTCTTAATGCAAAAATGAGACCAGCAATGGAATAACATTCCTAAGGAAGCACTATATAATTAAATGGCTACCCTGCATCACTGAGTCAATGAGTGCATTCAAGCCAAGGGTTATTACTTAAGAGTTAGGAGGCTAAAGTGGTCTTATTATTTTACACAGGAGTATAAATATATATTTTTTATTTTTTTATGAAATTTTCTTTTTATATTTTAAAGAAAATAATAATTTAATAGAGCACAGTTGAAATATTATGTTATATATACATAAATTTTTTAAAAGTGAAAAAAAATGTACCGTAAATATAAATTTAAAACCAAAAGTCATGACTGCATGAAATGTCGCTAATGGGATTAATTTTGTACGCATTACGAGGCGTGTTCAAAAAGTAAGGTGACTTCATTCAGGTCTCTTTAGTTCAGTCTCCTCAGGTCACCAGTTATGATCCTTTTGAAGAAGTAAGAGTCATCATTGACGTCCTTCTAGAGCTCTTGACCGATGTCCTCTTATTGTAATTTAACGAATTCCAAAACAATTTTCTTCACAACTTCGACGTTATCATCTTTTGTTGATGCACTGGGGTGTCCAGAACCAGATTCGTGATTGACATCTTCTTGGCCATCTCAGAAGAGTTTGCAATACTTGTAAACTTTTTTTTTTTTTACTTAGAGCAAACTCACCGTATGCCACTGTCAATATTTTAAGTATTTTAGAGAACTTGATTCCATATTTCACACAAAATTTGATGAAAGTTCTTTGATCAATTTTTTATAATACTAGGTGGAGTGAAAAGTAACCTCTTTGTCCGCCAGAATGCGCTGCTACTGCAAAAAAGGTTATGGTGCCCTGAAGTCCGTTTAAAATTAGGCAGACATGCGAAATTTCAGTGCGATACTGTCTTTAGTTTTGTTTTGACAGCTGATTGTTGTTGACATGTTTGTCATCATGTTGAGTATGGACAAAAACGATTTTCGTTCTCTCATAAAACATTATTTTTTGAGAGGCAAAACGGCGAAGGAAACAAAAGAAAAGTTGGATAAATATTATAGGGCTAATATTAAAATATTAATTTCGAGAGTTTCGTGGTGGCCGCAACTCCACTACCGAATAAGTCCGCAGCGGCAGGCCTTCCGATGAGGTTACAGAGGACAATTTCAAAAAAAAAAAAATATTAAATGGTTTTGGCTGACCGAAAAGTGAAGGTGCGCGAGCTGGCAGATACCACAAAGATTAGTACTGAGCATACTCGCCATATTTTGGGCAATATTCTGCATATGAAAAAGTTATCCTGCCGCTGGGTGCCGCCCATACTCATTTCTGACCAAATACACGAACATGAGAGCACTTCGAGAGGGTGTTTGGACTTGCTGATGCGGAATCATGCGGACTTTTGGCATCGATTGGTAACTTTTGAACACCAGACTACAGAATGAAGGCCCGGCAATAGACTGAATCCGGCACGAGTACTCCGTAGTAGCCGAAGGAGGCTCGATGGATCGGAAAAGCTATGGCGTCGGTTTTTTGGGATTGTCACTGCATACTCTTCGTGGACTACCTCGAAAAAGGAAAAACCATCAACAGCGAGTATTACTGTGCATTATTGGAGCGATTGAAGGCTGAAATCGTTGCAAAACGACCTTACATGAAGCGAAAAAAAAATTTTGTTTTTGCAAGACAATGCACAAGCGCATTGACTCGGACTATTATCTCTTCCCAAACCTCAAAAGATGGCTCATGAATAAAAAATTCAGCTCACTCTAGGAAATCATCGACGCCACGGAGGAGTATTTTGCAGACCTTCCGGAAAATTCTTTTCGGACGGGATCAAGAAGTTGGAAAATCGTTAGAATAAGTGTATCAAACTAAAAGAGGCCTATATTGGGTAAAATAAAAAACCATTTACAAAAAAAAAAAAATTTTTCATTCCCAAGAAGGTTACTTTTCGATATTGAGTGCATGAAAATTAGAGATAAGTGCTTGCGTTCTTAAAATTCGTAAGATGGAACAACATGAACACATTTGAAATTTCTATGCGTCTAGAAACAAACAATAAAAACGCTTATACCCCACTAAAAATGCAACTTTAAGCAATAAAGAATTAATGCTTTAAGTTATGCTAAAACTTCTGCGGAGATATGGAAAGCAGTTAAACATATAGACGGACATATAGACATAAAAATAATATTGCGCCGCATTTACACGATCAACAGTTGGAAGTTCACTTCAAAACACTATTTAACAGCAAAAGAACTTCTTTAGCCCACCAATATGCAACCATTCCAGATGCACTATTCATTCTGAAAGAGGTAATTATAAGTTTAAAAACAGCTAAAGCTGTACAGCTTAACTTAACCGAATATTCGGAACTGCAAATATTCCACCAGGCTTCAGGAAATCAACAATATTTCCGTTACACAAAAAGGGTGATTGCTATATAATAACCTACAACTACAGAGGCATATCATTTTTAAGCCCCGCGCCTAAAATATTTTGAGCACTGCTATTCAAATAACTCAATGGGCCTCTAGTCAATGAGATATTCAACTGCGGGTAGCGTTTTCACGCTTGTTAATATAGCCGACGTATACAAGAGAAGAATGAAGAAAATTTATGCTTTATTTGTTGACTTCAGTGCAGCCTTCGAATTCATAGCACGCGAAGCACTGTACTATAAACTCTACAGAATAGGACATTGGAGCAAAATTATTAACCCTATGAAAGTTATGTATGAAAACAATACGGCAATGGTTTAGGATGGGAGCAGCGCATCAGAGGAGTTCGCGGCAAATATTGAAGTTAGGCGAGAATGTATCCCAAGTACACTCTTATCCATTTTGTAGGAACCGGGATGGCCCCTTTGTTTTTGGAAACACTTAAATTGCATTTCAAATACGTTGTTAAAGTAATGGAAATGAAGTAAGGCAAGCACGGTGATCAAAGATAATACTTTCCAACATAATCTTAACAAGAGGAGGCCTCGTCCAAGAATGGGAAGAAATAGCACAAAATTGCGGGCTTATCCTAAGTTTTTCATTGAGCGAAGATTGTATATTCCTAAAACTAAAATTCGGTACTATACTGGAAGAAACAGGTCATCACCTATACGACTCATGTGTTAATGAAGCCTAATCACCACAGCACAGAATGTTATACAGCATATTGAGTTACACTCTGCAGGAAAAAAACGTATTTTTCGAATTGTAATCCAACTAAAAAAATAAGCACTATATTTAAAATACGAGGACTGTTTGATGAATACCCGGATTAGAAATGACAAGGCCAATTTTTTAGGTTTTGACAATTTATTTTTCTATATAATCCTCTTTCAACCCCACACAATTTTCCCAGGGCTGCTGCAACTTTTTTAAGGACTCTGTATAGTACGACTTTTGTTGGCCTGCAAAATACTCCTCCGCGGCGGCGATGACTTCCTCGTTCGATCCGTACTTTTTTCCGGCGAGAGATCTTTTAAGGTTAAGGAACAAAAATAAGTCCCAGGGAGAAAAATCCGGAGAATTTTTTCTTCGCCTAATGTGGTTGTTTTTTCGACGTAGTATAGTCCTGTGATTGCTTTTCCCTTCTTCAAATAGTCAACGTGAATTACACTTCGCGCGCCCCAAAAAACGTTGGCCATAACCTTTCCGGCAGGGATACGGTCTTTGACTTCTTTGGAGCACGTTCATTGGGTAAAACCCATTGTTTTGATTGTTCTTTGGCCTCTGATGTATATCAGTGAATCCTCGTCTCAACGACGGTCACGAAACGACGCATAAACTCCTCCGGATTTTGATAAAACAGGGCCAAGTACGTCTTGGTCTCACGATCTCGCTTGTTCTCCGGCGTGAGCAAACGCGGTACTCATCGCGCGGACAGTTTTCTCATGCAAAAAATCTCGTGCAGAATATGGCCAACGCGTTCAGTTGAGATGACTGCTATCTTAGCCAACTCGCGAATTTTTATCACGGTTTCCTTTGTGGTAAGCTGTCTTTGGTGCAGCCACGGCGAAACTTTGCGAACCAATGGTAAAAGGTTGTACAGGAAGGTGAATGGGTCTCATACATACCATCGAGAATAGGCTTGATTTCCTCGCAGGTTTTGTCATTCAAAAACGAGATTCGAATCATGGAGCGATACTACTATTTTTCCATGGCCGCAAAAAACACTTACACGATGTTTTTAAATAGGTATCAAAACAAAACTAACCATCGGATTGTCACCAAATTTTGACAGGCGGGCTAAACGAGGTTATACAAAATGATGTTACACTCATTTTGGCTCAGTAGCGTCGCCTATATACCAATCGAGGTACTTATTAAAAAGCCTTCGTGAGAGGAGAATTAATTAGTTTGAATTACATGCCACACCGACCTGAACTCCAAATCATTTGTGATTTATGTATTCTAAGAAAAAGAGAGGATGTGTTTCACTTTCACTCTAGATGTCCTATCCTTAGACCTTAGAGAATTTCGTGTGAAGTTTTTGGGATCACTAGTACTAGAGATGGAGGATATGTTAAGTTTTTTCAATGAAGATTGTGGTTTCGATAAGCTATATAGGTATGTTGTTTTTTTTTATATAATAAGCGCGCGCACAAGGAACTTAAGTACTCTTAAAATGGTTGTACAGGCTGACGTAGGAAAATCTGGGAGGAAGAAAAGAGAGGTACCGATGTATATTGTTTTTAAATGTTTGGAAATTGGAACGACCGGGAAATAGAGAGCTCAGCAGGGCATTTTATAAGGCTTAGAAATAAATCATGATATTTAAGAGTACGTCCAAAAGTGGGCGTGAGGGTATACCGATGAGCATTCATAGCGAGACGAGCGTTGCGGCTAAAGATTTGAAGGGGCGGAATGCTACTGGCGATTTCAATGGTGCACTGGTTATGGAAATAGCGATAAAAAAAAGTGAGACAGAAAAAATAACGTCGATAGACTGACTAATATTATTATCACTTTTCAGTTTTATCGCACGGTTTTGACTCCTATCAAGCAGGTACAGAGATGTTTTAGAAGCATCTGATCAGATGTGTGCATTGTACTTCGATTTTGGAGTATGCCCTATATATTGAGGCCAGATCAGAGGGAGTGAAATATGGTATTTCTTACATCGCTTAAGGAAATCTAGACAAATATGTGGTCATTTTATCGTCAGTTGTCATTGACACACATACCGGGAATGGAAAGTTTTTCGGTTTCGGCGATGCAAGTGACAATCATGGAAAGTGACTGGGTATTTAGATGTCGTTTTAATGACAGCAGACAACAATGAGTTGTGAAAGCATTAAATTCCTCTCTGTTGATTACTATTCAATTGGTTATGCTGTTAATATGGGAATTTAATGTGCTTAACATATGCTGCCGTTCCCGTTCTACAGCCGTTCTAGCAGGGACGGCAACGCATATAAAAGAAGCAGAGAGCACTTTCATCAATAAGGAAATATAATTATTGTGCTGGAAGTAGCAGACAAGAGATCATTAATGAAGATTAAAAACAGTGCCAGAGATTTATTTTGTCAGCATTTATTTTCTGAATGTCGCACTTGAAATCACCTAAGACAACTTGAATTTATCGTTCCGAAATATAATTTCTAATCCATTGAAGAAGATAGTCGTCGATCCCAAAAGCACGCATTTTCGACAAAAGAGCCTGATGTCAAATTTTGTCAAATACCTTAGAAATATCAAGTGCAATTAAGTATCTTGCTTTCACCAGATTGATTCGATGAGACATGCCATCAAATCATGAGTAGCCCATATATCATCTGAACCAGCGGATTTATGTATATTAAGATCATTAAGTACTCTTGCTACTTCACGAGTGCGAAAGTGGATTTGTCCCATTGAAGATTAGACGCAGTCAAATGTGGGAGGAGACAAAGCACAATCTAGAAGTGTTGAACTGGCCGCAAAATGTGCAGCAAGCAGATTGGAGCTCACAGCTGGAATGTCATTATAAATGAGTAAATGATCAGGCAGAATATCTTATGTTTTTAACGAAAGAACAAAAATTGTTAGCATAGGGACATTGTAGTATTTGCATCAAGTTTTAGTCGCATTGGAATTTTACATGTCTTAAAAAGTTTTTGCAGTCATTTCCGGCCCGTTTGAACTTTTTTCGGTTTTCCTCAGTGAGGTTGGTCTTGCAGGACCCAAAAAACGTTTCTCTTACTCTGACAGCCTCTTTACAGCTCGAGTCATGCCATGGTTTTTCTTTTGGTTTGATTCTCTTCATTCAATGAGGGATAAAGGACCTATCGAGGAATCATAACGACCAGTTAAAATTCCTAAAGAAACTACTAAGCCGCTCTAATTGGTGTTCTCGTATTGCCATACTGTTTTTTTAACTTTCTTTTCTCTAACTGCGTGGTGGGTGTACGAGAATTAGATGTTATGACACAATGGTTCGAGGGGAGAACACATCAATGGTGTACTTATCGGGGTGAGGGGTTAAAAACAGGTCCAGGGTGTTGGCGGTATGACGTTCAAAGTCTCGTATTCGCGTGGGCTCATTTACAAGGTGCGTCAAGTTGTTTTTCGCAGCGAAGATTTCAACACACCGTCCTTCGGGAGTTGTCTGTACAGAATGTCGAAGCCAACCAGAATTGTGTATATTGAAATCGCCCGTAATCATGATTTCAGTATAAGGATACAGGGATACAATTCTTTGAAAGGAGTCAGACAGCGCATCAAACTCGTGGAAGGTCGATTTGCTATCCAGTTTCGAATTTCTCTAAATAAAGCAATATTTGATAAACTGCTTACGGATATGGAATTTTAACCGCGTGAAATTGAGTTTCGTATTGGAACAGGGACTACATTATGGTGGAGTTTGGTAAGCTACATTACTACGCACGTAAATGGAGAGACCGCGATGAGAAAAAAATAGTGACACTATGTAGTTCGTAGCCAAGTAGCTTCAGATCTGACTGATCTGAGAGTTGTGCTCGGGGATCTACCTGTGTTCTACGTGGATGTACGCAGCTTTTTAGTACGCATATATTAGCTATGTCAACCTTAAATTCCCTACTTATAGTTAGAAACAAAAACAAAAAACACAAACCGACCTTGGTTTACCGAATCAAATTGCTGTAGGTATATACCCTTACGACAATATGGAACAGTGCATCAACAAAATTCACACTCACAACCCGCTATCCGTCGGTTGTTACATACACTCAGTATGCTGTAAATGCTCTACGCTACAGAATTTTTTAATTTTTTTTTTATAACAAAAACATATCAAAATTTGGTAGCTAAGCTAAAATCACATTTGATTATATACTATATAATGTAAAAACCTTAGTGTCTAGAGTTTCACACTGTCTTAATGAAATAGGTTAACATATGCCTCAACTACTTTTCATAAAAATGTATATGCCATGAAAAAGAGCCCCAGCAGATGCCAAAAATTACCCAAACTTAATATCTTTTTTAGGCGATGACAAATGATGCCATAATATTAAATTATCAATAACCTTCCCACCCCCATAGTCTTCAACACAATGTTCTTCCTCGCAAAAAAAGAAATGACAAAATTATAACAATGTTCGCAATACAATACAATTACAATAATATTCTTCTCAAAAAAAAAATCTTTTCTCAAAAGCTCTACTTAAGTCGAACACCTTTTCTGTTATACTATTGAAACCAACGATTTTATACAAATTGTTCATCCTCTCTGCAACGTACAACAGTTTTGAAATTTTTCGATGAAAAATAAGGGCAAACCATTACAGACACATTCTTAGGACACATTCACATTCGGCTACATAGGGTAGTGTCCCTTCGGTATATTTTAATTCACTTTATTGACCAGTATGGCGCAATAAACCCTAGAACTAATATCCCTGGTAAATCCTATTTCAGCCACACGACATCATCAAGGGAGTGAACATGTTGACGAATAAATGCGTCGTATTACCTCACATATCACCGAAGTATCTGTAATATAGCTACAATCAACCTCCCAATCCCCATCCGGGCAAGATTTCTTCTCCATGATCCCGACCTCGTTGGAAAATCCTATTACCAATTCTGAGCTTCCTACATTAGAAAGATGTATACGAATACAACTCGGACAGATGTTTGTGTAGTTCAGTTTTGTCTAAAAAGGTTGGAGGTTTGAAGTATAGTATCATACTACATAGCCACATTTTTACGAATGAACGACGGCGTTGCCAACAATCAAGTTCACAAGTAATGGCCTTACGTGTTTAGAATATTAGAGCAGATATCAACATTGTTTTCCTCCCCAATATGAATTGTCGGTATAACATTTAGATTCCAAAGGGCAACGGGGAGCATTGACATTAATACAAAAACACAGCCACACGCAAACACACTCAAACACAACACAGAAAATTATTCATTGACAATTACCAAATAGGACATTTTAGGGATTTGCTTGAGATTCCCCGAATAAGTACGAGTGATGTTCTTAATTTGTTTCAGGATATACATATGTTGAGTTGTCTTTTTATGTGGTATCTATTTGACCATTGCTTTGCTCTATAATTCTGACCAGAATGGCATCACAGTACGATTTACAATCTACCCTAATGGAAGCACTGCTGCCTTTTGGCATATTGTTTAGTCTATTCACTCAATTCTCACGCGTAAGCATGCCAACCAATACAGCGGAAAAAATGACCAGTTCTTGGATTATTCTACGAAAACCTAGGGGGAAATAAAATGAATAGTTTTTTCTTCAACCAAGGGTAAGACTGGCGGCGTTTGAACTTTAAGATATCAAAACTTGCTTACAACATACCATTTCAACTTTTGTAAATAGAGTAAATGGCAACCTTATAAACTCTGTTGTGACTTTGGATAGATATCCAGAAAATTCAGGCAATATATAACTTTGGAAAAGTTATATTTGTTTTTCACTTTTCGGCAAACTTTGTTACGTTTTCGTTTTGATGTCGCTGGCGGTACGTTCTCTCCTACAAGCGTTGTTTTATAAAAGTTTTATACTGACATTTAATTAAGTATTAATTTACGAATATATTTATTCCAAAAATCAAACTGACACGCAGACAAATAAAAATAACAGCATCCGCGTTGCTTAACGGAAGGCCTTTCTACTAGGAATTCATTAATATACAGTGATTCATCGTTAGGTTTGATTTTTAATAGGACTTTTTTGACAGATCGCGTATAACTCATATCAAATTGCTTTATGGCTTTTATTTAATATTGTTTGGCAAATAATCACAAAAAGACTCATACCACAATAGCGTCTCCAAACTGTTCAGCTGTATTACGGAAATCAGCGTTCTGTGAGAAATGTTTTTTTATGCGATTCGAGGAATTTACGGTACGCATAATCGACCTATTGAAACAACTATTGCCAATATTATTCACAAATTTGAGTCCCAGTTTATATTAGTGGATGATACTCGACCGGTTAGACCACATCCAATACATAGTGAAGAGCCTATAACAGCTGTAGCTGAGAGTGTACGCGAAGACCGTGACGAATAGATTAGTCGTCGTCTCAGGAGTTTGGCTTGGCGTATCGACAACTTAGAGTATTCGAAAACTTGGGGTATTTTACGTGGAGATCTCGGCCTAAAAGCGTACAAAATTTAACTTGTGCAAGAATTGAAGTCAGGCGGCTTGAATTTGCGTCATATTTTCAGTGAATTGGCTCTGGGAAAACTCAATGAAAATCCGGTGTTTTGTCATGAAATTTTGTTCAGTGATGAAGCCCATTTCTGGCTCAATGGATACGTTAATAAAAAAAATTGCTGTATTTAGGCTGATGAGCAACCCGAAGAGTACCAAGAGCTACCAATTCATCCATTAAAAACAACGGTATGGTGTGGTTTATGAGCTGGTGGAATCATTGGTCCATATTTCTTCAAAAATAATGCAAATCAAAATATTACCGTCAACGTTAAACGTTATCGTGCCATGTTAACGGACTATGTGCTTCGTGAAATTAAAGCACATGGTCTCGGTGAGCTCTGGTTCCAACAACACGGCTCTACGAACCATACAGCGCGTGAAACAATGGACTTGTTGAGAAATTATTTTGGTGAGCATTTAATTTCACGTTTTGCTACTCTAAATTGGCCGCCTAGATCGTGCGAGATCACACCTTTGAACTATTTTCTCTGGGGATATGTAAAGTTTTAGATCTTAAGGAGTAAGCAAGCTACGATAGATGCTTTTGAAGCCAAAATTACTCGTGTTATCCGCAAGATACCAGACGCTATGTTCGAACAAGTCGACAAAAATTGGACCTTCAAAATGGACTACCTCAGACGTAGTCATGGCCAATATTTACACAATATATTTTTCAAAAAATAAATGCCATAAATTGTTCTTTAAATTGATAATAAAAATTTTAAGCTAGCTTTCAAATTTATGTATTTTATTTTACATTATAAATTGAACCTTACGATGAATCACCCTATCTAATTATGTAGATCTTTCAAGCATAGCATAAGAAGCTAGAAAAATCGAACTATTGTAGGTGGATGTTGTAAGATAGGCAGAACAAAGAACATGATATCGAGGAGATGGTTCGTTTGTTAAAATGCTTTATTGCAACTGATTTAACAATTTATTTTAAATTTGTTGAATATTGTTAGAATTTCTTCATACCTTAGTGTGTTTATTACTTATGCATAACTCTGCTTATGTATATTTTGGTGACTGAGACCCGGGTCAACCCCAGGCTAAGCACATGCGTATAACATAAAAACTAAACTTAAAACTAACATTAATATGACATAAAAACTACAATAAAGGCAATGGATCAAGGAACTTGTGAGAGAAAATTTCGAGGACTGGTTTTGATGATGTTGAAGTCGAACCCATTAACCTTGTTGTTCCTAGTTCAGAGTATTTTGTTCAAAGGTTCGTTACAGTTCGTTACAGAAAGTTGATGTGGTAGACGAGTGCAGATTTAAGGTTGCGTGGATTAGTATTAATGGATACTATTTGGAGCATGGTAGGTCAGTCAAAACAACCAGTGAGAAGTTAATGAACAAAGAGTACATCAGCAACTTCATGATGTTTTTTGAGGCGATGAAGATTAATTATGTTTAAACGATCACTGTACGGAAGTAAGTTATGGGTATCTTTCCAAGGTAGACCCCGTAATGCAAATTGAATGAATATGCGTTGAATATCTTCATTTCGCCAAGAGTGGTAGTAAGGGGACCAAACGAATGTAAGGTAGGGAATTTAGAATTCCTTGGACCATCGCTTAATGAATAACAGGGAAGAATTAGCTTTGTTGAATATATTATCAATATGCGCCCAGAAATTAAGTTCTCTATCGCTTATAACACCTTAATCGCGAATTAAGGTGACAGGAGATATAGTAGTAATTCATTGCCGATGAAAAAGAACCTTGAAGCGACGGTACACGTTTAGGCGAATAAGTTTTAATTTAGCATTAGCTAGCACTAAGCTCCAATATTTTTATCAGATTAAAAAGCTATTCAGTTCATTTCGTAATGGTTGAGAGTCAGAGGATATAGAGATGGACTTACAGATATTCATAAAAGCATTATTGCTCGCCAATATACCAGATCTGCTTAAAAAGTAAGGTGAGCGTGTACTAGGTGTACCGGTATGAAATGAGCGTCAAGATATATATATCTCGATAGGGAACATTTATTGTGAACGGGCCTACATTTTTTATGTTTGCTATAACACCTGTTAAATATATTAGGTATACGTCAAGTCATTGAGCATACAACATCATATTTCTTCATCGTGTTAAAAATGTTGAATTTTGTACCAGAAAATGATGACTTGCCGAAAGTATTAATTTTTTGTTTTCATTTGAAGAAAAGTGCTGCAGAGTCGCATCGAATGTTTGTCGAGGCATATGATGATCATTCTCTATCAGAAGCAACATGCAAAAGATGGTTTCAATGGTTCAGAGATAACCATTTTAATGTGAGAAATGAAGAACGTGGAAGATCACCAAAAAATTTGAAGACGCCGAATTGCAAATAATTTTGGATGAAGATGACACTTTGAGTCAGAAAAAAGTGGCAGAAATGTTAAATGTTGCATAACAAACAATTTCTGACTGCTTAAAAGCTATGGTAAAGATCCAAAAGTCTGGAAAATGGGTGCCACATGAATTTAATGAAAGACAGATGGAAAACCGAAAAACCACTTGTGAAATTTTGCTTCAAAGACACTATAAAAAATCAGTTTTTCATCGAATTGTTACTGGCGATGAAAAATGGATTTATATTCAGAATCCTAAATGGAAAAAATCGTGGGCTAATCCGGGACAACTATCAACTTCTACTGCAAAACCAGATCGATTCGGCAAGAAGACAAAGCTGTGTGTCTCGTGGGACCAGAAAGGTGTGGTGTACCACGAGCTCCTAAAACCTGATGAAGCCGTTAATACAGATTGCCACCGACAACAAATGATCAATTTGAACCATGCATTGATCGAAAAACGACCAGAATGGGCCAGAAGACACAGCAAGTTAATTTTGCTCCATGACAATGCACCTGCACACCAAGCAAAACTGGTTCAGGATATAACCAAAGCACTTGGCTGAGAGCTGCTTCTCCACCCGCCGTATTCACCAGACTTGGCTTCTCCCGACTATTATTTGTTTTAATAGATGGGACACCCATTAGCTAAGCAGCACTTCGAATCCTACGAGGAAGTCGAAAATTGGGTGACTTTTTGGTTTGCTTCAAAAGACGAACAGTTTTATTGTCGTGGAATCTATAATTGCCTGAAATATGAGAAAAATGTATAGCTAGCAATGGCCAATACTTTGAATAAAGTGTTTTTTACTTTCCCATTAAAAATTAGTGTTTTATTTTTTACAAAAAACGCTCACTTTATGCTGGTACACTTGGTATATTAGATTATTGATTTTTTTCCCCTTGATACACATATCCCGAACATATGTTTACAGTTTCAAGAACGATGACGTTCCCAGAAGTATCCGACCTAACAAAGACATGGCAGTAGTTGTTTGAAAATATTACTGTGGGAAGTACGTGGTCTACAAAGCATATGTTTCAAGTTTGAAAGCGCCACGTTGTTTAGTATTTGGTTGGCAGTCATCAATAGTGAACGTTCTCAGTGAATTTGTGAAAATGTAGAAAATTGGTCATCGTTATGTGATACAATACTTTTACTTGAAAGGCTTCAGCCTAACCAATAAATAAGCTAAACTGGATTCTACTCTGGGTGAGTTTGCTCGTTCATTTATATTACAACACAGCCGTGAAGATGTTTCAATTGAGTGTTTAGCAAAGTTTCACAGCAACAAAGCAGAATTTTTCCGCCGTTTCATAATAATGGATGAAACATGGGTCCATCACTTAACACCCGAGACAAAAGAACAATTGAAACAATGGATTTAAAAGGAAGAACCGGCTCCAAATAAGGCGAAGACCGTTTAATCTGCAGTCAAGGTCATAGCGTCGATTTTTCTGGATGCGCGTAGGATAATTTTCATTGACTATCTTGAAAAAGCAAAAACTGTCAACGGACAGTATTATGCGAACTTAATGCATTATTTGAGCGAAGAAAACAAGCAACTACGGCCGCATTTGGCTAAGAAATCCGTTATTGCAATGGCGAAAATTAATGAATTAAAGTTTGAATTACTTCCTCATGCAGCCTATTGGCATTGATTTTCCAACGATGGAGAAGTGATGTCGGCAGTTAATGGCTATTTTGAGGAGCAAGACAGTTCTTGTTATAAAAAGATTATCGAACTTTGTGAACATAGCTGGGAAAAGTGTATAAAACTAAAAGGCGATTATGTTGAAAAATAAATAATTTTTTTTCCAAAATTTTTGTGTTTTCTTTGTTGGGTCGGGTACTTCTGGGACCGCCCTCGTATATTGCATACTTAGTTTGTTTTTAACAGATTGATTAGACGTGTTTGGGTGTGATCGGCGATTTTCAATTATTATAAGAAGTGAGGCAAAGAGTTTGAATCAAATTTTGCTAGCGATCAAGTGCTTCAAGGCAGTTGATTTAGGCAGAAATTTCGACAGTGGCATACGGTGAGTCTGTATGTATGTTAATAATTTCGCTCCAGACACCCTAGCACATAAACAAAAGTCAATAACGTCGAAGCTGTGAAGAAATTTGTTTTCGAAAATCGTCGAATTACCATAAGAAAAATTTGCTGAGGATGTTGGCATATCGGTCGGCTCGTGTCATTTTTTTGGATGTTTTGGGCATGAGATATGTGTCAGCAAAATTTGTTCCGGAACTTCTTTATTTTGATCGGAAGAGCCGTCGCAAGAGCATCGCTCCAGTGCTCTTGAATGACAGTCATGATCCTAGCAGAGCCAAGATCGAAAAACTCACGCCAACGTCGATCAAATGTCACAGTTTTGATCACTGTTTCTTCGATTGCCGTGGCGTAATGCATCAGGAGTTTTTAGCTCAAGGTTGTACGGTCAATAAGTAGTATTGCTTTGAAGTTATGCGTCGTTTGCAATGAGAAAAAAAAGTCCGAAATTGTGGATAAACATCACGATATTACACTTCCTCATTAATCGTTGCTTGTGAGAGATTTTTTGGCCAAAAACAACACTACAATCATGCCTGACCCAATATATTCACTGGATTTTGCTCATATAAAGCTGGAAGAGCTCAAGGCTATTTAATTACCTTAAAGGGGACAAAAATAATATTGATGAATAAATACACCTTACTTTTTGAACATACCTCTTAGGTATTAGAGGACGGAGATAACTTCCTTAAGGAAACCAAAATGTAGCTATAATGAGATGTGAAACAGATGATCTTAAAAGAACAATATGTTGACGATTTCTTAAATAAGATGAACCCAGGTTGGACGCCGAAAGTTTCAACATTGAGAAGAATTATTTTTTATCGAAGGCTTTGCTAAAATCTTTCGTTTCCGTTTTCCAATGCAGAATATAGTAGAAACGAATTCTGTTAAATTAGTAAGTCTTAATTTTTCTTTTAGAAAACCCTGCTGATAACACGAGAAGATAGCTTTGCAGTGTAAGAACATCAGGTCGTAAACAATAAACAACAATATTTTGCAACATAGGGAGCTGAAAGTAGATGAAGAGAGATTTGGCCAAGATGCTTGCACATTTTTCAAAACAATGGCAAGCAGCTAGTCATGATCCGGAGAGTACTGGTCTTTAAGCAGGTTTAATTTCTCCAATACAGTGTTCAATATTAATATCAACTGATGTAAGTGAAGTTTGGGCACAACTGCTCTTCTAAGAAAAATAGTTGATATCAGGTTTTCCAATATGCGTGGCAAACGATTGGCCGCAGTGTTTAGAAAATAAGTTTGAGATTTCTTCAGGGTTGTTCGAGGATTCGTTCGAGAATCTGAAGGTAAGTGGATAGTTATCAGATTTTCGTTTGGTGCTTATGAAGTAAGAAAAAAATCTTTAGAATTAGAAATAAGTTCAGATTACCAAATAAGAATAAGCCGAATAAGCAATTGTGTTAGAGAGATTCACAGAGCTGAGAAAACAAGGATATAAGCTTGCTGGTAAGCGAAAAAGTCAGAGGTAGACTGATATTTAAGATACATGCGCCATCGCTTACTTATTTTGTTGCACAGCGAGCATAGCTAATTATGGTATCAGAGTGTTTAATTTCCGTGTCCGAAAGACATTTTTTTTCAGGCAACTAAATACTCGTGAGATGAATGGTTGCCTAAAATACAGATAAGTTTAAATTATTATGGGAGGTGGTATAGAAAATCCCAGATCACTGCGGCCACAGGTGTGCCTTTTGCGATATCATCCATTTAGAGCTCGTCCGAGATGCCGCAGTTGTCTAGGAAGGCGGATACATCTTTAGGTGAGCTGGCAGCTATGTCCGCCGCTTCAAGATTGACGTGCTTTCGTTAGACAATTGCAGTCAAATAATATGTGTACTGCAGTTTCCACGTCCTCGTTACACAAACTGCATGTACAATATTATCCTGCGCTATGCCTGTGGTCATCATGGTCATCAAGTTTTTTTAACACGGCAGTGTGGTGTGATAAAACCTGTGGTCACTCGAGTCCGACTTTTATACAGTGGTTCACAAGCAAAAATGACAAAGCAATTTGATAGGAGTCACGCGTGATCTGTCAAAAAAATTCTATTGGAAATCAAACCTCATATATAGCGTTTTACAATAGGAACTTGACAACTTTGAATTTAATTTGTGAACGCACTCTCTCACTACTCATCAAACTGCCCCAGTCAATTTATAAAAATTTTCTACAGATATTCGGAGTCAATGACTGCAACTTTAAGAGCGTTAACTCCAATTTTCGGTCATAATTCTCGCCCTAGTAGACAGGCAATAACAAGTTTAGTACAAAAATTTGAGTCTACATATTCGTCGTGTGATGTTGCCGTGTCAGTGAGACAACGGGTTGGCCGAAGTGTTGAAAATATCAGACGGTCAGACGTCCGTAGCAAACGATCCGAATCATTCAATTCCACGGCGTTCTCAAGAACTGGGCATCGCTCAAACCACATTATGGCGTATTTTGCGTAAGCATCTTGGTTTAGACCCATCCAAGATCAAGCTGACTCAAGAATTGAAGCCGATAGATCATTTGAAGCGACGTACGTTCTCCGATTGGGTTCTGGAGAAGATGCGCCAAAATGATGAATTTCATCGTAAAATCATCTTCAGTGACGAAGCTCATTTTTGGCTCAATGGGTTCGTCAATAAGCAAAATATGCTTCATTGGTCGGGTGAAAACCCACATGTGCTTCATGAATCACCACTTCATCCACAAAAAATAACTGTTTGGTGCGGTTTGCACCCCAGCGGCGTTATTGGGCCATATTTTTTCGTCGACGATAACGATCGTCACGTTACTGTGAATGGTCAGCGTTATCGCGCCATGATCACCGATTATTTTTGGCCCGAATTGGAAGATATAGATTTGGACGACATGTAGTTTTAACAGGATGGTACCACAAGCCACACAGCACATGCTACAATCGATTTATTGAAGAGTAAGTATGGTAAGCGTGTTATCTCAAGACATGGACCAGTCGATTGGCCGTCTCGTTTGTGCGCCGCTTGACTATTTTCCGTGAGGCTTAATTAAATCATTGGTTTATGCCAACACGCCGACGACGTTGGAAGAGCTCAGAGCCAACATTGAACACGAAATATCGGCCGTTTCGGCCAAAATGTGTGGCCCAGTCGTTGAAAATTGGGTCCAACGAATCGATTGTTGCAAACGTGCCCGCGGTGGCCATATGAACGAAGTCGAGTTCCATTTATAAATTTTTCAATAATAAAGTTTTTGAAATATCTCAAATGGTTTGCCTTTTATTTAAAAAAAAAAATCGTCAAGTCGTTATTAGAAAACCCTATACTTACTTGAAACAATTGTTTTGTTCTCTTGTTTTAAGGTCTTATCATAAAGATTTTGGCTTTCCTGTTTTTTCCGATTTTTCTCCAGAAATGAAGATTCTTTTCTTCCAGCCAGTAATTAATACAACCTTTTATTGTATTAATTGATAGCCCACAGATCGGTCTTGGCATCGTAAATTGCAATGCCGATCCTTGCCTGCTTGGTTACCTTTATGTTCACTGTGTCCTGGCACCCAAATCAGAGGAACTGTATTTGTAGGAATCCGGTAGTCCCAGACCAGTAGGGCTACTCTTCTGTCGCAGAGAATATAAATATTTTTGTTAGTTATGTTTTTGTTTAGATTCTCTTAAATGTACAGCTCTATTGCATGGATTTAATCCTAAAATACGGAGCTGCTTGTTTCATATTGGCCTGAATGGATGTCTCAGTATACTTCGGCTCCAACTCCTTCATTTGCCTTGTATCCGTCTGTGTACCATACATATGAGTCCTTGGCAAATGTTGATTTTTCCTGTTCCCAGTTGTAACCTTAAAGTTGTGCCGAAAGTTATATCTTGGTAGACATTTGTCTATTAGATGTCCAAGTAGTTCGTCTTTTTTGAATTTATGAAGAATTGCAGCATTTAAAATTATTTCTTTCATAATATTCAGATGAAGAGGTGGGATGTTTCGGACGACTTCCTGCGCAGCTGTTAGTGCGGTTTTTATAGCAACAGTTACGCAGACACAGGCTAGTCTCTGCAGTTTATTGAGTTTTACTTGTGTGAACCTCTGCGATGCTTTCTGCCACCAGGCAGCGGCAACATACGTGATGATAAGTCTCGTTTTCGCCGTGTACATCCATAGGGTCATTTAAGGATTAAGTCCCCAATTTTTTCCAGCTAGATGTTTGCTGGTCCATAGCGAGGTCCTGGCCTTGTCACGTTAGTTTTTCATCCAGTGTGAGTCTTAGATATTTTACTTTCCTTGAGAACTCTATTGTTTTACAGATGATAGAGTCTAAAATACATCAACAAGTGTATTTACCCTAAAAATTTAGTCTCCCGAGATTACCACTGAGCTCGAACATGTTTCTCTCTCTCTATATCCAATTTTCCAAAAAACTTAACACATGCTCCAGCATTTAAGAGTATCAATACCCTCGTGAGTATTAAGTTTATAAAAAAAAAAATCGAAAACATTGGTTGCTGAACCGTTAGCTGCAGATATGACTTGATCAGATTGATTTGTATTGGTTTTAAGGAAAGATTGTGAAGTAGCGTAAACATCTGATTCAGGAATGTAAGAGTGCATTCGATGGGATCCCTAATGAAAAGACAGCTTTGTAAGTATTTGATTGTACCGCCATTTGGCGTCATATTGGCAGTTGTATTTAGTTTGGGTTTTGTCTGAAACTATATGGCTTGGCAAATTTGTTGGCTTCGGTCCTGAATTTAAAACGGGACTACCATACTCTGCTGTCATTTCGCCCCTTGTTGTTTTTATATTTTATTTCCAACCAGACCAACATATAGCGTGCACTACTTGAAAGGCTGGCTTCATGGAAAGTGTTGATGAATGATATTCAGCCTAGAGAGCATGGACTTGATTTCCTTGATTTAAGTTTGTTAATTTTGGTTTACTCTTAGATATAAGTTTTCAAAAAGTAGTGGGTAGGCCCCGTTTCCAAAGTTCGAGAATAAGGCTTTCGGTTACAGTTATAGATTGCCTAGCAAGTGACTGAAGTCTTTGGTGGAACGCTTATGTGCTCGCACATACCATAGGTACTTACTTTTTTAATTAATTTTAGTAAAGTCGCACTGAACTTCAACAGAATCGCCTTTTAAGTGAAAAACCGCACATTTCAGTTTCACAGATATTTGAAACAAAGCAGGATATGCTCGTACTGTAATGTTTCAAATTTGTTTTTTCTATATACCTGATAAAAAGAATTATCTGAGCGTTATTGTTGCTATAGAATTTTGCTTATCCCTTAGTCTGATATACCGTTGGAAATTTTTTACTAAGAAAACTAGAAAATAACAATTTTAATTAATATATGTTGTACATACAATGTATCTTAACCTACTCTAGTTCCTTTGCTGGATATACTCGCACTCGTACGCGTTGCAGCAGATATGTGTGTGAACTCGGGAAGAAACATATGGTGTGGATTTGACAATAGTGTAGATAGACAAAGGAGGACGTGATGACATAGAAATGTTATGAGAAAAATTCCAGTAAGGATGTAGTTGCGAAAACTTTTATTTATTTATGCCGTCGAGCAATATCGCTATGCACCTTTGTTGCAAATACCCTTTAAAGTATGTACATATATAACTTAAATGTATCTATGTGCGTTGGTATTTGGAAGTGTGGTGATTCCTCATGAATGATTGCCGTATTGAAACTGGTGCGGTGTGATAGCAACTGCGTAGTATTAAATTATTTGTTAACGTCTTTAATTATGTACAACTATCAGGGTCACTGATATTGTTATGGTGTTGTTTGTTCGTTGATTAAAAAGAAGACACAAATTTTCCAAACAATTCCATTTAAAAAAAAAAATTAATTTAAGCGTTTAGCTTTTTGCCTCTGTCCACAAATAAATTAAGAATCCAAATGGAGAACCTATAGTTATAATACATTTGTTCGTATCTCTTTCCCTAATTTATTGCGTTTTTCCATCTCTTACAAATTATTAGATGCGACAGCTATGTGTAAACCTCTACATAAACCATGATTTCTCAGGATCTGCATATCCAATTCAATAGATATAAGGACGAAATCGAAGACAAAAAAAGGTTTTAAAATCTTAGAACTAGAAGACGATTTGGACTGCAGGATTTTAAATGGAAACTGTGAAGGGGACCCTAGATGTGAATACACTTTTCTGCGCTGAATAACATCCTCGGTATATAATATAAACCGCTTTGTTAATGCATTAAAAATATAAAAAAATTTATAGGCTAGATTACTTTCAAACTAAATTTCTGAATAGAAAAAATCGCAGAGGTGGTGGAATTTTAATTTTAATTCGAGATGGCTTAGAATATACACCATTTACATCTGAAAGCGTGTCATACGAAAGCATCCGAATTCGAATTTTGGAAAACCATAAAAACAAATATATATTTGGAATATACAGACCACCAGGTTATAGCAAAAAAGCGTTTATTGAAGAATTCAGAAACGATGTTGAACAATTGGGAAGAAGAGATATTGTAGTAATGGGAGATATGAATATTAATGTTAAAGATCTAGATTTATACGGCGTAAAAGAATATTTAGAGATGCTGGCGTTACTGGGGTTATTGAATGTAATAACAGATTATACTAGAATAAATCCGAAGACGGGAACAAAATTACCAAATAAACTCAGCGGTGATTGAAAGCTATATAACAGATCATTACCCAACCCTTTATTTTGTTAATTCGCAACAATCAGTCGTAAAAGAAAAACTGGCCAGCATGTCACTTATATGCAACGCAAAGGTAAACGAATTAATCGCCGAAACAAATTGGGAAGAAGTGATTAATGAAAATGGTGCAATTTCCCTTTACCAAAAACTTGTCAATAAAATGAAATGCATACATGAAAAGTCTACAGCTGTAAGAACAATAAAAAAGGAAAGAAAGCATAACCCATGGATGTCACATGATTTAATAGCTAAGTATCAAAAGGGATGAGTTATACATAAGATGGAAAAATAACAGATTGAGCAGGACTTTCGAACTGGATTATAAGACTTTTCGAAACAAACTAAACAAAGAAATAACAACGCAAAAATTTCTTTTTTGAGTCTTACACAAAAAAAAAAAAAAAAACTGCTGTGGTCAGGCCAATATACAAAGGTGGAACAAAAAGTCAACTCAACAATTAAAGGCCAATATCCATATTGCCAGTAGTAGAAAAGTACCTCAAAGAAGTCATAACAAACAGGTTGCAGAATTTTATTGAAAAACACTGCATCATCCACGAAAATCAATACGGTTTCCAGAAAAAGAAAAGCACTGGTAAACTCTTAGGAGTATTCACAAATCATATCAATGAAAGTCTTAACAAAAGTTACCACATCTTGGTCATATTTATGGACTTTAGTAAAGCTTTTGACATGCTCAATCACTTAAAGCTAATAAATGCTCTCGAGCGTATAGCAATACGAGGATTATTGACCAATTGGCTAAAGGAATATCTACACAACAGGCTTTTTTGTGTCAAGATCAGCGAGACCCATAGCCAAAAAGAACATGCAGAATACGGAGTCCCGCAAGGATCGAAACTGGGACCGATTCTGTTTATACTATACGCTAATGGGCTTCTCCGCACTTTCAAGCGAGCCAAACCCTTTGCTTATGCCGACGATACAGCGATAGTTGTACGTAACGTAACGTAATCTTTGCAGACGGCAACAACAATAATTCTGGAACAGTTTGATAATACAGTAAAATGGTGTCATGATCATGGTTTAATGATCAACTCATCCAAAACAAAAATGATGCACATAAGAAATCCACAGTTCAAGGCTACCGAACAACAACTAGCTGTCCTATAGATATACATAGTTCAAAATTAAAAATATCTAGGAGTGATAATCGACAATAACTTTCTGTGGGATAAGCACATTGATGAGTTACGTTCGAGTCTTAAAAGAGCATTTATACGCACTAACTCATCTGCAGTACCAAACTACAGCATCTGTGATAAGACAAGTGGGTAATGCATCGTTAACTCATTTAAAAGGACTTCAGAAACTATAAGCTGCAGCACTGAAAAAGATAAATATATTTACTTATCGAAATTTTGCGGGGAGATCTTCTTCAATACTTTAATATGAAGAAAACTGCTGCCGAAAGTCATCGTATTTTGGTGGAAGTTTATGGTGAACATGCGCTAGCTGAGCGAACGTATCAAAAGTGGTGATTTTGGCTTGGAAAACGACGAACATTCTGGGCAGCCAAAAAAGTTTGAAGATGAAGAACTAAAAGCATTACTCTATGAAGATTGTTGCAAAACACAAAAAGATCTCGCAGAATCTTTGGGTGTCATTCAAGCAGCCATTTTAAAACGTTTAAAGCAAGGAAATTGGGTTCCACATAACCTCAAGCCGAGAGACGTCGAAAGGCGGTTTTGCATGTCCAAAATGCTGTTGGAACGACACAAAAGGAAGTCATTTTTGCATCGAATTGTTACCGAACACAATTAATCCGTTTGAAGAGAGCAGTAGCCGAAAAACGCCCGGAATATGCGACCAGACACGAGGCAATAATTTTCCATCATGACAACGGTCGGCCTCATGTTGCTATTCCGGTTAAGAACTATTTGGAAAACAGTGGATGGGAAGTCTTACCCCACCCGCTTTATAGCCCAGACCTTGCCCCTTCTGACTTCCATTTGTTCCGGTCGATGCAGAATGCCCTCACTGAAATACGGTTCACATCAGAGCAGAATATCAAAAATTGGCTTGATTCATTTTTGGCTGCCAAGCCGGCGCAGTTCTTTTGCGATATGATCCACATATTGCCAGAAAGATGGGAAAAAGTCATAGCTTCAGATGGACAATACTTTGAATAATACTATTGTATATGTTTTTCTTAAATAAACGTTCAAATTTTAAAAAATAAAAAAAACCCCACGAATTAAATTACATACCCAATATTTCAAAAACTTTATTATTTTCTTGAAGTACAATCAAAACATTTATGAATGGAACTCGACTTCGTTCATATGGCCACGGCGGGCACTTTGTAGCGGTCGATTCGTTGGACCCAATTTTCAACGACTCGGCCACACATTTCGGCCGAAACGGCCGCTTTTTCGAGTTCAATGTTGCCTCTGAGCTCTTCCAACGTCGTCGGCTTGTCGGCATAAATCAATGACTTAATGCAGCCTCACAGAAAATAGTCAAGCGGCGTTAAATCGCACGAACGAGGTGGCTAATCAACTGGCCCATGTCTTGAGATAACACGCTCACCATACTAACTCTTCAATAAATCGATTGTAGCGTGTGCTGTGTGGCTTGTGGCACCATCCTGTTGAAACCACATGTCGTCCAAGTCTATATCTTCCAATTCGGTGATTCATGAAGCACATGTGGGTTTTCACCCGACCAATAAAGCATAGTTTGCTTATTGATGAATCCATTGAGCCAAAAATGAGCTTCGTCACTGAAGATGATTTTGCGATGAAATTCATCATCTTTTCGCATATTCTCCTGAATCCAATCGGAGAACGTACGTTGCTTCAAATGGTCCGTCGGCTTCAAATCTTGAGTCATCTTGTATGGTTGTTAGCGAGGATCCTTACGCAAAATACGCCATAATGTCGTCTGAGCGATGCCCAATTCTTCAGAACGCCGTGGAATGGACTGGTTTGGATCTTTTGCTGCGGAACGGCAGCATTACACAACGTCCTAAGCGTACTGCTATTCATAAAAATGTTTAGGGGGAATAGAGCATCTGCAAATCAATCTGGGTGAAGCTAACCGGGCGATATGTGCAGTTTGCGGTAGATGTATCTATAATAAATATACCATATTGCATATCTCAAAACAGAAAATCTTCCGTGTCACAGCAACATCTGTCCCTTTTCACACAGCACAAATATGGGAATTTTGCTCCTGTGAAGTCGTGGAAAAGTTCCTACGATACGTTATTAAACGAGTTTTAAAACCTCTGAGCAGTACACCCAACTACGAGTTCATGTTCTACTTGGATAACCTTAAGCTCCATCTAGAATCACACAGTGAATCAAAAAAGGATATCCATTACTCCAAATAATGGAATAACTTAGCATCGGATTGCGGTTTTAGTTTGCTAGTTACACCAAACGAACAGGCCCCTTCCTTAAAAAAAAAAAAATTTACAAATGAAGCCCAGTCATCGCAATATCGTCAACATTACTGCAAAACGAACAATAATGTAGACGACAAGACGTATTTTTTTGGATAGAAACTCAACACACGTCAACAATGTGCCATCGAAAGTTTTAACACTCGTTACTGGTGTGTGGTTAAAAAAAAAAAAAACACAGTGCGGGTATCCCAACTCTCCCGCCTCCGGCCTTAGTACTGTTGCTTGCACTGCTGTTGCTGTATTTATCATACGGAACGGGCAATAGCTAAATACATGTAACAACCGATAAAAAGCGGGTTGCAAGTGTGAATTTTGTTGGTATACTCTTTCATTTTGTTGTAAGGGCATAACACCTACAACAATTTGATCCAGTAAGTCAAAGTCAGAATTGTCAATTCGCAAACTTGTTTAGTATAATCGGTGTTTGTGTTTTCTGTGTTTATTTCTAAATTTTAGCAGAAAATTCAGGGTTAACGTAGCTAATATACGCGGGCTAAAAAGTAATCAATTTTCTGCTTACGTCCACGTCGGCAAATACATATCAACTGTCTTAGCAGTTAGGGAACACAGATAGATCCAAGCCCATACCTCTCAAATCCTGATTTGAAGCTACCTGGCTACAAGCTAGTGTCACTATTCTTATTTTTAAGCGATATCCCTAAAATGTATTCCCTGTTCCAATTCCGAATTCAACTTCATGTGGTTGAAATTCCATCTCCGTAAGCAAGTTATCCACTATTGCTTTATTTACTGAAGCCGCAAACTGGACAGCAATACGACATTTAACGAGTTCGATGCGATATTTGACTCCATTCAATCCCTTCATCCTCATGCTGAAATTGTTACTACGGGCGATTTCAATCTGGGTGCATTCGACATTCTGGACAGACAAAATCCGAAGGACGGTGTGTTGAGATCTTCGCTGCTTGACGCAGCTTGTAAATGAGCCTAAGCGAATACCAGACGTTGAAAGTTATACCACCAACACCTTGGACTTGTTTTTAATTTCTCACTATGATAAGTACACTGTTGATGTGCTTTCCAATCTAGACTCGCCGGACCATTGTGTCATATCAGCTAATTTATCATATACTGACCACACAGTAAGAGTAAAAATTCCTAAAACAACCGTATGGCAATACAAGAAAGCCAGTTTGAGTGGACTTTACAGCTTCTTTAGGAATTTTAACTGGTTGTTATGTATCTCCGATAACGACGTGGATGCCGCTGTTAATATGATCACAGACATCATTCTCTTTGGAATAAGATGCTTTATCCCTCATCGGATGAGTATCAAACCAAAAAAAAAGGAATGGTATAACTCGAGCTGTAAGGAGGCTGTCAGGGTAAGAGAAATGCTTTTTTCTATGAGACCAACCTCACTGAGGAAAACCGAAAAAAGTTTACACGAGCCAGGAATGACTGCAACGCCTTTCTAAAGCGTGTGAAATTCCAATGCGACCAAAAAAATGAGGCAAAAAATACTGCAATGTTCCAATGGTAGTAAACATTTTTGACAGTTCGTTAAAAATATTAGATATTCTGTCTTATCCTCCATCCCAACGCTCATTTACAATAACATTCTCGCTGCCAGTTCTTTGAACAAAACCAATCTGCTTGCTGCAGATTTTGGCCAGTTAAACACTTCCAGAATTTGCTTTTTCATTGTCTACACTTCAGTGTGTCGAATCTTCAATGGGACTAATCCACTTTCATACTCGTATAATAGCGAGAGTACTTAAAGATCTTATCTTATCCCCCTTCTTCTGAAGAGGTGTTCTCCCATGCTGGCAAAACCACTGCGTAAGCTTTTTCATCACTCCTACCCTTTACGTCTCTTTTCGAGCAGATGGAAAACGGCATTTGTTCAGCCCGACCCTAAAAAATGTGAATCTTCTTCTTTCTCTTCCTACAGATCCATTGCACCTACGTCCCTTATAACCAAGGACATGGAAACGCTGACAAGCCGTCAACTCATATAATGTCTTGAAACGCGAAAACTTCTCAATAATCGACAGCATGTTTTCCATAGCAATAGGTCCACTGGTGATCTGATATCACGTCTCACCGAAAAGCCGAACCAAAGCGTACATCAATCTGGCGAAAAGAAGATAGCTGCACTCGATATTTTTTAGTCATTTCACAGAGTTTGGCATTAAGACTCTTTGTCGAAAATGAGTGTATTTGGGATCGAAGGCTCTATTCTTTAATGGATTAGAAATTACCTTTCCGATCGTTCAATTCAAGATGTCTTGGTGGTTTAAATTGTAATATTCACAAAGTAAATGCTGATGTGCGCCAGGGCTCCTCTTACTTATAATCCAATATATTCCTTTGCTTATGATAGTACTCTGTGCTTGTTATATTCGTTCCCGTACTCACGTCCCTACACTTCGGCTATAGAACGGGAACGGCAGCATATTTGAGCTCATTAAATTCCGATATTACCAGTATAACCAATGGAAAAACTATCAAAAAGAATGGAATTTAATTCTCCTAGAACTTTATTTTGTCTGCTGTCATTAAAGCGAAGTCCAACCACGCAGTCATTATCCATGATAGGCACTTTCATCATCAGAACCGAAAATCTGATGAAAACCGGTATGTGCGTCAGTGATAATTACGTTGAAATGACCACATATTCGATGCCGCCAAAAATACTGCGAAATCTAGGTTTCTTCAAATATTTCACCTCCTCTGATATGGCTTAAAAAGCATTCATCTATCCAAAATTGGAGTATAATGCCCACATCTAGTTATGTGCTCCTAAAACATATCTGCACCTGCTAGATAAGATTCAAAGCCGTGCGATAAAACTCAGAGGTAATTTCAGTCACTCAATTGACACCTTTCAACACCGATGTAATGTCTCCTGTCTCACTTTATTTTACCGCTAATTTCACCACCAGTGCTCTATAGAAATCGCCAATAGCATTCCGCCCCTTCAAACCTTCAACCGTAACACCTGTCTCGCTATCAATTTACATCAATATGCTCTCAAGTCCACTTTCGGACAATCTCTTAAATATCGTGATCCGTTCCTAAGGCGCACATTTCGCTTATGGAATGTCTTGCCTAGCTCTTTATTTTCTAGTCATTATAACCTTCAAACATTTAAAACCAACGTTCATCGGCACCTCTCTTTCCATCCTTCCTGATTTTCCTTCGCTAGCTCTGTGTATAAGTATTGAGCGCGCGCTAATAAAAAAAAAAAAAAAAAAAAAAAAAAAAAAAACTAATTGGAACTGCCAATTTTTTGAAGCCTTTGTAACCTCAAGTTGAGTAAGTTCCATTCCGAAGGAATTCCCCTTAAATTTCCAATATAATTTTAGTTTGTCAATTTGGTGGACGGCCTTCAGCCAAACCAGAAAGACTAAGACGATTGTAAACAATATTTGTATATCATAAAATAATTATTCAGTTATTACTATAACTGTTATTGAGATTTTATGGTCTCAAATGGTAGTGAATTCGTCTATAGATATTCCTACAAAAGGTATATTGAGAAGTCTAACTAGCACTTCTCCTGTTCTCAACAGTCTGAATACAGACAAATCCATTACAAGTACAATACATAGAAATGATTTGATGTAACCCAGTTAGTTTATAACTACCTGCAGGACAAATTAGTATTAATGTAATCCCTTTTCAACATCATTCAAATGGAGACATCCAGAAAACACCCCAACAAATTACTGTTAACAAACTATTAGCCGTTGGCTAATAAACGCTTTAGAAATAAAGGTGTTCTCATTTGAACTTCCTTTTATATGCACATACTGTCCATAGTGTTCCAAAATATGGTAATAAGGAACTGAATGCATTTTCTGTCACATGACATTTTGTATCTCTATTCACAATGGGAAAACATCTGCGTACTCATAAAGACTTTGAAATCTCATATTCACAGCCAACACTCTGCTTAACAAACTTTGTATCGCACCCTTGTTCACTTTTGGAAATGATGTTGAAAGATAAAATACAAAACACATGTAGAGAGCCATTTGAAAAACCCAGTTTTGAATAAAGCTGTTATGGAATAGAGATGACCATTCGGAAACAGTGCTTGCTTTCGCATCGTACTGTTATAGTTTCATAGTCCTATTGTTAAACAAGCTTTGTGTGTGGTTTGCATGTTTTTGGCACTTACTATTTCTTATTCTAGGGGACTTAACACCACTCAGAGAAAGATGGTGGAGAACCGGACAAGAGAACTAAAATAAAATGTAAATATAGTATCTATACAATGTGCATAGTGTGTTGAAAGCTTGTCGTCTGTTTGAGGAGTATATATGGAGTCTGTATGGATACCAACCAACAACTGGTGTGTCCTTTCTTTAGCAAGAATATAAATCAGAGTAAACACTCCTTTTTGGACATTAGCTTAAAAGTACAAAGTGTCAGATAAGCAGAGCTCTTATCCATATAAATGTCCACTGTAAACTTGAACGGAGAAAAAATCCAATAATTCAGTACTTTTGTTACGTACGGTTTTATTAGTTTTTCTCTATTTATGGCATGGTAGTAAAAGACAAAAAAAAATTAAGAATTTTTATACTCTCAGATAGATGTTCTTTTGAAAAAAAAAAAACAGGATTACCTGCATCTTATTCAATCACATAAGGTCAAATGGATAAACAAAATAATACTTCGTCCCCAGTCTGGATGTTGATTCATTTTGGGAGAAAAAATGTTTGTCATAACTAAGGATGCTATTTCGGACAATCCAGATCGCTACTTCTAAAACCGTACTTCTCTTCTATTTGATACCATTTCGATACAAATAATAAATTTGTTTTTGCATTTGAATTTTGAAAATCCGCAAATATCTGGTTGTTGCATATTTGTGCTACTAAGCTGTTTTTTTTTTTTTTTTTTTTTTTTTATCGTTGTCGCATTTTCATTTTACATTTTGTAAGGGCATACGTAAGGGAACTAATGTGAACCAATTTTGGCGAAGTTCCTACAGCTGAATACTCAGAATTGTATTCACTCGCTTGGGAGAACTTAAGAATGGTGGTAATATTCGGTTTGTATTACTCTCTACTCTTCAAAATGCTCAAGTGCGACCCTTTATTTGACACTAAATGAGCCTGGGGCCAAAGAATGGAGCGCGTTGTCAATGCTTAGAATATTTTCCGGAGCAATAGAGTACTTAACCTGAGAGGCAATCTTCTTACGGACTTTGTACTATACGTATCGTATGGTCTAGTCGTTAACAATGTCAGCACTTAGTAAACTTATGTTACGTCATTAAGGCAGAAAGTAAACAACTTAAGGTTAGGTGGTAGGTAGTTTAAGTCGGTGAGAATCTTCATTGATGCATGAAACTTGTTTATAAACCGAACCCTTGGCAAAAATCAGGTGTTACCTTTACGTATAGAGAAAATCTGGAAAGAAGGATAAACGCTCTTTAAGAGCTGCACACCTATTAGTCTTAGCTCCATCATATTGAAGATTATGAAGGGAATGGTTATATAAACACAAAACGAATGCTTCTTTTGCCTCCGAATTTGTGATAACGGCTGGACATCGTCTTATCTCCACTGTGATGTTGCGTGCTTGTGTTCTCTGCTCAACTATATTTCAAAAAGGTTGTCATTCTAACGACGATTTCGAAGTTTTGTCGTGTCGTCCTGCATAACAAACTTCTTTGGACTATAAATGTCATGTCAAAAACTTCAAAGACGATGTTAGCTTTCTGATAATATAAAGGCACTTTTGACGGGACATGGGAGCTTGTTACGGGGAAGGGTCTCTGGGATCTTATAGCTGTGATAAGACCAATTATAATTTATGCGTCTGCTTTCTGATGAAACAAGCTTTTATGAGAATATCTCACTGTTGCTTTAACCAGACTTCAAGGAACGGTATATCTCACCAGATGCACTGACAGAATATCCATCCCCATTTGAATGTTTCCATGACATTTCTTCTAATGCAAAGACACCAGAACTATTATTGCTGTGAGATTTTGAAATCGAATTTCTCTGTGGCCAAAAATGGTTTCAACTTGGATCCAAACAAGGACAGAATTGTAGTTGGGTCTCCCTGTAGGTGCTGGTGTCCTTTTTTCCGGACGGAAATGTTTGATTAACTACTCCTTAGGAAAACTCGCGCCTGTCTTTCCAGCGGGAGATATATGCAATCTGGATGGTAATGAACTATGTTATGTAGCGCTTGAGGCCAGGCCACCACCAAGTTGGTTCGTAAATATAAGTCTTCTTCAGACGCAATTAAAAGTTTGAAATCATTGAATCTTGTGGTCACATTGGGACCACGGTAAATGAGGTCACCGATGAACTTGCTAGTTGAGGAGCATTTTTCATGACTCGTGCCTGCGTTATAATTACCAACGTCCTCGGTTAGGGCTTCCATTTACCATTGATTTTGGTCTGAGTAAAATTGCAGATGGCAGCACTCTTCTGGAAGCCAGCTGACCAAACGAATGGTTCTTAATGTCTTTTAAAGTTCAGAGACTTTCCTGCTGATTCCCAGTAGGAAAGGCTGTATTCTGATTATGAGTAACCACGCTTTTGCCAGGCACCTACGCTTACAACTTTTAATTGACACACCATTCTGCGACGCTAACTGTGACAGTGAAGTCAATTTTTTGTTTGAAAGTATGTCTAGTCAACGGTATCTCAACACCAATTAATCGATTTTTCGTCTCGAGAAATCCTATCTACTGTGCTCTGTGAACAACTGGGAATCTCTATGATAAATTTGATAGGTCTCTACGAGAATGGTTTAGGTTTGGTAAGTCTGAAATCAACTAAATATTACCGAGAGGTTTGACCTAAACATTTAGTTGAAGTAACAATTAAAGTTAAAGTATTATTGATCGCTCCATACTCAATTTTATTCATCACAGATTTTTTACATCAACAAATTGGTGCTTGGTAAAATTTGCAGTGTGGTGTTTGGCAAGTATTTATTCAGGAAATAAAATTTAACTGTGTTTTTTGTGGAAAACAACGATGTTAGACTTTACCTCTTCTAAGGTTCCTATCATAAAAAAATTAAAAAAAAAAAAAACAATCAGTCCTTAAACTTTTTGTACAGAAGGTGTGAGTTGTATTCGTAGGTTCAGCCAAACAATTCTTAACAATTTGTCTTAACACTGAAGAATAATGGAAAAATGAAGAAGAGAGTACCGGAAAAGTAAGCGATTTCAGTAAATACTCGTACATTTGGTATCTCATACTATCTTATGTTTATCTATCCTCAAAAGAAATTTAGAGAAAGATTCTTTAGGATTTTAATCAATCAGAAAATTAAAAATACAAGTTTATTCATCTAAGTCTATACTGTTCCTTTCAAAGTAATCCCCATTGACTGCAACACACATATGCCAGCGCTTAATCCAATCCTTGAAATATTTTTTATATTCGGTTTTCGGTATGTCCATAACTGCTTCCTGCGATTTTTCCATTACTTCCTCTCGGCTGCTGAAACGCGTTCCCCGTAGTGGTTTTTTTTAACTCGATTGAACAGAAAGAAGTCACAGGAAGCCAAATCAGGTGAATTCGGTGGCTGTTTCAATGGTATTTATAGCTTTTTTCGTCAAAAAATTACGAATAATGATGACACTGTATGACGGTGCGTTATCATGATGCAAAATCCACGAGTTTTCTGGCCACAATTCTGGTCTCTTTCGGCGAATTGTTTCACGGAAACTCCTCATAACGCCCAAATTTTACTCTTTGTTTACTGTCTGGCCTTCTGGCAAAAATTCATGATGCACTACACCGTTGTAATTCATGAAAGCCGTGAACATTGCCTTCTTCTTTGACTGAAAACGACGTGTTTTTTTTTTTTTTTTTGGTCTCTTCTCATTTGGTGAACGCCATTCGCTTGCCTGATATCTGGATTGTGTGCCGTAGTCATAAACCCACGTTTCGTTTCCAGTAAGAATCCTATTGAAGAATGTGGGATCGGATTCAGCAACGCGAATCATCTCTTTTGCGACGTCAACACGGTCTCTTTTTTGCATGAAATTGAGGTCTTTTGGCACCAACTTTGCTGCTACATGACGGAAACCCGAATCATTAACCAAAATATCTTAGACGGATCCATAGCCAAAGTTCAAGTCCTCTGCTATCTCTCTGATGGTTAATTTGCGGTTATTGATCAACATTTCTTATACTTCATCAATGTTTTCGTCAGTGTTCGATGTCGATGATCTGCCACTGCGTTCATCATCTTTGATGGACTCACGACCACTTTTGAACCGATCGTACCACTGGTAAACGACCGTTTTCTTTGGAGAATCGTTGGCGAAACACATCTCCACCATTTCCAACGTTCGTGCACCATTAAATCAATTTTTAACGTAAAATTTAAGACAAGTTCGCTGTTGCAAATTTAAGGCCATTTCTAAAATTGTAAAAAATCGCCAACACATACAGAGATAGATGTACTATTGGCTACTTAACTTTTGCAATTGTCAATCTATGACGCTAAGATTTAGAGGAAATGTCAACAACAGATGTACCAGCTTAACAAAAAAAAAAAATTCAAATCAGAACACGGTACCGGGAACTTTTTGATCAAGGTGGTGTATCATCCTCCCGTGAGATGGTCTTTAACGAAGTACTGTGTGTCATTCACTTAAAGAAAATTTCCTTGAAAGCAATAATTAAAGATCTTAGTCTCCCTGGTCCTTTAATCAATAGATTTCATTTTAATTGTCATTAATTCCAATCCATCGTAAAATGAAAATTAAATTATAAAAAAAAGTCCTCTCGTAAAAACCCGCCGTTAAGATAAGAATACTTTTAGTTCGCTACGGTTTACCTACAAATCGTCTAAATAAAAACACAGGTGACTCCAAAGTCAACAATACTTGAGAACTTACTGGCACAAACTCATAAAATATTTTATTAGTTCTTCACAAAACATCATTCCAGAAGCTGTAATAAAGTTCTAGAATATGAAAATTTAAGATCGAAATTCAAAAGGTCGTACAGTATTGAAAAGTGGGAATAAGTCAATAACATTATCCATGAACTTGGTGTATCACCTGGCTTGAGGCAGGACTAAGGTGATTCCGGGTATCAACTCCTCCTGATAAGCATCAATTTCCTTTAATAACAAATTTGACGTATCACATCATCATGCCACGGAAGATGTATGGTAAAAAAGCACCAACGTTGATCCAGGTCGCGTGGCTAAATTGTCCTTTTGAACTTTGAAGCACATGGTTTATCTGGTTTATTAAAAATTCATCAAGTCATGTGACGTATCAAAACTGATATATTCGTATCTTGTTTTTTTTCTGACAGGTTTTCTTTAGGTTTAGGTTTTGTTTTGGTTGTTCTGTACCAGGAGCATTTTTTTAAAATCTATAAAAGCAATTTCAGTACCTGTAATCACGTATTGAGAAGGCTGATGAAAGGCAGTGACAGTCATTACTCTGACGCGTATGTGTATCTGAAGTGGATTATGGAAGTACAATTTTTATAATAAAGTGCATATCCGATCGAACAGTTCAAAGTTTCAAAACGATATAATACCCGATGAAATTTGGCCAAAAGAAACTGTTTCCTATTAGTTGAACTTGGGCATCGTATTCCTGATCCAAAGGAAAGGAAACATCATAGGGGGGAACCTTATTGGTCGTTCTATATTTGGCTCTTTGTGAATATTCAAAATTCTGAAAATTCAGATCGAAGCTCATCATTATGATCTCTTTATCGATTTCATGGTCGCAAATACCAGCATTTACAGAGAAAAGCTTTGCTCATGCTCTCCAAAATCATGAGATTATGCAGAATAGTGGTGAAGAACAGCACAGAACTGTTTTTGTACGCAGCTAAGAGGACATGCCACTGTATAAAGAAGTTTGATGTTGGAAGGTTTTATCCGCCTGGCTGGTCAAGATGACGCAACTTGTTCTGAAACAAGCCAACGCCTGACGCTTGTGATATGCCAGCTTTCGACCACAACCTGTAAAACCGTTTGTTAACAATGGATGTCGATTTGCACATGCAGGGAAACAGAAAGCATATAAAACTGCTGCTGTAAAGTTGGACAACAACGAATCATAGGCTCTACGAATAAGGGAGGGGAGTCAAACACTGTCTTGTCAGGAAGAAGCCAAAATGGCACGAGAAGTATGTGATCGAGGAAAAAGGTAGATTTTATTCAAAAAAGGCGTTCAAAAATCTAACCGAAAAGTGAAGAGAAGAATACACCGATGATGTCAGTATTAAGGATAGTGTGATTCTTCACTATGTAATGTTAACGATGCGATGTGGATGACTGTAAAGCAGCACGAACCATTTCACCATTCTAGCCACCATACCTTGATGAAACAATTATACACCTTGACTGACTCTAACAGCAACCAACTTCAGACTGCTATAATTTCCAAACCGTTCATTATTTTGAGCTCAAATTTTGACAAAAATTTTGACATGATAGATAATTATCAATTGTGTGAAAATTGTGTTGAAAATTGTTTATCCGCGATGGAATTCAAACGTGATAAAGTGATTGCTTTATATTTGGCTAGAAAACCACAAGTAGCTATCGTTAGAGCCCTCCAGCACCTCAACGTGAATAAATCATTTGTGGCTCGAACCATAGCTCGTTACCGTGATACTGGCAGCGTTGCAAAACGCCATGGACGTGGTCATAAAAAAACAGCAACATCAGCAGAAATGGTTCGGAAAGTGAAGGCTCGAATTGAGCGAAATCCGCGTCGAAGTGGAAAAAAAAAATGGCTCATGAGCTCAACATATCATTGGAATGCGTGCAACACATACTGAAAAATGAGCTTGGACTCAAGGCATTGAAGTTCCAAAAAACAAACGATCTTACACCGCAACAGAAAAAAGTTAGAATCGAAAGAGCGAAGGAGTTGCTACGCTTGCACGAAAGTGGTGAGTTGCCGAATTTGGTTTTTTCCGATGAGTCGCTATTTGTTATAGAGCAATATCTCAACAAAAAAATTACCGAGTTTACTTCCCAGAGAGGTCCTTTGAAAATGTACACCTTCGGACGGCCACTAGAAAGCAGGCTGCACCGACGGTGATGGTTTGGGCCGCCATAACCGCCGATGGTAGCTCTCCGCTCGTATTTTTGGACCGTGGCGTCAAAATTAATGCGATCGTATACCGTGAAATTGTTTTAGAGACAGTATTGGCGCCTTGGGCAAAAAATCATTTTGATCGGAGACCGTGAACCATGATTGGTTAAAAAACAATGTTCCACACTTAATTTCTTCAACACAATGGATTGCAAATTCTCCGGATGCCAATCTGTTGGATTTCTATCTCTGGGATATTTTAAAGGCGAAGGTTGGCACTAAAAAATACCAAAGTTTGGACAACCTCAAGAAAACACTTTGCCGGGAATGGGCCAAAATACTGCAGAGCCACTTGCATGCAGCGTTCGATGCTTTCTTCGGCTGTCTCAAGGCCATTATTCTCACCAAAGGTAGACATATTAAAAACTACTAATACATTTTGAAAATTGATGTATTTTTCAACATGTTTTGCCTTGGCACAATAAAATTTAGCACAAAATAAAAAAATTATAGCATTTTAAAAAGTTGCAGTTCGAGTCAGTCACCCTGTATATAGGCATATATGGGGTTTTCCAATAGGGACTTGGCAGCTTTGAATTTAATTTATGAACGCACTCTTTCACTAAACATCAAACTGTCACTGGAAATTTATTCAGTAAACTCAACATTTTCATCATAGTAAAGTACACTAACGACTAACGTCTGAAAATTATAAAAATTTTCTACAGATATTCGGAATCGGTGACTGCAACTTTAAGAGCGTTAACTCCAATTTTCAGTCGTAATTCTCGCCCTATTAGATAGTCAATAACAAATTTAGTGAACAAATTTCAGTCTAAATATTCGTTGTGTGATGTTGCCATGTCAGTGAGACAACGGGTTGGTCGAAGTGTTGAAAAAAGGATGGTGCCATAAGCCACACAGCACACGCTACAATCGATTTATTGCAGAGTAAGTATGGTGAGCGTGTTATCTCCAGACATGGGTCAGTCGATTGGCCGCCTCGTTCGTGCGATTTAACACCGCTTGACTATTTTCTGTGGGGCTACGTTAAGTCATTGGCTTATGCCAACACGCCGACGACGTTAAAAGTGATCAGAGCCAACATTGAACGCGAAATAGCGGCCGATTTGGCCGAAATGTGTGGCCGATTCGTTGAAATTCATAAATTCATTCATAAATGTTTTAATTGTACTTCAAGCCAATAATAAAGTGTTTGAAATATCTCAAATGGTTTTCCTTTTATTTAAAAAAAAAAAAGTTGTCAAGTCGATATTAGAAAACCCTATACAAACATAACTAACTGCTAGCTTTTCAAAGCGGTGAGAGATGACTTTGTGAAACACATATACTAAAACATCTTTTAAACGAGTTCGAGCAAAAGTATCCTAAATAAGTAAAACTGTAGCACTCCTGAAGGAAGGAAGCCCTTTACTATTACTTTTCAAATATGTAATTGCTCCTTACCAGCGTAGTTTCATGCCTGAAACATCGAATCTCAGTCAGATCCTTATATCACGGTAGATCGTAGGAAAGACCCTTGAGTTCCAAACTAACACCAATAGCTTTTAAGGTCGTCTATGACAGCGTATTTTCGGTAAAGTTATACGATCCTATTTTTGGCATTGGCACCATTGCTAAGCTTGTCAGACTACGCTGAATGACTATGTAGAAAACTGGCTGCTCCATCAGGATTGGTAATGATTTTTGCAAATCCTTTGAAGTCAAAAGTGTCTTTCTGTAAAGCAAAAAACAGCGAATTATTTTTAAGGCATCTGCAAATAGTGAAGCTAAAGCAACGGATATGGGTCTGGCGGCAAACGACGAATAATGGAGTACAATTGACAAGTTTTACTTTGAGATTGTCAAAGGATCTGTCTATCTAGGCTCTGAATAAATTAAAAAAATTGAAAACACCTTGGAGATCATCTCTATCGATGAAGAGTGGGGAAGGCGATTTAGCCAAAAACTATACGAGATGGAATTTCGTGGAATTTCCTAATCCTCTTAGATGTCCGGGGCATGTAGAGTGGATGGACACCAGCGCTCCAGGTCGTAAAGTCTTCGAGCAGGGGAGTAGCAAAGGAATGATGTGCTGTCATGTAGGTAAAAATGCCTTGTTGCGGCCCATTGATGGACATCATATGAAGCTTTAATTGCCGCAGTCCTGCTCTATTGCGTATAAGAATGGATATTAGTGAAGAAGGATGAAGAAATTCATGTCTGCACTGACGGCATTGGAGGACGGGATATAAAAACGAACTCTACAAGCTGTATAGCAACGTCCACCTCATTATAGCGCATGAGTCACCTGAGAATATGTTAAGTGAATTGATATTAAAGTTTCACCCTGAAGAGATTTCGATTTCTACGAGGAGGAACAAAGCATTAGGAGAGGACTCCACTTGAGGTAGCATGTACACGTGGAGCTTGCAACTGAGATCAGTTGCCTGAATAACCCGCTAGATGCAGAGGTTCATTGCTTAAGGTGTGCTGTGTTACAAAGTCAAGTTAGAGAAAACTTTTCATGCGATCCATGATGTATCCAATTAATCTTTGTGATGAATAGTTATGAGACTGTTCCTTGGAAGATTATAAAAAAAATTCCATTATTGTATAGGAGTACTGTTCGGCACAAATCGAGCAGAGAATAAAACTAGATATTAGCTGAATATTGCGCTAATTGCTTCCAATTTCGGGCACATAGCTGGTTGAGGTTCTTTCCCACTTAAGCGCATCACCTAGGGCTAGGGCTCGTTTACCACGTTGTCGTATTGAATAGATTCAAAGACATTGTGTATTGTTGGTGTCCACTCGCACAACATGTACTAGTTATTCGGAACAGGTCAATGATGGTATATAAAGTTTGTTGTCATATCTTTTCATAGAAGCAATCAAGGGGATTTTGGTTCGCCTTAGATAAAGTTAATGTTCTTGCACCACACTATATGATTGGGATGATACGTGTCTTATACATTTCTTAGCTGTTCACCAGAGAGATTTATGTCTCAGTTTATAATCCAAGGAAACAATGACTTTCAGAAGTAATCCTTTGCTTCCTCTACCTATAGTATTATTTTAATTTACACCGAAGTGGAGTCATTGATGTTAAATGCCTTTTCTTAACCCATATTCTCCGGGTCTACTGCAATAGCCGGAGACGCCCCAGTGATAACGAATTATTTCTATAATGTCAATATCGCCAGTATATGAAAGCAGTTGTAATGATTTTTGAAATATTGTTCCTCGGCTTTTGGCCTCTGAGTCTTGAACAATTCCTTTAAATATGATGCTAAAGAAACCACATAAAGGCACGTCAATTTGTTGAATTCCTTTTCTTACATAAAACTCCGCGGATATTTATGGAGCAGACACGGTTCTCTATCGTCATCCTACGTAGATAGACGAGGTTGACAGAGATGCCAAAACTTGGCGTTACTCTATATAGCTTAATTCTACCAGGTGTATGCATAATGTTTTTTTCAGTTTTTTTTGGTAAAAAAAATACGTTATTTTCTAGGAAAATTAATTTTTTTTATTCAAAATATTGGTCATCGGCTTGATGCGAAGAGGTGATAGTCAGATGACTCCAAGTCTGGGGAGTCTGTGGGATGCAGAAGGATGTCCCATCCAAGCGATTTCAAGGTGTCTAGTTTTGTTGTGTGAGACGGGGCGTTGTCATGTGACAAAATCACTTTGCTATGTCTTCTGATCCATTCTAGTCGTCTTTCGATTAACGAAAGGCGAAAACGTTGTGTATTAACGGTTTTGCCGCGCTTCATGAGTTCATAATACACAATACCACTCTGGCCCCACAAGACACAGAGAATGGTCTTCTTGCCGAAGAGATTGGGCCCTGTTGTTGAAGGACAGGCTTCGTCAGGTGAAAACCGTCTTCGCATTTTTGTGCTCAGAGCGCTCACTGTCACATGGAAATCCCCACTTTTAAATTGTCGCAACTATGTCTCACATGTTCTAATTGATGGAGTATGTGCTCCATATGTTTATATCAGGAAATGATGACTTTCAACAGATTTATCCTTTTAATTAAATGGTAAAGATAAGCTTGCCGCAAATGTTCCTTTTCAGGCACAAAACTAGACATGATCGCTGAACGATAAAATAAAGACGCTAGTCAGATAAACAAGTAAATGTCAGATAAACAAAATAACGTATGTGTCAAATTAATAGGCTACGTACTGTACGCTGGCACCATCTCCTAGTTAAACCGGACAAAAACTTATGCATACACCTAGTGTAGATGCTTCTATATGCGGCTGAACGTGGTTAATGGATGTTTTTTTCTGCCTGTCCTTGCCGTAGGTAGGCTTGCAGAAAAAGACCTTTCAAATTTTCAATAATTTAACTTTAACTCTACTTATACTGTGTCATCCTTATCTCTGCATTCTTTTGTTCTATACTTGTAAAGTATATCAATCTAGTTGTTTTCTTTTTGGTAGATCTGTCGAATATATGTAAATAATGCGGAAGCACTTCAATCAAAAAAGGCTCTTTTGCGGTTGTTGCTATTTGACCTCAAATTACTTCACAATACTCACAATACGGCATTTTATTGTACAGGATATCTGCATTCCCAGCTTGACTACAACAAAGTAGTGGCCTGAGTCGATGTCGACTCCTGAAAACGTTCAGACATCCAAGTTCATTGAAACGATCAGGTTACTACAAAGTTCATTTGTGGATCATAAGATGTATGAAACTGGTGCTATATATACATACATATATAACAAGTGTGATTCATCATAAGGTTTGATTTATAATGTAAAATAAAATACATAAATTTGAAAGCAAACGTAAAATTCTTATTATCGGCTAAAAACATAATTCATGGCATTTATTCTTCAAAAATGATATTATGTAAATATTGGGCGTAACTACGTCTGAGGTGGTCTATTCGGAAGATCCAATTTTCGGCTACTCGTTCGAGCATAGCGACTGGTATCTCGCGGATAACACAAGTAATGTTGGCTTCCAAAGCGTCAATCGTAGCTGGCTTATTCCTGGAGACCTGAGACTTTACATATTCCTTGGACAAAATAGTCCAAAGATGTGATATCACACGATCTTGGTGGCCTATTAACCGTAGCAAAACGTGAAATTAAGTGCTCACCAAAATGATTTCTCTACAAGTCCATTGTTTCACGCACTGTATGGCTCATAGCTTGTTCAAAACCAGAGCTCACCGAGACCATGTGCTTGAATTTCGGGAAGCACATAATCCATTAACATGGCACGATAACGTTTAACGTTGACGGTAATATTTTGATTTGCATTATTTTTGAAGAAATATGGACCAATGATTCCACCAGCTCATAAACCACACCATACCGTTGTTTTTAATGGATGTAATGATAGCTCTTGGTACTCTTTGGGTTGCTCATCAGCCCAAA
The DNA here is from genome assembly GCA_907269105.1 of Volucella inanis. NCBI lineage: Eukaryota > Metazoa > Arthropoda > Insecta > Diptera > Syrphidae > Volucella > Volucella inanis. Next base: position 83,530,187 of record OU026155.1, on the reverse strand, counting down.
TACGGCAATTTTGTTTATAAGCGTATCCATCGACCCAGAAATAGGCTTTGTCATTGAACAAAATTTCATGATAAGACACCGGATTTTAATTGAGTTTTTCCAGAGCCCATTCACTGAAAAGATGACGCAAATTCAAGTAAAGCTGTTGAGAACGACAACTAATCGATTCGTCACGGTCTTTGCGTACAGCTTCCATAGTCCATTCACTACGTGCTGAATGTGGTCTAACCGGTTGAGTATAATCCACCAATGTAAACTGGAACTCAAATTTGCTAATGGTATTCACAATAGTGGTTTCAGTAGGTAGCATGAAAAACATTTCTCACAGAGCTCTGATTTTCGTAATACAACTGAACAATTTGGAGACGCTGTTGTGGTGTGAGTCTTTCCATGATGACTTGCCAAGCGATACTGAACGAAAATGACAAAGCAGTTTGATAGGCGTCACGCGCGAAAAAAGCCTATTGAAAATCAGACCTCACGATGAATCACTCTATATATTTAAAGGAACTGATCCATCAATTGCGGGGGCACTGGAATTAGAGGCTGGTTCCTCTTCGTCCCTTATGGCACATGTACATAGGTAAGACTCTTGAATACTACAAGCTTGTGAGTACACAGAGCACATGCAGTCTGCTATATCAAAGAGGATTTATGAGTTGCCCGTGGAGGTAATGAGTCTTCTTTAGTCGGTAACTTTTAGGGATCGTCCTGCGACTGTACTATACAAGTTCGCACCTGTCCACACCACCGGGTGCTATATAAATTGACATTTTGCCCCACTCGTATCTGCTGCTTTACCATCTTGATTTCGAAGACTTAGCTAGATGACGAAAAAAACCTGAGATGACTTGAGTTCCGAAAATGTTGAAGTAGCACAAATAAGGCCATCGCTGAGGTCTGATGTCATATGGAATTAAGCTAAACATAGCTAAAGAATTTGTCAACACTAATCGAATTATTCACAAGCCATAATCTCCTGCAATGAGAACTTGCAGAGGCTAAAAAGAAAGAACATATAAGAGGATACCTATCATTTTAAATTCAAAAATCGACACCAGGTCAAAATATATCTCAATTTATTCCAATGAAAACATTCCTCTAGTATTTTCTGCACTTCTCTCACTCCAGAAAAATTTTCTTAGCGAAGTCCGTCTAACCGACACAAGAAACTACAGGGTGACTGACTCGAACTGCAACTTTTTAAAATGCTATAATATTTTTTACGTTTTGATAAATTTTATTGTGCTAAAGCAAAAAATGTTGGAAAATACATCAATTTTCAAATTGTATCAGTAGTTTTCAATATATCCACCTTTGGCACGAACAATGGCCTTCAGACGGCCGAAAAAAGCATCGCACGCTGCATGCAAGTGGCTCTGCGGTATTTTGGACCATTCCCGGAGAATTGCTCGTTTGAGGTTGTCCAAACTTTGGTATTTTTTAGTACCAATCTTCGCCTTCAAAATACCCCAGATAGAGAAATTCAACGGATTTACAATCCTTTTTGTCGAAGAAATGAAGTGTGGAACACTTTTTTTTTAACCAATCTTGGTTGACGCGCGCTTTGTGAGACGGTGCCGAGCCTTGTTGAAATGTGCACGGTCTCCGACCGAAATGATCGTTTGCCCAAGGCTTCAATACTGCCTCTAAGACAGTTTCACGGCATACGATCGCATTAATTTTGACGCCACGGTCCAAAAATACGAGCTGAAAGCTACCATCGGCGGTTATGGCGGCCAGGTGCTGCCTGCTTTCTGGTGGCCGTCCGAAGGTGTACATTTTTGAAGGACCTCTCTGGCAAGTAAACTCGGTAATTTTTTTTTTGTTAACATATTGCTCTATAACAAATGGCTACTCATCGGAAAAAAACAAATTCGGCAACTCACCACTTTCGTGCAAGCGTAGTAACTCCTTCGCTCTTTCGGTTCTAACTTTTTTCTGTTGCGGTGTAAGATCGTGTGTTTTTTAAAACTTCAATGACTTGAGGTCAAACTCATTTTTCAGTATGTGTTGCATCCGTTCCAACGATATGTTGAGCTCACCAACCATTTTTCTTCCACTTCGACGCAGATATCGCTCAATTCGAGCCTTCACTTCCCGAACCATTTCTGCCGATGCTGCTGTTTTTTTATGACCACCTCCATGGCGTTTTGCAACGCTTCTAGTATCACTGTAATGAGCTATGGTTCGAGCCACAAATGATTTATTCACGTTGAGGTGCTGGAGGTCTTTAACGGTAGCTACTTGTGGTTTTCCAGCCAAATATAAAGCAATCACACTATCACGTTTGAATTCCATCGCGGAGACACAAACCGTTTAAAAGGCTCGTAAATAATAAAATTATCTGTCATGTGTCAAAATTTGAGCTCACAGTAATGAACGGTTTGGAAATTATAGCAGTCTGAAGTTGGTTGCAGTTGGAGTGTAAAGTGCGATTGAACAATTTGATCCCTTGACTCCATTTGTACCTACAAATAATCAAATTGTGATTCACCCATCTTCTTTAGCTCCATGGTAATTTAAAATATAAGGCAATATTAGATATACATAGATTGTCCTTTCTCTATTTAAAAAATCCTTTAGGTAATTACTAATACGATGGCCTTCCAAATCTTACGTATACCAGGAGAGAAAACCTTCTGCCTACGTTCTCCATTAACAAATCCCTGAACTTTCCTTTCGAATCAGTTAGTTGTAACGACGCACCTTATTTCAGAAAAAAAGGGCTCTACTCTGAAATATTTGGCGTCATAAATAATTCATAAGAAAAATGAAAGAAAATTAAAAAAAAAGAAAAAAAAAAAACGTTTATTCCTCCATAAAGGATTACGAGACAAAGTTTTTATCATTTGTCATTTTGCGTTGGAGTTTGGAGCGTGCAGAGAGAAAGCACCAAATTTACGGTGCGTATGGCTAAAAATATGCCTATTTTCCTTCCTGTTGGCTTATCGTTTTCTTTGGATAAACGGTGGCTAAGGCATTTTGCAATAAATTACATTAAAGGATATTTATGTATTTTGTGTGCATAATCCTTTCGTTTTTGCTTGGCTTTAGATGACATGTTGAACTGACTGTAAAAACTGTATAACTTTTCCTGACTTTCAGTGAACAGTGACAGCGGCAACGGTAACGGCAACGACTGGAACGACGATAACAATAATGACGGCAACAACGACAAGCGAGAAGAAAATGAAAAATGGCTGACCAAAATTATGAAATTATAACACTTTATGTTAAGGGTAAACATTTTGACAGATTAAGATGGAAAACCCCATTTTGTAGAGGTTAAAGTCTGAAATTACAAACTTCAACACTTTGAAAAGAGGGATTATTCTAAAATTTGTAAATTCGGTGTTGTATGACGATTTAATGATTGATCACTATTTTTATATGGAAATTAAAGAGAAGTTATGCATTTGACTGGGTCGGCTTCATTGTAGTTCATCGGGTTAAGCTGACTTTTAAAAACATTGTCGAAGTGTACGGTTAATCATTTCTTCCGGGTCTGCCCTTCTCGTGTCGAGTGGATCTTGCTTCGGAGCTACGAAATCTAAATGGTAATGGTGATCCTGATTCCAGTGATAACGTGACAGGCCTATGACTTAAAGTTTGTTTTCTTTAGTCAGCTCCTGAACAAGAAAGTCTTTGGTGGCATCTGCAAAAATTATTATTCAATCGCTTCCCCCATACGTATCCATATTAAAAGCATAGGAGTATATAACAATTATGCTGGCAGGTTACCATATACAGCTTGAAATCTTGGCAGGAGTTGGACTCAGAGCAGTACGCTCACTTGAATTTTCTAGCAGAACCAAGGCGAGACCATGTTTTCCAGATCTGGGAGTGAACAATGTCAAAAATCAGCGGTGAATACGAATAACTAGAAAGCAGTCGGTGAGGAAGTGTACTATATAAAAATGTCAATGATACGGTCATTTTGTTCATAAATGATTCACCGAAGGCACTGTTAAAGAATAAGCACGTTGAGCATGTTACAAATCCGTTGAACAAGATTTGAAGGTAGCAACTGCAAATCGAATAGTGCTATGTATTTAATATTTTTTTTTTACTTTATTTCACTTTATTTCATTTATGGAATACAATATATTTACAAGTTTTCTTAATTTCTAAAAAAAACAAAAAAAATATTGGGCCTATAATAATTAATTAGTGCGGTTTGCTAAGAGATGGCGTACCTTGTGTTATTCCATTGTCATTTTTTCATTGGAACATGCGTTGGAAATCTACTGTCATTGTACTTCATTTTAGTATATGTCATTCACTTCAAGCGTAAACAACAATAACTTTTTTTCACTCAAATATGTCGAACTTTGTGCCTGAAAAAGTTTTTTTTGCGGGGAGTTCTTCTTCATGAAGAAAACTGCTTCCGAAAGTCATCATATTTTCGTGGAAGTTTATGGTGAACATGCGCTAGCTGAGCGAACGTGCCAAAAGTGGTTTGCACCATTTAAAAGTGGTGATTTTGGCTTGGAAGACGCTGAACATTCTGGGCAGTCAAAAAAGTTTGAAGATGAAGAACTGGAAGCATTACTCTATGAAGATTGTTGCCAAACACAAGAAGAGCTCGCAGAATCCTTGGGTGTCTCTCAAGCAGCCATTTCAAAACGTTTAAAAGCAGCTGGATATATTTAAGAACAAGGAAATTGGGTTCCATATGAACTCAAGCCGAGAGACGTCGAAAGGCGGTCTTGCATGTCGGAAATGCTGCTGGAACGCCACAAAAGGAAGTCATTTTTCCATCGGATTGTTACTGGTGATTAAAAATGGATCCATCACGACAGCCCCAAGCGCAAAAAATCATATGTGAAACCCGGCCAACCAGCCAAATCAACGGCAAAGCCGAATATCCATTATCGAAAGTAATGCTCTGTATTTGGTGGGATCAGATGGGTGTGCTGTATTATGAGCTGCTAAAACAGGGTAGAACTATCAATGGACAACGTTACCGGATACAATTAATCCGTTTGAAGAGAGCAGTAGCCGAAAGACGCCCGGAATATGCGACCAGACACGAGGCAATAATTTTCCATCATGACAACGCTCGGCCCCACGTTGCTTTTCTGATTAAGAATTATTTGGAAAACAGTGGATGGGAAGTCTTACCCCACTCGCCTTATAGCTCAGACCCTTCTGACTACCATTTGTTCCGGTCGATGCAAAACGCCCTCACTGAAATACGGTTCACATCAGAGCAGAATATCAAAAATTGGCTTGATTCATTCTTGGCTGCCAAGCCGGTGCAGTTCTTTTGGAATGGGATCCACAAATTGCCAGGAAGATGGGAAAAAGTCATAGCTTCAGATGGGCAATACTTTGAATAATGCTATTGTATATGTTTTTCTTAAATAAACGTTCAAATTTTGAAAAAAAACCGCACGAATTAAAATATATACCCAATAATTAGAAATTACCCAGATCCGTTTCCGATTTCCGTCCCAAACTTGACCCACAATGGAGCCTTAAAAGCAAAATATTTTGAATTTTTTCCCCTTTTTCGAGATTCCCACATATTGCACTCTTTACATCAACAAATGCACCAATTGCCTCTTTCTCACCAAAGATCCACATCAACGCATCTCATTAAATTTAGCCCCTACCCCTGATACGGTCTCTTCTCAACAACCCACACTCTCTTCTACCAATATCTCATTCTCCAATTTAGATCTCACAGTAGTCAAATACCCGAACTTTATTACAATAAATCCGGTTTCAACTCGTCTCAAAAGATATAGGGTTTTCTAATAACGACTTGACAACTTTTTTTTTTAAATAAAAGGCAAACCATTTGAGATATTTCAAAAACTTTATGAAAACATTTATGAATGGAACTCGACTTCGTTCATATGGCCACCGCGGGCACGTTTGCAGCGGTCGATTCAAGTCATTTTCAACGACTTGGCCACACATTTCGGCCAAAACGGCCGCTATTTCGCGTTTAATGTTGGCTCGGAGCTCTTTCAACATCGTCGGCATGTTGACATAAACCATAACTTAACGTAGCCCCACAGAAAATAGCCAAGCGGGTTTAAATTGCACGAACGAGGCGGCCAATCGACTGGCCCATGTCTTGAGATAACACGCTCACCATACTCACCATTTTTCAATAAATCGATTGTAGCGTGTGCTGTGTGGCTTGTGGCACCATCCTGTTAAAACCACATGTCGTCCAAGTCCATATCTTCCAATTCGGGCCAAAAATAATCGGTGATCATGATGCGATAACGCTGACCATTCACAGTAACGTGACGATCTTTATCATCGACGAAAAAATATGGCCCAATAACGCCGCCGGCATGCAAACTGCACCAAACAGTTATTTTTCGTGGATGAAGTGGTGATTCATGAAGCACATGTGGGTTTTAACCCAAACAATAACGCATATTTTGCTTATTGACAAACCCATTGAGCCAAAAATGCGCTTCGTCACTGAAGATGATTTTGCGATGAAATCTATCATCTGTTATTGTTAAGAACGCCGTGGAATTGACTGATTTGGATCGTTTGCTACGGACGTCTGAACGGCAGCGATATTTTCGACACTTCGACCAACCCGTTGTCTCACTTACATGGCAACATCACACAACGATTATGTAGACTCAAATTTTTGCACTAAACTTGTTATTGCCTGTCTACTAGGGCGAGAATTACGACCGAAAATTGGAGTTAATGCTCTTAAAGTTGCAGTCGCCGACTCCGAATATCTGTAGACAATTTTTATAATTCGCAGACATTGCTCGTTAGTGTAAAAATTGACAGTGACAGTTTGATGATTAGTGAAAGAGTGCGTTCACAAATTAAGTTCAAAGTAGTCAAGTCCCTATTGGAATACCCTATATCTTTCACCTATCTTCCACGACAAATTAGATTCTGTTTGCTTTGAGCGAAAAATGTAAAACAAGCGTCATAATCTTCATCTAACAGGCAGACCTGCTTACCGACATACATACTCGTATGTATCTATTTTCAGGAATCAATACAACAAGTAAAACCAGATTTTTATCATATCTCTCCAAAATGTTGCGGATGACCTGGCTGCTTTCCAGAACTATGTACACTCGAACAGCCTCTCAACTTCCGTGACCAACTCTCAACCGAGGTAACTGTGATACATTTTTTTGTTTCTAACATCACAACTATCGATAGCTTTCATCCCCCTCTACTTCCATCGTTTTCCCATAACTCACCACACTAGTTCACTTCATCCCCAACTCTCTATAAAGCAAATTTTCGTATAATTAATATCTATCTCAACAAATCTTCATTCGATTTTACTAGCCCGACATTAACTGATGCTCTCTTCATTTTTACAGTTAAGTATTTAATTATATTTCTCCTTACGTTCCCTTTTCCTCCAATAAAACATCATCTACTTCCGTTCACATACCATTGATAACTATCATACTGGGTTACCTTTTCTAAACATTCATTTCCAAGTAACTTTTTATATCGGCCGGATCCCTTATATTTTAATTACATTCACAGTTTCTCCCATGTCCCCTCTCTCTTTCATTCTTTTGATTCCAATCTTATCGAAGAAAAGGTACAAAAACTTAATGATAAACTTCTGTCTCTTCCACTTTCCTTTTTGATTTATTATCCCTCACACAAGAGGAATTTCTCTAAGTTTGAAAGACCACTTTCATGACCCCGTTTCACAAATAGGGATCAAAGAATGTAGTAACTATCATAGTTACCGTCCCATTGCTAAACTTTCACAGATAATCAAAATATTTGAAAGTATTTTGTATGAAGTGCCAAGTTTTCAATGCAAGTGTATTTTATGTTAGTATATCCCCCGGTCCCCATGGATTGCTGAAATCTAGATCAACTTTTAAAAATTTCTTTGAATTTGTATCCTTTGCGATTTCTGCCCTAGAAAATGGTAACCATATCTATATTTTATCAATTGATCCTTTTAAAAATATTTTCAATAGGCTTTGACCCCATTTTGGTTAAATGAGATCTTATTTGTGGTTTTAAGTCAGCCTCCTCAACCTCGTTTGTAGCCAGTTCTGGCGTCCCACAAGTCAGCCATCTAGGTCCCTTTCTTTTCATTTTACCTATAAATGATCTTAAGAGAATTATTAAACACCGTCGATGACATAAAGTATATGTCATATATATGTATATGTCATATTTCAACAAGTGGACATTGTAAAATCGGGTTCGTTGTTTTGTATAAATGATATCTGATAGTGCTATAGCTAAAGACAGCGGCATGCTTGAAAATACTGGAAATAATTTAAAATAAAACAAAATTCGATGGTTGGGTGCTGCAGAAAAAGGGTAGGCACTGAGAGTTGTCAACAAGGAGATACCCAGTGTTGTAACCGTTTCTATACATCAATTGTGCTTATTTTACCTCCGAGTGGGTATTTTACCTCAGGTACTGGTTGATGTTTATCCAGATTCGACTTGTCAAACTTATAAGCGCGAGTGCTGACCAGCAAGATAAAAAAAAGCGGCACTATAAACTGGACAGCGGATGATGAAGTTCACAGATGGAATCAACGGTGAAGTAAGATTCCGAAATAAAACAAATGGGATCTTATCCGAGCTACTCCGACATATTGGAACATCCCTGAACAGGTTACTGCCTTCGGTCTAACCGACTCCTCGTCATAGAGGTATTATAACCACCACATTGCGGGCTGCGCCATCGAGGTACGGAAAAAATATGTGGTACCGAAGCAACAACAAGCCTCAGATACGTACGGATCTACCGCTGACAACCCCTGCAATTAAAACAAGAACAACGAACTTTTTTTTTTAATTGCGCCCGCCCAAGGGATTTAATTACCCTTAAAAAGCTTGTACGAATGTTTCGTACATAGCGCGGGCGAAGAAAACTCAGATAAAATGGAAAGCGAGGTGACGAATAACGTTCCTTTTAAATGTTTGAAGGTTATAATGACTAGGAATAAAGAGCTAAGCAGAGCATTCCATAAGCGAGTTGAACGGCATAGGAACAAATCACGATATTTAAGAGTACATAGCGCATTCATAGCGCAACGGGTGTTACGGTTGAAAGTTTGAAGGGGTGGAATGCTACTGGCAATTTCTATAGAGCACTGTTGGTGGAAATAACGATAAAACAAAGTGAGACAGGTAACAAGTTCGGTGTTTGAGAGTGCGAATTGATTGACTGATATTAGTATCAGCTTTGAGTTTTATCGCATGGGCTTGAATCCTATTAAGCAGGTGCAGGGATGTTTCAGGAGCACCTGACCAGATGTGGGCTTTGAATTCCAATTTTTGGCAAATGAAAGCCTTATATATTGAAGCCAGACCAGAGGGGGTAAAGTATTTCTTACATCGCTTGAGAAATCCTAGACATTTCGCCGAATATGTAATCATTCCAACGTATGTTGTCATTGGCACACATACCGAGAATGGAAAGTTTTTCGGTTTCGACGATGCAATTGCCATTCATGGACAATGGCTGGGTGTTTAAATTTCGCTTTAACGACAACAGACGGCATTGTGTTTTGGAAGCATTAAATTCTACTCCGTTATACAGCTGAAGAGTAGAGACATGTGTCAGGGAACAAATAAAAAAGCAGAGAGTAATTTCGTCAGCAAAAGGAATATACTGGATTAAAAGTAGCAGACAAGAGACCGTTGATGAAAATGAAAAAGAGTTTCGGTGAACGGATCTCTGGAGCATACCAGGATTTATTTTGTGAACATCATACTTGAAACTATCCAAAACAACTTGAATTGAACGTTCCGAAAGGTAATTTCTAATCCATTAAAGAAGAGAGTCATCAATCCCAAAAGCACTCATTTTCGACGAAAGAACCTGTTGCCTTAGAAATGACAAGTGCAACTATCGTGCTTTCGCCAGATTGATGTACGCTTGGTTTCATCACCTGTGGACTTGTTTCTACGAAAAGCGTACTGCCAGTCATTGACAAGTTTTCATATTTCAAAATATTTCATGAGTTGACGTTTTATCAGCATTTCCATTAGAAAACAAGGGACGTGATTGCAATGTACAAACTCGATAAGCACATCAGCGTTCAGTAGATCTAGAGATTCTATGTATGTCAGCAACTCTATAGAACTGCACCCGATTTTCAAGACAGAGGAAGGCTGTAAAAAATTTATGCTTTCGTGTTAATGTTAATTTATTTTTAGGCCATGTGAGCAATTTGCGGTCCAATTATTGCTATTAGTTCCTCTGCCTGACAAATATTTCATTAAACTTAAACAACTCCGAAATCTGAGGCCCATACATTTTAGTTCTCGCTATCGCTTCATAGCAAAATGTCCCACATACTGAACAAAATTTGTAAAATTTGTAATCTCACAAATAACACATGGGCTGAAAAGTCCGTTTTATAGTAAAACACAATTTTTTTTGCAAAATTCAACTTTATTTCTCAATATAGTTGCCTTTGAGGGCGATACACTGATTGAAACGATTTTTCAATCTTTCGATACCAGTTTTGTATTACGACTTCGGTTTAGCCTCAAAATAGCCCTCTGTTTCATCCTTCTTAAATCTCTTTCCGGCGAGCATTCTTTTGAGGTCTGCGAACAGGAAATAGACGTTGGGGACCAAATTTGGAGAATACGGTAGGTGGGGAAGCAATTCGTAGCCGAATTCATTCAATTTTGCCATCGTTTTCATCGACTTGTGACACGGTGCATTGTCTTGATGAAACAGCACTTACTTTTTCTTCAAATGCTGCCGTTTTTCTGCGATTTCGTCCTTCAGTCGCTGTTGATAGTCTGCCCCCTTTTGGAGATGGTCGATGAAAATTATTCCATGTGTATCCCAAAATACGGATGCCATAACCTTGCCAACCGACTGCTAAGTTTTTGGTCGTTTTGGACGAGGTTCGTCGCCTGCTCGCCACTCAGCTGACTGCCGACTTGACTCTGGTGTGAAGTGATGGAGCCAAGTTTCATCCATTGTCACATACCGACGCAAAAATTCGGATTTATTGCGGTTGATCAGCTTTAAAGACTCCTCTGAATCATCAACACGTTGTTGTTTTTGATCGACTGTGAGCAAACGCGGCACCCACTTTGAACAGAGCTTTTGCATGTCCAAGTATTCGTGTATGATATATTCAACATGCTCTTTTGATATCTTCAGAGCCTCAGTTATCTCGATCAACTTCAATTTAGGGTCATTCGTAATCATTTTGTGGACTTTTTTGATGTTTTCATCTGAAACAGCCTCTTTTGGACGTCCACTGCGTGCATCATCTTCGGTGCTTGTATGACCACTTTTAAATTTTTCAATCGACTTGCGAATGGTTCGTTCGGCTGGTGCACAGTCCGGGTAACACTTATCAAGCAATTTCTTTGCATCGGCTGCATTTTTTCCCATCAAAAAGCAATGATAAATCAACACACGGAATTGCTTTGAATCCATTTTTTTTTTCACAATAACAAAAGTTGCTTCACTCACAACGCTATATCTCGAGAACTAATCGTCCGACAGCTGTCAAATTTACACTTTTATCTTTTGGAGGTTGGTACTAACTGAAAATGGTATGGATTTAATTCAAGTTGTGCCCTCTCTTAGATCGTTTTAGCCCATGTATTAAGTCAACTTTTAATAAAATATAAATATCGTTTGTGAAACGAGAAGTTATATACCACCTTGATCAAAATATTTCCCGAAATTTATTCAGAAAATTAAAAATACAAGTTTATGCATCTAAATCTATATTATTCCCTTCAAAGTAATCCCCATCACAACACACTTATGCCAGCGGTTGATTCAATCTTCTAAACATTTTTTATACTCGGTTTTCGGTATATCCATCAGTGCTTCCTGCGATTTTTCCATTACTTCCTCTCGGCCGCTGAAACACGTTCCATGTAGTGGTTTTTACCTCCATTGAACAGAAAGAAGTCACAAGGACACAAATCAGGTGAATTCGGTGGCTGTTGGTATTTGTTGCATTTTTCGTCAATATAATGATGGCACTGTGCGCCGGTGCGTTATCATGGTGCAAAATCCATGAGTTTTCTGCCCAAATATTCTGGTCTCTTTCGGAGAATTGCTTCATGCAAACGTCTTAAACGCCCAAATAATACTCTTTGTTTACTGTCTGGCCTTCTGACAAAATTTCATGATGCACTACACCGTTGTAATCCATGAAAACCGTGAGCATTGCCTTCTTTTTTGACTGAAAATGACGCGCTTTTTTTGGTCTCAGCTCATTTGGTGAACGCCATTCACTTGCCTGATGTCTTGATTGCGTGTAGTACTCATAAACCCACGTCTCGTCTCGAGTAATGATCCTTTTGTTGAATGTGGGATCGGATTCAGCCTCGCAAATCATTTCTTTTCTGACGTCAACATGGTCTCTTTTTTGCATGAAATTGATGTCTTTTGGCACCAACTTTGCTGCTACACGACGGAAACCCAAATCATTAACCAAAATGTCTTGGACGGATCTATAGGCAATGTTCAAGTCCTCCGCTATCTCTCTGATGATTGACCAACATTCTTTTACTTTATCAATGTTTTCGTGGGTTTTCGATGTCGATGGTCTACCACTGCGTTCATCATCTTCGATTGACTCTCGACCACTTTTGAACCGCTTGTGCCTCTAATAAACGGCCGTTTTCTTTAGCGAATCGTTAGCGAAACACTTTTCCACTATTTTCAACGTTCGCGCACCATTAAATGCTTTTTTTACGCAAAATTTAATACAAGTTCGTTGTTTCCAATTTAAATCCATTTCTAAAATTGTAAAAAATCGCCAACACACACAGAGATAGATGTACTCTTGGCTACGTAACTTTTCCAAATGTCAAGTTATGACGCTAAGATTTAGAAGGAATGTCAACAACAGATGTACCAACCAAAAAACTCAAATCGGAACAATGGGAGCGCCACACGGTGACGCCACCGGGAACGTTTTGATCAAGGTGGTATTGTCACAGATTTCTCTTTGTAGAATACATGTACATATTTGTAATACCCAGAGTCTAGTTAAATGATATAAGTCAAATAAATCACAAATTTTGCTGTAAAATTCTTGTGAATACAAATTTGTTAGGGTGAAATACTTCACAGGTCCCTTCACATTGCCTTTGTAAACCAGCCAAGTACGGTTCCTCTTTCAGCGAGTTCATATATCTGGATTCATCGAGAACATTTAACACCGTTTCCGTCGATTTTCTCTTCGATGACTACCCTGGAATGAGTCCTCTTATATTACCACCCTTTTAAGGCCGCCTTAAACCGCATAGATCTAACTGAAATTTTCTTCATTCATCGACTGCTTTCTGGTTCGGTGGGCTGCGCTACCCTTAACAAGTCTGTTTCCTGCAACGCTAATCCTCATAATTTATGCCTCTTTCATAAGCCAACCCATTGGAACTCTTTTAATTCCAACGACCCCATCTCACGTATACTCTTAAGGGTCACCACAAAATTCTACATTTTTGATTTCAACCTGAGCCCTCCTCTTCTCAATCTAGATCTACTACACCATTGATTTGGTTCCTATTTCTTAAGTCCTTTCGTTGGTTGTTGACTAACTAATAGTTATGTTTAAATTATGTCTAATGACAAATAGGCTGAAGTTGGATACAAATATAAACAAATAGCTTGCAACGGACTAATATTCGAATTGAATTCAAGTGACAGTAAAATTGTTGGTCATATCAAACGAAAAATTGCCTTCGAAATTCGAGCACCGCCGAATTCATTTCTGAACACCAAGCCTCGCATATCTCGCCTTTTCTCGAGATTTTTACGCACGCGTGGCATAACGGAGTCTCAAGTATACAATTCAAAAAAACGCTTTTTCTATGCTTGACTTCGCCACTATACTTATCTTTTTCCTGGAAAGTGGCACAGCCTTTCTGACATAGTCTTCTTGGTTGTTTCGTCCGCCTATCCTTGTTCTAGCCCACGTTGGTTTCTCTTTTTCCGTTTCCCCTTTTTCCAACAAAGAAATTAACTCGGGACTCTACTTTTACTCCACCCTGTTTTACTTTCCTTGAACAAACACAAAAAAAAGAATTGTTTCCGTAATTCCAAAATTAATTTGTTGATCCTCACTATTTGTTAATCGTCACTTAAGTGACTTCCAGGCCTTTTAATTTCCACAAACTCCCGCCAGACTTATACAAACATTCACGTACTATTTCAATGAAAAGATCATGAAGATACATAATACATATAAACTTGAACGAATGTAGGATATCTCAGAATATCTTTGTACAAACGGCAAATGAAAGGACAGGCGTTAGCATGAGCAGCGAGTCATATAAGTGTCCCAATCAAAACAGTAACTGAATCTGTGAGAAGTTAAAATAAACAGCGACTTGGACATATGGACGCTATACCTTCCGAGAAGAAATCGAAGAAACAAAAGGCTTTTTGTTGGCAAAAAACTTACAGCTGCTATGCAAGACCCAGCTTGATGGCCAGCGAATACCAACTAATGTTGGACAATCTGACTGCGGATGCGCTCCACAGGACAACACAAGTTATAGGACGCGATTTTAATGCATGGAGGAAGGAGTGTCACAGACTTACTGTTAAGTGTCGTTAATGTGGGTAGGGCTAACACATATCGGAAAACGGGAGTAGACTCCATCCTGGACATAACCTTTGCGAGCAACTCTATTCAAGTGGAGAGTCAATGAGGAATATTCTCATAGTATCAGGCGATATCAGGCGATATTAATTGAGATCAAATAAATGAAACCAACCTGTCTCCCAAAACGTACTGGGCCAAAATGGAATGACAGATCTTTTGATAACAATTCTTTGGAAGAATCTTGTCTCATCTCACAGCTATCATCAAAACAGCGTGCGATGTATCAATGCATAGAAAAGCAAATAGCAGGGTGCTTTCCTTGGAACGATGAAATAAAGACATTCCCGACAAAATGCTTACAGGCTTAGAGCAAGGTTCAGCGTGCAAGAAGGAGACCAGATTTCCAACAACAGCTGGACACTCATAGTCCAGCGAGACGCAAAACCACATGATTCATGTTATAAATTAGATCATCATTCTTTTGCTTCTTTCACTATAAATTTATTTAAACATGCAACTACAATACTTCCCTATTTACTTAAACTCTTAAATCTACATTACCAGGTGTACCGGTATAAATTGAGCGCCAAGATACAAATGTCTCGATAGGGAACATTTTTTTTTTGTTTGGTTGTTATGATACCTTTCAAACATATTTAGTAAACGAGTACATCAAGTCATTGAGCAAACGACATCATATTTTTTCTTCGTGTTAAAAATGTCGAATTTTGAATCAGAAAATGATGACTTGCGGAAAGCATTAATTTTTTGTTCTCATTTGAAGAAAAGTGCTGCAGAGTCGCATCGAATGCTTGTCGAGGCATATTGTGATTATGCTCTATCAGAAGCAACATCCAAAAGATGGTTTCAACGGTTCAGAGATAACAACTTTGATGTGAGAAATGAAGAACGCGAAAGACCACCAAAAAAATTTTGAAGACGCCGAATTGCAAACAATATTGAATGAAGATGAATTTGAAACATCATTGAAAAAATGAAACAAATGGCAGAAATAATAAATGTTGCACAACAAATAATTTCTCACCGTTTAAAAGCTATGGAAAAGATCCAAAAATGGGTGCCACATGAATTAAATGAAAGACAGATGGAAAACCGAAAGACCACTTGTGAAATTTTGCTTTAAAGACACGATAACAAATCAGTTTTGCATCGAATTGTTACTGGTGATGAAAAATGGATTTATTTTCAGAATCCTGAACGGAAAAAATCATGAGTTAATCCGTAACAAACATCAACTTCGACTGCAAAACCTGGTGAGACCGTTTTTACAGATCGCTACCGACAACAAATGATCAATTTGAACCATGCATTGATCGAAAAACGACCAGAATGCACTTGCACACAAAGCAAAACTGGCTCAGGATATAACCAAAGCACTTGGCTGGGAGCTGCTACCCCACCCGCCGTATTTACCAGACTTGGCTCCTTCCGACAACCATTTGTTTTCATCGATGGGACACGCATTAGCTGAGCAGCACTTCGAATCCTACGAGGAAGACGAAAACTGGGTGATTTTTTGGTTTGCTTCAAAAGACGAACAGTTTTATTGGCGTGGAATCCATAAATTGCCTGAAAGATGGGAAAAATATATAGCTAGCAATGGAAAATATTTTGAAAAAAATGTTAAAACACTCACTTTATACCGGTACACCTGGTGTATTCTTAACGCTAAACTTACGAGCATACATATAAAACTGAAAATGTTAACCAAGCTCAATATAAACTGTACAAATTGATATTTCCTGCAGTCATAAGCGATTTGTATTGCAATAAATTTTAAAATCGAATTATTTTACATTTTGGTGCCGAAACCCGGAGCGCATAATTGTTATATTGAATACAAAATTTTACCTAACGAAAATGGATCTACTTGCACTTGCCGGATTCAGCAGTAAAGTTATGAAAATAGTTTCAGAATCGACTGAATATTTAAAATCCATCATAACTTAAGATATTTTCACTCTGGAAAATGTCGAAGAAGATTTTTCGATTTATTTACAACGTTTATGGACCACGAATGAACATTTACGTACGACAAACTCCAATATATGTTCAAAAGGATTATAAGACAAAAAAAATTTTCGAAAAAATCGCAGAATATGCTGATTTAGATATCGGAACAATGCACAGTGGTTCAGGTTCCAAAGAAGGGCAGTCATAGGGTTTTTTTGGTCAGATTTATAATGAAATCAAATCATTTTGGCCCGGAAAATAGTTGTTATGATTATTAGAGGGTTAGAACTAGCAGAGTATATATCAAAACTTGGTATTTTACATGAAACAAGTGCTATTTACATAGTATTAAAAATGTTAAGTAACATAGTATAATAAGGTACAATAAAGCTCAAAGACTTAAAAAAATCCAACTAGAAATAAGTGGATCTAAATTAAGAAGAAGCCTGTGCAAGAGATCCATGTAAGTAACATCTCAGGAATGTTTCCTAGTATTTTCGCGTCTGAATAGTTTGACTAATTTATTGCAAGACTCAGCGGCCTCCTCAGATAATTCACCAATAGATAATATTGGTCACTTCTGCTCCGTGAATCAATAATATGAATCAATACTATATGTGAAGGATATTCCTTCACAAGCATCTTGGCAGTATCAAAACCATAACTCTTAAATTTTTAACCAAAATAAAGGCTCTGTAGAAGGTGACTACATCTGTTAATAAGATATTTTGTAATTCATGTTATTTCAGATGAAATATCAGAGTTATGGAAAAATGTACGTGCTATGTTTCCATCATTAGATGTGTCATTTCTTCTACTTCGAGGTTTGTCTACAATTAAACCTAATTTGTCCCTAAACTGCCGTTAATCTAGATCTTTTCTCTGAGCAAGACTAGCTTTATCTTCTGCAGAACGCGCTTGCCACTTTTTAATATTAGTTCGATGAGAAACGTGAATAAAATACTCGAAAAATCTAATGTATGAATGCAGAGGAGAAATGCCAAACTCAAATTTACTAGTATCAGGGACCTCCTTTAAGCATATAGTTCATCTCCTTTGGTGTTGCACCACAAATGTAACACCTACTCGTAGATAAGTCGCTAAGTGCAGAACAAAATTTACCATCTACCATCGTCAATTGTAAGGAATTGGTGATTTTAATTTCGTGGTCATTAATAAGCACTCAAGTAGGGATTAATTGGTTAATTTGGCTTTTGAAATAAACTTCTTCTTGCAAGGTGACCTCCTTTGTTTCTTTTGTAAATTGAAAACGAATTGTTCTGCACCACCTAGTAGAGGAAGGGTGTGGATTTTTTCAAATGATTGATTCATCACAGGTATTTGGTTTATAAACAAGTTGAAGAGGTACATAAGATGTGATAAATAAACTCGAATCTTCGATAGTTAAATCTGAAAATTTCTACTTATATTCACTATGGCCTGTGCTGCCATCAAAACCCCATTTACCAATTAAAACTAAGTCATCCTTAGGTTCGTGAAGACCTTAAAACACAGCTTTTTGAGATTCAACAATGCGACTTGATGTATGGTCTAAAAATGATTGCAAATTGATTTTAGCAGAAGATTCCGTGACGCGAATATCAGTTGGATAGCAACGTTTTATGGCTTCCAGCACTTCATGATAGGACGGAAAAACATTTGATGTTTTAGAATGAATCTCTTCTCTTAATAATATATATTGGTTTTTAGTAAGCTTAGCTCTCCATTAATAAATGAAACAACTTCATCCGTGCTAAATTCAAAAGAACTTTCTGATTGATTTGAACTGCTAAGTAAAGTTGTTAAAGCGGAATCGTCCATCTGTGATATAACTGCTAATCTGCGACGTTTGGACCTCTTGCTGCAGTCTCCAAACTCCCTCCTGTATCACGTTCCACTTGCAGATTGAAGAGATTCCTTTTGCTCGTCGTTGTAGTTTCCACATACTTCTCCATCAGATACTTTAAGTATGCAAACTTCGGTCGCATTTAACCAGCTTTCTTATTTGGCCACTAGCTTAGCTTTTGACTTCCTAAATTGCTTCCAATTTTCAGCATCTGGTAAAGAATTCGCAAGGGATCCAAACACTTCCCGAAATCTTTCTGCTTAATTTTCTTAATTTTTTTTAAAGCTATCCACGTATTTAAAAGAAGCATTTGGGTAAAAAAACACGTAATGTACCTGCAAAATAAAAACACAAAAAATTAAAAAAATTTTTTTTCTTGTACTGGACCTAAGAAATAGGAAAATAAGAGATTATATTGATATATGACTCATTTATGGCGATTCGTGCCTTCATAAATAAAAGCTTAGTTGAATATGGAAAAAAAAAGTGGAAGGTGTGCTTTGACGGAGATAGTTAAGAATAGTCGCATTGTTAAGGAAAACATAATTACTTTAAAAATATCGTACATACCTTTAATTTGAATATCTATTGCACAATTATATCACAAACAATAAATTTCTCGGAAAAACCACACTTTAAAAACAACACCAATTTATGTGAACAAATAAACTAATCAGGTGTTACCTGTGTTAACTGTGCCGTGTTTGTAATTGCAATGGTTTTTATACCTGTGAATAGAAGGGTTTTTTTAAATTTCCTATACAGGTAAAATAACATCATATTTGCAACATCGGTATTTCGGCCCTATGACCTACGGCTGAACCACTGTGCAATGGTTCGATTACAATCATGCTTAGGTAAAATTCCTTCTCAACTTTCTCACTTAATACATCTGAAATAAATGCATTTACCCTGCGTAATAGCAGAAGTATCACCGATTTTCGTACGACCATCCATTACAATAGTTCGTTCACAAGCTCTGATAAATTTAACTACTTCCAGCAGTTTTGCCAGCCATGCATTAAAAACATTTGCAGTTTATACCTCTTCCGATTTTTGTTATGATGAAGCATATCGCTTCTACAAGAAGAATTTAGAGATAAAGGAAGCTAATAGACGTAAACGTACAACAATTGATGACTTTACCAATAGTACAATACATCGAAAAACAAATGCGGTGCGATAACGTCAGCTGTACAATACGGTCATTGCTTCGACCCACTCCCGTAAAAAAATTCTTTTAAAATGCATGCCGGGTGAATTGAGCATATACTCGTATTACCTCAGAATAAAAAAAGAAATTATTATGCTATGTGAGAAGTGCAAGGAGAAGGATGATGGAAAATTAATCCAGAGATCATCTATTGGGTATATCATTTAATTCCTGCGGTACAATGTACAATAGTATTATTCAAAGTATTGTCCATCTGAAGCTATGACTTTTTCCCATCTTTCTGGCAATTTATGGATCCTATCCCAAAAAAACTGCGCCGGCTTGGCAGCCAAGAATGAATCAAACCAATTTTTGATATTCTGCTATGATGTGAACCGTATCTCAGTGAGGGCGTTCTGCGTCGACCGGAACAAATGGCAGTCAGAAGGGGCAAGGTCTGGAATATAAGGCGGGTGGGATAAAACTTCCCATCCACTATTTTCCAAATAGTTCTTAACCGGAATAGCAACGTGGGGCCGAGCGCTATCATGATGGAAAATTATTGCCTCGTGTCTGGTCGCATATTCCGGGCGTTTTTCGGCTACTGCTCTCTTCAAACGGATAATTGTGTTAGGTAGCGTCCATTGATGGTTTCACCTGGTTTTAGCAGCTCATAATACAGCACACCCATCTGATCCCACCAAGTACAGAGCATTACCTTCGCGCCATGGACATTCAGTTTTGCAGTTGATTTGGCTGGTAGGACGGGTTTCACATATGATTTTTTGCACTTGGGGTTGTCGTAATGGATCCATTTTTCATCACCAGTAACAATCCGATGCAAAAATGATTTCCTTTTGTGGTGTTCCAGCAGCATTTCGGACATACAAAACCGCCTTTCGACGTCTCTCGGCTTGAGTTCATGTGGAACCCAATTTCCTTGCTTTTAAATATATCCAGCTGCTTTTGAACGTTTTGAAAAGGCTGCTTGAGTGATACCCAAAGATTTTGCGAGCTCTTCTTGTGTTTGGCAACAATTTTCATAGAGTAATGCTTCCAGTTCTTCATCTTCAAACTTTTTTGGCTGCCCAGCACGTTCATCGTTTTTCAAGCCAAAATCACCACTTTTAAATCGTGCAAACCACTTTTGGCACGTTCGCTCAGCTAGCGCATGTTCACCATAAACTTCCACCAAAATATGATGACTTTGGAAGCAGTTTTCTTCATGAAGAAGAACTCCCCGCAAAAACACTTTTTTAGGCACAAAGTTCGACAAATCTGAGTGAAAAAAAAAATATTGCTGTTTACGCTCAAATGAATGACATATACTGAAATGACGTACAATGACAGTAGCTTTCCAACGCATGTTCCAATGGAATAATGACAATGAAATAATACAAGTTACGCCATCTCTTAGCAAACCGCACGAATTAACTATAGACCCAATACTACAGGATTTACTTTTTTATTTGACGGTGACGAAGGAAAATATATTACGGTTCTTGTGTAAAGAAGTGAAATCATTCGAACGAGCTGGGAAGATGCATGTTTATAAATCTGCCGAACATACTTAACAATCAATTCCCGCGGGTTTATTTACTCTATCTTACGGTTCTCAATGCGACTTTTTGCAAGGCAAGCAACCATCACACGGAACGGACGGTACTATCGATGCACAAAGAGAGGATATATGTATGTCAAAAAATTGCAGGGTTAACAGGTTGGGGTGTAAACACAGCCAGTGGCAGTTAAGAAATCAGTTCGAGAAGCTCAACTGAATACGAATTATCTACTGTGATAACAGAAGAACACTAGTTTGATTTTATCTAAGCAATGTAATTCAATTAAATTTTTAGTTACTTACGCTATTAAAATTTGCTAATCAGATATTCCTGGTCCATATATTATGCCTTCTACTTTTTCAAAAGCCTCATTTTGAAGCATATGCTGAAGTGTACTAGTTGTGTGAGCCTCCCTTCTGCTAAATGCTTGGCGATGGCTCTTTCTCAGAGATATCAGCAAATATTTCGCATTGCATGACATTCAAAATCGCTGAATACCTTTTGTTGAACATACCTGTAGCCATTTAGGCCGCAATTTCAACGACTTTTCATTGAAATTTTGAGTATAACTGTCTAAGCATCGTCTTAAAAGGTCATCATTTTGGGGATCTTCATAAATCGGGCGACTATATATCTCAACTTCTTTAAAGATTTCAATTGATTCATTCACATCACCTTTCTACGCTTACTAGGGGCTCATCAGTTGAACAAAAATGATTCACCGTCGCCATTGTAACTTCTCTCACCTTTTGTGCAAAATTAACGTTTGTTGTAATGGCCAAACCATAATAAATTTTCAGCTTTTTTTATGAAATCATCTATCTTGCCGGTTCTTACCATATTTCGAAGTAATGTAACCATACAAGTCCGTGTACATGTCCGACGCACTTATTTTTTGTCACAGAACACTCATCGTCTTAAAAATACAAAAGTTTTCGAATCACTGTCACCGATGATATTTGTATATTTTACGCCAAATTTTCCGTCGGATCTTAAAAACATTTCTATGATAGAGTTTACCTTCATCTTTGCTGAATCTTGGTGATTTGTGGATCATGATTCTTCTTCAAATTCGTCATCGTTCAGTTATGGCAGTATGCACTTTTTCTGATAAAGTCGACTACTTTGCCACTATAGTGCCCAATGAGAATTGTATTAAATGATTTTCAATGTCCCTGTTTTCGATATTTTTTACTCGCTTCTCTTTGACTGATTTCTCAGCGACTGTATTGAATATCGATTCCGAAGCCGAGTGAATGTGCTACACTATAATATCGTACGTTGATTTCGCCAATACTTGGCACAGGTTCATGAGTCCACAATATACGTTGATGCCATCTCGTCCAACACCAGTAGCCTGATGATAAATACTATTCGTCTATTTATTTTACAGCCGGTGTTTATTAACGGACCTGAATTAATTTCTTTCCGACCGCACATACACGATAAAATAATTTTGAAACCTACGCCTCAATGTCCGCTCTCTTCAAATTTTATTTTCTGCTTGCGTGATCCGAAAATTAGCAATATCACCGATCGCTTGAAAAAATGTAGCAAATTCAAAAAAACAATGAATTGGATTGGCAATCATATTTTCACTGCTCGTGGTTGACAATTTCTTCGCGTTACTGCTCGCATCTAACCCTTCATTACCATGAAATTTTATCTGAGTATTTCAGCAAAACTAACCTTTGATGTTAACATAAAAAATCGTCGTTTTCGGTTGCGATTTCGATTGAGATAACCGCAAAATTCAAAAGTTTTAGTAGTCACGTAACAGATGTTTCGAACGACTTTCATGTAAAAGAAAAATGTTTGTTGCGAAATTCGACTTTCAAGAGTGAAACAATCATCATAGAGCGGCTCTAAAATTTCTTAAAAACGATTTGTCCACCCTTAAAAATACGCTTAGGACTCGGTGAACCCCTCTTCATTGGAGACATGTCTCTTTTCGGTGAGGACTTTTTTGAGGTTTGCGAACAGGTAACAGAATCCATGTTTCATCCATTGCCACAAACTGCATGAAAAAGTTATTTTCATTTGGCCTAAATAGCTCCAAACATCGTTTTGAACCATCAACACGTTGTTGTTTTTAGAGTTTTTGTGAGCAAACTCATTCAAAATATGATGTACACGGTCTACTGATATCTTTATGATAGCAGCCAACTCCCGAACTTTTTTTTTATGGTTGTTTTAAACGAATTTGTGAATTTCTTTTATGTTTTCCAGCGTAACAGCCTCAATTTTTGGCCCAAAGCGTGTCTGTACGACTGCGTTGTAATTCAGCAAATGGTTTCTTTCGACGCAAGAGGTTCCTTATAATACTTTTCAAGCCATTCTTGAGTTTTAACGGTATTTTGTCTCATAAAATAACAATGTTTTATCAACGTACGAAACTCACTTTTCCCCATCAATATGACTAATGTCGAAATGTCATCAAATGGCGAAGAAAAGCTAAGATGTGTTTTCAACGGTGTCTGACATAGGCTATGTTCTCAGTTGTTAGACATGAAATGTGATGCGATAATCGGGGCAAATGATTCGATAGTAATAAATATTATTCAAGTTAATAAACTCCAATATTGTAACCAGAAAGCAAAAGATATTATAAAAGAGTTCCACGATGTGTGTGATGGTGATGGAAAAATTGAAAATCGATGAAAGTGTACAGCCAAAGCGGCAACAAACAAAAAGAATACCAGTGACCATTTTTATTTTTATTTTTTTTTTTATAATCCCGAGCGCGCACCAAGGGGATATGAATACCCTTTTACTGGCTTTTCTCCAGTGCGCGGGCGGGTTGTGTAGTAATTTGACTCTCAGGTATATTAGATTTCGATATTTTTCCCAGAGTGGGTGTCAAACTGGAGCCAATCCATCCTCAGCCAGTGGGCTTGGTACGTGCTAGTTTTCATAAAACTACATGAATTGGAACATCTTGGTTGATGATCACACAAATAAAACGAAACTTCTTGTAAAACTTTCATGGAAACTTGCTGAGAGGTTTGGAATTTGTTAATACGAGAGTTGTTTTATGAATACCCGGATTAGAAATGACAACGCAACTGTTTTAGGTTTTGACAGTTTATTTTTCAATATAATCCCCTTTGAATTCGATGCACTTTTCCCAGAGGTGCTGCACCTTGCTTAACCTTTCCATATGGTACGACTTTTGTTGGCCTGCAAAATATTCTTCCGCGGCGGCGATGACTTCCACGTTCGACCTGTACCTCTTTTCGGCGAGCGATCTTTTAAGGTTTGAGAACAAAAAGAAGTCAAAGGGAGCCAAATCCGGAGAATACGGAGGATGGGGGCGCAATTTGTAGTGCAATTCGACCAATTTAGTTGCAGAGGTGTGAGCCGGTGCGTTATTGTGGTGGAAGAGCACATTTATCTTCGCCAAATGTGGTAGTTTTTTTTTTTCAAATTGGCGTTGAATTAGCCCAATAAATCCTCCGTTTGCAATATTTTATTTCAACCTTCTCCAAATAGTCAAAAAAAAAAAAAAAAAAAAACGGTGGCCATCACTTTTCTGGCCGAAGGTAGGTTTTTCGCTTTCTTTGGAGCACGTTAATCGAGTAAAACACCTTGTTTCGATTGTTCTCTGGTCTCTGATGTGTACCAAAGAATCCATGTCCTATCGATAGTCAGGAAACGACGGAGAAACATCTTCGGATTTCGATTAAACAGGGCCAAGCACGTCTTTGAAGTGGTCTCACGATTGCGCTCACCACAGCTCTCTCATGCCCAAAATCTCGTGCAGGAAATGGCTAATGTTTTCAGTTGAGATGCCTTCTATATTAGCCCACTCGCGAATTTTCACCCGACGTTCCGCCAAAACGAGATCATGGATTTTGTCCGTGGTTTCCTCTATGGTAGCCATTTTTGGGCTACCTGGGCGCGATTCGTAAAAAACCGACGTGCGGCTACTACAGTATAGACGAGGAATTAACCCTGTAATGTGATGTCAACCGGAAAGGATTGAAAGCTGTTCTGATGTAATTGATCTACTCAGTGGCCTTTGCTTCGCGCACACGATATTTCACATAGAAAAGGAGACAAAGAGTCTGTGTGAATTGTATTTAGTTGCGAACACCTTGATCAATATCTGCTCGGAAGACGCAACATAATAGTAGAAAGTGATCACTTGCCCTTACACACCATTTTCAAGAAATCGATTCTCTACACTCCAAGGCTTTATATACACTGAGGCTGAGCTTGCAGAAAAATATTTGTAATCTTGTGTTCAAAAAAAGGAAAACAGCTAATAAACATTGTCCAGAGCAGCACTGCAATCAAATAGCAAGGACTGCACTTAATAAGAAGAAACCTTTCCATTAGGAAATCTGGAGAGCCAGACATTAAGAGATTCAAATTTTTTAAAGTTAGTGCAGATACCTGTAGGGAGCGAAGGTTGGCCTACACACGCCAGCAAACTGGATTTGGAACTAAAAGATTACTAGACGTATTAGGACGCAATGAAAATACTAAATGCAATTCTTCTCTAAAGTGACATGATGATTGTTCCAATAAGTCTGCGATACTCGATACTATAACCACCAAGAAATGAAAATATGCATAAAAAAAGCTCAGGATAGGATGCAGTGCTTTGGCCTTACATTAACTCATATTCAAAATATTTGGCCAATAAATAAACCAAACCAGAAGAGTTCTCCCTTATGATGTCCATCTTAACTTGACATTCCTTTTCAACGAATTGATCTTGATATTTTTGGATATCCTAAAAGTAATAACAGGAAATACTTTTTCGTAACTGTCGAATTCTTTTAAGATTTATTCAATAATTTTCGCCTGTCGGACAAATTTTAGCAGACACGGTGTCCCGTAAGTTCTCATCATAGAAGTTCAAGCATCCAAGAAGCTCTTCACACCACCATCAAGAAAATGATAAAGCCGTATCTGCTATTAAAATAATTTGTTGGTTGAAGAAATGAAAAGTGATTTGGTCCTTTCGATGTCCACCAAATTCTCACTATAAATTTTTCTGGGTGAAGACCTAGTTTAGGGGTGTGTTTTGGTTTTTCCTTTGCATCCAACTACTGCCCAGATCTTTTACGGTTGTCATAAAAATTCGTTTAGTTCATGGGGCAACCACTTTTCGAGTTTTTTTTTTTTATTTTTAGAGAAAGATGTCGACTTATGGCTATAGGAGATACTGTCATATTCTGTGCAAGTTCCAGCATCATTTTTGTTGGGTCTGCATCTACCGCTTTTAAAACATAGTAATCACTTACTGCTTCGGGTTTCCGACGAGGTTCGTTTTCGAGGCTAAGATCTACAGAACGTAACTTAGCAAACCAGTAACGTATGTTGCGTTTGTTTCCTACTTCATCCTTAAATGTGTTACTAAATTTTTCGCTGCCAGTGAGGCACAATACCTCATTATAAATTCATAAAGAAAGAGAGTCCGAGTTTGAGCCGTCGACAGCATGATAAACAATTAATAGTAAAAAATTACTGTAGTTGCAACTAACCCTAAATATCTCACACGTCAAACACATGTACCACTTTATCTCATATACACTGAGTTAGAAAAAAAGTGGAGCACCTTGAAATTTTGCGATAACTTTAAGTAATTAAAAGAAAACGCGCTTCTTTTTGTTATTGTCTTGTTTATTTATATAAAAGTAAGTAATTCATGTGCAAAAAAAATGAAGAAAAAAAATTAAGCCATAAATTCAGAAAAATGGGCAAAAGCTTTGAAAATATTTTTTTTCTTTTTTTTAAACAAGTCTACGTGGCTTTAATAGTAAGTATTGCCTCCGCGAGCATGTAGTAATGCTGTTATTCGACAGGGCATACATCGGATAAGGTTTGTGACAAATGTGTCGTCAAAATGGTCCCATTCGTCAATCAAAGTGGCTCTCAGGCAACTTAGTGTCTCTGGAGGGGCAGGTCACATCTGTGTCTTTCTCCCTAGCAGGTACAAAACGTGTTCATTCATATCCGGACTTATTGCAGGCCAATCCATTGTGTCGATTTCTACCTCTTGCAAATACTCCGTAACGCACCTGGCCACGTGCGGTCGAGCATTGTCCTGCATCAGCAAGAAATTTTGTCCAATGAATGATGCGAAGGGGACCACTTATTCCTCCAGGATGTTGATAAAGCTTAACCCGGTTTTTCCGGATATCAAAATTCCTGCCCATACCATGACGGAACCTCCTCAAAAATTTTCCTACTGTGCCACTGTTTCTAAAGAATATCTTCCACTCGGGGTCTCCACACTCTGCTGCGTCTCTACCCCAGTTTGCCTCGGTTCAATTCTGTTGAAGGCCAGCAAATTCCATACGACGTGACTATGCTGTACCGTAAGTCTTCGTACATAAGCAGGTCTTTTTGCTCTTAGGCCATTTTCTACCAATCGTCGCCTCACCGTTTGTGCATTTACAGCTGTACCTATAACGGTTCGTAGCCAGTGAGACAGCTCAACGGCTGTTTAGTGACGTAAGCTTTGCAGTTCCAAATACTAGGTGGAGTTAAAAGTAACCTCCTTGACCGCTAGAATGCGCTGCTACTTAAGCTTGTTGTGCCTTGAAGTCCGTTCATATTTAGACAGATATGCCAAATTTCAGTGCGATACTGTCTTTAGTTTTGTTTTGACAGCTGATTGTTGTTGACGTGTTTGGCATCATGTTGAGTACAGACAAAAACGATTTTAAGATTTAAAGATTAGTACTGAGCATACACGACATATTTTGGGCAATATTCTGCATATGAAAAAGTTATCCTGCCGCTGGGTGCCGCGAGAGCACGAGAGCACTTCGAGAGAGTGTTTAGACTTGCTGATGCAGAATCGGGCTTACTTTTGGCATCGATTGGTAACTTTTGAACACCAGACAACAGAATGAAGGCCCGGCAATGGACTGAATCCGGCACGAGTACTCCGTAGTAGCCGAAGGAGGCTCGATGGATCGGAAAGGTTATGGCGTCGGTTTTTTGGGATTGTCATTGCATACTCTTCGTGGACTACCTCGAAAAAGGAAAAACCATCAACAGCGAGTATACTGTGCATTATTGGAGCGATTGAAGGCTGAAATCATTGCAAAACGGCCTTACATGAAGCGAAAAAAAAATTTGTTTTTGCAAGACAATGCACAAGCGCATTGACTTACGGCTCCATATGCTGTCGCATCCACCGTATTCGCCCGATTTGCCTCCATCGGACTATTATCTCTTCCCAAACCTCAAAAGATGGATCATGAATAAAAAATTCAGCTCACGCTAGAAAATCATCGACGCCACGGAGGAGTATTTTGCAGACCTTCCGGAAAATTCTTTTCGGACGGGATCAAGAAGTTGGAAAATCGTTAGAATAAGTGTATCAAACTAAAAGGGGCCTATATTGAGTAAAATAAAAAAAAACATTTACAAAAAAAAATTTTTTCATAACCTCTTTGACTGCCAGAATGCACTGCTACTGCAAAAAAGGTTATGGTGCCCTGAAGTCCGTTTAAAATTAGGCAGACATGCGAAATTTCAGTGCGATACTGTCTTTAGTTTTGTTTTGACAGCTGATTGTTGTTGACATGTTTGTCATCATGTTGAGTATGGACAAAAACGATTTTCGTTCTCTCATAAAACATTATTTTTTGAGAGGCAAAACGTCGAAGGAAACAAAAGAAAAGTTGGATAAATATCACGGGGCTAATGCTCCGTCAGATTACACCGTCAGATATTGGTTTTGAGTGTTTCGCGGTGACCGCAACTCCACTACCGATCAAGTCCGCAGCGGCAGGTCCTCCGAGGATAATATCAAAAAAATACATGAAATGGTGTTGGCTGACCGGAAAATGAAGGTGCCCGAACTAGCAGATGCCACAAAGATTAGTACTGAGCGGACACGCCATATTTTGGGCAATATTCTGCACATGAAAAAGTTATCCTGCCGCTGGGTGCCGCGCATACACACTGTTGATCCAAAACACGAACGCGAGAGCACTTCGAAAGAGTGTTTGGACTTGCTGATGCGTAATCGGGCGGACTTTTGGTGTCGATTGGTAACTGTTGAACACCAGACAACAGAATAAGTGCCCGGCAATGTACTGAAGCCGGCACGAGTACTCCGAAGCGGCCGAGAGAGTCTCATTGGGTTGGAAAAGTTATGGCGGCGGTTTTCGGTTTCGTGGACTACCTCGAAAAAGGAAAAACCATCTACAGCGAGTATTACTGTGTATTATTGGAGAGAAATCGCTGCAAAACGGCCTCACATGAAGCGAAAAAAAAATTTGTTTTTGCATGACAAGCACCGGCGCACAAGAGCATCGCAACCACCTCTAAAATCAATGATTTACGGCTCCAATTGCTGTCGCATCCACCGTATTCGCTCGATTTGGCTCCCTCGGACTATTGTCTCTTCCTAAACCTCAAAGTAAAATATGTGAGTCTTATAAATCTTCTTCGAATCCATCTTTGAACACAACTCTAGCGATTGGCCTTCCTGTATAAAGGGATCTATTCGCAGTTCTGCTGCACTTTCGGTATCATAGGTACACAATATCAGAAGATATTAAAAAAATGATTAGGCAAATTGAAAGCATTGCGAAACATATAGATTTTCAAAGGATTTTGTGGAGGGAGTCTTCATCTAAGCCATTCAAATAAGGGTCCTCGGTTTTTTGTCACTTAATTGTGTTGGTGTCCATTTATCTGAAAACACTAATTTAATTGTGTTAAACGAACACGTCTTCGAAAAGCGACATGTCAGGCTACAGACAGCTGTGTAATTCGTTGCTCGTGTTAAAAGTTATACTGATTTGAATATGAGTGAAATAACTGAAGAAATACGCTATGTGATGCTTCTTTACCATAAAAAAAGGGAAAAACGGTGAGAATGCTTTGAGTGAATACAGGACCCAGGAGTGGTTTATTCGATTCCGTTCCGGAAATTTCGAAGTAAAAGATGCACGTCACACTGGTAGGCCTGTCACTGAAAGAAGTCGATGAAATTTTGCAACTGATGGAGCAAGACCGGCACGGAAGCTGTCTGAAGAAAGCGGAAGCACTAAACATCAACCGTATGATGGTTTGGAATTATCTTAAACTAGCGGGCTACTCAAAGAAGCTCGACGTTTGGTTGCCACGTGAATTAACACAAAGAAATTTAATTGACCGAATAATCATCAGTGAAACGCTGCTGAAACGTAACGAAATGGAACCATTTTTGAAGCGATTTATTACGGGCGATGAAAATGGAATAAATACGAGAATATCCAAGGCAAGCGATCATGGTCAAAGGCTGATGACCGACCACAAACGACTTTAAATCCTGGATTGACGGCAAACAAGGTTATTGTGAGTGTTTGGTGGGATTGGGAGCGAATTGTCTATTATGAGCTGCTTAAACGTAGCGAAACGATCAATTTGAACCTCTACTGTGCACAACTCGACCGTTTGAATGAAGCTATCAAGAAAGACCGACCAAAATTGGTCAGCAGGAAGGGAGTTATCCTCTATCATGACAATTTTAGGCCACACACATCTTTGATGACCCGGAAAAAAATTGACGGAGCTGGGTTGAGAAGTTTTGATACATCCACTGTATAACCCGGACCTCTAATTACCATTTGTTTTGGTATTTGCAAAACTCTCTTGATGGTAAAAAATTGACAGCTGAAAATTATTTGGCCAAGTTTTTCGCTGATAAACCACAGAAGTTCTACACCGATGAAATTATGAAGCTACCCGGAATATGGTAAAAGGTCATAGAGATTAATGGCCTATGTGTACTTGATTGAAAGTTATTTAGAATAAAGAAATTTTTTTCTTACAGCTATGTACGGAGCATCTTTCGCTGCATATCTGTCAGTTCGAGTACTGCGTCAGCTTGCAATAGACTTGTGAAAGGAATTTCCTGAGACATCATGATGATGATGTTGACCTGTTGACAGGAGTTGATCCCGTTGAAAGATTTTTCAAGATACACCGAAATGTAACAAGCGTGTTTTTTTTTTATATATAATGGCGCACGCTCAAGGGATTGCACATGGTGCCGGCTATGTAGTTTTAGAAAGGAAGGAAAGATAGGTACCGATGTATATTGTTCTTAAATGTTTGCAAGTTATAACGACCAGGAAATTGATAGCTCGACAGGGTATTCCATAAGCGAGTTGTCAGCTTAGGAATAGATCACAATAGAGTACATTCGAAAGTGGGCTTGAGGCTATACTGATGAGCATTCATAGCGGAACGGGTGTTACCGTTGAAGGTCTGATGGGGCGGAATGCCACTGGCGATTTCAATGTAGAGAACAAAGAGAAAAATAGGAATACAACAAAGTGACACTGCAGACATTACGTCGGTGTTCGAGGGTGTCAATTGACTGACTAATATTAGTATCACCTGTAAATTGAATCCTATCTAGCATGTGCAGACATGTTTTAGGAGCACTTGACTAAATGTGGACATTCTAATCCAATTTTGGGTGAATGAATGGTTTATACTCGCATATGGAGACCAGATCAGAGGGAGTGAAATATTTCTTACATCACTTGAGGAAACCTAGAGATTTCGCAGTATTTTTGGCGACATCGAGAATTTAAAGTTTTTCAGTTTCGACGATGAAAGTGGCTATCATGGATAATGACTGGGTGATTGGACATCGCTTTAATGACCGCAGACATAATTAGGTTCTGGAAGCATTAAATTCCATTCTTTTTGATAGTTCTTCAATTGGTTATGGTAATATGGGAATTTAATGAGCTTAACATATGCTGCCGTTCCCGTTCTACAGCCGAAGAGTAGGGAAATGAGTACAGGAACGAATATGACAAGCACAGAGTACTATCATAAGCAAAGGAATGTTTTGGATTAGATGTAGCAGACAAGAGATCATTAATGAAAATTGAATAGAATATCTGAGATAGAACGAAGCACTGGCGCACACTAGCATTTTTTTTTTGTGAATATCACAGTTAAAACCATCAAGACATCTTGTACTGAAGGATCGGAAAGGAAATTTCTAATCTATTGAAGATGACAGTCATCGATCCCAAATGCACGCATATTCGGTAAGGGTGGCTGATGCCAAACTTTGTCAAATTCATTAGAAACATCAAGTGCAACTTTTTTGTTTTCGCCAGGTTGATGTAGACTTTGGTTCCAATTTTCGATGAGAAATGCCATCAAATCTAGAGCAGACCTGTTGCTACATAAACCATACTGCCGGTCATTGACATGTTTTCGTGTTTCGAGACATTTCATGAGTTAACGGTTTACCAACGTTTACATGACCTTGGAAAGAAGGAGCGTAAATGCATTGGGTCTGTATGAAGAGAAAGAAAAAGATTCGCCTTATTTAGGGATGTGCTGAGCAAATTCTTTTTTCCATCTGCTTGGATAGCAGATTGAAGATTCGACTCACTCCAGTGTAGGCGGGGACACAGCACAATCTAAAAGTATTGAGATGGCTGCAGATTCGCCTTGTCCAGAGAGCTGGCAGCTGGAATGTCATTGTAAATGAACGTTGAATTGCAGGATGAGGCCGAATTTCTGATGTTTTTGAAAATCGACCAAAAGATTTTACTACGTTTGAACTTTTTTCAGTTTTTCTGTCGGGTTGGTCTTGTAGGACCAAATTTTTATTTTTTTTTTAACAGCTCGGGTCGTACTGCGTCTTTATATATGGTCTGTTGCGTTTCATCCGATGAGTTATAAAGCATCTCATATGAGCAGCGGCGTACATGTCATTATCGAGGAAACATAACGACCAGTTTAAATTCCTAAAAAAAGCTGTTAAGACCGCTCCAATTGGCTTTCTCGTATTGCCCTACGTTTCCTTTAGAAATCCTTTCTATAACTGTTTCACCATGTATTTACCAGGGTGAGAAGATAATGACAATTCCAGGGTGTTGGTGGTATAACTATTAAAGTCTGAAATACGTGTTGGCTCGTATACAAGTCGGTTCAAGTTGTTTTCTTCTCAACATACCGTCCTTCGGGTGTTGTCTGTTCAGAATGTCGAAGTTACCCAGAATTGTGTTCGAGTATATTGAAGTTAGCCGTGATATCGATTTCAGTATGAGAATAGAGGACGTCAATTCTTTTATTGGAGTCAGTCTAGTGTGGGACTTTTGTTAACAGAGCAGTTCGTTAACATGTGAAACAGTACACCAACAAAATTTACGGTCACAACCCGCTATCCATCGGTTGTTACAAACTCTCAGTTAATGCCCGTGCCGTAACGGCAGTGATGGTGTGTATGAAATAGTACTTCGACCAGGAGCGGGAGAGTTAGGATACCCGCATTGTGCGGTATGGTTAAAAGCCGCAGGTTTCAATTTGAGAAAGTGGAACTCCCACTGCTCAGAGTTTTTAAAATCGCTGCTAGATATCCTCGATTAAGTTATTTTGTTTACTGTGGAACCCTGTTAAGGATTCATTTTGATATAAGTTTGCCTTGCCTGAGCGACTTACATGTACCAAACTCGAATTCTTGTCCTGCACTTCACGGATATTTGTTTCCTTTGGATTTTTGTCACCACATGTTTTTGCATTAAAACTAATTTTTCAGCAGCTGTTTAAATCCACTCTACCCTGAGATGACACTGTTCCTGTTGAATTTGCCGAAGAGTAGTTTAACATACATAGTATCATAGATTTTGTGATTCTTCATAAAAAGCTTATTCAGCTTTAGGTCTTTAAAAACATCTTTAGATGTCCTGTTGAATTTCGCTAAGCTTGAAATATCACTATAAGACGAATCGATACAAATACCTGCATGGATGGATTCACAAATACTCCTGCCTGGTCATCTTGCTCTGTGTAGTGTTTTAGTCCCCAACAACTAATAATTGGAATAATTGTTGGAACTGTGCTTGCACCAAATTCAAATCAGCCAATTGTGCCTCCCGTGGCATTCACCTTTCGAAGTTGAAAGATTTCCATTTATGGTGGAAAAGACCTCTTTGGCTGTCGAAGTCCTCGAATAATTGGCCTTACTATGAATATATCACATCAGACACGGAATTTTTAGAACTGATGCTAGAACTTCGACGTAGTGCATCGATATGCATTTTACATACTGCTTGCCACTTGGAAGGAAAATTCTTAAATAATTTGTCTCGGTTGTCGTCATTCGTGAAAGTCATTTGCATGCTTTCATTCAGATTTCGCTTTGCTAATAATTGTAGCCTATCTTCTAGGTCGGTTATATCTACCAATGTAACCTGACTCCATATATTCCAATTACCTTCCCATTTTACCCAGTGGCCCCTTTCTCTCACAATCTTTTGATTTACTCGGGCCAGATGGTCTCCCAGCAATATTTCTCAAAAAGGTATCTCTAATGTTTTGCAAGCACTTTCCTCCCATCTGTCCCTCACACAAAAGGATTTTCCCCAAGTGGTGGGTGGCCGTGGGTCAAGTGGTAGTTTATTTTCTTGCCAATCGGACAGTTTGGTGTTTAATACCAGCCGTGCCTAAAATACGTTCTTTTTCAGGCAACTAAGATCTCGTGAGATGAATTGTTGCCTAAAATACAATAAGAAGTCAATTTACTCTTATAATTTAGTCTCCCTAATAAATGTTGAACATGGAGCGAAAAAACCACTTTCCCCAAACATCTTTCTCCCACTTTCTATCCAATTCTAAGTGTAGGAGTACCCTCAAGTAACTAACTACCGTCCCATTGGGAAGCTTTTCCACGTACCTAAAAGTATTTTATATGAAGTGCTAAGCTTTCAGTGTAAGATACTTATATAGTATATAATCCAACTTAGATCAACTGCTACAAACTTAGTTAAATTCGTATCTTTTGTGCTTTCAGCTTTAGAAAATGGCAACAAAATTGATGTTATTGCTACAGATTTTGCTAAAGCCTTCGACAAAATATCTCATCAATTAATCCCTTACAAATTGTATTCCCTCGGTTATAACCCCGTAATATTAAAATGGATATCTTTTTATATTGAGAACCGTTATTTTACCTATCGTTTTAGGTCAGCTTTCATAGCTCTGTTGTGGGGACTGCCACAAGGCAGTCATACAGGTTCCCTATTTCTCACTTTAATTTTAACGTTCTTAAGATATATGATACAGAGTTAAACTTCCGTTCGCATATTGTTGAGGTAATTCTTAAAGTCAACTCATCACGATGGTCTAAAAAATATTCAAACCCCTATGTGATTAGGTCACTTTACATTTCCCTTGTTTGGCGCCTAATTCATTAAGCTAGCCAAGTGTGGTCTCACTTTCAGCGAGTTTATACATATATCCTGATTTGAGAATATTCAAAGTTTTTTTCTTCAATTTGCTCTTCGAGGACTACCCTCAGATGACCCTTTAACCTTAATTCTTTATCGTGACCATCTCGTCCTTCTTAATCTGAATTTCCTCGAAAAACTTAGATGGGCAACTGACATTCTCTTCATTCGTCGACTCCCCTCTGTTTCCGTGGATTACGTATACCTTTGCAATTTTTTTTTCTTTGACACCAACCCTCGTAATTTACACTGTTTTCGTATCTACTATATTCCAACCCATCGCACCGCTTATGGTTCCAACGAACCAATCTCCCGCATGCTCCGTAAGGTCAACTCAAACCTCCCCGTTTTTGATTTTAACATGAGTACTTATCGTGTCAA
Source organism: Volucella inanis (assembly GCA_907269105.1). Lineage (NCBI taxonomy): Eukaryota > Metazoa > Arthropoda > Insecta > Diptera > Syrphidae > Volucella > Volucella inanis. The sequence goes on along the minus strand of OU026155.1, from coordinate 83,494,500 downwards.
ACATAGTCTCCTCTACAGTTCCCTTATTTACTAACCATTAACTTTTGCAAATTTGAGTCCCATTCGTGGATGATACTCGATCGGTTAGAACACATCCAGCGCGTAGTGAAGAGACTATAGCAGCTGTAGCTGAGAGTGTACGCGAAGACCGTGATAAATCCATTCGTCGTCGTTTTCAGCAGCTTGGCTTGGCGTATTTTACGTGAGGATCTCGGCCTAAAAGCGTACAAAATTCAACTTGTGTAAGAATTGAAGTCAGGCGACTTGTATTTGCGTCATATTTTCAGTGAATGGGCTCTGGAAAAACTCAATGACAATCCGCTGTTTTATCGTGAAATTTTGTTCAGTGATTCAGTGGATACGTTAATAAGCAAAATTGCCGTATATAGGCCGATGAGCAACCCAAAGAGGACCAAAAGCTACCATTACATCCATTAAAAACAATGGTATGGTGCGGTTTATGGGCTGGTGGAATCATTGCTCCATATTTCTTCAAAAATGAGGCAAATCAGAATGTAACTGTCAATGGTAACCGATATCGCGCCATGTTAACGGACTGTGCTTCCTGAAATTCAAGCACATGGTCTAGGTGAGCTCTGGTTTCAAAAAGACGGTGCTACGAGCCATACAGCGCGTGAAACAATGGACTTGTTGAGAAATCATTTTGGTGAGCACTTAATTTCACGTTTTGCTACGGTAAATTGGCCTCCTAATTCGTGCGATATCACACCTTTGGACCATTTTCTCTGGAATATGTAAAGTCTCAGGTCTTCTGGAATAAGACAGCTTTATATTGACGCTTTGGAAACCAACATTACTCATGTTATCCGCGAGATTCTAGTCGCTATGCTCGAACGAGTCGCCCAATATTGAACCTTTCGAATGGACCACCTCAAACGTAGTCAAGGTCAACATATACATAATATTATTCCCAAAAACTAAATGCCATAAGCTTTTCTTTTAATAAATAATACTTACTCTTACTCTTCAATAAATCTACTGTAGCGTGTGCTGTGTGGCACCATCCTGTTGAAACCACATGTCGTCCAAGTCTATATCTTCCAATTCGGGCCAAAAATAATCGGTGATCATGGCGCGAAAACGCTGACCATTCACAGTAACGTGACGATCGCTATCGTCGACGAAAAAATATGGCCCAATTACGCCGCCGGCATGCAAAACGCACCAAACAGTTATTTTTTGTGGATGATGGATGTGGGTTTTTACCCGACCAATAACGCATATTTTGCTTATTGACGAACCCATTAAGCCAAAAATGAGCTTTGTCACTGAAGATGATTTTGCGATGAAATTCATCATCTTGGCGCATCTTCTCCAGAACCCAATCGTAGAATGTACGTCGCTTCAAATGGTCCATCGACTTCAATTCTTGAGTCAGCTTGATCTTGTATGGGTGTAAGCCAAGCTTCTTACGCAAAATACGCCATAATGTGGTCTAAGCGATGCCCTATTCTTGAGAACGCTGTGGAATTGAATGATTCGGATCGTTTGCTACGGACGTCTGAACGGCAGCGATATTTTCGACATTTCGACCAACCCGTTGTCTCACTGACACGGCAACATCACACAACGAATATGTAGACTCAAATTTTTGCACTAAACTTGTTATTGCCTGTCTACTAGGGCGAGAATTATGACCGAAAATTGGAGTTAACGCTCTTAAAGTTACAGTCAACGACTCCGAATATCTGTAGAAAATTTTTATAATTTGCAGACGTTGCTCGTTAGTGTACTTTACCATGATGAAAATGTTGAGTTTACTGAATAAATTGACAGTGACAGTTTGATGATTAGTGAAAGAGTGTGTTCATAAATTAAAGTTGTCAAGTCTCTATTTTAAAACCCTTTGCAAGTAGGGTTAAGAATTAAGAGATCTCCATTAACGGCATTTACTAAATACCCCACTATTTTGCCTAGAGTATACGCCGTTATTTTACTGCTACGAAAAAAACTATCGTTGCTATCTGGTCACCCTGTACTATTCATTAATTACAAAATGTATATATGACGATGTTCATAGTTTAATCAGATCGAATAGAACCATCGTACGATACAGTCTAACACAAGTATTAGGTTTTCCAATAAATCCTGCGGTTTATTTAGGGTATAAAAGCTTGTAAGATTATCTAATCCGTCAGATATTGTCTGTTATGGTCTATAGTATTACTTACTTCCAACTTTCTGAAAGAGACATACGAGAGCCGTTTGATGAATACCTGGATTAGAAATGACAACGCAATTCTTTTAGGTTTTGACAATTTATTTTTCGATATAATCCCCTTTCAACTGGATACACTTTTCCCAGAGGTGCTGCAACTTTATTAACCCCTGCATATGGTACGACATTTGTTGGCCTGTAAAATAATTCTCCTCGTTCGAACCGTACTTCTTTCCGGTGTGCGATCATTTTAGGTTTCGAATAATTTGGTTGTGGCGACTACGGAGGTGTGAGCCGGTGCGTTATGGTGGTGGAAGAGCACTTTTTTCTTCGCCAAATGTGGTCGTTTTTTTTCTTCAAATCGGAAGTGGATTGGCTCAATAAATTGGCGTAGTATGTGATTATTTTTCCCTTCTCTAAATAGTCAACGTGGATCACACCTCGCGCTTCCCAAAAAACGGTGTCCATCACCTATCTGGCCGAAGGCACATTCTTCGCCTTATTTGAGACAAGTTCATCGGATAAATCTTATTGTTTCGATTGTTCTTTGGCCTCTGGTGTGTCACGAAACGACGCAAAAACTCCACCGGATATCGATTAAGAAGGTTAAACGTGTGTTAGAAGTGGTCCAACGATTGCGCTTGTTCTCCTGTGTGAGCAAACGCGGCACCCATAGCGCGGGAAACTCTCAGCCAACTCGTAAATTTTCACTCGGCGGTCCGCCAATACTGTAGATCATGGATTTTGTCTACAGTTTCCTCCTTTATAACCTTTTTTTGGCTCAGTAACGACAGCTTTCTTCCAATCCAGGTACTCATCAAACAGCCCTCGTAATGCCTTTTTTGTAAAAGTCAGCAGACTTATAGGTAAAAATGTTTTACAGGTACGTTTTGATCTCATCTTCAGAATTGTATTGACTTCCATCCAAATTGTTTTGGAGAGATCGAAACAGATGGTAGTCAGATGGCGAAAGGTCTGGAGAGTACGGTGTGCTGCATAACTTTCCAACCAAATTAATTTAGGTTTTATTTTGTCACTAAAACTGTGTGCGGTCTGGCGTTGTTCTGATAGTAAACAATGCCCTTTCTGTTTGCAAACTCTGCCCGTTTTTCTTAAACTGCCTTCCACCCATTTTTCATCTCGAATAATCACTCTTTTCAGGGAAGCCTCAAGCGAATTCCATGTTAACAAAGACTCACAGACCATTTGCGATCCATAATGTTTCTTTCACTTAGTTCGTTAGAAATCTAAACATCCACCTTTTTCGACATTCCAAGCCTTTTCAATCTCTGCGAAACGGTTGTATGAGCGATATTAAGCCGCTGAGCGATCTTCCGTGTCCTCAAATGCCTATCAACGGTAACTGCAGCCAAGGTTAAATTGTCGTCTGTGGTAGGTGGATGTCTAGATCTGCAAGATCTGTATTTCCTGAACGAAAGCGTGTAAATCTGCAAATCTCCCGTTGAGCCTTTGTCGCTATAGTATCTTTTTTTTTATAGAAAACAAGCAAAATATGCCAAAAATACACTTCCATATGATCCATTTAAAAAAAAAAAAAAAATAAAAAAAATATTGAACGCCTTAAACACGTCCGATCAAAACAAATTCTCGTTAGAATTTAAAGGATATCCTTTTCTAATGGAATAAGCAACAAAACTTATTGAACAACCCTATATCTACAATTGTAATGAATTTTTTTTATAGCATTCAGGCTATAAAAATAAACAAACATTTGAAACGGGAGGAAAATAAAAGAGGTCTTTTAGAACTGGTACTTTCGACTGCTTATACAATAAGTCGAATTTAGGATCTTCCCATTCTGTACGGTGTTTCATTTTCTGGTAGTAAACTAGTAATCCCTTATTATCACTAAAGAATAAGGCTCTATGTAAGTCCTTGTAGACTGAAAGCAACTTTAATCCTTATTAGTGTTAAAAAGAAATACAAAATCGAATTTTAAATTTCCCAGCATTCAGTTTATTTATTTATTTATTTATTTATTTTTTTTTTTCATATTTTACGAGTTCATCCCTCCCCTGGGGATGCGTTTTTTCGTTTTATGTTTCAACTCAGAGTCATATAATGTTAACTCATAATTATTTTTAAATACTTTTTGCTTTTTTACTTGAAAGGTAAGAGTGGAAACTTTTTACTCCATGTTGCCCGTAAGGAATAATAAAAAAATTATTTTAATGCAAACGAGTTTTTGCAGTTGATGCTTGAAAGTGGTGAGTCAAATTATAAAAGTAAGAGAAGATGTCAAATGAGAAAAAAAAAAAAAAGCGTTGCTATGACATGTCTTGGAAAGTGCATCAAATTTTAATGAGAATTAACGAAAGTCCTTCATTCATGTAAATGGACCCCTAAAATAAAATGGGGGCATCCAATGAAATATCTTTTACTAACGAGGGATCTTATTAAGAAAATCCCGAAATATTGTAATATTTTGTCCCATCTTAAACTATCTGATATAGGGTCGCAGGGATAGAATAGGTTAGGTTAGGTGAGAGTGGCGGTTGGAAAACCAACTCACTTAGGTCTATTGACCCGTTGTGTTTCATGTCATTCAATTTGAGCGCAGGAGACCGTTAACGTCTGTGAAGTTTCCTTCTCTGGGAGTTAGCTGGACATGTACAGAGAAGGTGGAGTATTGTCTTTTCTTCTTCTTGGCAAAAGTGCCAAGCCTTCTTGCATGCTTGCCTATAAGGCAGTGTCGAGTGATGACACCTATAATGGCGCTGAGATGTTTCCTATTTAGAAGATTCAGACTCTTAGAGTGATTCAAATCAAGCTTTGGCCAGATTTGTTTAGTCGCTAGACATGTTGGCACACCGATCCATCTAAGGTCTTAGCGATTGGTATACCTATTCTACCCTTTTCCGGTAGAATACCATATGTAGAGTGATTCCAATTTTAGCGAGTTCGTCGGAATGTTTCACCCAACAAAGTTGAAGGTAGAACTGCTCTCCCATCTAAGTAAGAGATGGTCGGTATTCAAGGGTGGTTTTAGAATTTAGTGAGATCGAGTGCAGAGACTTGATAGCGGCCCGACTATCCGAAAAGATGCGGACATCCTTCGCAGGTATCACGTTTTTCTTTAGCAATGAACAGAGCTTACTTAATCGCCAAAATTTCCGCCTGGAACGCGCCACATTGATTTGAAAGACGGAAGGAAAGGCTTAGATTTATGTTAGCTTATTTGAGAAAAGACCGCCACCAATCCCGCTATCGGTTTTAGATCCATCTGCATAGAAGTGGAAAGACTTGTCCTTCATGAAAACATCTACCTCCCAGAAGGATTTTATAGAGAAAGCTCGCGTGAAAGTCTTTGGCAAACCAAAGTTTAGGTATGGTGTAATCGATGTTTTATATATGGATTCTAATATTTAAAGAATATTAGCGTGACCAAATAAATTATTTGACACGTCGATGGGTGTCAAGTGAAACAGAATGTATAGCGCCGCGGAGGTAGTGGAGCGTAAAGCTCCTCTTATGCATAGACATGCTGTTCTTTCGATTCGGCTTAGTTCGATGCAGTTGGCTAAGACTCACTCTGTCTAAGGCCGTCCATCTAACGACCACACCATAAGTGAGTATCGGTCTTATGACCGAGGTGTATAGCCAGAGGGTTATGTTTCAATGGCTTTCTTACAAGCGAAAAGCTCCTGTAGCTTTCTTAACTCTTTCTTTGATGTTAGGTTTCCAGTTTAGTTTTCTATCTAAAATAAGAGCCAGATATTTTTTTGTATCGGAAAAGACTAAACTGGTACCGTTTATTGAAGGTGGTTTATAGTTGGAATTTTATATTTCCTGAAAAAGAGGACAAGATCAGTTTTATGGGGGTTAACTCCAAATCTACAACGATCCGACCAACGGGTTAATCTGTTAAGATTTAGCTGAACGAGTTCTTTGTTGATACGAATATTGTATCGTCGTCCGCATAGGCAATCACTCTGCTATCTTTCGCTTCCAAGTATGTCATTTACCATTTACCACTTAGTTCTAAAGAAGGAGAGAAATGACACCGCATTGCGATGTGCCTCTACTAACACATTTTTTGCAGAAATCCCACCCAGTCTTATTTAGCATAAGATTGATCAACACCGCAAGTGAGTCGTCTACCTGCAGATGTAATAGCGCAGTCCTGATTGCAGATGTGTCGACATGTTAAAGGCGCCCCCTGTGTTTCGGAAAGCAACCTAAAATCAACTCTTTGTATTGTAGGAATCGTTCGATGTGGCTAGTCAGCGAATGCAGAGACGTTTCCATAAATTTTCTTTTAAAGTAATCAAGTTGAGCCGTTGAAAAAAGTCTTCGGTCAATGAAATTCGAACAAGGATATCAATTAGTTAATTGTTCTAGAGTTTTAAGAAGGAAGTATGATAGACTTATAGGTCTGAGGTCCTTTGGGATATCATGAGAATATTTTCTGGCCTTGGGAATGAAAACTATATTAACTTCTCTCCATGATAGTGGAATCTGGATCAATTCTACACAGCTCCTCATGATATTCTCTAGCGTAGGCAAGATAACATTTGAAGACCTTTGCAGTCTGGCGGGTATTTTACCGTCCGGATCCACAGACTTGTATGGTATGAAGCTATGCAGCGCCCAAAGCAGTATGTCTTTTGTAATCAGACCATGAATTTTGTTCACGGTTGCAGTAGTCATAATATGGTTACTGCTGGCCGCGAATAAGGAGCTACCTGGAAAGTTGTTGTCCAGTAGCCAGTTGAGTGATTCGTCACTTGAGGCTTTCCAGGAGCCATCGGTTTTTTTTTTTTTTCAAACAACTAGGCATCATAAGATTTCTAGAGAGGACTTTTCTTAGCCGCGATGCCCCAGAGGTTTCTGTGATTTTGTCACAGAATGATCTCCAGGATTGACGCTTTGCTTGCCACAGTTCTTTTTTATATATTTTGAAGGATTCTTTGTATGAATCCCAGTCAGTAACTTCTCTTGTGCTTTTTGCAACGTTGAAAACTTTTCTGCGGGTTTATCGAAGCTATCCTAGTAATGAAGTTCACTAGTGAGGCTTTTTCGTGACCCTTAATTGAATTAGACTGCAGAGACAGGGTGAATTCCCTGACTTTCATGTCAAGCTCATTGGTATCTCGTGGGGGACTGGAGAGTTCAGAGTATGTTGTTTCTGACAGTATTCCTCTGTGTTTTAGACAAACAGTTTTCCGATAGTTTCGAAATGCTGTTTAACTCTGTGAGCATCACGCAGGTTGAATTGGATGTATTCGTGTTCTGAAAACGAGTGTTCAGTCGATAGAATCCAATACGTTAGCATTTTAGAGATGTTGTCTGAGAAAAGGGTGATGACTGGCATTTCCTGTCAGTTTTTGTTATAAAAGAGTTCTCATTGCCAATGTTGGAAATAATATTGTTAGTACTTAAAATGTAATTAAAAAGTGACTCACATTTATGGTTAATGTCAGTACTGCCCATATCGTGTGATGAGCGTGAGCGTCTTAAAACAAGAAATGCACTGGAATGCTACTTGGAAAACTTGCAAACGTGATTTATATGGATCTGAATAAGAACCAGCACATTTGCTTATGCTTTCAGACTTCCGGGGCCGAAATTCGCATGCGTGTGTTTTGCTGTGTACACGAAAAAATATGTCACAGTCTTTCTCGGTTTGCACAAGCGTGAATGGGAATTTGTCTAAACAAAATTTGTTTGACAGTAACTGTGTACGAGTATACGAGTACAGTTACGATTAAACAAAAAAATAAGGCAGCCATGAAAAGAAGGAATTCTGGACGAGGTATATAGAGGAACATTTGGAATTTACTCAGGATAGGCAAGTGTGTCATCATGGAAAGATCGATGCCACAACAAATATTTGAAATCGTTGAAATTTATTTTTAATGTCGATTTTCAATTCCGATTTCGGAAGAAAATATTGCGGCTGCGAAAGCTAAACCTCAATTTATCCAATTTATCGATTTGCTCCACTATCTGGAAAATTCTGGATAAAGATTTTGGTCTCAAGTCGTATACGATCCAATTTCTTGCACACTAAGGCCACATGATCAATTATTTTCGTCGGGTTTTTGGTAATTGGGCTTTAAGTTGGAAGTTGGCCCAGTAAAACTTTGTTCAGTGATGAGTTTCATTTCTGATTTAACGACTACTTAAACAATTTCCAAGGAGCTCACCATACGCGATTGCATCCAGAAAAATCTACCGTATAGTGCGGACTGTACGCCGCGCCGGTAGCATAATCGATTCTTATTTCTTCAAAAACGAGGACGGGGCACAAGTTAATACGATTATTTTTTCTCAGACTTGCGTGATATCAATGTGAAAGAACCATGGTTCCAACAGGATTTTACTCTAAACTATACTACTAACGAAAACATCGTTTTGTTGAAAGCACGATTTAGCAATTGTCATTTCAGGAAATAGACCCGTCAATTGGTCACCAATGCCATGCGAGTAGTTGCCATTAGACTATTTTCTGTGGGGCTATGTCAAGTCACTAGTTTCTATAATTTTGTTTTTAAATGTTTTTTTTATTTTATTCAATATAGTTCCCTTAAAGTTTGATACACTCATTCCAGCGATTTTACAACTTCTTGATCCCGTCCGAAAAATAATTTTCCGGAAGGTCTGATAAATACTCCTCTGTGGCGTCGATGATTTCCTCGCGTGAGCTAAATTTTTTATTCATAAGCCATCTTTTGAGGTTTGGTAAGAGATAATAGTCAGAGGGAGCCAAATCGGGCGAATACCGTGGATGCGACAGCAATTGGAGCCGTAAGTCATCGATTTTAGCCGTGGTTGCGAAGCTCTTGTGCACCAGTGCATTGTTGCAAAAACAAAATTTTTTTTCGCTTGATGTGAGGCCGTGTTGCAGCGATTTCGGCCTTCAATCGGTCCAATAATGCACAGTTGTTGATGGTTTTTCCTTTTTCGAGATAGTCCACGAAGAGTATGGCATGACAATCCTAGAAAACTTCGCCTACTCATCGAGCCTCCCTCGGCCGCTTCGTAGCAAAGGTGTTCAACAGTTACCAATCGACGCCAAAAGTCTGCCCGATTCCGCATCAGAATGTCCATACACTAATTCGAAGTGCTCTCGCGTTCGTGTTTTTGGTCAGGAGTGAGTATGCGCGGCACCCAGCGGCAGGATAACTTTTTCATATGCAAGATATTGCCCAGAATATGGCGTGTGCGCTCAGTACTAATTTTTGTGGTATCTGCTAGATCGTGCACCTTCACTTTACGGTCAGCCAACACCATTTCATGTATTTTTTTAACATTGTCCTCTGTAACCGCATCGGAGGGCCTGCCGCTGCGGACTTGATCGGTAGTGGAGTTGCGGCCACCACGATACTATCGAAACCAATATTTGACGGTGTTATCTGATGGAGCATTAGCCCCATAGTATTTATCCAACTTTTCTTTTGTTTCCTTCACCGTTTTGCCTCTCAAAAAATAATGTTTTATGAGAGAACGAAAATCGTTGTTGTCCCTGCTCAACATGATGCCAAACACATCAACAACAATCAGCTGTCAAAACAAAACTAAAGACAGTATCGCACTGAAATATGAACGGACTTCAAGGCACCATAAGCTTTTTTGCAGTAGCAGCGCATTCTGACGATCAAGGAGGTTACTTTTCACCCCATCTGGTAAATTGATTTGAAAATGTGTTTAGTATCAAGAAATAAACGTGTGTACCATTCGTCTTCTAAAGTGTGATTCATCCTGAGGTTTGATTTACAATGTAAAACAAAATACATAAATTTGGAAGTAACATCTTTATTATTAGAGGTTAAAAGAACAATTCATGACATTTACGTTTTGAAAATGATATCGTGTGAATGTGGCCACGACTACGTCTAAGATGGTCCATTCGGAAGGTCCAATTTTGGGCGACTCATTCAAGCATAGCGACTGGTATCTCGCGGATAACACGAGTAATATTGGCTTCCACAGCATAAATCGTAACTGGCCTATTGCTGAAGACCTGAGACTTTACATATTCCCATAGAAAGTAGTCCAAAGGTGTGATATCGCACGATCTAGGCGGCCAATATAGCGTGTCAAAACGTGAAATTAAATGCTCACCAAAATGATTTCTCAACAAGTCGATTGTTTCATGCGCTGTATGGCTCCTAGTGCCGTCTTGTTGAAATCAGAGCTCACCGAGACTATGTGCTTGAATTTCAGGAAGCACATAGTCCGTTTGCGAATGGTATTAGAAATAGTAGTTTCAGTAGGTCGATTATGCGCAGTTCCTCGAATCGCACGAACAACATTTCTCACAGAACGCTGATTTTCGTAATATAGCTGAACAATTTAGAGACGCTGTTGTGGTGTGAGTCTTTTTGTGATGACTTGACAAACGATACTGAACAAAAATGACAAGGCAGTGTGATAGGTGTCATGCGCGATCTTTCAAAAAAGGCTGTTGAAATTCAAACCTCACGATAAATCACCCGTTATATTGGTACTTATATGTACTGCTCGCCCACTTCCTGCTACTATGATGCCTTTTTTTATTATTATTTACGAAGAAATTGAGAGAATTATTTGTTTTTTTTTAAAGAACCAGCCCATTATACGCTTTGTAAAATTGCTTTCTTTTAATGAAATCATTCAGTTTTACGAAGAAAAATGAATAAACGCTTCAGTGATAAGATGCCTACAGTACCAGCACCCAGCACGTCAGCGCCGAATACCTGCAGCCTGATGCGAGCGTAGGCCGGATGTTCACAGAGAAAATGCTCCGGTGTCGTCATCGATTTTGCAGCAAGCATCGCAGGATTTTGTTTCACTGTACCTAGCACAATTAATTGTTTTGCAAAAGTGTAATGCCCCGTCACGACGCTAGTGAGCAACCTGCAGTCTTTCCTGCTGAGAGACTGCAGAAAAGCCACTGACTTCCTAAGGACGTCGGGAAGTATTCGTTTGGTCTGCCTACATCCCGCGGAGCTGTGCTATCTGCAGTTGTGGTCGTATGAGACCCAACTGTCAATGAAAGCCTTTATCTGAGCACGCAGGCGGACCCAACGTAGATTTGGGTCCTGAAAAACTCTCCTCTGAACCGTGTCTAGCAAGTTCGTCGGCGATTTTATTCCCGTGATCTCATTGTGACTTGGGACCCAGACAATGGTCACTGATTTTAGCCTTCCGACTGCGTTCAGTAGTCTCTTGCATTCTCGAACTAGCTTGGAAGTCGTAGTAGGGTTCATTAAGGCTCTAATCGAAGTTTCGATGTCGCTGCAGATGCAAATGCTTCGCACCCTCCACACTTTCTCCGCAATATAGTTCGCTGCCATCAGGATTACATAAACTTTTGGTTGGGAGACAGATGAAAGCTTTCCTAACGTAAAGTGAAATTTAACGTTGTCGTCCTCTTGGAAGACACCAGCGCCCCATTCTATATTAATTTTGAGTCGTCGGTGAAGACCGTCAATTTCGTATTTTTTTCCGCAACAGGAGTTCTAGTGTCATTGCATCGGATGGCAAGTGCATAAGACCGGAGTCAAAAGACAGCCGGCGCGCAAGGTCATCTAAGTTCCATTTCATGGTGTACCAAAGACCACTTCTTTTTAATCGGAAGATGGCTTTGAGGGTGCAGCCCTGATGAAGATATTTCAATGGGAGCTGACTTTTCTCTGACTGCGATGCATCGACTAGACCCTGCCGATGAATCTGAAATAGAGGGAGATCAAGATTCGAACTCTAAAGAGATCATGCAGTCAGTTCTGCAAGTGATGTACAAGTTGAAGATGTTACTTGTTCATCGATGTTTAATGTTCATCGAAAATTTACCAAAAATAAACATTACAAGACCCGGAACCCACTAACGCTAGCGAAATTGAGGTAATTATTGGGTGTACTAAGTATGTTTAAAAAGTAAGATGACTTTTGAAATTTCGTGGGCAACGTACATTCGATTATCGATTTTTTTTTTTTTTTTGCTGTCTTGGTAGACATGTCCCGAACATATGGTATATTCACAGTTTCAAGTACAGTATATAGCATACTTAGTTTGTTTTTAACAGATAGAAAGGATAGATGTGATATATGTGTTTTGGTGGTATCGGCGATTTCAATTATTATAAAAAAATGGAACAAAGAATTTGCTTAAAATTTTGTGTAAAAAATGGAATCAAGTGCTCTTAAACACTAGAAGTGTTGACAGTGGCATAAGATGAGTCTGCTCTAACTAAAAAAAAAAAAATGTTTACTAGTGGTACAAGCTCTTGAAAGATAGCCGAGAAGATGTCAATAACAAACCTTTCTTTGGACGCCCCAGCACATCAAAAAAAGATGATAGCATCGAAACTGTGAAGAAAATTGTTTTAGAAAATCGTAGAATTACAATAAGAGAAGTTGCTGAGGATATTGATCAGAAGAATTGTTACATGAGAATCGCTCAGGAACTCTTAAATGACATCAATGATGATCCTGACTTGCTCAAAAGGGTCATAACTAGTGGCGAATTATGGATATAACGTCATGATGTCGAAACCAAAGCCCAATCGTCCCAATGGCGTCACCCAGGAGAACCGAGACCGAAAAAGCAGGTCAAGTTCGATTAAAAGTCAAAGCTATGATCACTGTTTTTTTTTTTTATTGCCGTGCCGTAGTGCATCAGAAGTTTTTATCTCAAGGTCGCATGGTCAATAAGGAGTATTACCTTGAAGTTATGAGCCGTTTGCGAAAAGCATTACGAAGTATACATAGAATTGTGGAAAAACAATTCCATGGCCTTTGCATGACGATAATGCAGATGCTAATTCATCGTTGCTTGTGAGGTATTTTTTGGCCAAAGGCATCACAGGAATCATGTTCCTAAAACTGAAGATACCTTTGAAAGAAGAGAGATTTGCAACGACTGAGGAAGTAAAAATCACATTACTGGAAGAGCTCATGGCTATAGCAAAAAATGCTTGTGCTTCGAGGATTTGGAAAAGCGTTAGCACAAGTGTATTATATTTGAGGGGGATTCAGAAGGTTCGGTGTTTGAATCCTAACCGCGCCCGAAAGATATTTTTTCAGCTGACAAAAATCAAGTCAGATGAGTAGTTGACTAGAAATCAACAATAAGCCAACTACCACTAAGAATTTAGTCTCCCCATTAAGTGTTGGATGCCACCCATGGAGAGAAATAACTACTAAGGCCAAACATCTTTCGTTAACTGATTATGTCGCTTCTTCTTATATTATTGTTGTACACAGAGCTCATCATCACGATTAGTTTGCATTTTTAAATTTTCTAAGAATAAAAACTAAATTCAGCTCATCTAGCCGACAAAATAGTATACATTCAGTACACTCAAACTCACAGCACGTTGCAGCAGCGTTTTAATTTAAAATTTGTACACTGCAAAGCATAGTCAAATGAGCTTGGCAGATATAATTATTCTAGACTCTGCACATGTTTTTTGAAGCACCACGATTGTATTTATTTGACATTTTTTTGACCATTTGCAGACGAGGCTTTTTTGAGCATCGGTTAGCTTATGTGGTATCCACCTAGAAAAAAGCTTCTTTACAGCCAAATGTTTATGCAATATTGATTAAATTGCAGTGTTGCTAATGCCCAAGGTTGCTTCTATCTCAAGGTTTGTTACATGCCGATCGGTTTCAATCATGGCGCAGCCCAGTTATAAGTTATAGCGTTGGGTGGTATTTTGTCACCAAGACCACATTTAAAATCCTTCAGGAGCACTATCCATTATTTGATTAAGTTGTCAATTAAAACACACTGTGTCACTGTTTCTTACCACAAATAGTTTCGAGTTTTACAAATACCTCAATTCCTGCTGACTTCTGCTCAGGTTTTGATCAAGCGCTTTTTGTCCTCTCTCATTTTTCTTCTAAAGGACCAAATGTTCTTTACTTCTTTTCTGCTCGTAGTCATCGCGAGCCCCTCTCCTTCTTTTCTATATGGCCACCTAGCACATCCTTTTTTTTTCAAATTTGCCCGTGGGCATTCGTCATCGAACCGGTGTTTTTTTTTACTGGGACAGGTTGTAACCCATTCCATTGAATGCTTCTTAGCAGTGACGCCACCGGATCTTTCATTATATATATGAGATTACTAGCTGGTTCGTCATTGTAAAGGGTTGTGAACTTCCGTAGAGGGTTGTGAACTTCCGTAGAGGGTTGTGAACTCTATGACGGGGTAGGCTGGTCATATGCTTCTGGTCAAGGAACTTTATGTTACCGAATACCATTCAAAGGTACTTGCTACTCAAGTAATTTCAAAGCCTTTGAACAGATATGCCCCTGGTGAGTTTGGCACAATTTTCAAGAAGTAACATAGCAGCGGATCACCTTCTCACCACCATGTTGGATATCATGATCCAAAGTTGAGTGGTTCGTTTTGTCTGCAAATTTATAGGCATTTTAACAGTCTGCTAAATAGATTTTTTCATATCCTCAGCATCGAGGATATCAATCTCTTTTGAATTCTCGCTTTCTCTGCGTATCAGTTACATTACATTACTTAAGCTTGAGCATGCCGAAATCTACAATGCGTGTCTTTAGTTGTTTCATTTACCTCAAGGTAAGCTTAAGTGTTCAGTTTTCGATCGATAGTTGGGGCCTTTTAGGGTCTCTTAGCCTATTCCTTTTTAAGCGTTCCCGTGAGATCTTCGAAGTACTCGTCTGTAGCCTACTAGCTTGTACCTTGTAAATGTTGTAGTCAAATGTAATTTCCGTATTGGCTAGTCTGCTCCTGATGTCCAGTCTTCTTGCCTTCGTCACCCAGCTGCTTTTGTCGAAGATCTTGTGCTAACACAAGGCGATTGACATTACGGCATCAACAAACTACTCTCCCTTATAATTGCGTTTGCCAAGCCTACTTTTTCTGATATGATTTTTGGAAGATTCCCGTCAACGTGACGATAACGAGGTGTCCTTTTCGTAGCCAGACAAGACAAGCTGCATTAAGACATATCACTGTTAAATATTGAGGTGTCTTACTTCGATTTTGATCAGCATAGTACTGCTTCCATGTGGTTGCCAAGAAATAAGATTCTTTCCTGTTGTTGGGCAAAATTAGAAAAAATTCCGAAATAAAACAGAACAGTGTTACTATTATGCTCACTCTTCCAACGACCCTACTTCGCTTAATCTGAAATGTTCAGCTTTTATTGTATAAAAAGTCCCTTGCATTGGGGGAATTTGGCAGTTTCACTTCTTTAGCATCATTATGTTCCAGAAACCAACTTTAGCCAAAAGTCGTCGACTTGGTATCAATATTTATTCTAATTTCGTATATTATTTGGCTATCATTTTATTTTGACTTTGCTTGTCAGTTCATAATTAAGATTCATTAAAAATGGTCGATAACAATTCATTCTACAAAATTTGATGCCGCAACGATATCTTTCTAATGCTGTCAAAGCGGAATGAATACAATTGGCATTTTTTTTCTCTTGATTGTGGACGTTATGAGCATATTTAGGCCCCTGTCTTTGCTGATTGCATAAGAATTCAAACGGATGGTGGATCCGCCTGCTGTAAGAATAAGATTTGTACCTATCGTATATCGTATATCATAATTGTTAAAAAAAATTCTCTTTTACGACAAACATTGACTTAACAACGCAAAAAATCAGTACAAATCTCACGATTTGTAGGCAGCATTCGACTACGAATTGATTGCAATAAATTAGAGAGAGGAACTTCACAACATCAAAGCACACGTTCGTACCATCAATCCGTTTTCCTGGATATATTTACCACCAAACTACAATCCTGCAGGGTTGTTAATACCTAAGCACAAAGATCAACCCATTGACTTTGAAATAAAACTATACAAACAGACTATGCTATGTACCTCACCGCATAGCAGACAGCCCACCGTAAGCAATTTATTTTCATGCCGCAAATGGTTTTCACTTCATTCCATGCCAGAAAAAACAAGCTAAGGACACCTTCACTTCGTCGAACTTCACAAATGCCAACATAATACGATATATCGTTACACTTGCACCACCAAACCTTTACCCGGCACTACACTCTGTTATCATTGTGAATAACTCTCAAGCACTACGTAGTGGCAACGTTGTACCTATCGGTACCTTTACAATCGTCATAAGCAGTTTCATCAAAATGTCACCGCCTTAACGGCTTCATATTTGCCATCCTTACACGTTCAAAAAGCGAAATCAAGGATCAAGTCCTATATGAGGAAAGGGACTAGGCGTGTGTGTCTATTGCAAGTTGTTTTGGCTTATAGCAATGGCAAAATGAAAAAGGAAAATTGAGACGAGTACATTCCGTGTTCCGCCATTAAAATAAGGACACCTGGAGTTTATTAAATTTTATTTTTTCTATTTTGTGTACAAGTATTACATATAAATGTGTGTATGTCAGTTTAATACTTGCATAATTGCAAAAAAGAGGACCACAAGTAATTTCAATATGATGGCATCAGAAGGAACATTTCGTCAGTATTTTTCTAGTATTGGAGATGAGTAAGGCAGTGATTAGTTAGCCTTAAATTTAAAACGGGTTCGGCTATCCAAATTTAAAGAAATTCCTCTCCTTCTTCTATTTCAATGCTAGATTTGGGTGGCATTTATGCTGTTGCAAAAACTTAATATCGTAACGATGATGACATCGTAATAGATGACGGATATTTCGTGAGTTCTCGGATTGGAAAATAGGTGGTGCAACTGAGATAAAATCAGTGTGCCATCATTTAGTTATACCTCCTTTAGTCCGCCTCTTAAAATTTGGTGACAACCGACGCTAAGTTTTGTTTTGACACCAATTTAAAAACATCGTGTTAGTGATCTTTGCGACCATGGAAAAAGAGCAGTATTGCTCCGTAATCCGATTCTTGTTTTTGAGTGGCAAAACTTGCAAGAAAATCAAGCCCTTTCTCGATGGTGTGTATTGGGCTCCATTTACCTTCCCGTACAACCGTTTACTATTGGTTCGCAGAGTTTTGACATGGCCGCACGTCGACTTAAGATGAACAGCGCCCAGGTGGCCCAAAAACGGTTATCACAGAGTGAACAAAATCCATGATCTCGTATTGGTGACCCAACGAATGAAAATTCGCGAAATAGCAAGCATTTTAACTGAACACGTTAGCCATATCCTGCATGAAATTTTGGGCCTGAGAATTGGGCATTTTGTTCACATTGGAGAAAAAGCGCGGTCGTGAGACCACTTTAAAGACGTGCTTGGTCCTGTTTAATTGAAATTCGAGGGGGGTATCTACGTCATTTCGTGACTCAAGAACAATAGAAACAATGGGTTTTACCCGGTATACGTTCTCCAAAGAAGGCGAAGACCGTGTCTTTGTCCGGCAAAGTGGTGCACACCGTTTCCTTAGAACGCGCGAGGTGTGATCCACGTTGAATATTTGAAGAAGGGAAATATCACAGGAGCTTACTACGTCGATTTATTGGGCCGATCAACGCTGATTTGAAGAAAAAACGACCACATTTGGTGAAGAAAAAAGTATTCTTCTACCACGATAATACAATGGCTCACACCTCCGCAGTCGCCACAGCCAAATTGTTCGAATTGCAGAACCTGTCCTGTGTTTAACGTGGATACCTTCCGTGATGGTCTTATCCCACGGAGCGCTTACGCTCATAGCAGGATTAATATAATGGGTCAATCATCGCCCTTGGGATAGTATTACAACCAGCTCCAGTACCAAATAGAAGTCGTGTGTAAGGCGGCACGATCTTCTCGCTTAGTATAGGGTTGAGGCCTATTTAAAACCTCTGCCATTCTTATGTCATGGTACCTGGTTGAAATGCAACTCCACACAGGCCAATTATTACCATGATCATCAAATAGTTGAGCACAGGTCGTAGCACGCTACATAATTTGCTTAAACCATGTGATGTCCAAGCACTACTTGGTCTACTCTCCCCGCGATTTTGGGTATAAACCACAGCCACCACTAAACTCCCCCAAGAAGGCCAACTCCTAGGTCAGCCCGGAACTAATTTCCGTGGGCCCCTGACCTCCCGTGGTACCAGAATATAGCCTCCAGTCGAGATTCGCAATCTTGCGGTTACTTCCAGTTGGGCCTAGGACTGGCCGCCTTTTAGCCCTGCTCACTGAGCTTCAAGGTATAGTTACCTAATTCGCCTAGCAAACACTATGTTCGCATAGTCCTGAATCCTTGCTTCTCGCGCGTTGTCAGCTATAACACTGCCAACGTCGCAAACAACGTCTTCAAAACCTACGCCCAAAGCCTCGAGATCCCTAACATCACCATATAGAAAACATTCACACAAAAAGTGTAACCAGTCTTCAAAAGGTGTTCCACACGATCAGCCCTTCACCTGACTTAGGCCCCTTTTATGCAAAAATGCATTGAAGGAACGAAGAAGAAGCCCAGTTTGAGATTAAATCTCGCCTCAGTCCGCTCTCGCATGAACACCACTTTGATCAAAAAAATTTCGGAATTTATTCGGAAAATAAAAATTCAAAGTTTATTCATCTAAATCTATATTGTCCTCTTTAAAGTACTCCCCATCGACTGCAACACACTTATGCCAGCGCTTAATCCGATCCTCGAAACTTCTTCTGCTTCCTGCGATTTTTCCATTACTTCCTCTCGGCTGCTGAAACGCGTTCCCCGTATGGCTTTTTAACTCGATTGAACAGAAAGAAGTCACATGGTGGCTGTTGGGTGGTATTTGTTGCATTTTTCGTCAAAAAATTACGAATAATGATGGCACTGTGCGGCGGTGCGTTATCATGGTGCAAAATCCACGAGTTTTCTGCCCACAATTCTGGTATCTTTCAGCGAATTGCTTCACGCAAACGTCTCATAACTCCTAATATATACTCTTTGTTTACTGTCTGGCCTTCTGGCAAAATTTCATGATGTACCACACCGTAGTAATCTATGAAAACCTTGAGCATTGCCTTCTTTTTTGACTGAAAACAACGTGTTTTTTTTGGAATCGGCTCAGGCTCATTTGGTTGGTGAACGCCATTCACTTGCCTGATGTCCCCCTATTCTCCGTATTCCTCGGACTTCACTACCTAAGATTTTTTTTGCTCCCAAACCTTAAAAGATCGCTCGCCGGAAAGAAGAACCGGTCGAGCGAGGAAGTCATCTCCGCAGCAGAAGAGTATTTTGGAGGCCAACAAAAGTCGTAATGTAATGTATCGTTGAAAAATAAATTGTCAAAACCTAAAAAAAAATTTGGTTCGTCATTTCTAACCAGGGTATTCATTAAACAGCCCTCGTACTAGCACTCACTATTTCAACTACGAGTACCGGTAGCCTAATGCGATCGTAAACCGGAAATTTACAGGTGTTGCTACTTTCACAACAAGCATCGCAGTATGTTCTATTACTTACGCATTCCACATGAAGATGATAAAAAAAACCGCAGTACTACTCTAGAACGACAGTTAACAATTTACAGTCTTTCCTGCTGAGGGACGACAGCAAAGTTCCTGACTACTTTAGACAATTAGGAAGTCAGCTCATCTGTCCCAGAGAGGGTTCGGGCTATTAGAAATTCTCCACCAATTTCTCCACCCATTGCGAAATTAGACTCAAAAAAGACTGACCGTTTACCTTTGCGATTGCATTCAGATAAGCCTTCTTTTCTTTAAGTTGCAATGGTGATGGTGTTTATGAAAATCCCCTGCCGTAAGCTAGATTGCGTACCCATAAAACGTTTGTACATATCGCAGACTAAGGAAAATCAGGGAGGTAGAAAAGAGAAATACCGATGTTCGTTGATCTTAAATGTTTGCAAGTTATAACGGCCAGGAAATAGAGAGCACGGAAGGCATTCCATAAGCGAGTTGTAGGGCTAAGAAACGAATCACGATAGAGTACGTCCGAAGAGTGCGTCCGAAAATAGGCATTCGGGTATACTGATGAGCATTCTTAGCGAGACAGGTGCTACGGTTAAAGGTTTTGGTAGTTCATGGGTGTCAATAGACTGACTGATATTAGTTTCCCCTATGAGTTTTATCGCGCTGGTTTGAATCCTATCTAGCAGGTACAATGATGTTTTAGGAGCACCTGACCAGATGCGGGCTTTATATTCCAATTTTGGGTGAATGAATGGTTTATACTCGCATATTGAGACCAGATCAGAGAGAGTAAAATATTACTCACATCGCTTGAGGAAACCTAGATATTTTTCAGCATTCTTGGCGACATCGAATATGTGGTCTTTCCAACGTAGGTTGTCACTGATGCACATACCGAGAATGGAAAGTTTTTCGGTTTCGACGATGCAAGTGTCATTCATGGATGATGGCTGAGTATTAAGATTTAGCTTCAATAACAGCAGACAGCATTGAGTTTTGGAAGCATTAAATTCATCCCTGTGATTGTGATTGATTGAGATGTTTTCGTGTTTCGAGATATGTTATTAGCTGATGGCTTATCAGCGTTTCCATGACCTTGGAAAGAAGTGACGTAAGTGCAATGGGTCTGTACGAAGAGATAAATGTGGGTGGCCGTCGCTCAAGTGGTAGTGTATTGACATCTCAATCCGACGGTTTCAAGCTACTAAAATCTTGTAAGATGAATGGTTGCCTAAATACAACATCAAGTCAATTTCCACCGATAATTTGGTCTCCTCATTAAATGTTGGATCATCCATGGAGTGAAATAACCACTGAGCCAAAAAATCTTTCTTTTTCCTCTTTTTCAAATTTTCCTAAAAACTAAAAACGTGCCTGAGCACGTATACTTTAAATGTAGTCAAACCCACTTGGGTGTTAAGTTCTTTTTTAAAAAAAAAATTCTAATCTTTTTGACGAACGACTAAAAATGTTTACTACCATTCAGACATTGTAGCATTTTTTGGATCAGCTTTTGGTCATATTGGAATTTCACACGCTTAAGAAAGGCGTTGCAGTCATTCCTGGCTTGTTTGAATTCGTTTCGGTTTTCCTCAGTGGGGTTTGTCTTGTAGGACCGAAAAAACATTCCTCTAGCACTGACAGCCTCTTTACAGCTCGAGTCGTACCATGCCATTTCATTTGGTTTGATACTCTTCATCCGATGAAACATAAAAGATCTCATTTCAAAGACAACGGTGTCTATGATCATATCGAGGAAACATAACGATCAGTTAAAATTCATAAAGAAGCTATTAAGTCCGCTCCAATCGGTTTTCTTTTTATGCCATACAGTTCTTTTAAGAATCTTTTCTCTTACTGTGTAGTCTATGTGTGAGAATTTAGCTGATATGACACAGTGGTCCGACGAACCTAGAAGGGATAGCACATTGACCGTGTATTTATCAGGGTGAAAAGTTAAAAATAAGTCCATTGTGTTGGCGGGATGACTATCGACATCTGGTATACGTGTGGGGTCATTCATAAGCTGAGTCAAGGAACAGGGTCTACATTGTGGTAGAATTTGGTAAGGTATATCACTACGTACGGAAATGGCGAGTGCGCGGTTAGAGAAGAATAATGACACTAGTTCGTAGCCAGATCAAAATGATCTGAGAGGTTTAAGTGGGAATCTACCTGTATTTCACTAAGTGCCAAAACAGCTGTCTGTATTTATAGACATGGACGTACGCAGAAAAGTGATTACTATCTAGCCCGCGTATGTTAGCTTAGTCAAGCCTGAGTTCTCATAATCACAAAAAAAAACACAGAAACCACACACACCGATAGTGCTAAGATGAGAGGAAACATTGTTGGCTCTCAGGTCAGGCAGTAGTTTGATTCAATAGTCTTGACTAAAGCTTTGTATATACCTACAACAAGAGAAGATCCGTCCTTGGATTCTCTATTCTTTCTTTCCCTGTGGAAATAGATCTTCCGCTTTTTAGTGTCGAGTCTGTGGTTCTAGATATGTCTTCTGACTTCTCCGTTTCCTTTAGTACAGATTTGCTTTTGACTTGATGCGTGGTGCAGTTCACCCCAAGAGTTTCATTCTTCAATTCACAACTCTCTGCTTTAACGAAAATAAACGTTGCTTTGGCTAGCTCATATAGCACTGTGTGCTATAGATTGTTGTCATTGGTGGCTTTTTGCATTCACAGCGTCAGGGAGATGAAATATGTATCATTATTGGTAAGCCGATCTGGTGCTTTTTGGTGTTTCGGGGCTTTCTAAGATGTGGACTTGACCGTTATTATAAACTTCGGTCCGCCAGAACAACAAACTTTCCTGCTTCCTTTATCGCAGGCATTTTGCGCGGGAAAATCAATC
The DNA here is from genome assembly GCA_907269105.1 of Volucella inanis. Lineage (NCBI taxonomy): Eukaryota > Metazoa > Arthropoda > Insecta > Diptera > Syrphidae > Volucella > Volucella inanis. Next base: position 83,472,152 of record OU026155.1, on the reverse strand, counting down.
GATAGAAGGAGTAATAGAGTCGGTCTTCTTCTTAGCCCTATTCCAAATGGAAGTTTCAGTTAAATCGGAATTAAATCAGTGTCAGTTGGTGTCATTTCTACCGATCTATTGCCGCCGCTAGAGGAATAACAATTTTAATTTGCATTTGGTTCAAGTCTTTTTTAACTGCCCCATAGGCAGTGATCGTGACTCCTCTGGAGTTCATAGCCCTTAGTTCGACATCACACCGTTGTTTTTAAATAGCTGTAGAATACAAGCAGTTATCACTGATGCCGCAAAAATGTGTTAATCTCTGAATGGCAACAAATCCTAGTATGTGGTGTCAACAAGAAGGCAGTTCAACATCGACAAAGCCAACAACGTTAAAGTAGACAGCTATAATTTTGAGGTAGTTAGACATTTTGTCTATTTGGATCCCGCTATTGACTCCGATAATGACACCTCATCAGAAATCAAGCGAAGAGTTACACTCCTGTCAAGGAACACCTAAAAGACCCTTTACAGGACCTAACTTACTACTGTTGTACGCTATGGCATAGAGGCGTGGATGTTAACGAATAAGTCGTTTTGAACACGTCGAATTGACGTTGGAAGAGGAGACATAACAACCAATTCATCGAACTGTACAGTGACATCGACCTGGGCCAAAATGTGCATCAAACACCTGAGATCAATAGGGAATGTGAAATGACGGATATTAACGCTGATACCCCAAGGACAACGCAACAGAAAATATACCACTCTTCCACTCGGCTTGCGAAGTTGGAAGTGAAACTTTTAGGACATAACTGGAGGCAGTTGGCAAAAACTAAGTAAGTAAATGACAAGGTCACAATGCAATAAATAAAATCTGACTCAAAAGTGTTCCTAATTTTATGGAAGTGTACGGTTTCCCATACAATAAGCACAAAGTAAAGAACAAAAAGTGGACAAAATGAATAATCGAATACTGTACTAAAAATATGAAACAAGCTTTACCTTAATACCTGCAACGATTGCTGGTCTCAAATTGATTTTGTTCGTAAATATTTTCCAATTTTCTTTTGATGACCGTAAACCATTCTAAGCTTTGCCAAATGATTGTTGTTATGCCCGGTGAAAGGGAAAAAGAAAAGAAAAAAATCTTCATCTGTAGCTTTGCCACGTAGTTGTTTTGTCGTATCTTACCTTTTTTAACAAGGGTACTCATCCTTCTGGAAAAAATTAGATTTTCTCTTCAAATTTCTTTAAACAAGAAAAAAATAAAAAAAATCTTGAACTTATTTTGGTATTTTCGTAAGCGAACAATTGAAATGTTTAATTGGCGCATAATTGGATGTGCAATTATTTGAGTCCTTGAAATGTTGTTACGGTAAACTGAGGGTAGTTGAGTTCTTTTCAGATTCAGATTTCAACGATTTTCATTAAAACATTCATTTTACTTTTAACGTTTGTTTAGCCACAAAACAATGTGATTATCTGCAAGTGGTCATAAAAAATTTTAATTTTGAAGTGATTTTCAATTTAAAAATTATTGTAGGACACTATACAGATTAATTTGATTACGGATTTAAGTTTAAAGTAACTTCAATAATAGTCCATTCTATCATTATAATTGAGTCGCCCAGTTGCAATAGTATTTAATTCGAACTAGAGATTCTCACATTTATACTAATGGCCCAAAGTATTTGGTTGATTAATGCACTTTTTCAAATCTGACAGAGGATATTATCCAACCTAACAAAAGCCGGCGGAAATTTTAAACATTTCTTTGTCTTTTCAACATTTTATTCAAAATTGTAAAATTGCAGCTAAAAAATGACTCCTGGTAGACTATAAAATGACTCCTTTTGCTTCTATCTGCTGGTTGGAATTTATTAGTTTTGCATCTGTATGAAGTTCAAGATTTTTACACCATTTACACTCTCATTTGATAGCCCAAGAATCCAGGGGTACCAATATTTTGACTTTCGATATTTAGTCTTCTAACTGCCTTTGCAATTAGTCGACACAAAAATCATTCTGTTTTGCTTGCATTACTAATGCCACTATCCCCAAACTAAGTCAACCAATGTAGCCGGGCCATGCCAAAACAAATTTTGTTGTTAATCCTCAGTTTTCTGTTACATGTTGATGATGCTTTTGGTAATTTTACCAAATAATATCTGGATATGTACTTTGACAAGGGTAACAATGATGATGACGATGCTGATGTTGTTGCTATGCATGTAATTCGTGCATTGTGCTAGACGCGCCTTTACTGCTCATACCCCGTTCCGTCCGAGTTAGTGTCTTCACCACACGCATTATCTCCTTTCTTTTTGCTCCCTACTCCGAGTCTGTCGCCTTTTCGTTTCTTTCCCATATCCCATTCTGTTTGAAGTGAGTGGGTGGTTGACCGTATCTTAAGTGCAAGTGTATTGACTGCCCAATCGGACAGTTCGGGGCTCAACACCAACCGTGACCAAAATCCTTTTTTTCAGGCAACTAAAATCTAGTGAGATAAATGGTTGCCTAAATATAACAACAAGTCAACTTACACTAAAAATTTCGTCTACCCAGTAAATGTTGGACGTCATCCATGGAGCCCAAAAATCTTTCTTTCTCTCTCTGTCCCTTTTTCTAAAAACTAAACACGCGCTCAGGCACTTTAAGTGTATTCCAACCCACTTCAGTGTTAAGTTTTTTTTTTAAAAAAAAAAAGGAAAACAAGTGGAATAATTTTATTAGAGGAGAACACTTCATCGTTGTTGGATAATGTTAGTGTCACTTACAAGCATTATCGCACGGTCTTGTGTGCTATCTAATGGACTAAGAATTTGTTTCATTCATCGGAGTTCACAACCACTTTATTTCGCTTTTTCGTTTCAGAATCACTTCATGTTGGTTTTTCGTTTCATCGGAGCTTGGAATTACTGTCCATGTTAACATGCTATAAAAATGTTAACTTCAAAACCGCAGGTGTATAAAATAGATACACACCACCTATCAATCGACTTTATGGTAAAACCGCGTATTTATACACTGCTAACTCCAAATCGTTTGGATGGGCGGTATGTTGTAGGAAAATCTAAGAAGACAATTATGTAACAAAAAACTCTTTTGTGTTATAATGGTGACCGTACTTAAATACTGGTACATACGATCCTGAAGTCCCAGTCTGGGCTTCGGCGTAAAATTTTATTATTCAAAGGTAACAGACTGAAGTTTACTTAAGAGTGAATATAAGTGAAACTACTCGTTTAATTGCAAAGTAAGAATAATGTGGAAATAACGAATCAAATGAGTGATCTACACCCTGCCTGACTCAAACTGCAACTTTTTAATGTGCTATTGGGTCTATAACTTTGTGCGGTTTGATAAGAGATGGCGTAACTTGTATTATTCCATTATAATTATTTCATTCGAACATGCATTGGAAAGCTACTGTCATTGTACGTCATTTCAGTACATGTCATTCATTTGAAGCGTAAACAACAATAATTTTTTTTCACTCAAATATGTCGAACTTTGTGCCTGAAAAAGTGTTTTTACGGGGAGTTCTTCTTCATTACTGAAAACTGCTCCCGAAAGTCATCGTATTTTGGTGGAAGTTTATGGTGAACATGCGCTAGCTGAGCGAACGTACCAAAAGTGGTTTGCACGATTTAAAAGTGGTGATTTTGGCTTGGAAGACTTTGAACGTCCTGGGCAGCCAAAAAAGTTTAAAAATGAAGACCTGGAAGCATTACTCTATGAAGATTGTTGCAAAATACAAGAAGAGCTCGCAGAATCTGTGGGTGTCACTCAAGCAGCCATTTCAAAACGTTTAAGAGCAGCTGAATATATTCAAAAGCAATTAAATTGGGTTCCACATGAACTCAAGCCGAGAGACGTCGAAAGGCGGTTTTGCATGTCCGAAATGCTACTTGAACGCCACAAAAGGAAGTAATTTTTGCATCGGATTATTACTGGTGATGAAAAATGGATCCATTATGACAACACCAAGCGCAAAAACTCATATGTGAAACCCGGCCAACCAGCCAAATAAACGGCAAAGCCGAATATCCATTGCGCGACGGTAATGCTCTGTATTTGGTGAGATCAGATGGGTGTGCTGTATTATGAGCTGCTAAAACCGGGTGAAACCATCAATAGACAATGCTACGGAACACAATTAATCCGTTTGAAGAGAACAGTAGCCGAAAAACGCCCGGAATATGCGACCAGACACGTGGCAATAATTTTCTATCATGACAACGCTCGGCCTCACGTTGTTTTTCCGGTTAAGAACTATTTTTAAAACAGTGGATGGAAAATCTTACCACACCCGCTTTATAGCCCAGACCTTGCCCCTTCTGACAACCATTTGTTCCGGTCGATGCAGAACGCTCTCACGGAAATACGGTGAAATCAGAGCCGAATATCAAAAATTAGCTTGATTCATTCTTGGCTGCCAAGCCGGCGCAAATATTTTGGGATGGGATCCACATATTGCCAGAAAGATATTAAAAAGTCATAGCTTCAGATTGGCAATACTTTAAATAATACTTTTGTACACGTTTTTCGTAAATAAACCTTTTTGAAAAAAAAAATCGCACGACTTAAATTACATACCCAATATAATTTTTTATTTTTTGATGAATTTTATTGTGCCAAGGCAAAAAATGTTGGAAAATACATCAGTTTTCAAATTGTATAGTAGTTTTCAATATGTCCACCTTTGGTGCGAATAATGGCCTTGAGACGGCCGAAGAAAGCATCGCACGCTGCGCAAATGGCTCTGGGGTATTTTGGCCAATTCTTGGCGAAGTGCTTGTTTGAGATGGTCCAAACTTTGGTATTTTTTAGTGCAAACCTTCGAAATACCCCAGACAAAAAAACCAACGGATTTGCATCCGGAGAATTTGCAATCCATTGTGTCGAAGAAATGAACTGTGGAACATCGTTTTTTAACCAATCTTGGTTGACGCGCGCTTTGTGAGACGGTGCCGAGTCATGTTGAAATGTCCACTGTCTCCGACCGACTGATTGTTTGCCCAAGGCTTCAGTACTGCCTCTAAGACAGTTTCACGCTCCAAAAATACGAGCGGAGAGCGACCATCGATGCTGCCTGCTTTCTGGTGGCCGTCCGAAGGTGTACATTTTCGAATAACCTCTCTGGCAAGTAAATTCGGTCATTTTGTTTGTTGACATATTGCTCGATAACAAATGGCGACTCATCAGAAAAAAACCAAATTCGGCAACTCACCACTTTTGCGCAAGCGTAGCAACTCTTTCGCTCTTTCGACTCTAACTTTTTTCTGTTGCTGTGTAAGATCGTGTGCTTTTTGGAACTTCAATGGCTTGAGCCCAAGCTCATTTTTCAGTATTTGTTGCATCCGTTCCAATGAAATGTTGGAATGTTGCTCATGAGCTATTTTTCTTCCACTTCGACGTGGATTTCGCTCAATTCGAGCCTTAACTTTCCGAACCATTTCTGCCGATGTTGCTGTTCTTTTATGTAACGAGCTATGGTTCGAGACACAAATGATTTGCACGTTGAGGTGCTGGAGGGCTTTAACGATAACTAGTTGTGGTTTTCCATCCAAATGTAAAGCAATCATACTATCACACAACTGAGACGCAAATCGGCTTGTAAATAATAAAATTATGTGTCATGTGTCAAAATATGAGTTCACTGTCATGAACGGTTTGAAAATTATAGCAGTCTGAAGTTCGTTGCAGTTCGAGTCAGGCAGGGTGTGCATACCATAATGTAAAATGTTTGTCTAGGTTCAAACGATAGAAATTATTTCTTTCACACAATCGTTTCACTCAATACAATCGTGCCCTTTCGGATGATCAGTTTAAATTATTCCAAACGTCTCCATTATGTCTGTACTGTCCTTATACAAACTTCTAGTGTAGTCTTCAAAGTCGCGTTTTGAACTACCCCATTGTGGTTCAGATGAACTCCGTAACCCGACCAGGTCCCTAGTGTGTTGGATGTAAATTCTCACGTCGCCCAATCTGAGATCGCCTGAGCGTTGCTGCCGACTTGTACTTCGTTTGTAATGAAGACAAATGTGCGTCTCTTGAATATTCGCAGAAGTTTTGTTAGATCGTTCGAAACTTTGCAACTGGTTTAGATGATTAGTGGCAACGACGAGGATCCTTGTAACTTCGAGTAGTATGGCTTCAATAAAGTGTTAACGCAAGTTTGTCATCTGGATCATCATGCAGTAGTATTTTTGGGCGCGAATTGATACAGGCCCTGATGCTACAGCTATTCTTTGTAGCTTCTTATAAGCCGTCCTGACGTAGACTGTTGAAAGTTATTTGGTGCCCTAGTCCGTTGTTAATCGCTGTTCCTCGTCCCTAAGTGTTATTGAAGAATGCAGTTAGTATAAATAAAAGCGGGCCCATGCCGCTATATACTGAGATGATAGTTCATGGGGGCCAGTAAAACATGTAACATAAAATTTGACGGCAGTCATGTATGTTCAGACGGTTCAAGGGGTTCTTATCACTCCGATGTGATGAAAAAAGGGACATCCCTAAGGATGAGAGTGGTCAGCCGAAATGTGTTTGTGCTTCGAGAGCGGTGACATTTGTGACATACTCGTATATAAGAGCAACTTCACGGAGACGACGGCAGATGGCGCAATGAGATAGGAGATAACTTTTTATAGCTTGTTGCCCTTGTACAAGTAAAATCACAAAACGACTTGGAATGGTCTGTAGCATAAGCTGCATGTCACCGTGTACGTTCATGGACAGTTTTGATAAAAAGCCAGTGAGTAAATCGTTCACAAATCATTCCGTCCATGTGGCTATAAAATATGATTCAAAATTTCTTTTTTTTTTATTCCGCGACTGACGTAATTATCAGGGTTTTCCTGAACACACACTAAGTCCTCGCACTGGTGATGTTATTTTTTTTTTTTACATATTTAGAATTCGATTAACTATAAATGACTTAAAAGTTGTAGGATGTTAACGTCAAGATCAGAAATGATACGGTGGGTTCTAAAGTCCCAGTGCACACTAACGCTTAGAACGCCAGGTAGTAACGCTTTTGAGCGGAGCTACTTTATTGCGTGTAGTAAGCAACCAAATATGAGCAGATAACTGAGTAAAATCGATCGATCGAACAGCTGTTAAGCCTGATTAAATATCTTCGTAAGGGATGTGGCAGGTTGATTAATGTTAACGTAGAAAACTAACTGGAATCTCATCCATCTTCCATCTTTGTCCAAATACTTAAGATGCCACAGAGTTTAGGACTACTCCAATACTAATTGAATTCCATTGTCGAAGTTTAAAATGTCCAGCCCACAGAACTTTCGTCACATTGGTAGCCAATAACACAGCATCATGGATGGAATTCCAACTGATTGGAAACACGTCCACATAATTGTTAACAATGCAAAAAAAAGAGTTTTCGCTAGGTTTCCCTAGGTTTACACTTTTAAATTTGAAAAACACTTTAGATACACCATAGCAAAAATAGAGATTTTTAGCTGAAGACGCGGGGTATTTAATATATATGCTCACGCCACAGAAAATGCTCGTCGATGGTTATTCCGAGATATTTAATGCAATTGCTTTAGTCTAGCTGTTAGTTGAAAGCAGACGCTTCTGTGATATATCTGGATCCCTTCTTTTAGCTTGGATGGGATAGGTAAGTGTGTTTGTTTAGGCTGAATTTATGTCTAGTCTGTTATCGTGGCATCAGTTAGACACAGGGTTGAATTCATGTTGCAATATCTCGAGGGCAGAATTTAAGTATTTGCATTTTACAACAAATGCTTTGTCATCGGCATAGGCATATGCAGTGCAATTTTTGAATAAACGCAAAAGTTCGTTGGTATACTATTCCGCTGGGTTGCTGCCTTTTCGGGGCAGAAGGGCTTGTATTAAGTCTATGGGACATGTGGAAGGCGCAAACAATAGAGAGCCGGTTGCAACACAAACCCCTTAATGCCTATGGTTCCTTGTGCTGTCGAATAGTAATCTTTGTGCAAGATTGTTACTTAGGGTGCATTTGACCATATTAAATAAGTTTCGCCCACCAGAATTACGATATTGCCGATTGCAGCACCGATTACATCTGAACTTCGTACATGAAACACATTCGACTTTTTCAATTTTCCAGGAAAATCCGTAAAAAACCGCACTCTGATTAGTTAATTGGCTGCTTTGTTGAATTTAAACCGTGACTGGCTAAGTCTCTACGGCACTCTTACATCATTAGTAAGAGCCGAAAGTGTCATCGGATTTTTTTTTATTAAAAATTTTAACTTATTTAAAACTTAACACTGTAGAGACTATGACTACTCTTAAAATGCCAGAGTACGTGTTAAGTTTTTCGGAAAATTTAATAAAGGGAGAGAAGGATGCTTGGATGCTCCATAACCTTTGCCGAGATCATGGTCGAGAAGATTATGGGTCGATTATGATCCGAAAAAGCATCTAACAAGAGGAAGGTAGATTGTTAGCTGCAGTGGATTGTGGGCTTTACAATTTGCCACCTGTTCATTGAGGATGCCTTTGTTATTGAAGGGCAAGTGTATCTTAACTCGTAACGAAAAGACAAAAGACCTGTGGAGTTCCAGTGATCGACCGCTGTAAACACTGGAGAACCATAAGGCATGAATGGTTAACTATAGCACTCTGTGATCCTAGAACCCTCTTGTAGGATAAATTGGCCATTGCAAATACTGATGCTGATGCTGTAATTAGATTTTTAGCTAAACAATCGAGAAGAGTACATCGCTTGTATGGTATCACGTTTTCAAGGTGGACGACTCCTTAAAGGTATTTAGTAAAAGCTATTTAAGAAATTATTATATCTCTTGTCACCATCATGACCTCAAGCTGCTCTGCAGAATTCATTCGGAAGTAAAATGTAAATAGTTTTCAATACTATAAGCTCTTCTGACAAGCCATCCAGATAGAAATTAAAGATAGATCTGAACCACTACCCCCATAGTCACAAAGTATACGAGTATCAACCCACCATAAATATTAAAACATCTAAGGAAATTGAATTAACCTCTTGACAATAGAGTTAATTCCGTCTATTACCACAAAAAGCTGGTGAGTTGTAACTGGACTAAACAATTGAATAGGGGTAACTTATTTCTGTTCACTCAAAATTCCACAGAACAGACAATAGGCAAAAGAAAGACCGCTTGAAAAATATTCCGTTTATTCTTGGCATTTACTCTCCAAGAAACTAATCCTTTTGATCAATGTTCTTGCTGTTTCTGTCATCGTGTTCGCCTTGCCATCAGTAACTTCATTTCGCAGTGTTTGGTCTTTCGAAAAATAAAAAACCTTCTCTAAGCAACACACAGGAAAAGCTAAAACAAGCAAAGTCAAACCCTAGATTTACTTCCATTCCAGGCGACTTTTTAGTCCTTAATCTTGTCTGCCGATTAAATTACAGTGCACCCTAAACAATTGCAATGCCGTTGATGGTGCCATCACTTCTGGCTTTGCCTCCTTCTTTCAGGAAATTTAATTTCCAACAAGTTTGTACTTTGTGAAATCAGTGTCGCAGTAGTTTGTAGAATGTCGGCCGGATGTGGATGTGGGATGAAGTCAAGCTAAGGAAGAGAATTGCAATATTAGAACTCCTCTGGAGATGGTTCTTGCAATTGGACATGAAAATTGGGACTGATATCCTCGTGGCCGAAAACTTCTTCAAATCTGTAAAACGATGGCATAGGGAATAGGGAGAGAGGGTGAAAAAGTTTTGTTCTAAAGTTACAAGTTTCACGCTTTCTCTGGTTGTCGTGTATTTGAAAAGTCATGAAGGATATCGCGAGTGCAGTTTGAGAAGGATTTTGTATTTCCGAACTGGTTTGTCTGACATAACGAACTTGGTGCAGAGAATATGAAGGCAGGGAGAATTTTCTTCTTCTTTGTTTATTTTTGGTGTCAGATAAAGTTTTGCAACTTTCATCCAGATGAACGAATATAGATAAGTACAGTGAGCATCAGATGGTTTTGAGAATTTTGTCATCCCCGGTGGATGTTTTTTAGTGTATACGATTAGGATAGGCACCAAGTGGATTAAAACTGATGATGATCAATGCTGTAACTTTTTTTTTTTTTTTTTAGCTCTTCGTGGATGCTGGTTTCGTCCAATATGAATCGACTTACCAGACTAACAGACACGTAAGGAAACAACTTGCCTACGAAGGGGCACTGAATACAAGAATCAGAGCAACCTGACAGCTCTACGAGCAGAAGAAAATGGAACAAAAAAAGGAATGAGAGGCGCGTGATAGAGAAAATAAGGTGTTACTCCAGAGAAAACAGCATGTTTTTTGATGACTTCTTTTGCCAGGCTTTCGCCTGCATCTTTGCCTTTTGTACTTACATAACTGTTCGCGAACAACGATGGAATCAATTAATATCACGTTAGAACAAATAAGTAAGTCAATGCACCTGTTGGGTTCCTTGCAAAACCATTGAGAAAATGGCAATACATTGAGCTCAACACTTTGTAGCTCTTTTTTTGTTTCCTTCCAAGGAATCTTTTTCATGTTTTGGAAGAAATCATACATTTTTCCTCTGCACAAAATAGGCTTCAAATCAACATAGATTTCAAAAAGGTTGATCTACAACCACAAATCTTACGGAGTTTGTGTCAAATACTATGTGCGCAATTATAACGCGGGGTAAAAGTTGATGTGATCGCTACCGATTTCAGAAAAGTTATTGATAAAATCTCTCAAATCTCTCATATAATCATTCTTCACAAATTGAAGGATCTAGGGTTTCAGTCAAGTTTTATAATATGGATTGAATCCTACTGAGAAGATTGACAGAATAGCATTCTATTTAGGTACATGCCTTCCGTTCCATTTAAACCTTATCTGGAGTAGCTCAAGGTAGGAACCTTGAACTTATAATTAATGATAAAAATGGTGATGGGCTGTCAATTAAAGATGACTCAACTACCAAAATGTTATATATATATGTCTTCAGACATATCTCATCTCTTTTTTTACTTCGTGTCAAATAAATTTCCTTGAGTTCAATTTAAGTGCTTTCCAACTTCCTCTCGGACTTATTCAATCATCCTCAACTCGTCCCTAACGTAACTGAATTTCAAGATGTAGGGAACTCAGTTTTAGTTATCACATAGACCATTAAAAAAAAAAAAATGCAAAAACCTCTCATGGCTTTATTAAACGCTGGTCTAAAAAAAATCTCGACTCTTTATGTCACTTCACATCCTTTACATAATCTAAGCGTTGGTAGTTCCGATTCGCCTTACGCGGACTTCCCTGGACTGATGATAGGAACTTACCACCTAACATTGATAAGTTGAAACTTATAGACTTATGACCTCCATCTGTGCCCCGAGAAATTGCCGATTTACACAACGAGTAAGATAACAATAACCTCGATTTTGACTCAATTTTCACTGAACAAATTACAGATACCTGTAATTACTTCGACCTCAACAAGCTGTCCCAAAAAAAAATTTCATTTATTGGGTATGTAATTTAATTCGTGCGATTTTTTTTCCAAAATTTGAACGTTTATTTAAGAAAAACATGTACAATAGTATTATTCAAATTATTACCCATCTAAAGCTATGACTTTTTCCCATCCTTCTGGCAATTTGTGGATCTCATCCCAAAAGAACTGTCCCAGCTTGGGGCCCAAGAATGAATCAAGCCAATTTTTGATATTCTGCTCTGATGTGAACCGTATTTCAGTGAGGGCGTTCTGCATCGACCGGAACAAATGGTAGTCCGAAGGGGCAAGGTCTGGGCCATAAAGCGGGTGGGGTAAGACTTCCCATGCACTGTTTTCCAAATAGTTCTTAACCGGAATAGCAACGTGGGGCCGAGCGTTGTCATGATGGAAAATTATTGCCTCGTGTCTGGTCGCATATTCGGGGCGTTTTTCGGCTACTGCTCTCTTCAAACGGATTAATTGTGTTCGGTAGCGTTGTCCATTGATGGTTTCACCCGGTTTTAGCGGCTCATAATACAGCACACCCATATGATCCCACCAAATACAGAGCATTACCTTCGCGCCATGGATATTCGGCTTTGCCGTTTATTTGGCTGGTTGGCCGGGTTTCACATATGATCTTTTGCACTTGGTGTTGTCGTAATGGATTCATTTTTCATCACCAGTAACAATCCGATGCAAAAATGACTTCCTTTTGAGGTGTTCCAGCAGCATTTCGGACATGCAAAACCGCCTTTCGACATCTCTCGGCTCGAGTTCATGTGGAACCCAATTTCCTTGCTTTTGAATATATCCAACTGCTTTTAAACGTTTTAAAATGGCTGCTTGAGTGACACCCAAAGATTCCGCGAGCTTTTTTTGTGATTGGCAACAATCTTCATAGAGTAATGCTTCCAGTTCTTCATCATCAAACTTTTTTGGCTGCCCAATACGTTCATTGTCTTCCAAGCCAAAGTCATCACTTTTAAATCGTGCAAATTACTTTTGGCACGTTCGCTGAGCTAGCACATATTCACCATAAACTTCCACAAAAATACGATGACTTTCGGAAGCAGTTTTCAGTAATGAAGAAGAACTCCCCGCAAAAACACTTTTTCAGGAACAAAGTTCGACATATTTGAATGAAAAAAAAATTATTGTTGTTTACGCTTCAAATGAATGACATATACTAAAATGGCGTACAATGACAGTAGCTTTACAACGTATGTTCCAATCGAATAATAACAATGTAATAATACAAGTTACGCCATCTCTTAGCAGACCGCACGAATTTAAATGTTTTCTCAACAAGTCCGTTGTTTCACGCGCTGTAATGCTTGATTAAGCCAAAGCTTACCGAAAATATGTTCCTGAATTTCAGGAAGTACATAGTCCGTAAATATGGCGCGATAGCGTCTACCATTGAAGGTAAAATTCTGATTTACCTTATTTTTGAAGAAATATGGACCAATGATTCCACCAGCCCATAAACCACACCATACCGTTGTTTTTATTGGATGTAGTGGCAGCTCTTGGTACTCTTCGGGTTGCTCATCAGCCCAAATACGGCAATTTTGTTTATTAACGTATCTATTGAGCCAGAAATGGGCTTCAGCACTAAACAAAATTTCACGATAAAACACCAAATTTTCATTGAGTTTTTCCAGAGCACATTCACTGAAAATATGACGCAAATTCAAGTCGCCTGGCTTCAATTCTTGCACAAGTTGAGATCCTTATGTAAAATACGCCAAGTTGTCGAATACGTCAAGCCCAGCTCATTAGAACGACGACGACTCGATTCGTCACGGTCTTCGCGTACACTCTCAGATACAGCTGCTATAGTCTCTTCACTACGTACTGAATGTGGTCTAACCGGTCGAGTATCATCCACTTAAGTAAACTGGGATTCAAATTTGTGAATGGTATTGGCAATAGTGGTTTCAGCAGATCGATTATGCGCACCGTAAGTTCCTTGTGTCGCATGAAAAACATTTCTCACAGAACGCTGATTTTCGTAATAAAGCTGAACAATTTGGAGACGCTTTTGTAGTGTGTGTCTTTCTTATTATGACTTGCCGAACGATACTTAACAAAAATCACAAAGCAATTTGATATGAGTCACGCGTGATCTGCCAAAAAAAGCCTATTGAAAATCAAACTTCACGATAAATCACCCCTTACAAGGCTGATTACCTAAAGAATGAAACCTTGACGCTGTTTGACAGATCATAGGCAAAATTAAGTAAAGTCGTTCCGCGCACGTGATTCGTCGATGACGACTGCACGACCTTAAAACGGAATGGGTTCCTGTACTAGGTGGAGTGAAAAGTAATCTCCTTGACCGCCAGAATGCGCTACTGCAAAAAGGGTTATAGTGCCATAAAGTCCGTCCATATTTAGGCAAACATGCGATACTGTCTGTTGGCGTCGATTGGTAACTGTTGAACACCAGAGAACAGAATGAGAGCGGCCGAGGGAGGCTCAATGGGTCGGAAAGGTTATGGCGTCGGTTATCTGGGATTGTCATGGCATACTCTTCGTACCTCGAAAAAGGGAAAACATTTAATTTTTTTTTTTTTTTTTCATTCCCAAGAAGGTTACTTTTCACTCCACCTCTGAAGATCTTCTCTTATTTTCACAGTGCGTTTAAGTTTTGTTTTAACTTCATCGAACAAACGCGTGCCATATCGTCAATAACTGTGATATTTCTGTCCAACGCTTTTTTTTTCAAAAGGATAAAGGAGATACGGAGATCTTCTGCATCTTTATCAGGATTTTTCGATCGCGTCAATCTGCCGCGGCTATATAAAATTCTTTTACATTTCATTTCATGCAACACTAGTTGCATTAATCTGTAGTTCTTGCAATTGTCGTCCTGCCTTTGCCTTTAACCGGTGAAACAAAAAAGCACCTTCTCCACTGGTTAGGTTTAATGGCTTTTTATCATTGTATACGTATTAAACATAATCGGTAGCCTGTTGAATTCAAGATTTCTGATTTTTGCCTTATTTGCAACGTTCGGGATCCAACCACTTCATCAGTTTCGCTATTTCCGCTGCACTTAGCCTACGCTTGATACTCTTGCTTTTTGATCTTTACCATTGTTTTTGCGAAGTCGAAACAACCAGAGCAGTTTCTGCACAAGTATTACGTTATTTTCGAAGTTGTTCTACAAACCCACTATAGTGCGCTTAGTCATCTTCGTTGATAGTGTTTTGCAGCCTTACTAACTTAAGTCCGAGGTGGACCTGGTCCTCAACAAACAAGCATCTCCAGCCAGCTCTTTCTTTAGCTAGCTGCTTTCAGTTTCGCCACAAAGTTGGTTGAGATCGCGTTTCAACTATGTGCGCCACCTGAGTCGCGGGCTTTCTCTACTGCGGGAAGGGGTTTTAAAGACTTTTCGGATGTTTGGTGTCCATTCGTTCTACCTTCGTTCTTTTGGCTAAGTCGACGTCGCTGTACAGCCAGTACAGTTCGTCGTTGTACCTTCTTCTTCTCTCAATGCAGCTAAGAGCACACTTATCCATTTTTGATGAATTCCATGTGTGTGCCATAGAAAATGACTGGAATTAATAAGGCCTTATAAAGCGTCACTTTTGTTGTTTGAGAGAAGGCTTTGTTAGTCAATTGCCTTATTAGCTCAAAGAAGCAGTGATTGGCAGGAGTTATTCTTCGTTTGGTATCTGGTGTCGATGTCTTGGTAGAAGAAGCCTCTAACTACCATAAAGTTACAGATGTGCTTGTTCAGGTTGACAGCATACATATACTTGGTCTTGCCCCTGTTGAACGTTACACCCATTTACGCCGCTTTTGGCGAGCGAGTTTTGCACTATTCTTAAAAGAATGATGTTAAAGAGAAGGCATCAAGGGTTTCGGTTAAGTCATTACCGAGGTTGACGAAACAGCGAGTGGTTTCTATCGTCATTCTGCACAGACCGACGAGTTTGGTAGAGTTTCCTAAACAACGAGGGCTGTTTGATGAATACCCGGATTAGAAATGACAACGCAACTTTTTTCGGTTTTGACAATTTATTTTTCTAAATAATCCTCTTTCAACTCGATACACTTTTCCCAGGGATACTGCAACTTTTTTATTCCCTCCATATAGTACGACTTTTGCTGGCCTGAAAAGTACTCCTCCGCGACGACAATAACTTCCTCGTTGGACCCGTACTTCTTTTCGGCGAACGAACTTTTATGGTAAGTTTTGGGAATAAAAATAAGTCGCAGGGAGCCAAATCCGGAGAAGATGGTGGATGGGTGAGCAATTCGTAGTGCAATTCGACCAATTTGGCAACTGTGTAAGCCGATGGTGGAAGAGCACTTTTGTTTTCGACAAATGCTGTCGTTTTTTTTCTTTAAAATCAGCATTGTATCGCCCCAATTGATCGAAGTAGTATGCTCTTGCTATTGTTTTTCCCTTCTCCTAATGATCTTTGCCTTATTTGGAGAACGTGCATCGGGTAAAAGCCATAGCTTCGATTGGTCCTTGGTCTAATCGATGGTCACGAAATGAAGCAGAAACTCTTCCGGATTTTAATAAAACTGGGACATGCATGCCTTTGAAGTGGTCTTACGGTTGCAGGATATGGCTAACGCTTTCAGTTACGAGATTTTTTTTTCCCAAGATCTGCCGTAGTGTGAATATTTGATGAAGGGATGTTTCTATAAAAATGACGCTCAAAAGTTTCATCAGAGAAAAAACGAATACAACTTTACTGAGGTCGTTAATGGCAAGAAAGATTTTAAACAAAGCGAATTGCTATCATGTGACTTTTTATTATCGACTTAAAAAGAATTGTGTGCAACTCACAGGCCACCAGAAAAGGCACCTTCCTTTGTAAGTCCGCACAATAACTTGAATACTTGGATGATACTGAGGTGGAAGCAGTCAAAATGGTTCGAGATCGAGTAAACAAGGGCTATACAGAATAGATTTTGTCATTAGAAAAGGAGGCATACCACACACGTTACAATTAGAACAATGACTTCGAAGTTGTTATGGAATTTGTCTGGCTTGCCTCAGCATTAACTTAAGAATTTATTTGTAGAAAGCGGATTTGGAACCACTTTAGAGTTTTCTTTTGTTTCGACGGGTGGAGTGAAAAGTAACCTTATTGACCGTCAGAATGCGCTGCTACTACAAAAAAAGTTATGGTGCCTTGAAGTCCGTTCATATTTATGCAGACGTGCCATTTCAGTGCGATACTGTTTTTGTTTTGTTTTCACAGCTGATTGTTGTTGACATGTTTGGCATCATGTTGAGTATGGACAAAAACGATTTTCGTTCTCTCATAAAACATTATTTTTTGAGAGGCAAAACGGCGAAGGAAACAAAAGAAAAGTTGGATAAATATTATGGGGCTAATGCTCCGTCAGATTACACCGTCAAATATTGGTTTCGAGAGCTTCGTGGTGGCCGCAACTCCACCACCGATCAAGACCGTAGCGACAGGACCTCCGATGCGGTTACAGAGAACAATGTCAAAAAAATACATGAAATGGTGTTGGCTGACCGGAAAGTGAAGGTGCTCGAGCTAGCATATACCATAAAGACAAGTACTGAGTGCACATGCCATATTTTGGGCAATATTCTGCATATGAAAAAGTTATCATGCCGCTGGGTGGCGCGCATACTCACTCCTGACCAAAAACACGAACGCGAGAGCACTTCGAAAGAGTGTTTGGACTTGCTGATGCGGAGTCGGGCGGAAAAAACCATCAACAGCGAGTATTACTGTGCATTATTGGAGCGATTGAAGGCTAAAATCGCTGCAAAACGGCCTCACATGAAGAGAAAAAAACATTGTTTTTGCAAGGCAATGCACCGGCGCACAAGAGCATCGCAACCACGGCTAAAATCAATGACTTACGGCTCCCCCGGACTAATATCTTCTCCCAAACCTCAAAAGATGGCTCATCAATAAAAAATTCAGCTCACGCGAGGAAATCATCGACGCCACGGAGGAGTATTTTGCAGACCTTCCGGAAAATTACTTTTCGGACGGGATCAAGAAGTTGGAAAATAACTAGAATTAGTGTATCAAACTAGAAGGGGACTTTCGCTCCCAAGGAGGTTACTTTTCAGCCCCTAGTAAAGAAGACATAAACTATACAGCGACACTTGTCTAGTCAGGCGACTATGAATCCAAAAAAGTACTAGAAAGTAGAAGAAGACGACTTCTAAATCGGACCGGTAGAGGGTTCTTGTATCTGAAGGAGAAATTTGAGAAAGTTAGAGAGGCAAAACTTAAAGAAGGCCACAAATACGAAAAATTTTGAAAAATATTGAATTTGACAACATGCTAACTGATGTTGAACAAAGAGCATGGAAAGGTTTTTAAACTATTATGACAGATTTAATTGGAAATGTGAAAGCCGAAAATTACGGAGATCTTGTTACTAACCAGGAAATAGGATGTAACATGTCACTAAAACTTCACTTTCTGGATGCTCATCTCGATTTCTTTCCAGAGACTTTGGGTGGAGTAAGCGATGAACATGGAGAAAGGTTCCACCAGGACGTCGCAACAAGGGAAAAGCGATACCAAGGCAAATAGAGTCCGACTATGCTTGCTGATTACTGCTGGACATTATACCAAGATGCCACAGGGACAAAATATCGCTGTAAAACATCCGCAAAAACATTTTGAAGTATGTTAACTGTGTAATCTAACTTCGTTGCATTGATTTTAATACATTTTTTTCTAACCATGTTTCTAACCTGAAACGCACATAATATCGATTTCACATTATCGTTATACGTTTTCTAGTCCAAAACTTTTACCCATCGTTGTGCCGATGTCCGGCTGGGGATTCGTTATTTTTTTCCTGAAAGCCTCATGCATCTCATAGACCTCTGACAGGTCATTTATTTTGTTCCGTGATCAGATTTTGGCTGTACACACAAAGTTTCCTATTCGCCATTAATTCATATGACGTTGATATAAATGAATGCACGAATGTGTCTCTTAGCATAGTAACTCAATAACACATACAAACTTCGGGAAGTCCTATTAGATGCGCATTAGATTCATTTTAAATGCTACAGCGCCTGAACATATTTTCCCATTTAAGTCACCTTTTATGTCAAATAGTATAGCAAACTTCGATAATATTCTAAAAGCGTTGACGGACGACGAACCTGTACTATAGGCTGCGCGTACAGTTAACGTGCGCTCTGCACTGCCAGGCGCATTAGTCTTCCATGCAAATGTGATACCAACTTCCGACGTGATAGCATATTTGCACTGACTATCCAGCTTATTGCTTTTCTCAAGCGGCAGATACTCTTCCTTTTGAATAAATAAAAACATTTCTGTCATATATTTGGAGAGATGCGAAAGAGTTCGAAACAAACGAAAGTTTTAAATAAATTTGATTTGCGTCGACGCGTTGTTAAATCTTCGATTCCACCAGGAAAAAAGCAGGGAGTGAAAATCTGGTACGCAAACGGAGGCAGACCACCTTTTCAAGGACAACTATTGTTCTGTTTACTGAAGCTCGAGGATATATAATTTTTTTTTTTTTTTTAAGTTTTACAAGCTTAATCTAAGCAATAAGTCTAAGTGGTTTCTTTTATTTGACTTAGGTTATACTATTCGAGTCCTTTCTTTCTTCGGAATTCACAACTAACCACCCGAAGCTATCAAAAAACACCCTCGAACATGAACAAAGACAGTAAACTAGAAGTTCTGTCGAAAAGGATTACACCATTCACAGAAAAGTAAAACTTCGTCTTTTGTAAAAATCGTTTTTCAAAATATTCAACCAGCTGGGGAGAAATTTTGATTATTTTGAACCCCCCTCTGTTCCAATTCTCAACAATGCCATCATTGGCAGGTGGTGGTAAGTATCCGTGTATTTTCATTCGCAATACTGATTGCATTTTGGTCTTTTTTTTTTTTTTTACAAGTTCCTCATGAGGAATTCTTCACCATTCTCTGCTACGTTTCTCGTATCTCGTAATGACGAAGAGTTTCGAAAACTGATGAAAGGGGATTTGCTTGAAACTTAGTACGCATTCAGAAATTCGTTTTAAGTTCCGTCCTCTTACTGATTTCCCACCCGTCATCATGGATCCTGCCACCTAAGAACGAGAGATGAATGCCACACATAACTATAACGGAAAAGATGGTTTCTTTTTGTGCACTGCAAATCGATTTTCTATTACAATTGAAGTTGTTCCAAACTAAAAGAAAGGATAAAACGCACCACAAAAAACCATGAAGGAGAATCATGTGGAAGTAAAAGGAACAAAAATAAAAAAACTTAAAAGATAAACCAAAACGAAAAATTTCTCTATGGTGTCCGAATGCTTGGGAGAGTTAACGACGACGACGACAATTTTTGTTCACACTCTTCCAAATTGTTTTTTTTTTTTTTGTGAATAGAAGGACCACATGAAGGTTATATAGGGGACGAACGTGCTGGAAATGATTAAACAAGTGTTAACAAGGGAAAAGTGTAGAGTCTGAAAGACTGAAAAAAGAAAAGTGCGCTCGGAATTGTTAAGCACATCAAGAGGACGAAGGGAAACTTTTCCCGCTTCCCATTTGTTCGATTGATGGTTTGAAGATAGATTAAAAATGGCTACACAAAGAATTCCAACAGGAAGGGTTTTGTAAGCCTTTTTTGACGGGTGTACGAACAAAGTTTTTTTTTTTTTTTTATGCCACTACTAACCCTATATACAATTTACCTCCACCAATGTACGTCGCAATCCTCTACCAATCAATTCGGATCCATAAAGGAAACAAGACCGATAGTCGACAATTAAGTTCATTGCCACGTACGTATCATGAAATTGAATCAACTTTTAATCTCATCAAGCGAAAAGCCTTTTAATTGTCAAAATTATCGTTTAACTTTTGGAAGGATGTATGGTGTGGGTAAGAGAACAATCACCTCTGTCACTCTTGACATTCTAACATCATTGAGATAAATTACTTCCTTTTGATTTGATTACTTTCTCACCATAGACTATGAAGTGTGTATCTAGGGTTAGACTGTATGTAGTCTGAAACAGCAATTTTCAAAAGAACTAATGAAAAGTAGTTAAATGCGCCACAGTTCTAAATTGCCTAAACCATAGCTCAAACCATTTGCCTCCTTAACTCGTACAAATTAATTTCTAGAAAGTGTAATTCTTCTATAGTATGTATTGTAGTTTCAGCCTGAGCACTCTAGTTCATTTGTGCTACAACTTCTCTACGAAAATCTTAATGTAAGTCAAAGACGCTACAGAATTCATCAAATTTGTTTCCGGGGGAATGGTACTGACGTTTATTTTTTTAGAAACATGGTTTTAGATGCTACCATAGACCGGAGTGGACCTGGTCCCCAATCAATAAACCTCTTTGGTAAGCGGTAATTTTCCACTTACAGACTACCAAGAGCGAAGTATTGCTGTTCGTTTTCTTCCTCGTTCTGAAGACCATTCTTGGCATCTCATGGGCATCAAGTACCCAAACAGTTTAAAGCGTCCAACTGTTTTGGAATGGAAACGATATCAAAAATCAACTAGTCGAAGTTAAAGCTGCCTACCTCCACGTTCTGTCCAATTCGCCGATGTTGTGTCACTTCTTGGTGATGCTGCACAATCTTGCCATCATTCACAGTTTAACCTTTTCCTATATATTCTGTCTCAATACTTGAAAGCGGCTTAGGGACAGCCCCCTGTATTCTGATATCAATTTCAATAGCGTATGCAAGTAGCCAGTTGCAAAGGTTTTTTGAAAAATATTACCCCTGCTGTATATTTGGTGTTTCGCCCAGTTTCCTAGAAAATAAAAATAAAAATCCAATCACTTAGGAGTTAGAACTAAAGACGTCTTCTTATACCTATGTCGTGGTTGAGTCTCCTCCTCCATTCCAAGTGTTAAGTACTTCAGGTCCAAGCCACGGCTCAATAGCTCTTGGTACTCTTCGGGTTGCTCATCAGCTCAAATACGGCAATTTTGTTTATTAACATTATCCATTGAGCCAGAAACGGGCTTCATCACTGAACAAAATTTCACGATAAAACACCGGATTTTCATTGAGTTTTTCCAGAGCCAATTCACTGAAAATATGACGCAAATTCAAGTCACCTGGCTTCAATTCTTGCACGAGTTGAATTTTGTACACTTTTAGGGCGAGATCCTCACATAAAATGTGCCAAGTTGTCGAATACACCAAGCCAAGCTGCTGAGAACGACGACGAATCGATTTTTCACGGTCTTCGCGTGCACTCTCAGCTACTGCTGCTATAGTCTCTTCACTATGTGCTGGATGTGATCTAAGCGGTCGAGTATTATCCACTTATGTAACCTGGGACTCAAATTTGTGAATGGTATTGGCAATAGTGGTTTCAGTAGGTCGATTATGCACACCGTAAGTTCCTCGAAAAACACGAAAAACATTTCTCACAGAACTCTGATTTTCGTAACACAGCTGAAAAATTTGAAGACGCTGTTGTGGTGTGAGTCTTTCCATAATGACTTGCCAAGCGATACTGACCAAAAATAACAAAGCAGTTTGATAGGAGTCATGCGTGATCTGTCAAAAAAAGCCTATTGAAAATCAAAGCTCACAATGAATCACCCCTTATAAAGCCGTATTGGTCTCACGGGAGCAAGCTCAGTTACTCAATTGCCTTCTTAGCCCAAAGAAACAGCGGCTGATAAGAGTAATTTTGCATTTAATTTCTACACTTATACCATTAATGCTTGTAACTGTAGTGCCAAGGTAGACAAAGTCCTTAACTACCTCGAAATTATAACTGCTAGTGCTGATTGGCGAAGCCGTCTTTGGTTTGCGTCCTTTTTTGGTGATACCACGTGTCTTGGGTTAAAATAGTCAGTTACAGTCAGAACCTCTGCTTCCGCTTCAATACTGGCGAAAGCCTCATTGACCGTTTGTTGTGTCGTCCAATCATCAAACGTCAATGTCATCCGCATAAGCAAGTGATGCATGCCTTTTCTGTTGGTCATTGCCTTTCGCAATTATTGAAATTAGAGGCCTTGATTAGTCCGTTACCGACATTAATAGATCAGCGTGAATTTTCCATAGTCATTCTGCACAACCTTCCATGTTTGGAAGGTACCATATATCAAAACTAGACATGGGATTTTAAAGCCCGTAGTTATGCAAACTGTCATATGTAGCCTTCAAGCCGATAAAAAGGTGTAATTTTCGGGTGTTTTCCAAGATCTAACGTACTGTGAATATTTGATCGATTTAAGCTTTAATAGAAGACTAACTCGTATTCTATCTTAGTTGGTCCAATCACAAATGCTTGCTTTCTGTGAGTCGGCCAAACGATCCTGATGTTCTATGCTTTGAGTTGACTTTTCTCTGGGCATATTTCACAAATGACCTCACGCACGTTTTCAACCGAGTCCTCCTCATCTGCTTCTTAGAATTCGGTTTCAATATTGCAACCTTAACATTGTAGACCCCAAGAGGACCGGGGTCTTCGTCTTCGACCAGGGTGAATAGTTCATTTTGCCTGACAAGGATGTTTTGATCACATCTGTTGCTATACAGTCAGCAGTAGTAGTCTTTCCATATCTTCGCAGGTTTCCATTTTGGATTTGTATCCCTGTGATGTTTGTCCTACTCTCAGGTAAAACCTTAGAATGTCAGTTCTATAGTAACATCACTCACTTATCTGATCGTGTGCCTCTCGTGCTTTGCCTTGATTGATATGGACTAACCAACGTGTGGCGCTCCCATTGTTTCGATTTCAGTTCTGTTTTTTTGTTAAGTTGGTACATCTGTTTTTGACATTCCCTCTAAATCTTAACGCCAAAGCTTGACATTTGCAAAATTTACGTAGCCAAGACTACATCTATCTCTGTGTGTGGGCGATTTTTTACAATTTTTGAAATGGATTTCAATTTGCAACAACAAACTTGTATAGGTCTAATAACGACTTGACAACTTTTTTTTTAAATAAAAGGCAAACCATTTGAGATATTTCAAAAACTGTATTATTGGCTTGAAGTACAATCAAAACATTTATGAATGTAACTCGACTTCGTTCATATGGCCACCGCGGGCACGTTTGCAGGGGTCGATTCGTTGGACAGAATTTTCAACGACTTGGCAACATATTTCGGCCGAAACGGCCGCTACTTTACGTAGCCCCACACAAAATAGTAAAGCGGTGTTAAATTGCACGAACGTGGCGGTCAATCGACTGCCCCATGTCTTGAGATAACACGCTCACCATACTTACTCTTCAATAAATCGATTGTAGCGTGTGCTGTGTGGCTTGTGGCACCATCCTGTTGAAACCACATGTTGTCCAAGTCCACATCTTTCAATTCGGGCCAAAAATAATCGATGATCATGGCGCGATAACGCTGACCATTCACAGTAACGTCGTTAACGTCGTCGAAAAAATATGGCCCAATAACGCCGCCGGCATGCGAACCGCACCAAACAGTTATTTTTTGTGGATGAAGTGGTGATTCATGAAGCACATGTGGGTTTTCACCCGCCCAATAACGCATATTTTGCCTATTGACGAACCCATTGAGCCAAAAATGAACTTCCTCACTGAAGATGATTTTGCGATGAAATTCATCATCTTGGCGCATCTTCTCCAGAACCCAATCGGAGAACGTACGTCGCTTCAAATGGTCCATCGGCTTCAATTCTTGAGTCAGCTTGATCTTGTTTGGGTGTAAACCAAAATCTTTACGCAAAATAGGCCATAATATGGTCTGAGCGATGCCCAATTCTTGAGAACGCCGTGGAATTGACTGATTTGGATCGTTTGCTACGGACGTCTGAACGACAGCGATATTTTCGACACTTTGACCAACTCGTTGTCTTTCTAACACGGCAACATCACACAACGAATATGTAGACTCAAATTTGCACTAAACTTGTTATTGCCTGTTTACTAGGGCGAGAATTACGACCTAAAATTGGAGTTAACGCCCTTAAAGTTGCAGTCACCGACTCCGAATATCTGTAGAAAATTTTTATAATTTGCAGACGTTGCTCGTTAGTGTACTTTACCATGATGAAAATGTTGAGTTTACTGAATTAATTGCCAGTGACAGTTTGATGATTAGTGAAAGAGTGCGTTCACAAATTAAATTCAAAGTTGTCAAGTCCGTATTGGAAAACCCTATATATTGAGCTCACATCTATATTCGTGAACTTGATTTAGTTCGCTTGTTATGACAGTTATTTTCGATCTCAGCTACAGTAATTTCTCGAAAATAAGTTTAATTTCGATTTTGCTTTGCTCGTCAACTTACTCAGGTATAGTAGAGAAAACATGAAGATCAGGATCCGCCGAGTTTTCGGTCTTTTCGTTATGTAATTTTTCGGTTTGTTCGGTAGCCGCCATCTACGGTTTAATGGTTCTTCTTTCACGTTACTTTTTCTTTTGTGACCAGAACCCAATAGCTTTTCTTTAGCTATTTTTAGTTTGCCGCCTTTTTTGCAACACACTGGCTACTTCGCGACCTCAAAAGCTTGTAGGGTTTTCTCTGCAGAGGTTTGTTTGCTTACTTCACAGTCTTTGAAGAGGTGATTTCTTGCACGTGGGATTAAGCCCTTGACAGCACTAAGGAATTAATTTTATGTTCTTATGTTCGATTTTGATAATCATGTTGAGAATCGCCTATTTTTCATAAATTTTTTAAAGATTCTGGGACTTATCGGAGATAAGCATGAAAAGGGGAATGCTCTGTTTAATTTAAAGTTCTTTCCTTTTTCTGTGTTTACGGTATCAACAATTTTAAAAGGTTTATTTCTCAGGTCGCAGACTATGTCTTCGTTTTTGCACGGCGGACGGAGCCCTCTGGCTACGACACGTAATGACATTTGAAATTTGTTCGGAGTTTAACTTTCGAGACAGTAAGTGATAGCTGTCAGCATCTTTGATGTCGATTTTTCACACGCTGTTGTTACGCGATGTGATAGTATAATGATCCCGATCTCGTTGATTGACGGCGGTCGTCGATGCTTTGGATTTCGGTTTTCTTCGGAATGAGTATTTATCACGCTATTTTTTCCGGCTTATTTACTTTTACTTCTTGTTGAGTGATGGTTTTATGTGAGGAACCGCCTTCCCGTTTTCTGACTGGTCATTGCTGCATTATAAGGTTCATTTCACGCCTTAAGTCTTCTTCGTCCGTTTAATAGGTTGCTTCCCCTGATGAGTCATTGACTTTTAGTCTTTCCAACCATTTCTAAAGTTTTTTGCAGAGCATTTCCTTTTTAGATAGCCCAGACCGAAGTTCCATATTTTCCTCACTGAGGCTTTTAGCTTTCGCTGAAGTTTGTTGTTCGTGCGCCGACATTATGGTTCTCGTCAGACTTCTTATTTCGCACGTAGTAATTTAAGATCTAGATGGTGGATATCTCGATATCCGTGAGCTTTTTCCAAATGGGTTTATTAAATGTAATAAATAGCTCTCCCCTGAATCTGTAGAGTCGACCTCTGAAGTCGGTGATTTTCCAGTAATGCTGGTCTGTCTCTTGTGACAAGCATATCTATATTGGCTATACTCTTACCTGCACCCATAAAAGAATGGACAATCAGTTCTTTGCTATTGAGAGGTAAATGTTCACACTACGAAGTCTCTGTCTCTCAGCACAACGGTTCTGACAACCTATACTATCAGCGTTGAGAAGAGAACCCATTTGACCATATACTGATGGAATTCGAAACAACGCAGCAGCTTGGACCATCCTTGAAATGGAAATTTGTAGCCAAAATACGTTTTTGGTTGCAATAAGCAAGGCTTGCGAGATTACAAAGAATATTCCCATGTCCCATGTAGTATGTAGTATACGTATTGTACATAAACGGTGATGGCGTCAGTCTCACCGTCAGTCAGAACGAAACATTCAATTTGAATCGAGAAAGACAAGATGAAGTCAGAACAGAGATTCGCAATCTTAAATCCAACAAAGCTACTGGGATCGAAGGGTTCACTGTCGGCTGTTTAAACCAGCTGCTCACTGGATAGACAAAGAAAGTCCCTAATAGATCACATTACGGCAGGTTTTGGAAAAGTCCGAAGAGTTCCAAATCGATTCACACTACCTCTTCATCAATTTCAAAGCCGCGATAAGTCAGCATCTACAGAGATGAACTACACAGAGTCATTTTCAGCTTTGACATCCCTGCCAAGCTCATTCGACTATTCAACTTAAACAAGGCGATGCGTTGTCAAGTGATTTTTTCAACATCGTCCTTGAAAGAATTGTATGAAACTAGCAAGTTAACTCCAGAGACACCATATTAAGAAGTCTGTTTAACTACTCGGATATGCAGTCGACTTTGACGTAATGTGAAGACCATCTGCGACTATGGGCATAGTGGTAAACAAAGGAAAAACAAATTTTACGATTAAAAAAAAAAAAAAAACGAACACACAACATCGACGCCTAGGGCAAAATGTCACAAGGTTGTAAGGGACTTTACTCCGCTATAAACTCTGACAACGGCACCAGCGCGGAAATCATGCGAAGAATTACTCCAACTAATCGCTGCTTCTTTAGGCTAAAAAGGCAATTGAGTATTAACGCCCTCTCTCGAGCAACCTTAAAGACTTTATACAAGACAATGATCATCTTAATCCTGCTTTACGGCGCAGAAGCGTGGACACTGACGAAAGCGGGTACATCGTTTGCATCGAGGGAGAATGGTGGAGACGCTTCTTCAGCGAACTGTATTGGCTATATGTTACAGCGATATCGAGGTCGCCAAAAAAGCTCGTATAACCCGGTTCAAATGACTAAGGCAACTTGAGCGCATGGACTCCAATCCTGAGGAACAACGTTGTAGTGGATTACTTCATCTAAGATGGCTTATACAAGTAGAAGGGGTCCTCAGACAACTTTGTGTGCGCTAGAGAGGCATGGTCAACCCAGGAATTGTGGTTTCATGTTGGCAATCTCAGAAACTTGCCTCAGTCCCCGAAGGACTTGGAAATTTACTTCTTCACTTGCAGTTGCTGGAATTGTATTTACCCACCAATTTGTTTTACTGCAAACTGTAACGGCAACTCTGGTGGTAGTTTCTTCAACTCAATTTCTGTTGATGATAGACAAACATTAAAAAGCGAAACGTCGACGGTGTTTTTGTTTGCGGACCAAACTTGTTGTATTCACGGCCAGAACATCCTTTTACCGTTCGCCACACGATAAGGACCGCATTGTCGAAGTCACAGTGACATTCGACACAAAGATATCCATTCTGCAGTCATACTCCCATACATTCAAACGTATAAGCACCCAAATCCAAACACACTTATATGTATGCATATGTAGCTGCCCATAAAATTGTACTCGCATTTGAAGTTGCGTGCCGGTTTTGGATTTCAGCAGTTTTTGGTGTTGTCCTGGGAAATGGAATGACTGGGTTTCGTTTTATCGTTTGGTTTTATCGCCTTTCACTTATAAACACATGACAGTAAATGGCGGTGGAATGAGGAAAGCGTTTAAGATTACTTTTGTTGTCTGTCATTTTCCGTTTTTTTTTTTTTTTTTTTTTTTTTTTGTAGCTGAAGGTTACTCTATGTTTGAGAGTGTGTCCTTATTTTATGGCTTCAACATGCAACCGCAATGAAAATGGGACAGCAGGACAAAATACAAAGATTAAGAGTCGACCACATTTTCTATACATATACCTAGTACGTATACGGTTGAGCCGATGGGTTGTTTTGTGGTCACATTAATCACGGAAAGTCCTGTTGAGTTTTTGGCGTTCTAATTTATTGCCTGCACGGTTTTTATTTAATCCCAACATGCAAGGTGTGTTTTTCGTGCAGTTTTTTTCTTTAAAAGGGCTTTTCAAGACTTAAAAGTGGTTGAATCTATAATAGTTACCTAGCAGAGTTAAGCCAGCATGTTTTCATTTCCAATTTAGATAAGAGATATGAATCAGTGGCAAGAGGTCGACCAGTCACGTGGTGTGGTGTTTTATTGCTCATTTTTGATGTTGCATCTCGTGTGCGAGTACGATGTTTATATTTGGAAAATATTTTTCAATTTTTGTTTTTGGTTTTTTGGTTTTGTGGGAAATCAGTTACATGTTC
The DNA here is from genome assembly GCA_907269105.1 of Volucella inanis. Classification (NCBI taxonomy): domain Eukaryota; kingdom Metazoa; phylum Arthropoda; class Insecta; order Diptera; family Syrphidae; genus Volucella; species Volucella inanis. The sequence goes on along the minus strand of OU026155.1, from coordinate 83,443,671 downwards.
TGGTTGTCTAGATTTAACGAGATTAGAATTGTTCAGGAAACTAGCTTTTATGGAACTTGTTGAAGGGAAGTGTCGCATTTATTAAGGTGCTTACCGTTGTAAGCAGGTTACAGCTGTAATTAAAGAGGGTTTCAGACAAGAGGCATGCTTAAAAATGACAAAGAATTTGCAATATTATAAAATGTAGACAACATCATTTTTGAGTTATTTCTGTTTGCTCTGGTAAAAGACATTGTATCTACATAGGTACGTGACTATGGGCTGGACGAAGAGGGTGTCGACCTGAAGCAAACTATGATTTAAGTGGGCGATTGCTGGAAGACATCTTGTCATCGGCTAAGTTTTGAGTATTTGACAAGATTTTAACACCAATGTTGTGAACAACATAATTTCCATGCAATCAGCAGTATACACTGTACATGCAAGGTATCGTATCAGCATCTGAGTGGTGTCATCCAACACTTGTGTGACCAGACAGTGAAGGTGTCCAGTTTGTGCTTTTCATTTTTATAGTTTTCATAGTTCACCTAGTTGTAAAGGCACTGGATCTGGAGAGCAGAAATCTTTTTGAGCAAGGTATAAAGAGGCCAAATAAGGTGCAAACGCAAGAAGAAATTTTCGAGTTTCTCGTAAGAAGATATCAAGCATTAGAAGTATTGGGATCATCGAAAAAACGATCGCAAAAGAACGAAAATAAGAACTCTGTAAGAAATTACCATAGAGCAGCAAATTCCAGTTGCATATTTTGCAAGAGTGGTCTATTCATGCAATAAGCTTATGAACTGGACGCCAAGGGAAAGATGTGAGCAGATCCAACAAGCCAAGATATGCATGAAATGTCTGAAACATGACAAGGAAATCACGTGCTTAAGTCTGCGAACATGTAAGCAATGATTAAAAAGCACCATACACTGCTTCATAAAGATAATTACGCTGGAATATAACAGAACGATTCAACCCATTCGTTCCCAATTCAATCGCATACAGTGCAAACTCATTATGGTCATCAAAGCCAAAGTGTGCTACTTGTCACAACCATCGTTATTGGTAGCAACATTGATGGACACCGCATTTAATTGAGTGCTCTCATAGATCCAGGATCTCAAGTGACACTTATTACAGAGCAAGCTGTCCAGTCCTTTTGCTTGCCGAAACAGAAATTCTACACTCTAAGCAGTCGGTTAGGAGCAACGGATGCTAACATATCCCGCAGCAAGGTAGAATTCTTAATGAAACGAAGATTCAGATCAGATTTCAAACTCTTAGTCTCAGCACTTGTGTAACCAAACCTCACCAAACTTATGCCGGATAGAAACAACATCGACAAGATTCTTAATCAATGCAAAAATCTTGAATTAGCCGATCCAACATTTCTCATTGCTGGACCTATTGGTATGATATTAGGAGTCGATATCCATGGAGACCTTATTTTCAATGGCATTAAGAATCGTTTGAAAGGTTCCCCGGTGGCTCAGATCTCGTATTTATGATGATTAATCACAGGCCTTACATCATTAAAAGTCGAAAATGCGAAAGTCGTAGGGATGGTCGCTTAAACAACAATAGAAAACCAACTTAAGCGATTCTGGAAACTCAAAGAAAAAAAGTATGGGTGCATCAAGAGAGAGGGAGCTGTAGCCAGGTTACTGCAATTAGAAAAAAGATTCACACAGATACACAGTTGAGATTGAAATATATAAAATTCATAGACGAATTCGTGGAATTGGGTCATAAAGTCGAGATTACTTAAACAAAACCGCAAGCCAAAAACACATATTATATGCCTCATCATGCAGTTCTAAAATCAGGCAGCACTACTACTAAGTTACGTGTAGTGTTTGACGCATCATCAAAATCGTCAACAGGAGTAAGGTTAACCAAACTTGTATATTTTGAATATATGTAGTTAGACCATGAATTTTAGTCGCAGCAGCAGTAGTCCTTCTAAAGTTGTTACTAGCCGTGAATAACAGGCAACCTGAAAAGTAGGTGTCTAGTAGCAGGTTGAGAGATTCACCGTTTGAGGCCATCCAAAAGCCATCGTTTCTTTTCAAAATAGCTAGACATCGTAGGACTGGTAGAGAGGACTTTTCTAAACAGTGATGGATCGGAGGTTTTTTTTTTCTGTTATTTTCCCATAGAATAACCTCTAGAATTGTTGTTTTGCTTTCTTATATATTTTGAGGGATTCCTTATATGAGTCTCAGTTTGTCACATTTGTTGTTCTTTTTACTTGAAAAGTTTCCTTCCATCATTTTAAAATGGTCCTAATGCAGATGTCTGACATTGCAGCTGTTTAATGCCTCTAGGTTGAGTGTAAGTAGGCTTCAAACAGCTTTTGCCTAGTTAAGACAAAAGTCTTGACTTTATGTCAAACTCATTGAAGTTACATGGGGCACTTAAGAGTTCAGAGGAGAGTAATTTTACAAGTGTTCGTATGTATTTCGGCTAACAATTCCAAAATACTAGTTGGTAGAGGGAGCATCATACACGCATAGTTGGATGTATCTGTGATCTTAAAAAGAATGTTTAGTTGATACCATTGTCGCCTAAGTAATTTGAAAGTACATATATAAACTGATCTTTTGTCTTTCATTTCAGTAACCCGACTGAAAGACACTGATTCTATAATCATGTTCTCCTCGTCTCAGATTTTGTTTTTAAGTTCTGCTAAGAATATACGGTTAGAAATGATAGTACCACAAGCAAATATTATATCATTTTGTAGGTCTACTTGTAAGGATAACTTTTGAAATAATTTTAAAAAAATGCTTTGTTATTCTTGGACTTCAAATGTTCACAAAAATTGTATTACAACTGTCATCTGACGTCAATTTGTACACTGTATTAGAAGTATAAAGTTTGCATGCTATCCATATCGGTTGAGTGGCATGAAAGAATTAAAACATGGATCATTTACATTAGGATCAGAAGATCCGTAATTATTTTATACCCATCACCAAATTTAAAGAAAATCGAAATCTAGCATCGTAGATTTAAGAGCCTTTTCCTTTTGAGTTGCATACATATTGGTTTGACAAGAACATCCCGAAAAGCAGAATAGGGGTGATATTTACTAGTTAAAGGATGTGATTTGGCATACCTACGGATCCGTAAGCTCATCAGGTGGATCCAAGTGGAAGATTTTCTTTCACTTTGTTTCGTCCACAGCAACTCAAGAAGGAAGTGATGTCAAACTCTTCCTTATTTTCAGATAAAATGGTGGTCGTCATGGTTTCTTCATCTGATTCTGGCCTACAGATGATACTCTCGCTATCTGAAGGTATTCTTTCCAACACCCATCTCCGATGTCATGCTTACTCGTATGTAGAAAATGCGACATTTATAAAAAATAAAAGATAAAACTGGTAAACGAGATTACCAAAATAAAAACCTACTACAGTCTGGGTGCTTAGAACAAAAACCGTCTTTTTATTATACAAAACCTTAAAAAAACTATAAAAGATAATATTTTTATTTTAAAGTAGTATTACACATAACACAAACTACAGCTTAACCTTTTTAACAAAATTCTAAATTGACAATACAACAGCAGTTTTTCAATTCAATTAACAGCTGCAATATAGCGCCTAATTTCACTGAGATAAGATCAAAGAAGAGTTTTTAAAAAGTTTTACACACGACCAACAGATAATAATAATAATAATAATAGCAAAATGCGCTTTTTATAATAGGAAATTTAGTAGTTGCTCGTCAGGAAAAAAAAGTGTGGCAACAGATTCGAGAGCTTGGTCTTAGTAAACAAAAGCCGAAAACTCTTGAAAATATCAACTGTGACTCTGCACTTCCTAGCCCCAAGTAATGGGAGTACAGTCTCTACTAACTTGCCTGAGTTCGACCAATCACGTGAAGACATCGAGCAGCAATACTTTAATTTTTGTAGACTTAGCGAGGAATATGTTGTGGAAAATCTGCTATCTATCAAATCTAATATTATGCGACCTAACGAGGTGCACTCAAAATTCGTCAAACTTCTGCTTCCATATATCTTACCATTTATTACATTTGTTTTTAATTCCATTCTAACAACATAGGTCTTTCCCTCCCAATGAAAGCAGACAAGGTTGTCCCTATTCTAAAGAAATTGGGCAAAATTGTAGGGGAGTATATACCAATATCGATTTTGGCATTTCTTACTAAAGTCTTTGAGAAAACTGCAAAAATATCTATCAAATAGAAAACTTATTTGTGAAAACTGCAAAACTGCTTTGCTATTAATTGTTTGTGATGCCATAAAAGCTCCTGATGAAAACCAGGCAAAAATCCTAACACTAAACGACTTTTCTAAAGCATTTGACACAGTCAACCACTTCATTCTTTGTTCAAAACTTACCAAAGGGTATAAGTTTTCAATTACTTCCACGAGGCTACCAAGTTCCTACTTGCAAGGGAGGCTGCAACGGCTTGTAGTTTTTTTTTTTTTTTTTTTTTGTCAGTAAAATGTGCAGTGCCGCAAGGATCGATCTTTGGACCACTCCTTTTTTTCATGTTTGTTAACGAACTGCCTAGACTTGTCATGTTTGCTAATGACACAAAAAATTCACTTGAGCTGACCTTTGAATCGTGTTAACGAAGCCGCTATGTTAATGAATGAAGACTTTCAGCGTATACTTGATTGATCAACTAAGAATGATTCACGAATAAATACTCAAAAGCACTTGTGATACATACAAGTAGATTGGATCTAATTTCCCACCAATCAAATTAGTGCATAACCTAAAAGAGTACGTTGAATACGCCAAAAACCTTACTTGGTCTACACATACCATATCAGTGCTACTATTGGTAAAGTTTATGGTGAACTACATGCTCTTTGGGTTGAACAGTACTTTATTCCTACCCGCACAAAACTCTTGTTGATGAAAACCCTTCTTCTACCAATCTTATTGTATTGCTGTGAGATATTCTGTAGTTCAGACTATGACTCAAGAAGAAAACTAAATGCTGCTTACAATTATATTGCTCGTATTGCCTTAGCACATTTGATCATGTTTCTTCCTACTTGAAGCAGATTTGCGATTGTACTTTCGATAACCTGCTTAAATATAGAATATTATTCCTCTTGCAGAATATCATGCAAATCAAAGAGCCTGAATACTTGTACAAAAAGCTAATATTTTTGCTGAAAGTCAGTGCCGTTTAATAGTAAAACACAAAATTTTTGCAAAATTCAACTTTATTTATTAATATAGTGGCCTTTGAGGGCGATACACTGATTGAAACGATTTTTCAATCTTTCGATACCAGTTTTGTATCGAAATGCCAATCTGTAAATCTGGAGACTACGGTGGGTGGAGAAGCCTAATTAATTCAATTTTGCCATCGTTTTCATCGACTTGTGACACGGTGCATTCTCTTGATGAAACAGCACTTTCTTTTTCTTCAAATGCGGCCGTTTTTCTGCGATTTCGTTCTTCACACGCTCCAACAACGCAATGTTATAATCGCTGTTGATAGTCTGCCCCTTTTGGAGATATTCGATGAAAATTATTCCATGTGTATCCCAAAATACGGATGAAATAACCTTGCCAACCGACTGTTAAGTTTTTGGTCGTTTTGGACGAGGTTCGTCGCCTGCTCGCCACTCAGCTGACTGCCGACTTGACTCTGGTGTGAAGTGATGAAGGCAAGTTTCATCCATTGTCACATACCGACGCAAAAATTCGGCTTTATTGCTGTTGAACAGCTTTAAGCCCTCCTCTGAATCATCAACACGTTGTTGTTTTTGGTCGACTGTGAGCAAACGCGGCACCCACTTTGAACAGAGCTTTCGCATGTCCAAATATTCGTGTATTATATATCCAACACGCTCTTTTGATATCTTCAGAGCCTCAGCTATCTAGATCAACTTCACTTTACGGTCATTCGTAATCATTTTGTGGACTTTTTTGATGTTTTCATCTGAAACAGCCTCTTTTGGACGTCCAAAGTATGATGACCTCTTATAAATTTTTCAATCCACTTGCGAATGGTTCGTTCGGCTGGTACAGAGTCCGGATAACACGGTAACGCAATGATAAATCAACACACGAGATTCCTTTGAAACCATTTTTTTCACAATAACAAAAGTTTCTTCACTCACAACGCTATATCTCGAGAACTAATCGTCCGACAGCTGTCGAATTTATACACTTATCTTTTGAAGGTTGGTACTAACTGAAAATGGTATGGATTTAATTCAGGTGGTGCCCTCTCTTAGAAACGGCAGACTTTTCAGCTCATGTATTATAATATACATTTAAAAAAAAAAAATATTAATACAAATTTAAGCAGGAGAATGGCCATGGTATCGTCAAGGGAAAAGCTATTCGGTCTTCATTAGGACCAGGCCATCATTAAAGAAGACGTGACTAAAATTTATTGAACATTTCTGGGTTTCCTTATTAGCAATTAAGCTCAACTGATTTGATGTAAATTTCCTTATTTGCATTGATCTGTATCGTAAACTCAATTCAAGCGGCTTTCATTATTCAAATCCACACCTTCTTCATACTCACGTTTTGCTCATACCTACCTTATACTGCCTGTTTCGTTCATCAATAGCCGTCAACTACGCGAGATCGATACAAGGACTACAAGGTCTAGCGCCAGAACCAAAACTAAAAACACAGAGTACTCGTACGTCATGCGCGGAGACGAGGCTTGGCTGAAAATTACTTTGCGAAATGCTGATTAAGCAATCACCAAAGAATCATTAACCGTAAATAATTAATTTGGAAAGTTTTAATGGAGTTCCAGTTACTTTTTATTCAAAATAAATACTCTCAAAGTCACGAGTAAGTTTCGCGCAGAGGAGAACAGTAGTTAATTTGGTAAATTCGAGTCCACTATTCTTCATTGTCTACGGTTGCAAAGCTGTCAGATGCTAGAAACTTGCCTTGCGCCGAGTGAATTTCACATTAAAGTTCCTCTGGTTGAAGGAATATTGGGTGAACAGAATCTTGATAGATGTCGATGTGACGACAGGACTCTAAACTTTTAAAACCCTTTATCCGAAAAAAAAAAATTGAAAAATAAAAAAGACAAAGAAAAGTCTTTGTTTTACTTAGGAGTTTTATGTGCTGGATACCATGCCTCGATGTCAACCGGGCATTGGATAAAAAATCGCGGTTGACTTTTGCCACAATAGAGGGTAAAAAGTTTGGGATCCTTTAAAGACTAGCCAAGTGTGAAATTTGTCGTCAGAATTAATGATATTGTAATCAAATTTAAGGATTGTAATAGAGGCGCCATCTTGTTGTTACTTTTATACAAACAGAAAGAGAAAAGGTTTCATTAAAACGAAAGTGAGGTGAGGAAAAAGTTCTGAGGAAATGAAATCGAAATTAATTTGTTTCGTAGTTCAGAGTGGAAATGAATAAGTCGAAAGTTTCGAAATAACTTGCTATTGATTCTTAAATTGAAATTGCTTCTTCCAAAGTACATTTGTAAAGGAGAGTTGATGGACTTCCTCATTTTATTTTGTGTTATTAAAGTTCCCACGTTGGCTACTATACGAGTAAGCTTAGAGGACGAGAAGGTATACTGAATTTTGTGAGTCTCCTTTACATGTTAGGAGATATTTTTTTCCAAGTCTCAGAGGGTTTATAATCATATTAGGTGCTTCTGTGACAACACTTTCTTCTTTGAGTGGTGTGTTCAAAGAGTGAGGTGACTTTTGAAATTTTACGGGCAACGTACATTCGATTATCGAATAATACAAGTGCGTTTTATCTAAGGAGGATGACTTTGAAGGGGAGAACATTAATACAGATAAATAAATAATTTTTTTTTATAAAAATATAAAGTCACCTTACTTTTTGAACATACTTCGTTTTTTAACTCGATTGGACAGAAAGAAGTCAGGTGAATCGGGGGCTGTTAGATGGTATTTGTTGCATTTTTCGTCAAAAAATTACAAAAAATGATGGCACTGGTGGTGGTGCACATGCATATGGTCCAAAATCCACAATTTTTCTGCTCACAATTCTGGTCTCTTTCGGCGAATTGTTTAACGCAAACGTCGCATAACACCCAAATAACACTCTTTGTTTTCTGGAAAAAATTCATGATGCACTAAACCGTTGTAATCCATGAAAACCGTGAGCATTGCCCACTTTTTTGACTGAAAGCGGCGTGTTTTTTTAGGTTTCGGCTCATTTGGTGACCGCCATTCACTTTTTTTTTATATAATTCCGCGCGCGCACCAAGGGGATATGAATAACCTTATACTGGTTTTTCACCAGGGCCCGCGGGTGGTGTAGTAGTTTTGAACTCAGATGTTAGGGGTTTCGATATTTTTCCAGAGGTGGTTGTCAAACTGGAGCCAGTGCATCCTCAACTAGTGGGTCTTAGTTCGTTACATTTAGCCCAACCAGAAACCACTCTAACATCAATGTTATGCCTTCATGTCACTACATACAAATTCCATGAAAAGATTTTTTCAGTGAATTGCCTCGCACGGGATTCGAACCCGCGACCCTCTGCTTGAGTGGTCTAGCTACACTACACAACGGCCACCCCCATTTTCCTGGCGTCCGGATTGCGTGTCGTACTCATAAGCCCACGACTCGTCTCCAGGAATGATCCTTTTGATGAATGTAAGATCGAATTCAGCCTCGCAAATTCTCTCTCTTTTGCTACGTCAACACGGTCTCTTTTTTTTGCATGAAATTGAGGTCTTTTTGCCAAATCATTAACCAAAATGTCTCGGACGGATCCGTAGGCAATGTTTAAGTCCTCCGCTATCTCTCTGATGGTTAATTTTCGGTTATTGCCCAACATTTCTTTTACTTCATCAATGTTTTTGTCGGTTTTTGATGTCGATGGTCTGCCACTGTTCACTCACGACCACTTTTGAACCGCTCGTGCCACTTGTAAACGACTGTTTTCTTTAGAGAATCGTTGCCGAAACATTTTTCCAACATTTCCAACGTTCGCGCACCATTCAGTCCGTTTTTGACACAAAATTGAATACAAGTTCGTTGTTGCAAATTCAAATCCATTTCTCAAATTGTAAAAAATCGCCAACACACACAGAGATAGATGTACTCTTGGCTACGTAACATTTGCAAATATCAAGCTATGACGCTAAGATTAAGAGAGAATGTCAACAATAGATGTACCAACTTAACAAAAAAAAAAAAAACAGAACTCAAATCAGAATAATGGGAGCGCCACACGGTGCGAACTTTTTGATCAAGGGGTATTTTGAAGGATTTAGACAATGAATGTCGAAAAAATGTGGCCTTTATGTTGCGTTTTATTAACATTTGATGATGTTATAGCGTCTGTCCTGGCTTGAACTAAAAATTATATCTAGCCAGCTCAATCAATTGCTAGTTGCATACGATTTTTTTTTTTGGTTGCTAACTAACTATGTATGTTTGATACCCAGGATAAAGTTTTTAACGTCAAAATTCTAACAACACATATTCGGCGTTATTGGCTTCACAATAACGTTTTATATTTTTATCCGATTGTAACAAGGTCGCGTCCTCTGGCTAACTGCTGCTCCGTTAGTGTCTGACCTAATTCAGACATTTGAAATAAAAAAAGTATACTCGTATACCTCCCTCAACATAAAGGGAAGTACAATATCGATTGACCTGACCGAATGTTATAATAGTCAGCTTTCAACTTTGTTAATGACACTTTATCATAAATCAAACGATAAGTTTAGCTTCCCAATTGCTGTTAATTTGACAAAAAAAAACTTCTCAAGAAACCGTCAAGAGAGGGAAGAGGTCAAACAAAATTTTTCAATCAAAAAGTCTACATCTTCGCTTTCGACATGTAAACGAACTCCTGATTACAGTCCTCATCAAAGAGGAATTCGAAATATAAGCCTACTTTGCGTTAATAATCATACAGATAATAAAAATGACGCAGCATCCAGCATAACTCAAGGATAGACAGGAGGTTTAGCCAATAGGTCCCACAGCTCCGCCCAAAAGAGCCTTCGATTCTAACCAATGTATCACACTCTAGTGGATGGGGATCTCAACAAACTTCGAGTGCAGCACTGGACTCAGCTGACTACAGATCGTGCTTTCTTTATATGTTATTGGTTGAGGCCTAGGTTCACTCTGGACTGAGGCTCCAGCGAAAGCAAGCCTAATTACAAATTCTCTGAAACACCCACTCCTTTCCTCATAAACTTGCTCTTACGTTAAGCCATACGCGCTTCATCCAAATATAAGCATTGGATAAAGCAGATAACCATCTCCTTCGCATCCACTTGACTGCTATAGAAAAAGTCTCTGTGTAAGAGCAAAATCACCTTTAACTCATTAAGAGCAACATCTAAATAGTGACCAGATAGCAGTGATAGTGTTTTCAATTGTTATATTTCAGCAGCTGTCAAAGTTAACAATATTCAAAATATTTAGTAACGTTTGCCAGTTTTACGTTTGCCGAACGTGCGGAAATTATTAAAAAATATTATCGAGATCCCGGCCAAGTTGTACCACAAATACGCAACGTGAATTTCGTCGTAAGCTCGGACGTCATCATGGCTTCAGTGTGCAGGCAATTCGTCGCACTGTGGAAAAGTTTGAGCGTGATTACACACTTTTGGATTTTAAGCCACCAACCAGACAGAGATTAGTCCGAAATACAGAAAACATATCTGCTGCCTAGTTTCGAGGAAATCCCAGAAATGTCGATTCTGCGTCGATCAACTGGATTGGGAATTACCAGAGTTAACCTGGCTTAGTTTGCGGTTGGATTTGGATCTACAAAGGATTGATGAGTACCCGGATTGGAAGCTGAGAGGCGCTATTGGGCCAAAATGAGTGTATCATCATTTAGTTTAACCTCTTTTAGTCCGCCTTTCAAGTTTTGGTGACAATCCAACGCTTAATTTTGTGTTATGTTCTTTTGCGACTATGAGAAAAGAGCAGTATCGCTCCGTGATTCGATTTTTGTTTTTAGTGGCAAAACCTCCGAGGAAATCAAACCCATTCTCGGGGGTGTGTATGAGACTTATTCACCTTCCCTAGGTAGTAACCAGGTTCTACCCTATAACAGTGCCTTCGGTAGGAAAGATGATGGCCACCGTCTCTTTTGACGCGAAAGGTGGGATCCACGATGACTATGTGGAGATGGAAAAACAATCACAGGAGCCGATTCAATGCCGATTTGAAGAAAAAAGTGCTCTTCCACCACGAAAATCCACCGGCTCACACCTTCGCAGTCGCCACAGCCAAATTGATCAAATTGTTTTTGCTTCCCCTCCTCCGTATTATCCGAATTTGGGTCCCTGCGACTTCTTTTTGTATCCGATTTCTAAAAGATCACTCGCCGAAAAGAATTATGGGTCGAACGAAGAAGCCAATAAAAGTTGCAGTACCGCTGGGAAAAGTGTATCGAGTTGAAATGGGAATATATTAAAAAATTAATTGTCAAAACCTAAATATACTGCTTTGTTATTTCTAATCTGGGTATTCATCAAACAGCCCTCCTATATAAATATAAGATTGTACTAATGCAGGAATTGAAACCAGAAGACCATATTCAACGCCGTGAGTTCGCTAATTGGGTGCTGCAAATGTTGACTGGAGATACAAATTTTGGCCAAAAAATCATCTTCTCGGACGAGACACAATTTTTGCTCAGCGGCTATGTCAACAAACAAAATTGCCGTTATTTTATTGAAGACAATCCACAAGTGTTCGGCCGAGCATCAATGCATCTACAAAAGATTGACTGTTTGATGCGGTTTATGTCATGGCATTTCAATTCAAAATGAAAAAGGAAACATCGTTACCGACAATGACCTTAGGTATAAAGCTATGTCAACCGACTTTTTGTGGTCAGAGCTCGACAATATCGAAATAACCGAGTTACGATTCCTACAAGACGGTGCCACATGCCATACAAGCGGCGCAATACTCAAAGTTGTGAAAAAGAAATTTGGCGACACAAGATCGGTTGTGTAGATTTTGAATAGGATAGATGAGTAAGATGCACATTTTAGCGGAAGTCACATCGCCATTCTTTAGGAAAAATTTCTTACTGTTGAACATACTTAAAATAATTTATAGTAATGGTTTGCTTATGCTGAGGCTGTTCAGCTCGGAAAATAGAGCATCTAACCATACAGTGTGGAAGATTAACTACAAAGTAGGTTTTGTTGTATTGGATAACAAATACCAGCTAAGACGCGCCTTAAAAAATATGATATCCGCCTTGAAACTGGAATTGAATTTGGAATTATCCTCAACTCACTTAATCAGGACACGGAAGCACACTTATGGACCGAAGTTTCGTGGGATTCGATATGTCTTTAACATTTCTGCCAAAGCATTGTATAATAGGCATTATTCATTCATTTCTACACAGGGTGGTGTAAATGTCCACTACTTTCCAATGGGAGAGGTCGAAAAGCAATGTTCGATATTCTATCGGTTCCCACTGATTTCCTACTTCAGCTCAGAGCAGACTGTCTTCGAAAATTTCCGTCAAGCTTCATTTCTTTATCTTTGTACAATGAAGGCATATCTAACTTCGATAAAATCTTGTCAGTTTTATCTGTAGTTTTACTATCAAGAAATGACCAAGTTCTATCTGGAACTTAAAGTTTCGGCAGTTGTATATGGCTTATCACCTGATTACAAGTTATTTTAAGGTTAATCAGTGGAAAGACATTGTCCGTCATTATTTCCTGGAACTTATGCATACCAGTAAATTTCTAATATCGATTTTCTCCACCGATTGAATGTATTGAAATGTATTGACAATCTTTTGACTAATCTCGTTGAATCTAACAAATTATTAACATATTTTAACCTTCATCAGCATTAATCAACGTTAATACTCATATAATCAAATTACATTCCCGGAACTAAATGAACCTACTCATCATTCTAACTATTCCATCACACGCTACAAATAACCAAATTCCATTTAAAACGAGGAAGAGAAACTCATTCGCACGTAACTAATCCCAATTACTCGCAAATATATACAAAAAAAAAAAAGACATACTCCTGCGCTTTCCGAAACAATATGCAAACTCATCTTTATGAAATTTTCTATCACCATTACCATCCTTAAAAAAATGCTAAACATGTGAGTCCGTGTCACGGAAAGGCCACCATGCAATCATCCCAATGCCTAAAAAAAAACTGAAGGAAGAAAATGAGAAAAAAAAAAAAAAATAAATAAAAATACATGGAAACCGGTTGATGGTATAACGAAGACGGATGTTCGTAGTAACAAAATTGCTAAACAAAATACATAAAACCATAAGGACACGTCGTTCCTGATCCTTTCATCACTACCACCTTCCCCCTGGTAGACGAAGTTTAGATTGCAAAAAAAAAAAAAAAAAAAAAATAAAAAAATAAAGCGATAGGACGAAGCAGGGAACAGAAAAAAAAGTGAGCAATTTTTCCGATTCTAATGCTAAGTAAGCTAAGAAGATATGATGATGATTGGTCGGTAATAAAATTTCGAAACCAATATAATACCCTTGGAGTGTGCTACACACCACCTACAACATCACCGTCGACCGCCGCCGAATCTTTCTGGGGGGACTATTAGAATAACTCAATTCCCTTCAAGCTTCGGTTCCTTTATAAGGAAAATAACAATACCTACAACCAAAGAAAAGAAAAGGCAAGTCACAGAACAAAAGATGCGAATAACCAGTAAGCGAGAGTGAAGTCTTTTTCAGGATTAACTTGAGGGAGATACCTGTACGAAAAAAAAAAAAAAAAAAAAAAAAAAATGAAATAAAATGACTTTTGGTCAAAGTATTTCAATCAATTTACAATTTATCTCATACTACAAAACATCCCTTGTGGGATAATGCTGATAAACGAGAGCTTCTTCGAACAAACCCGGTTACCTTGGATTTTTCGCCGTTCTTGGTTCAAATAAATTTTTGCGGTTTCAGAAGAAGTTTGTCCTCAACTGGGATTCAGTTCTTTCACCATTTCGTCGGACATTGCGACGCACGGTTTATTCAATTTTAGCTTAAGGAGGGAGTTAGCAACAAAAAATAAATAAATAAAAAGAAGAAGGATCAAGATTTTTTTGGGCCGCAAAAACCCACGTTGAAAACGTTTCTTACAACAACGAATTACTTCAGCCCTCTTGGTGCGGCTTATTTTCTGAGGCATTTCCTAGAAGCTTCTGGCCATTGTGGTTCCGTGATGGGAAGTACTTTTTTTATACTTGAATCATTCTTAACTAGAACACGAAAAACCCGAAAAACGCCCGAAAAGAGGTAGATTCGAAATGGAAAGGATTAACGTAATTACAATAGCCTTTGATGTCCCTTATTTAATACCTTTTCTTTTTTTCTTACCTAAGTTTTAGAGTGTAAAGCTAACTCTAAAGTAAAAACATTATTTTGAGATAAATTTGTATACTACAGTTTGGATTGTATAAATTAAATTCGTAGAGTCCTAGTTATCGTCCTTTCTCCATGTTGTACTACAATAAAAGAAAAAAATTGAGAAGAACTTCTGATTTACCATATATCAAATTTATGTAGCCAATATTTCCATTCATTTTGGTTTGGTTTAGCCAGCGCTAAATTTGGACTTTAACCAATAAACCACTTAAGTGAGCGCTATTTTTGGCCAACTGCCTCCTACTACGCGCTTAAAGATAACTGAGGTGTCTTTTCAATTATGCGCGTGTGGCAAATTCTTTCTCTAATGCGTCGTCCCTCGAAGATTCTTCGGGCCGAGACTTTAACATTATTTCTCTATAGCTCATAGAGTTCATCTTTTTAGATCCTGTATATGCTTCTGCGGTATAGACCAGCACTGGGATGATAAAGCTCTTACATAGAGTCCCCATAGTGTTTCTGGACAACATCTTATTATTAGACTATCTTTCTTGGGCAGAAAAAGGGCAGCTGGTAAAGTTAAGAATGATTCTGAATAAGATATCCGTGTCGATGAAGACAAAAACCTAACAATCTACGTATGTTTATTACTTTAAAATGAACTAAAATACAGCGATTGGCCTAAATACAGCGCAGTCTGGAAGCAAAAACGCGTTTAATAATGGTTTTCACGTTGGTCCATCATTCTGGTTTACCGGCGTAGACTAGCGACTTTACATATTCACAGAGAAAGTTGTTGAAGGTATTAAAGCACACGATTTTGGTGGCCGAATTATAGATGTTTCTTTGAAACCACACCTCTTCACCAAATTTTGGAAAAAGGGAACCAAGAGCAATCTTATCATCGGTTTTTTTTTTTTTTTTTTCACGAGCTGGATCTTGTCAGATATCTTAATACTTAATCTTATCTTTTATTAAGATAAGATTCCTGTCATCCTCAATACTATGGTGGTGTGAAGCTATTGTTTAAGAGATCAGTAATAAACTATCGGATGTAAAGTAACACTGATAGAGGCACAACAAGTTCGTCTATAAATGATATGGTCACACAATATAAAAGACAAGCTTTCGTACACATATTGAGGATACTGATACCTCTAGAGTTTTGGCAGTGAAGAGGGTCCCCTTTCTTGTGTACAGCAGACATACTTTTATCCAACCAACGTGACGTTTCAGATGTAGGTTACGAATTTCTACAGTGTTACCGAAGATGTCCTAGTTTCCTTTTTGCCTAAAATAATTACTTACTTACTTACTTACTTAAGGTTACACCACAGCCCAAGATGGACCTGGGCCTCAACTAACTAACTAACTTCTCCAGCCAGCTCGATCTTTAACTAATTGCTTCCAGTTTCCAACGCTAGCCACCTTAATCATTGGACCGTCACACTTTTGACTAAGTCGATGTCGTTGTACAGCCCGAACAGCTCATCATTTTATCTCCCCCTCCACTCACTCACTCAGACAGCACCGAAAACTAACCGAACCATTTTCTTCTCAAAACGGCCAAGAGCACACACATCTGCGATTAAGGTCTTATTCATGGTCACTTTTGTTGTTTGAGAGGGGGCTCTGCTAGTCAAGAAGCCGTGATTGGTATAGGTAGAGAAAGTCCTTAACTACCTCAAAGTTATTAATATCGAGAATGTCTTTTCTTGTGACATCATATTATATTAAGTGTGCAACCAAATGTTTTAAATTTAAGATATAAGCCCATTTTTGTTGTCTTCATACGAGCGGAATTGCTTAATAGCCAGACCATGTGCCATCGAACGAAACAAGTAATAATCGGTTGGCGCAATATCTGTGGAATGTAGAGTATGGCGGTATGGTAGGACTTCCCATTTGAGCGCTTTCAGGTGGCTTTTAACAGATTATCCGTGCCTTTGCTCGTATTGTGGCCGTTTTGCTAAATCGCAACAATTAAAGTCAATACCGTTCCACAGTGGTGGTTTCGTTGGGTTTCAACAGTTTATAATAAATAACACTAACTCGGTCCCACCAAACATATAGCATAACCTTCGCAGCGTCAATATTCGCTCGAGCCGACGATCTATGGGCAAGACCTGGCAGTCCCCATAACTTTCTTGTTTTTGAATTGCTGTAATAAATTCATTTTTCATAATCCGTCATTCTTAACGCATGTATTTGTTTGGAAATGTCTTGGCGGATAACTCCTAATGGTGAAGCAAGCTCTTATTTGGCACGGATCCTCAACGAGCAATGTCTGCACTTCAGCGTCTTCGAAGGATCTCCGCCCTTGAATCGATGGAACTATGTAAACTTTTTGGAGCTCCCGATGCCGCCGTTTACTTCGAATGAAAGAAGAAAATCAACACTTCCGCAAATGACCATTATTTGGCCTAAAATCACACACTTTCACACAACGAAAAGTATATGACGACAAAACAAAATCAGTTATGTATCAAAACGGTTTATTTACATCTGTCTAAGCTTGGTTCATGACGTTTTGGATATGTCAAAATCGATCAACATTTACAGCTGGAGCCATCTATTGACAAGTTGCGTACCTCATACTTGCTATTGCTCTCATTGACTGTTACACAAATATTCCGCCTTAACACTGGCGATAACGTATATTCGAGTAATTGAACGGACTTTTGAAAGATTCTGCGTCTTGTGTAAGCGCGTAAGCTTTGCACTATTTTTTCAAGTATGATGCCTAAGAGGTCAGCTCTTTACCTTTTGACATCAAAGGTATAGGTTAAGTTGTCACCGATCTAGGCCGAGTATCGAGTGTTCTCTATCGTCATTCTGCACAGACGGACAAGTTTGACAGGGTTACCAAAACTAAACGTAGCTCTATATAACTCGCCTCTGTAAATACTTAAATATCGATGAAAAGATGGTAGGTTTCAACTTCGAATTCATGGGTTTTTTCTAAGATCTGTCGATGGTGGGCTTTCCTGGCATAAAACCACACTGATATGTACCAATCAGGTTGTTGACGACCGGCTTCGGATCTTGTAAGCGATGTTAAGAATACTGATGCCTCTCCAGAAGTCGCAATTCAGAAGTTGTCCTTGTTGAGGTACCATTCACCGGACATATTTGACCACATTTTATAGATGAGTTGGTTTATATTCCTTACCACGTTATAGGCTGCCGCTTTAAAGATCTCGGCGGCCAGAATGTCTGCTCCAAGAGCTCTGTTGGATTTAAATTTTGATGTGGCTATCTTCATTTTTTCCAGGTTGGGTGAACGTAATTGTTGGTGTCTGCGTCCATGTTTTTTATATCTTTTGGTTAAACTTCCAAATCTCATTTATGGAGTAGCATATTTCAATTTCCTCGACCGCGCTTACATGCTTACCCTTTTTCCTTCTGATGAGCCAGTGTTAGTCCCTACTCTTCTGCTAGTAGAACTCTTGAGCAGCTATAGTTATGCCATCCTTTATGTGCCTCTTGCTTAGCTGAATGTGCTTATTGACACTCGTTGTCAAACCAGAGGTTTTGTTATGGTAGCTGACTGAAGTCCAGCACATCAGAGGCTCTGGTCTTCAATACTTAATACTGGCGGCATAGCACCTCTAAAGACATTAAGAGAGAAGTGTTTGGGGATCTTTTGTGATTAAAGCCGTTCGACGTCAAATGTCCTCACAGTCTTAGCTTGCCTTTGCGATGTTCACACTGAAGAAAAGACTTGCGTCCAACGCAATTAGGTCAATCTAGTGGACGATTGATTGATATGGAAATATCCAAGTCCCCTAGTGAATATTGAAATGTGGGAACAGTCTGAATTTTTTATCGCAGGTGGTGTCGCGCAAATAATACTGCCAAAGAGGCCTCTCTTGCTCAATAGTCTTGTACAAGAGCTTTCAGAAGCTATCTTTGGTGTCGTCATCTTTCTCTTCTTTGGTTGCGCGCGTGCATATATATATATTAGCTAGTGGTAGTGAATTTAGCCTTAACGCGGATTGATATGAGACCCTCGTTAACATGCCGGAAATTCAAAACTTTTTGCTTGAGTTTGCCTCTAGTAGCACATTCGCATCCAAATAATGATCAATGAGCTCGTAGGAAAAGCTTTTGGTATCATTGCTGGAATTCTTTTGTTAGGGCGTAAGCGCATATTTGGTTGGTATTGACAAATTCTATCTTGATGTGGATTATTGCTTAGCGTTTACTCCCGTGAATAAAGGTCAAGACGTATGGCTTTGTCTGCTGCGTACATCAAAACTGAATCTAAGTACAGACTGGTTTTAGTCTCTGTAATAGTCTTCATAGTATACAAATATGCTACTGTTTTAAGTCCTTGAGACCATTCCGCTTGACACCCCCTGGTTGGCGGTGATATCTACGTTCTAAAAGTTAACATAGCACAACACTATGGACTAGCTAAAACTAAAAATCTTTAATCTGGTTGTCGAGTAAAAATCAGATGTATCTTTGTAACAGTTATTGATTAATCGAGATTCTAACTATGTATAGGATATTGACTTCGATAGAACATTTTCTGTGTTTGATGACTTATTTTAAGTATTTGTTTGAGTTGCCAGAATTGCTTTAATTGGTTTTTTAGTCTTGCTTGAGCAACTATTCTCATGTCATGCTCTTAAGATCATCCATTTTTAATTTTTATATATTTAATTGAGTATCTCAGCAGCTTTTGATAGCCTCGTTGTGGTAGAAGCTGTATAGCTCATTATCAACCTAACTGTCATAAAGTTCTTTTATTGTAAATGAGTTTCGTGGAAAGACAAGTAAGCTCTAAGGTGATAAAGTACCCACAGTATCAGCGTCGAGTACCTGCAGTCTGATGCGAGTGTTGACCCGACATTCAAAAATATAAAGTTCCATTTACACACAGCACACTTAAGTGTTTAGCAAAATTGTAGTGCTCCAACACGATGCCAGTAAGCAGCCTACTAAATGACTTCAGAAATCCCCTGACCTCTTACAAACGTTGGGAAGCATTTATTTGATTTGCCCGCAACCTGAAGAATCATGCTATCTGCAGTTATGCTCATATTAAACCCGAATGTCAATGGAAATCCTACCTTTGGACGCAGGTTGACCTTGCATATGTTCGTGTTCCGATCACATGATCATAAAGGCCTTGTGGAAATGTTATTACCCGACGCACCAAATGCTACTCAAAAACAATACTATCTGAAATCAATAGATGGGTTGAATTTATTACTTGAGCCGTGTAGTCATATAGAAAGGGTAAATACATGCAAGGAAACGTGGGACAGTGTAGCGTTAGCTTTTGATGATACCGGAACTGATCGAAAAGTGGCTTTGTTGTAACAATTGGTGTCATTAAAGAAAAAGAGTTGATGTTAGTAAATTTGCCTATTTAGAACAAGCCAACGATTCTTGCGGTGGAAAACTCTTCTAATTAAACCACATTTGACTACGTCAGAAACCACCATGGACCACGTGTTTGTGCCTCGAGCAAGGTTATATGTCTCGCACATTTTATCTATTGAACAATACTACATCATATATTGTAGTTCATTAAGATTTCAGATTTACCAGTTGTTAATTTTGGCATCATCATGCATACTAAACACAAGAACAACATTTTTGCCTTTTTAAAGGCACATATGAAACAGGATTGCAATTAGGTCAGTGCCCAAATAAACTGGATTTTTCCGCTCGGGCTCGTATCTCCGTAAATTTTTTCGGCAATTCTCTTTTATTTTTGCGAATTGTCTTTATCACGGTCAACTTGTGCTTTGATTTAAGTTTATCCAGCAATGGAATACTAGTGAAGAAATTATCACAAGTGATGTTACGGCCAGTATTGTGAATACCTTCACGCAGTCGCAATTGTCAACATTGTTCCCTATCAGGTTTTTTTTTTTTTATAATCCCGCGCGTGCACCAGTGGGTATGAATACCCTTTTACTAGCTTTTCTTCAGGGCGCAGGTGGGTGGTGTAGTAGATTGAAACTCAGGTGTATCAGGCTTCGATATTTTTCCCAGAGGTGGTTGTCAAACTGGATGGACGAGCCGTGCTAGTTGTTTGTTGGTTACATTTTAGCCCAACCAGCAAAAACTTCAACATCAGTGTTATGCCTTCATGTCAGAGTTGACGCCGACGGGATTTTCATAAAACTACATACAAATTCTATGAAAAGACTTTTTCAAAGAATTGTCTTGCACGGGATTCGAACCCGTGACACTCTGCTTGAGGAGTCTATGCATATACCACTACACCACGGCCACCCCTATTTAGGTTGCTTTACAAGTATATAAATTTTTTCGAGAGATATTTGAATCAGACTGCCATTGTTGGGTCTCTTACTACTATAAACCTTACCAAATAGACTCTCTGGATTTTCTCCAGAGATCTTTCCTGGATTCGAGTTCTAGTGTTAACGCTAGCATCTGTTTTATGAGAGATATGTTTCACCAAATGAGTCTCTCGACCCAGTGTTTTTCCCAAGATCCTTATTTTTCTGCCAGTCAAACACTACCACCCATTCCAATATTCCTCGACTCATCTTAGAACCCTTTTTGAGTGGAGCAGGATGCCACCACCCATTTCAATATTCCTCGACTCATCTTAGAACCTTTCTTTGGGTGGAGCAGGTCGGCCTTTGTATTGCCAATACTGTCAACAGCACGCGGATAGGTACTGAGTTCCCAGTAAATAGCGCGCCCGATACTGCTTGATTTCGGTTATCTAACGGAAACCGATACTTTCAGTGGGGCGAGGTTGTCACCTGCTTCACACGTAAAGCAAAAAATATTTTTTTTACCCCTTAAGACGTAAATTTTTATTCCAAATTTATTGGGTCTTGACGGAATGTTAAACCTAAAGCAACAATTACTTCTGAAAGCCTCCAATTTTTCATCAATTGTGACAAACTGTCCCACTTGATTTTATGAACGCTGCCAAAATTTCATTAAACAATTCTCTAACAGGAGCTGGCTTACCTACAGCAGGTCTTTCAATTCGTGTATCTTTTTCGCCAAATCTGAAGCAATGAAGATCAATAAATAGAATCTGTTCGAAGTCATAGTCAATCGAATTATTTCCGAAGACGAGCCATCTGTTTTGAATAAATCTCTGGCATTTCGTCGATTGTTTCTTCTGACTCCAGCAAAGATTAAAAGACGTAGAAGTGTTTCGATTTCTCTTGTGAACTTAGATTTTATTTGATTAATTTGTTCATTAGTGTACTTAAAAATCCGATTTATAATAGACTCCGAAAAAAACCTCCATATCTAAGCTGGTTCCTTAAAATTTCTAACTTCTCTTTTAGTACCTGAAAGTTGAGTGACTTTGTTTCTAGCACGTCGTCTTATTGGATTTGAGACAGGAGTTTTATTTCCTCTTGTCTGTCCATACTTTTCGAGGAAAAACTTTCGGGACCTTTCACGATCTTGTGAGAAACGGCCCCCTAGTATATATAATTGTATGTCCATATGCATACATATCGTAGGTACGGATGTAGTACTGTTGAAATCAATGGAAAATTTTGGCAACAACTATTTTGCGAGAAAGAAAAAAAAAATATAGGGCGAAGTACGATCTAGCAATATAAGCGATTACAACAACCTGATTCCTTATCTGAATTTCAATCCATTTTGGATATCCCTTATCAGGCGGTGTTTCTTGCTATACCTTGGTTCATGCCTATAACTTTCACACTGTTCCAAAAAGACTGAATGAGTGATTAACCTGAAGGTTCTGAAGGGGACATAAGATGGTGACCACGAGTTTGACCTTGAGACCCATTTTCAAGGTCAAACGAAGTTCACTTTTGATTTTTCAAATGATAATTCCTGGTTTTGCATTGCCCATTCGTATTTCTCAATGGGGCACACGACTTTGTCTCAAAGGTCTTATTGATTCAATGCTAGATACCACTGCACTGGCACGCCTAAATCATAAATCGGTTTTCAACGTTGTTAGGGTGTTAGAAGGTCGAGATTTGTCTTGAGGAAGTCATTATTGCCTCGAGTGAAGTCAAAACTCAAAGAAATTTAAGATAGAGACAAATCGTCCTAAACTTATCTGAGACCAGATACGATCGCCCGCTTCCTTTTATCGGGTCATCTAACAATTCACTCGTGAAGAAAGTGTGCAACCAAAGAAGAGGAATCGGTCAAATAGGGTGGCTGTTGAGGACAATGAAATAGCAGTGTTAGCTGCCGTTGTACACGGTCCTCACATAAGCTCTCGCCAAATAAGTCGTGAATCAGCAATTTCTCAAACGACTGTCTGTAATACCATCCTCATCATGTTTCAATGCATCAAGAACTTTCTAGTGAGGATTTTCGCAACTGGGTTTCCTTTTGTCAATGGGCACTTCAGCAAATTGAACGAGACCCCCTTTTCTTCGCCAAGGTGTTAATCTCTGATGAGTCGACTTTCACCAATCACGATACGGTCAATTGACATAATATGCATTACTGGGCTACCGAAAACCCTTTTTGGTTGCGACATGGCGAACGCCAGCACCCTTGGAATGTTAATGTTTGGGCGGGAATTATTGGGATAGGTCCATATTTTATTGAAGGCAACTTGAATGGCGAAAAGTATGCAAACTTCTTGCGGGACCATCTTCCAGTATTACTAGAAGAACTGCCATTGGAGTTGCGACTAACAATGTGGTTTCAAAATGATGGTTGTCCAGGTTCCCAAGTATCCCGGGACGTATAAAGCAATGTTTACCATCAACGATTGATCGGACGAGGGGACCGAGGCAATGGCCTGCTGGATCACCTGATCTTACGTCACTTGCTTTCTTCTTGTGGTGCTACTTAAAAAGTGAGGTTTACAAAAAAAAAAGCCAACAACACGTGAGGACATGAAAAGACGAATAACTTAAGCTTGCCGGAAGATTACGCAATACTTCTCAGTTCTGTTAGTTCATTTAGAGCTCGGATAGGCAAGTGTATTGAAGTGAATGGTCACATTTTCGAGCATTTGTTGAAATAGTCTCAGGAAATAAACGTCGAAATGGGAAGAATTCAATGCTTCAACAGTGGGAGGCAAGGGGACCCACTCTAATTAATCACCCCGAAGAAAACAAAATACTGCTTCGTCCACGTCGTTGTTTCTGGGTTATGCTAAGCGCAGTATGTAAAAAGAAATGACAAGCTTACGAGCAATACGACTGAGCAATGACAATCAGGAACTATCATTTGAAAAATCAAAAGTGACCTTCGCGATATCGCGTATTTTTCGAGTAATTTGGATGTGTCAAGTTAAAGGATTCACCCTGTATACAAAACATTAAGAGAAAACTGGACAGAAACCTGTAGATAGTTGTGGAAAGTCTTGATTCGAGTTAGAAAGTACCGACTGAAGAAGATTGTCCTAAAGAAAATTTTAAAGTTGAAAACTTATATTAGTGACAAAAAAAAGAGAGAAGCGTAGAGAAATTGAAGATATTGAGGTAGTTGGAACTCGGGCCAACCAAAAAGACAAAAGAAATAATATATGGATATCTAACAGAGTGGCCATGTTAAAGTTTATCATTAATCCACGCTGCATTTCATCCCACCAACATAAAATTAAAGGTGTAAATTGCTGTTGAAAACCATGCTAGTGACAAGTGCCTTAAAATTCAACGGCCAAAGGAGGTGATAACCTGTTTGAAGCAGAAAGAGGTGGTGCAAGGCATAGCCGGCGCAGCCCTCTTGAAGGAACGTGAATTAGTTCCGAACGCAGAGAAATCTAGAAACGGAAAGGAGACATCCTTCCCTCTGTCCAATTCTTCTATACATCATCTTAGCTAGGCTCCAAGGTTGTAGTGTACATAATACATATACGTACAAATATTTATGAAAAGTTATTTGTACTTCACATAGGTTTACTTAATTTTTTTTTTCATTAGCTTGTAATCCTCATAAGATACTTTAATAAAAGGATCACAATCACGAAAATCTACCAATCCAGCGATGGCAGTGCATTACCTTCCTGAAGACAGTTTTTTTTTTTTTATCATCGGTGAGTTTTGACTTTTTTTTTTCTTTTATTTTGGTATTACATTGCCGAAGAAGCCTTTGCAAAAAGAAAAGATAATCCATGTAACACATGGGCTGAAAACTCCGTACCGTTTTATAGTAAAACACAAAATTTTTGCAAAATTCAACTTTATTTATCAATATAGTTGCCTTCGAGGGCGATACACTGATTGAAAGGATTTTTCAATCTTTCGATACCAGTTTTGTAGTACGATTTCGGTTAAGCCTCAAAATAGGCCTCTGTTTCGGCGATTACTTCTTCATCGGTCTTAAATCTCTTTCTGGCGAGCATTCTTTTGAGGTCTGCGAACAGGAAATAGTCGCTGGGGACCAAATCTGGAGAATATGGTGGGTGGGGAAGCAATTAGTAGCCGAATTCATTCAATTTTGACATCGTTTTCATCGACTTGTGAGACGGTGCATTGTCTTGATGAAACAGCACTTTCTTTCTCTTCAAATGCGGCCGTTTTTCTGCGATTTCATCCTTCAAACGCTCCAACAACGCAATCAATAGTCGCTGTTGAGAGTCTGCCCCTTTTGGAGATAGTCGATGAAAATTATTCCAAGTGAATCACAAAATACGGATGCCATAACTTTTCCAGCCGACTGTTGAGTTTTTGGTCGTTTTGGACGCGGTTCGTCGAATGCTCGCCACTCAGCTGACTGCCGACTTGACTCTAGTGTGAAGTGATGGAGCCAAGTTTCATCCATTGTCTCATACCGATGCAAAAATTCGGCTTTATTGCGGTTGAACAGCTTTAAACACTCCTCTGAATCATCAACACGTTGTTGTTTTTGGTCGACTGTGAGCAAGCGCGGCACCCACTTTGAACAGAGCTTTCGCATTTCCAATTATTAGTGTATTATATATCCAACCCGCTCTTTTGATATCTTCAGAGCCTCAGCTATCTCGATCAACTTCACTTTACGGTCATTCGTAATCATTTTGTGGACTTTTTTGATGTTTTCATCCGAAACAGCCTCTTTTGGACGTCCACTGCGTGCATCATCTTCGGTGCCTGTATGACCACTTTTAAACTTTTCAATCCACTTGCGAATGGTTCGTTTGGCTGATGCAGAGCCCGGGTAACACTTATCAAGCCATTTCTTTGCATCGGCTGCATTTTTTCCCATCAAAAAGCAATGATAAATCAACACACGAAATTGCTTTGAATTCATTTTTTTCACAATAACAAAAGTTGCTTCACTCACAACGCTATATCTCGAGAACTAATCGTCCGACAGCTGTCAAACTTATACACTTATCTTTTGAAGGTTGGTATTAACTGAAAATGGTATGGATTTAATTCAAGTGGTGCCCTCTCTTCGATACGGCACAGCCCATATATTATGTAGTTCTATAAAATTTGAGCACTTTATTTTTATTTTTATATTATAGCCTGATTATTTTATTTCTGGGGCCTTTGCTTACTTTTTTTTTTACCTCCCCCCTCTCATATTGTTGAATACAAATTGTGTAACATTTAATGAATACATAATAATGTTTGGTTTTTTGAAAAGATATCATTTTGGGATTTTTTTGAATAGTCCGTTGTTTCAAATGTGTAAAATGCAGCCTGATGAGCACTAGTAAATATACGCTATTGCGGGAATGCTTTGACATTAAGAATGTGTAGCTAAAAACTTAGACGATCGAGTAAGATGTAAGGATATAGGTTCATATAAAAAAAGGAAAATTGCTAAACCAACAGATCATGCAACTACCAAGGAGTGCCTTAGGTTTACTATGCTAGACACTAAGGGAAGGGTTAATTGCATAAGAGAGCATTTCAGCCTGCTCTTTTTTCTCTTAGCTTTTCTGTTTAAGTTTGGAAAGTATTTTACATATCTGCTTTTTTTTTTCAATATAGAAACCATCAAGGTCAGTGGCATCGAAGGACAAATTCGGATTCCTAATTCTTTTGAAAATTCGCTCAAATACCATCTGCTAACTGCTAACTGCGGTTGACCACTATTAGCAGCAGATCCCCCCCATTCCGATGAGCTTAGGACGGAGCTTAAACTATCATTCCTGCCGCTTCTACTTTTTGCCGGGACTGACCTATCGTAATGCCTGTGCTTATAGTCATAAGTTTGAAGGAAAGGTAGTAGGGAGGGTCCTTTTCGAAAAGAGGATACAGAGTAGAGTATGATCCCATTTTTTTCCTTTTAGAGTTAAATGAAAGTAAAGGACTGCTGGTTGAGTGCTTAAGTACTGAGCACATACCCTTATCATTATTGTCCTATTCGACTGAAGGTCTAATAATGGCAAGAGAACGTTACAATCTTCTAACACACCCACCTTTTCATCGTCATCTTCTTGCTCGGTATTGTATTTATGTTTCTTCTTGTATCTCAAAAAATCGTCCACCTCGCTGTCATTTTCGTCTTCATAGCAAGACAGTGAATTTTCTTACTCCAACAGCAATCTGATTCGATCTTCATCCATCTTGATATGAAATATACCCTATAACGTATCAAATTGGTCAAAATTTATCAAGTGTACCCGTATGAAGTGAGCGTTTTTTTTTGTGAAACTAAAACACTAATTTTTAAAGGGAAAGTAAAAAACATTTTATTCAAAGTATTGGCCATTGCTAGCTACACATTTTTCCCATCTTTCAGGAAATTTATGGATTCCACGTCAAATTCCAAAACTGTTCGTCTTTTGAAATAAACCAAAAAGTCACCCAATTTTCGTCTTCCTCGTAGGGTTCAAAGTGCTGCTCAGCTAATGCGTGTCCCATCGATGAAGACATATGGTAGTCGGAAGGAGTCAAACTTTGTGAATATGGCTTTGGTTGTATCTTGAACCAGTTTTGCTTTGTGTGCAGGTGCATTGTCAAGGAGCAAAATTACCTTGCTGTGTCTTCTGGCCCATTCTGGTCGTTTTTCGATCAATGCATGCATGGTTTTGTTGTCGGTAGCGATCTGTACTAACCTTGTTACTGTAAGTTGGGGTCTATATGACCCCAGGCGTATAAAACGTTGATTTTTTAAAATATTTGTTAGTGTTTTTGGCTGATTCTCACTGACATCTCCAATTTGTTATTTACATACATAAAAATACCAAAATGAGCTCAAAAATTCACTTTTCACCTGAAAGGAAAAAAAAACTTGAAACTGTTTTTTGGGGTCAAAGTGACCACATGCAACTCTCTTACATTTTGAATGTGGGGAGTACCTTTTCTTTTCAATTTTATGCATGTCAATATGAATATGAAAATGCGTACACCTGTCGCACATCTATGCATTTACAACTTTTGTCTATTTTTCTTCTTTTTGACGCGGAAAGTTTGAGCTTTAGAAAAGAAGAAAGAAAAAAATCCTTTTTTGCATACAGTATGAGTGCGATGGATTTGATTGACAGTGACGATGAATCGAAAAATGAAGCAGCCGACGATATCGATGGCGACTTTTCAGATTTCTACATTTTTGAAGACATTGAAATTCCTGAATTATAAACTGAGAATGAAGGTGATGAAATTGGATTGCAAGAGTGCCACCCACAACGGCCGAAACGTGCGTTGCAAAGAGCGGGCTCGTATGGTCTTCGATGCCATTACTGCAATCCCAAACACTCGCAATGCAAATTGTTCGAGAAAAGCAATGTGTTATTGCTAATACTCTGAGAGAAATTTCTTCAATAAGCGATGCTTTCGAAGCTATAGTTTCTCCGGTGATAGTTACGATCATCGCTAAAGAAACTAATCGTAAAGCTAACGCATTTTGTGCTGCAAATCCAAACAAATCGATTCGAAAGTGGGTGAAAGTGAAAGTGACGAGAAAGAATTATACGCGTTATTTGGTATGCTGATTTTTGCAGGTCCCTGCAAGTCTTGGGATGAGCCAATTACTGAATTATTTGACAAACGAAACCGATCCACGATGTCTCAGATTCGATTTGAGCAGTTACTTCGATTCATGCGATTCGACAATTTTCAAACTCGTTCGGAACGATTGCGCACAAATAAATTGACTCCCATTCGAGACGTTTGGAGCATGTATCTTGAACAGCTAAAGACAGCGTACAAGCCATCAGCTTTCCTAATAGTTGACGAGAAACTGGTGACGACACGTGGGCGATCAAAATTTCGGCAATACATTCCATTAAAACCAGGAAAGTATGAATTCAAAATTTTCTGGGTATGTGTTTCGCAGAACAGCTATCCCTTGGGCGGAGGGATTTATGTTAGTTGTCAACCAGATGAATCGAAAGCACGGGACTACGCATTGAATTCAGTGCAACGTATTTGTCAACCTTGGCAGACAAATGGTGAATTCTTCCAAAATGTCCGGCAACTTTCAATGTAAAGGAAAATGTGTTTTGTTTTCAGGATGGAACATAATCATGGATAATTTTTTCACGTCTGTTCCGCTCGTTGAACAATTGTTGCCTCAAAACACCACAATTTTGGGAACTATGCGAAAAAAAGGCAGATATTTCAGCTGAGTTAATTAATATTAAAGGCCGGGGAGAATTCAGTTCTCGATTTGTTTTCTCTAAAGCAAAGACTCTTGTCAGTTATGTTCGTAAGTAGAACAAAAATGTAATTCTTTTGTCCACCATGTATTACTCCCGACCAAAAGCAAAAGCCAGTGATTGCTCTCGACTACAACAAAACGAAGGATGGAGTCGACTCAATAGATAAAATGGTAAAGACCTATAGTACACATGTAAAAGGAAGACAAACCGCTGGCCAATGATTTTATTTTTCAATATCGTCGATGTTGGCTGTATTGCGACATTTGATCTCTATAATTTAAAGTTTCTGAATTGTAATTTGCGAACGGACAAACGTCGTACTTTCCTTCAAAAGCTCGCCGAAGAATTGGTCCATCCACAAACATTAGAAAGAATTTGTCGTGGGAAATACATATACGGAGCTACTGCCCAAGCCATAAAAAACATGGGATTCTCAATTTTGGAAGTCCAAGGGCCGGTAGACGGAAAACTAAAACACGCCTGTTGCTCAGTTTGCCCACGATCAAAAGACAATAAAGTGAGTACAGTATGTTCCTCATGCCAAAAATATACGTGCAAGGAACATTTGAAAATGATATGTAGTTTGTGTATAGCTGCCACTGAAGATGAAGATTCTGAAGAAGAAAATCACATTCAAAATAAAAAAAGAACAAATTTCGCTGCTTTATTTTGAGCTCACAGTTAAACACTAAATAAAAAGTATCTAAATTTTCTTGTTTTATTAGCCTCTGTATGCAAAACATATGGGTCAGCTTGTGGGGTCTATATGACCCCAACTTACGGTTTCAAGGTGAAAAAAACTCTGAAAGTCAGAAGGTTAACGGCTTCACTAGTTTATAGAAGCTCGTGGTACACTACACCTTTCTGGCCCCACCACACATACAGCATTGTCTTTTTGCCGAATCGATCTGGTTTTGCAGTCGAAATTGATGGTTGTCCCGGATTAACCCATGTTTTTTTCCGTTTAGGATTCTGAAAATAAATCCATTTTTCATCGCCACTAACAATTCGATGCAAAACTGATTTTTTATCGTGTCTTTGAAGGAAAATTTCACAAATGGTTTTTCGGTTTTCTATCTGTCTTTTATTTAATTCATGTGGCACTCATTTTCCAGACTTTTTGATCTTTCCCATTGCTTTTAAACGGTCAGAAATTGTTTGTTGTGCAACATTTAATATTTCTGCCATTTGTTTCTGACTCAAAATGTCATCTTCATCCAATATTGTTTGCAATTCGGCGTCTTCAAACTTTTTTGGTGCTCTTCCACGATCTTCATTTCTCATATTAAAATCGTTATCTCTGAACCGTTGAAACCATCTTTTGCATGTTACTTCTGATAGAGCACGATCACCATACGCCTCAACAAGTATTCCATGCGACTCTGCATTAACACAATAAAAAAATATGATGTTGTTTGCTCAATAATTTGATGTATACTAAATATGTTTGACAGATGTCATAGCAACCAAAAAAAATAAATAAATTAAGGTGTGAACGCGCCTATCCCTATCGAGACATTTGTATCTTTACGCTCACCTTATACCGGTACAGCTGATTCATTAATACATACTCGTAGCAAATAACGCAAATAATAATAATACAAAGTCAATATTATAAATGTTATCCTTACAAACAATTGTACCTATACCTGAGTCTGTCTCATGGACCAAGTTCAATCACAACTCCGTATCCTACGAATGCGCTGTGTACGCTAAATTGAAGATAGCAACATATCCGGCAGCTAGCAAAAGATTCGACTAGACCGCAATTCTGAGAAATGATAAAAATGCGAAAAAGAGTTCCGTCAGTCTCACAGACCAACGGGCGGGTATAGAAAGGTTAAGAATGGCAAAAATTTTTGGTAAATCGATGTTTACTGAGATTTTGGAGTTAAAACAATAAAGACCAATTGTGACAGTTGGTGTTGTGTGTTTTTATTTGGGTATGAATTATTGCTCTTGGGGGCAACCCCTGTTTGTATTGTTTCTTGTCGAGTACGCTTTCAGTTCAGTTAAGGACATTTTGAAGCGCAGGATTGTTCGCATTGACATTTCGTAACTAAATCATTCTCACCGCTTCCTTTAAATTTAAGGAATCTTGAAAGTCTCTGCAAGCGTGTAGTCACTATATCTCTAACCGAATGCCAGGGCTTCAGTGGGCATGTCAGTGCCAAGCAGTTAACTAGTGAGTATATGCCGTCAGTGTAATCACCACAATTGACGACAGATATCAGCTACAATCACTTGTAGCTGTGATTTTAAGAGCTCTTTGGAACCTAGTTCTGATCAGGTTATCAGTGAAGTGAATCTAAAATATGAGAGAGCGATTCTGATTTTGACTCAGAGTGGTTACTTTAAGATATGCGGAGTGATGATTTTACCCTTTTTAGGATTTTGGCTAGGCTGCTACACAGTTTGAGTTTTTATAAGAAGCACTCTTCGAAATCCGAAGTAGTTCTTTGGGGCTATTTGATTCAATAGCTCTTAAATGACTTGTTTATAAGTTTTCTTGTTTATTTACGTAGTCGATACAGATCTGCTTTCTACCAAGGAAGAGGCTATCTGAACGATTGTTTCCTTACTAGATATGTCAGTCCAAAGCCCAAAGTATGTCCAACTTGATTTGAATTGAATCATGGTTGTCATACGAGTAAGATTACCAGATAACATGATTGAGTCACCAACGGCCATGATGAGTCTTATTTTTATTCGATTTCTCGTAGCAAAAACGGTGAAAGGTCATGTAAAAGCAATAAGAACAGAAGGAGCTCATGAGACATACTTGTTGAACACCCGTCTGCGATTTTAACCAGTTTGCCCTGTTTTGTCCATCCCATACTGAAGTTATATGTTTATCATAAAAACTTATATGCTCCCAAATGGCCAAGTTTATAAAAAAAAGTAATGTTCTGCTCTTACCAAAATTGAATATTGAAGTGACAATATTATCTGCTGTGGAATATTTTTTTCTGAACCCAGCCTGAAAACTCATTGAATGGTTACTTCTCACAGGTCAAATATGATTCCTTTGAATATTTTTGTTATGATGTGAGAAAGGTTATGACATAGTCTGCACTGAAACTTAATATTTTTTTTTTAAAGAAAAAAGACGATGCTCATCCTCCTCAGTTACATAAGCCAAGTTTTTTATCTAAGCCGTTTCTGTTTTTGGACTTAAGAGAGGAAATAAGTCTGATTACAAAGCAGTTGTATAGACCTTGTTGACACTAAAAATATGGTATTTACCTCATCGAAAGGAAAATCCAATAAACCGTCGATACACTTTCTGACTTTGGAACACATGTTTATTACTGTTTGACAAATCGATTCCGATGTGTGATGTGAATTCACTGCTTTATTGTGGTGAAAGTCGTGAGTCAACCTCTAACATTTGAATTTACGTGTTTCCTATTTTGTTTATAAGAATAGTAGGAGCTCTATTATACTTTAGAGGCCGTAAAAATAGGCTTTTTTTTATTTTGTTTTTAAGTTTACAAAGGTAGAAGTTCATTGTACATTTGACTGACGGCAAAACATAATTTTTATATAGGGTGATTCATCGTGAGGTTTGATTTTCATTAGGCCTTTTTGACAAGTTACGAGTGATTCCTATTAAAAAGGCTTTATCATTTTTGTTCACTATCGTTTGGCAAATCATCATTAGAAAGACTTGCATCACAACAGCAACTCTAAATTGTTCAGGTGTATTAAGAAAATCAGCGTTCTTTTAGAAATGTTTTTCTTGCAATTCGAGGTACTTACGGTACGCATAATCGACCTACTGAAACCATTATTGCCAATACCATTCACAAATTTAAGTCCCAGTTTACATAAGTGGATAATACTCGACCGGTTAGACCACATCCACGTAGTGAAGAGACTATAGCAGATGTAGCTGAGAGTGTACGCGAAGACCGTAACGAATCGATTCGTCGTCGTTTTCAGCAGCTTGGCTTAGCGTACTCGACAACTTGTCGTATTTTACGTGAGAATCTCGGCCTAAAAGCGTACAAAATTCAACTTGTGCTTGTGACTACTTGAATTTGCGTCATATTTTGAGTGAATATGCTCTGGAAAAACTCAAAGAAAATCCGGTGTTTTATCGTGAAATTTTGTTCAGTGATGAAACCCATTTCTGGATCAAAATTGCCGTATATGGGCTGATGAACAACACGAAAAGTACCAAGAGCTACCATTACTTCCATTAGAAACAACAGTATTGTGTGGTTTGTGTGCTGGTAGGATCATTGGTCCATATTTCTCCAAAATTGAGGCAAATCAGAATGTTACCGTCAATGGTAACCATTATTGCGCCATACTAACGGACTATGTACTACCTGAAATTCAAGACCATGGTCTAGGTGAGCTTTGGTTTTAACAAGACGGCGCTACAAGCCATACAGCGCGTGAAACAATGTACTTGGTGAGAAATCATTTTGGTAAGCACTTAATTTTATGTTTTGCTACGGTATATGTACCGATATTATTATATGTATAATATCTCCAGAGATATGTAAAGTCTTAGGTTTTCAGGAATAAGCTAACTACGATTGAGGCTTTGGAAAGCAACATTACTAGTGTTATCCGCAAATACCAGTCGCTATGCTCGAACGAATCGCCCAAAATAAAACCTTCCAAAAGGACCCTCTCAGACGTAGTCATGGCCAACATTTACATAATATCATTTTTAAAATTTAAATGCCTTAAATTTTTCTTTTCAACGATAATAAAATATTTAAGTTTACTTTCAAATTTATGTATGTTATTTTACATTAAAAATCAAACCTTGTAATGAATCACCTAATAGAATAATTTAGTTAAAAATGGGGGCTGTGCTGCAGTTTCTCAGATGAACTCTCTTCTTTGGAAGGGTCTGCAGCCGTACCATCAGCTCCTGCAAATTTTGAACTAAGATGAGTCACTAATTTTTTTTTTAATTGTACATAACAAGAGCTAGAAAAATACGTAGGATTTCTTAAAATATTGATTTTTGGACTAATGACGCACTTCCAAAGTCAAACTTGCAAAATTCGCAGAAAAATCGCCAGAAAATTGTTAAAAACAAATGGATTATGCCATTTAAAAAAAAAAAATCTATGTACTTGATTAGACAATATATGTTCAAAGATTAAGTTAAAATTTGAAGTGAATTGGTCGAAAATTGTTCAAGTTATGGGTGCGGGTAATTTGAAAAATGCAGTTTTGAGATAAACGCGTTTAAAATTGTAAGTTATAGAAATTTTTTTTTTTTTCTGTGGGTTGGTAAAAACCTTCATAGGCACCATAAACAGAGCACCATCACATCATCATATCAGGCACATAAGCACAAAAGCCTGCTGCGTACCATAGTAGCATAGCAGCGCTCACCATAAGTACGGGCTAGTGGTAATTAAAAAACCTCCCATATCCTTCCAGACTTCGACTAAGTTTCCTAAGCAAGAAGTTCCATCATCTGTGAAATGTTCAGGTTTTTTTTTAGGTAGCCTTCCAGCGAAGGCAACTACTATTTCCGTTAGCTCATACCTAGCGTGCCTACGGCGCTAAGTCGAATATTCTTATTCTACCTAGTCGACGCACAAGGTTGGTCTCGTCCAATGTCCGGATTATTTCTTGGTTGCAGTGATGCACGAGACGAGAACGAAGATTTCGAGCATAGCTTGCTACTTCATCTTTTACGGTAGCAAATCATTGGTCACGGTGAATATCGCTATTCCTTAGATACCATGGATTATTCACGATTGCTCTTAGCGCTTTGTTCTGAAACTTTTGAAGAACACATATGTTACTTGATTTAGTACAACCCCAAAATTGTATACCATACGTCTTACACGGTTTGGTTGAAATGTCTTCCAACAAATTATTTTGCATAATTTGTCAGGTAAGATTTGCTTTAGCTTATACCTCAGGCCCTCGAGCTATACCTTGTCGAAGACTTGTGACACATCGAGAAAGACGCTAGAGCATATTTGCTTTTTTTCTAAGGCGTTTTTAAATTCATTTGTGATCTGATATACCTAATCAATTGTCGAAGCTGAACTGGTAATCCGTAGTAAGTCGTCTCTCTTCACTTATACGTTTCAACCATTTAAGCAAAAGAATTTCGAATACTTTTGAAGGTATAGGCCGGAGCGATATTGGTCTATGCGATTTCTTGTCGTTTCGGAACAATTATAGCTTCAGCGACTTTCCTTTCGCTGGGAACGTATTAAAGTCTTATTGAAGCATTTATTATTATTATTAATATTATTATTATATGAAGTAGCTTGACTAACGCTTTTTCGGGAAGTTCTTTAAGAATATCGATCGTAATCAGATCGTATCCTGGAGCTTTATTATTTTTCAACTTTGCTCTTATTTGCCGAAGCTCACTTAGTGATACGTATTCTATTTTATAATTGTCAGGTACTATGTTGACATCGTGATCTTCAGATCGGCAAATAAGTTTTCTTTCTCCTCGTCTCCTTTTGCCCATTCCCCGTTGGCTTTCCGTATTGGCGGAGAGTGCATTGTCGGTTTCTTGGTAGACTTCATGGCTTTCCAGAGCTAGTAATTTGATGTTTTGTCGGCAGTCAAGCTTTCAAGGTAACGTGATGTTTCACGGTTCCTGAAATCTAGCAGCATTTGCCTTAGCTTATTTGAATTAGGATTTGTGTAGAAGCGGACGTGATTTTTACCATCTCTTTCGTGCTTTCCTTTTCTCACGTAGAAGGTGCTCACTGTCGGGCGGATATATTTGCCTTTTATTTCGTATCCGTCCTCGTATAAAAAATGTGTGTTATTCCATGCAGCCCTTTAAATAGCTTCCACGCACTTAAAGACATCGTTTTCTATCTCAATGACAGTCGTAAAGAGTGCGCTTGGGACAATGCTTTCTTTGCAGTTTTTTCTTAATCCGTCACAGTTCGTTTCCTTATTCGTCAATCTATTTGTTCTCTCGATTTAAGCAATGATCCTGCCGATTTTTAAAACTACTGGTGAAAGATCTGGGCAGAGATCATAGCATTCTATAGTATTTGTGAAGTATATATGTTAAGTACCCTTTTTGCCATAAAAAAGTCGACAAGGTAAGAAATTGTATATGTGTCGGTGGGCCAATATGTTGGTTTTACCGTCAAAAAAAGTCCAAACCACGTTTTAGACTTTCGTTGAAATGCATCTTGAGCCCCAATACTTATGTTTCGCGTTGAAGTCTCCACCGAGGATACAAATTGACCCAACGGACAGAAGAGCTGATCAAGGTCGTTGTTTGCCATCCTATATCTCGTAGGGAAATAACAGCATTTTTAAAAATGTCGTATTTTTTTTTTTTTTTTTTTTTTGATAAATTTTATTGTGCCAAAGCAAAAACTGTTGGAAAATACATTTATTTTCAAATTGTATCAGTAGTTTTCAATATGTCTAGCTTTGGTGCGAATAATGGCCTTGAGACGGCCAAAGAAAGCATCGCACGCTGCACGCAAGTGGCTCTGCGGTATTTTGGCCCATTCCCGGCGAAGTGCTTGTTTGAGTTGGTCCAAACTTTGGTATTTTTAAGTGCCAACCTTCGCCTTCAAAATATTTGCAATCCATTGTGTCGAAGCAACGATGTGTGGCTGTTGTGTTTGCCCAAGGCTTCAATACTGCCTCTTAGACAGTTTTACGGTATACGATCGCACTAATTTTGACGCCACGGTTCAAAAATACGAGCGGAGAGCGACCATCGGCAGTTATGGGGCCCAAACCATCACCATCAGTGCTGCCTGCTTTCTGGTGGCCGTCCGAAGGTGTAAATTTTCGAAGGAAGACCTCTCTGGTAAGTAAACTCGATCATTTTGTTTGTTGGTATATTGCTCGATAACAAATGGAGACTCATCGGAAAAAACCAAATTCAGCAACTCACCACTTTCGTGCAAGCGTAGCAACTCGTGCTCTCTTTCGACTGTTGCGGTGTAACATCGTGTGCTTTTTGGAACTTCAATGGCTTGAGCCCAAGTTCATTTTTCAGTATGTGTTGCATCCGTTTCAACGATATGTTGAGCTCACGAGCCGATTTTCTTCCACTTCGACACGGTTTTCGCTCAATTCGAGCCTTCACTTTCCGAACCATTACTGCCGATGTTGCTGTTTTTTTATGACCACCTCCATGGCGTTTTGCCATGTCTCGAGCTATGGTTCGAGACACAAATAATTTATTTACGTTGAGGTGCTGGAGTGCTCTAACGGTAGCTACTTGTGGTTTTCTAGCCAAATATAAAGCACTTTCACGTTTGAATTCCATTGCGGATTAAAATTTCTCAACACAACTGAGACGCAAATCGTTTAAAAAGCTCGTAAATAATAAAATTATCTGTCATGTGTCAAAATTTGAGCTCACTGTCATGACCGGTTTGGAAATTATAGCAGTCTGAAATTAGTTGCAGTTCGAGTCAGTCAGGGTGTATTGTAGTTTAAGTGAATTATTTTTACAGAATTTGAACCCTTCTGCATAGAGTCGAGCTCTATTTTCATGTTCTCGGTGTGCTTAATGCAATCTTTGATATAAATTGAAGTTCAGCCTCTCGCGCTTTCCGAAGGTTGGTACTCGTGGTAGCCAGAGTAGCCGCATATCTTAGGTCTAGCTCCCTTTTTAATGTTGATTTTCTGAAAGCAAACATATATATGCAATACGGTTTTTTAGAAGAAAAATTATTACGCTTCGATTTTTTTCAGAAGACCGTTTGGGTTCCATGTTATTATTTAAATTAACGGTTTTTTATTAATTTTTTGATATTCTTTTGGGGTTGAGTCTCGAGCTTGATTAATTTGTCAAAAAATAGTTCGTTGATTTTGTTTGGTTCTTCTATAGTTGTAGAAAGTCATGAAAAATTTTGCAATACCTTTAATCCGAGATGCCTGTACCATATAATTTT
The DNA here is from genome assembly GCA_907269105.1 of Volucella inanis. Taxonomy (NCBI): domain Eukaryota; kingdom Metazoa; phylum Arthropoda; class Insecta; order Diptera; family Syrphidae; genus Volucella; species Volucella inanis. Next base: position 83,405,978 of record OU026155.1, on the reverse strand, counting down.
CCTTCAAGATTAGTGTCCTGCTCTTCCATTTCTTTTCTATTGGATTTTAATGCATTCCTCCGTTTTTTTTACAACTTCAGACAGCAAGCTTTATGCGCTCTTTGTCAATCTCCAAGCACATGTCGTAGCTGTTCGGGCCGATTTCTAGTCTCTAGTCAATTCGTCTCTTTATACACTTCAATTGGAAGAGCTGGTTAATGTCTGTACTCAGTCAAACTATTTGTAGCCTTAGCATGTTGGCATAAGCACCATAAATCTTCTCCGATCGGACATTTATCGTGCTGCGGTTTTGCATTAGTAGGTAAATTATGATCGATGGTAGCACATATACTATTTCTCATATCTTCAACTGAATCACAGTTTCTGCGAATGGCTTATCCATAATAAATATAAGTTTTCCTGTCAATTTCCCCCCTCCACCATTTTTCAAATTAGGTAGGCGAGCATTAACAAAATCAATTTTTTGAAAATTCTAGAGTGGCCTAACCCCATAAGAGATTTTGTGTCCCCTTAAAATATTTTCACAAAGCGCGGGTGAATTAATATTTTGGGAGTTCAGAAAAAGAGGAACCGGCGTGCAGTGGTTTTGAATGTTTGCAGGTTATAATGACTACAATGTAAGGAGATCGGCAGAGCATTCTGCCGGAGATATTTCGTCGATAATCGAGTTAATTTAAGATGTAAAATGACCAACATCTATGAGTCTTATCGTACGTTTTTAAATGCAAACTGTTCTTAGAAACATGTGGCTAGATGCATACATTGTACTCCAATTTAATATGGAATTTATTGAGCTTAGCATCAGCTGCTGTTTTCGTTCTACAGCCGAAGAGTTAACAAATATAAAATCAGAGAGTTTGTCTGTTTGCAAAGGATTATTTTGGATAAGAAAAAGCAGATTAGAGATCATTGATGATATTTCAAAAGGGTGCCGTAGACAAACCAGAATTTCGGGGAACACTGGCATTTATTGTTTGGATATCAGACTTGTAATGATCAGAGACAACTTGAGTTGAACTTTCTGCAAGGTTATAACTAATCCATTGACGGAGATGAACTCGTTTGCGATAAAAGAGTACAAGACCCTATCAAATGCCTTTTAAATATCAAATATCTTTCTATCGACAGGTTTCAATTTTCTGTGGGACAGTAGAACTGGTACGGTCGTTATATTTTTTTATCGCTAAAAGAATTGAATTTTCATACAATGTTTTTAAAATAATTTCCGAAATACTTATTTTTGATTTTCTTTTTGGTGATAATGTCCAATCGTTGTCAAAATCGTGTTTATTGTACATTCCCGTTGAAAGATTTAAGAATGTATAGCCTACGTATGTATTGTCGTATTATATTTGGTCGCAATAAATTGTAAAAAAGTAGCTAAGTTGACGTTTCGATTAAGTGCGCTACAACCATCGCTGAATAGATCTGTTGACACATATAGATCACAATAATTTTTTAAGACATGACGAAAAATTTCTGCTGTTTTTTATTTAAAAAAAAAGTAAACTGATGCACAGCAAGTTTTTGCTTGAAGTAAATTGAAGGGTTGTAAGTTTAAAAAAAAAGTAAGTGCTAAAAAAAAGTAAATTTTTTACGGAAATGTGATCTAAGTGGCAAGCCTAATAATATCCAAATGGATTTAAGTGCCTGTTTCTTTTGAAATCGTACCGACCAACCAACAAAGCTATGGCGACTCTAAGTGCAAACAAATTTTCGCTTAAAAGGGTATGTGCTATGTGCTTGCGTAGCGAGATTTCGGTTAGTTGATCAAATTACGCGGTAAGATATGGACGCTACATTATCGAGTGTTATTAGAATTCAGAGAAAACATAATCAACATAACTTTAAGATCGAGTAAAAGAATTGTTGTTAACATGGAAAGGAGTATAAAACATCAAAAAATGTTACAATCGCAAAAAAAAAAAACAATAATAGGTCACGCGTGATTCATATCAAACTGCTTTATTGTTTTTGTTCAGTATCGTTTCTCAAGTCATAATAAAAAAGACTCAAACTACAACAGCGTCTCCAAATTGCTCAGCTGTTTTACGAAAATGAGCGTGCTGTGAGAAATGTTTTCCGTTCGATTCGAGGGAATTACGGTGCGCATTATCGACCTACTGAAACCACTATTGCCAATGCCATTCGCAAATTTGAGTCTCAGTTTACATTAGTGGATAATACTGGATCGGTAAGACCACATCCAGTACGTAACGAAGAGACTATATCAGCTGTAGCTGATAGAGTACGCGAAGACCGTGATTATTTGATTCGAGTTGTCGTTCTCAGCAGATTTGCTTGGCGTATTTGAAAACTCGGCGTATTTTACGTGAGGATCTCAGCCTAAAAGCGTACAAAATTCAACTTGTGCAAGAATTGAAGCCAGTCGACTTGAATTTGCCTCATATTTTCAGTGAATGGGCTCTGGAAAAACGTAATGAAAATCCGGTGTTTTATCGTGAAAAATACGTGATAACTCCTTCTAACAGACACCAGCACTCCTTCACAAACGTTCAAAAGACAATATAGGATCTGGTGCTGGTATCTTTCTGGAGGACTACAACCTTAGATTTCACTTCAAGCAAGGAAAGCCTGCATCTATCTTCCAAGCGGAGACTAATGCAGTCCTGATGGCAGCGAGCTATACTGCAGAGAACCGGTGGAGTGGGCGGTGCATTTGTAGGGACACCCAAGGTGCGCTTCGAGCCTTGCTAAAACCTCTTACGACTTTCAAGCTAATTTGAGATCGAGAGATCACTGAACGCAGTCGAAAGGCTTAATTCAGTCACCCTTGTCTGGGTTCGAGGTCACAATGGCATCACGGGAAGTAAAATCTCTGGTGAACTTGCCAGGCGAGGTTCAGAGGAGAGTTTTTTAGGATTCGAACCTACGTTGAGTCTGCCTAAAGTAAGGCTTCCATTGATAGTTGGGTCTCAGATTTCATAGGTCTCCAGGTTGCAGGCAGACCAAACGAATGTTTCCCTACGTATCTAGGAAGTTAGCTGCCTTTCTGTTGTCCCTCAGTAGATTGCTTACTGGCTGTAAGCAGTGATAGGGCATTACACTTCTGTTTTGTACTTAAGTGTCCTGATCATAGGTGACACAACATCCTGCAATGCTTGCTGTGAAACTGATGATGACACCGCGGAGCACTATCTATCTCTATTCGACGCTGATGTGGTGGGTGCTGGTACTGCTGGCACCTTATCACTAAAGCGCTTACTCATCTTTCTTCGTAAGACTGAAAGATTTCATTAAAAGGAAAGGAATTTAACAAAGCCTACAGTGGGCTAGTTCTTTATCTTAGTGCTCTGTTACAATAAAAAAAAAAAAAAAAAAAATTGGTGGATGTGGAAATATTTTTTTCGGCTTCTCCATAAATTCACTTGTAATTTCATCTAACAGCAAAATAGGTTGAGTTAAAATGGTTGATTCCTTGTCCAACGGTTTTTTCTGTGGTCTAATGTTTATTTCAGAAAGTTATTTCTAATAGAAAAATGTAACTATGTCTACTGGTCCATATTTTGACTTGTACTTGGTATTTTTTTAATAGGATTTGAATTCTTGAGGTGAAATTAAACCAGAAGTTTTTATAAAGTATAATTTCAAGGTTCAAGTTTACTCAAATGAACACGCTGCAGTACTCAAGGTTATTAGTATATCTGATAACAGAACAGATTCCCGTTAGCAATTAGGACCTTACAAAACAATTGTTACAGTCAAGCAACGTCTATCCCTTATACTTTTTTTATAACCTGATAGCTTTTGATTTATCTTCTTCTTTACCTCCGAAGAAATTCCCAGTCGAATCTGTTGGGAATTGTGAAGTTAGTCATACGAATATACATCATCATCATCCTTAGAACGTTGTTTTTAGGGAAAGTTCCCATTTTATGTTTTGCCTTCGGATACTTTTATCCATATGTACATCTGATTAATTTTAAATTTCTCTGAAGCCAAACTAATTCTACAATAAAACTTTTTATCAATCAACAATTGTGACCCAAAACTACAGTTGATACTTTCCCATTTTCATTAACTGTTGCAGAAATTTCAGATATCTGTGGGCACTTAAGGTAATAATGAATATAAGTAACCGTCCTTTGAGCAGAGGAACATGTAGTAGCAATTCCATATGCCTAAGGCTGACGGGTCCATTAGTCCGAATACATGTTTTTTTTTTTTGAAATGCGGGAGGGCACTGAAAGAGCAATGCTGGACCAAAGGCACATGATGCGAACAAGATTTTGCCTAAATTATGTCCTGTGTTGCTCAGGTGTTTGTAAGAAAAATGAAAATGCTGAAATAGCCAAAATAAGAGTAGATAACGAACTTCATTCAAAGTTACCAAAACCAAGTCTAGTCCTGAATAGCCCAGGACTAATAATAAATCATTTCTCCTTCTTTGTTTCACACCCACTTCCATATGGATGTCGAGCGTGTATACAATTTCATTGAAACAAATAAAAATCGACACCGAATATGTATCCTCGAAGGCAGCGTCCTATTATCCTTGAAAGATGGACTACAATTTGTTCTTTGTGCTAGAGGACTAAATTTCTCGCAAAATCCTTATCTATGTGTCTGCAAATATCTTTCTATCTGTTAGTATAGAATTTCTTCAATCTTCTAATGTCAGCTTGAGACGAAAGCAACCATAAAGAGGAAGTTAAGCAGCTGGTCTGGCAAACGATTGAACTCTACAAAGAGGGTCAACTCAAAGTGAATTTCTTGCAACTGTGTATGTTGCTCTATCTATTTTTTTTTTTTTTTTTTTTTTTTTTTTTTTTTTTTTATTCCGATAAAACAACCTTTTCATAGGAAACATCTTTGGTTTGGTATTTGTGTTGACTGGGCTGCTGTCGGCAGTTATCCTGGATTCACCCTTATCAAGGAAAAGGTATGTGCAGATATGCTTACCTTTTCAACGGATGAAGATGAGGGAGATCACGATAAACGGTAAGTCTAAAAGAACTTTTAATCACACATTTTCCCTGAGTTAAGGTTAAAAGTTTGATCTACATCTAAGCAACCACAAGCTGATTTAAATAGAGTTAAATCACGCCAGTAAGAAGTCTGTTGTGGTAGTGACTTAAATACATTAAGTTTTTTTTTTTTTTTTTTTTTTGTAAAGAAGTTGTGGTTGTCAGGTGGATATAAACCCTTTAAATAATTGAATCTAGGTCAGCCATAGGGCACAGCGTTTTATTTTGAGTTGGCTATGATTGGAAATTGGAAATAGATAAGAAACTGTTAGGGATTATGTTTTGCATAGATTAAGGAAGACATATCTCAGACAACTTGATGTCGATAATTACAGCTCAAATATATCGTAATATGAAGAATAAATTTTATGAAAAATGCTTTCAACTTTTATTATCAAATGCCTCATGATTAAGCAGAATTTGAAAGATTGTTAAACGATTATAATGCCAAAGGAAAATTTTATTGCCTGTCGGGAATATAAATCAGTGACAATAAGATAATGGGATAGATAGAGGATGTAAGATACTTGTAGCGTACATAGGAAACGCAAACTTTACAAACTTTGAATCACCAGATCTGCATAAACCAGCTTTATAACAAGCACAGTGCGGTAGATGATTTTCTTTTTCGGTCGACCCACTCGGACAAAAAACTAGTCCATTGCTATACTTGTATGTTTTGTCTACCGGAATTTCTCAGTCCTTCGTAGAAAGACGAACAAATGCGGCAGCAATTAAGTGGCAGCATCCACTACATTAATTCCGAGTACACTAAGCCTGCCGCGTGGTTGACGTCGCTAAAGGGAAGTAACCTGCTACGATGAGTGTTGGACACTGACACTTTTACGATTTCGGGAAGCATACGTTTAGTCTGCTGGCATCCTGGAACTGCAATTATGCATGATCACAAATTCGGAATTAAATCCTTAAACCAGGACGTAGTCAACCTTAACACTGCCTTTATCGGCGACCTCATTTTCCCTGACTTTTGATCCAAATAAGACTTAATGAATTCAGCCTATGTTCGGAAAAGCCATGTATTCTCAGATACGTCTTGCTTTTTACGGATTGTTTACAATTTATACATAGTTGACTGGCATCAGAGTTTCGTATATCTACGCTGAGAAGTTGGGCGCAGTTCTTTTTTGTTTTTTTTTTTTTTTTTTGGCTGAGGAGTGAAATTTAACGTTGTCGTGGTCCAAAAAGACACCAGGCTTTATCATAGATTCTACTCGTAAATATTCCTGGACACAGGGAAATGCAATTCTGTATTTTCGCAGCAACAAGGGTTCTGATGTGATTATAGTTGACTGCATACTCGTAAGACCGGAGCCGAAATTTGTCGGTGCGTGTGCATGCAGGCGAGACAAACCAGTATTTGGAATACTCGTATGGTAAAAGCAGTAGTAGAAGCTTGTTTCAATCAAACAATCCTTGCTTGAAATATAATTGTATTATCATTGCCGTACAGATCACGGATACTTCTTCTGGAATCTTTTCTTGCTAAGTGGCAAGTCTCATGTCTCGCCAAAAACATATTTACCGAAGGTAGATGCCAGATATAATGGGTTGTGTTACTTATTGTTTCAGTGATAACAGCTGGTTTTGAGCCAGATCTGATTAGGTAACTTAAGAAGTGATTCTCTAGCATGAAACAGAGTGTGTTTTCTTCTCAGATTCAGTGCAAGTGCAATTAGATTTTGTGCGCGCTTACAATCCAAAGGATTTTTTCTTTTTGAGGGCTTTGACAAATATCCTAATATCAATAGTCGATTTTTTTGTTGGGTTTTTATAAGATCTCCTATTAGGTTTTGCATAAAATTTTTTAGGAATCCTTGCAGGTATACATCGTGGACACCACTGGCATTTTTTATACAGGAAGGCGCAGAAGCTGTCCTTAAACCTTAACATGAATTGTCTATGTGAGTGAGCTGTTTTTGTATTTGATAAAAATCGTCGAAGTCGTCGAAGTTGAAGCTGGTCATCCTCTTTTGACCAAGTCGTCCTTTCCTACTTCTTGGCAATTATGACAAGTTTGCAGAATGCTTAGGATATTTTATTTGTAGGCTTCTGTTTCTGCGGTTGGTCCACGATCTGCTCTTCATCCGCTTTAGATAGGGTTCGTGTCGCTCAAGGCCTTATATAGAGCTTCCGTATTTTTTCTGGATAAGGCCTTGTCACTCAATTGCCAAGGAAATATCGATTGAACAAAGTGATTATCCGTCTTAATTTTACTGAAGTGTTGTCGCCAGAACTGATAGCAAATCCAAGGTTTCGCACGATTATTTGAAGAATGAATACGATGTGACATAACAGCACATGACTTGTTTTGAAATCAAACGTTTCGGTTAAAAAGTTACCTAACTTGACGGGGCCGGAATCATACGGAGCTATGAGTTTGACAGATATCCCAAGACTAGACATGGCTCCATAGGTCGTTTCCATAAATACATACATATGCGATCTTAAAATAGATGAAATGATGATGGGTGTCAATTGAGACTTCTTTAGTTTTTTCCAGGATCTACCAGAGTACGAACATCTTGTCGGTTTCAGATGGCAGATAAGGTCTGAGCAGGCACAGATGAAGGATCTCTCTTTTTGTGGATCGGACATATGATGCTGAGATTACATTTATCAGGCATACGCTATTCTAACCAGATCTGAGAAATGAGTTAGTGTATGCTTAAGGTGGTTGCATGTCAACCTGGCTGTTTGGAAATATCTTTCCATGTAATAATTTAATTGACGTAAAAGTTAAAAACTAACAAACACCATCCATTTACCCTATTTTGCTTGTTCGTGTTAAAGATCTGCAGTATTACTGTTCCTGTTCTCACTAATAATTAAATCTTGTAAACTTTGCATTGTATAACAGCTAAAAACTTGACTCATTGCTGTAAATTTAATCCTTTTCCTCTTTCACTTGGATTAGAACTCACAAGCAGGTAAGTACTATTCAACACATTTATACATTTTGGTCTTTTTTTTTTTGCTTGGGCTTTTCTTTTGTTTCCCTTCTGGATGCTGGTCTTCTTAATAAATTTTGTTCTTAAATTCCCAAACAAAGTTTTTAGTCCACATCGATCCGGACTAAACTTATGGTGATTCATAATGGCTTAACAACGAGCCATTGTGCAACTTGTTCAGGTAAGCCAATCTCAAGCCAACAAATGCCTTCCCAAATTTCATATCGAATCTCTTTCGGGTAGCTTTAAAATTTTTTCAGCAATCTGCGACATATTTGAAAGCTAAGTACACAACAAACCAAATAATACATGAAAGTCCGTGCCGTTTCTAAGAGAGGGCACCACATGAATTAAATCCATATCATTTTTAGTTAGTAACAACCTTCAAAAGATACTTGTACAAATTTGACAGCTGTCGGACGATTAGTTCTCGAGATATAGCGTTGTGAGTAAAGCAACTTTTGTTATTGGTAAAAAAAAAAATGGATTCAAAGCAATTTCGTGTGTTGATTTATAAAAAATGCAGCCGATGCAAAGAAATGGATTGATGAGTGTTACCCAGACTTTGCACCAGTCGAACGAACCATTCGAAAGTGGCTTAAAAAATTTAAAAGTGGTCATACAAGCACTGAAGATGATGCACGCAGTGGACGTCCAAAAGAGGCTGTTTCAGATGAAAACATAAAAAAAGTCCACAAAATGATTACGAATGACCGTAAAGTGAAGTTGATCGAGATAGCTGAAGATATCAAGAGAGCGTGTTGGATATATCATACACGAATATTTGGACATGCGAAAGCTCTGTTCAAAGTGGGTGCCGCGTTTGCTCACAGTTGACCAAAAACAACAACGTGTTGATGATTCAGAGGAGTGTTTAAAGCTGTTCAACCGCAATAAAGCCAAATTTTTCCGTCGTTATGTCACAATGGATGAAACTTGGCTCCATCACTTCACACCAGAGTCAAGTCGGCAGTCATCTGAGTGAGAAGGCGACGAACCTCGTCCAAAACGACCAAAAACTCAACAGTCGGTTGGCAAGGTTATGGCATCCGTATTTTGGGATACACATGGAATAATTTTCATCGACCATCTCCAAAAGGGACAGACTATCAACAGCGACTATTACATTGCGTTGCTGGAGCGTTTAAAGGACGAAATCGCTGAAAAACGGCCGCATTTGAAGAAAAAGAAAGTGCTGTTTCATCAAGACAATGCACCGTGTCATAAAGTCGATAAAACGATGGCAAAATTGAATGAATTCGGCTACGAATTGCTTCCCCACCCACCGTATTCTCCAGATTTGTCCCCCAGCGGCTATTTCCTGTTCGCAGACCTCAAAAGAATGATCGCCGGAAAGAGATTTAAGACCGATGAAGAAGTAATCGCCGAAACAGAGGCCTATTTTGAGGCTAAACCGAAATCGTACTACAAAACTGGTATCGAAAGATTGAAAAATCGTTTCAATCAGTGTATTGATACGATAAATAAAATCGAATTTTGCAAAAATTTTGTGTTTTACTATAAAACGGCACTGACTTTTCAGCCCATGTGTTATATTACCAATTCGAAAGTTTCAATTTCTTCGCTATTGTCTGCTCTTCGCTCGAACGTTGCCTATGAGCATGCCTATCCATGGGAAAAGTTAGGAAGAAAATACAAAAAGTCACGGTATGTAATCAACAGTTTTTTATTTTTCAGCATGCGTTTCGTCAACAGGACACTGCCAAAAATGTAATGCTTCACATGCTCTTATATGTTGTCCAGAATTTCGTTCTTTGATTAATGAAGCAAAGACAGATTTGGTGTAATCCGAAAGGCTTTGTTCTAAATGTCTACATGCTGATCACAATTCGTCACATTGCCAATCGAAATTTAGTTCTAAAATCCGCAAATCAAGTCATCACAGTCTTGTCCACCTTGTTCTATCATTTTTATCGAAACTCACTTCATCCACTTCACATGGTAATCGGTTCATGTTTTGATTAAGGCAGTATCTCGATTGATACTTCCATCATATCAAGTCTTATGTCAGTTGCCAACAGTTCACTTGATGTTAACAATTGGAGTTATATTTCCACCCCATTTCTAACCCCAAATTGGCTTTTTTTTATAATTAGCGCGCGCTCAATGGACTTAAGTGCCCTTAAAATGTTTGTACACAGCGCAGCGAAGAAAAATCAAGGACAAAGAGAAGAGATTTACTGATGTACGTTGATTTTAAATGTTTTCAAGTTATAGTGAATACTAAATAGAGAGCTTAGCAGGGCAATCCATAAGCGAGTTGTATGGGTAAGGAACGAATCCAATATTTCAGAGTCCGAAAGTGGGCCTGAAGGTATAGTGATGGTTCACAGCGAGACGAGTGTTACGGTTGAAGAGAAGAAATGCTACTGGCGATTTCTATGGTGCATTGATGGTGGAAATAGCGCTAAAGCAGAGTCAGACACGAGACATTACGTCGGTGTTCAAGAGTGTCTATTATCTTGGTGATAATATATGAGGTTTACCGCTCGGTTTTGAATCCAATTTAACAGGTGCAGACATGTTTTGGGCGCACCAGAACAGATTTTGTCATTGTACTCTAATTTCGAGCGGATAAATGTTTTATATATTGAGGCTAGATCAGAGGGGAAAAAGTATTTCATACATTACTTGCGAAATCCTAGACATTTCGCAGTATTTTTGAGGAGACCGAATATGTAGTTATTCCAACGTAAGTTGTCATTGACACACATTCCATCCAAGTAAACAGAAATTAAAAGTTCCCAAAGGTAATTTCTAATCCATTGAAGAAGGGAGTCATCGATCCAAATGCAGACGTTTTCTACAAAAGAGCCTGATGCCAAACTTTGCCAAATGCCTAAGAAATTTCAAGTGCAACTTTCTTCCTTTCGCCAGATTACTGTACACTGTGGTTCCACTTTTCGGTGAGACATGCCACCAAATTACAAGTAGACCTGTTGCTACGAAAACCTTACTGCCGGTTATTGAGAAGTTTTCGTGTTTCGAGATATTTTATGAGCTGACCTGATAAATTACAGCGTTTCCATGACCTTGGAAAGAAGGGACGTCAGTGCAATGGGTCTGTTGGAAGAGAGAGACCCAGGGCAAATGCTGTTTTTCATATTCTCGTTAAGAAACCTTAGGATTAGGATTGGTGAAAAAGCGTACACAGTGGTTTTGGTAGCGAGAAGAAACACCTCTTCAGTAGAAGGGGAGATTTACCATCTGGACCAGCAGATTTGTGTTTATTGAGATCTTTAAGTACTCTACTACTAGTGGGAGAGTGGATTCGTCCCATTGGAGATTGGACACACTCAAGTGTAGGCGGGGGCAAGGCACAATCTGGAAGTGTTGAACTGGTAACAAAATGTGCAGGAAGTAGATTGGCCTTGTCCAAAGAGTTGACAGCTGGAATTTCATTATAAATGAGCGTTGGGATGGAGGATGAGGCAGAATTTCTAATGTTTTTAACGAATGACAAAAAATGTTTACTACCATTGGGACATTGTAATATATTTTGCCTCAGTTGTTGGTCGTATTAGAATTTCACACGCTTAAAAAAGGCGTTGCAGTCATTCTTAACTCGTTTGAACTTTTTCGGTTTTCCTCAATGGGGTTGGTCTTGTCGGATCGAGAAAAACATTTTTCTAACACTGACAGCCTCTTAACATCTCGAGTAGTACCATGCCTTTTCTATTGGTTTGATACTTTTCAACCGTTGAGGAATAAAGGATCGCATTTCAAAGAGAATATCGAAGAAATATAACGACCAGTTAAGGTTTCTAAAGAAGCTGTTAAGTCCGTTCCAATAGGCTTCCTCGTATTGCCACACTATTCTCTTAGAAATCTTATCTCTAATTGTGGAGTCGATGTACGATAAATTTGCTGATATGACACAGCGGTCCGTGGAGGCTAGAGGGGATAGCACATTGACCTTGAATTTATCATGGTGAGAAGTTGAAAACAATTCCATTGTGTTGTCAGACAACGCATAAAAGACAACGTTAAAAGTCGAATTGATGTTCAGTTTGATGCTTTCATAAATAAAGCAGTAGTGGATAATTTGCTTACGGAGATGGAATTTTAGCCAAGAAGTTGATTTTCAGATTGGAACACGGATCACATTGCGGTGGAGTTTGATAAGCTACATCACTTCGCACGTAAATGGAGAGACCGCGGTGAAAAAGAATAATGGCACTAGTTCATAGCCAGGTAACTTCAGATCAGGTTGATCTGAGAGGTGTGGGCGGGGATCCACCTGTATTTCACTTAGTGCCAAAACAGCTGGCCTATATTTACAGACGTACTCAGAAAAGTGATTACGTTTTAGTCCGCGTATGTTAGCTATGTCAACCATGAATTCCCTACTCAAAAACACAAACAAACACAGAAAACACAAACACATAAAACTAGTCCAGCTTATGTTTTGCTTGATGCCGACAAGGTTTGGGATATCTTGCAAGGCGACGTTGTTCGTGATTCACCCGGACACCCAATCGCGCAAAAGACGATCTTTGGTTGGTTGCTCGCTAGAAAATTAATCTCGATCACGGAGTACAAGATACAAAATACAATATACAATACACGTCCACATCATTCAATTGTGGACATTAACTTAAATTTTCAAGCCTTTTGAACAACTTAGGAGGCGGAACCCCCATTTTTTGTTTCGAAAAAGGATAAGAATATCAAGAAACATTTTATACAAACCTATCGAGGAGACACTGTTGGTAAATTTATCGTCAGACTTCTATGTAAATTAAAACCACATTTCGTTGACACTCTTAGAGATGGACACTGGCGATTGAAGGCTATGGTAAATAGGTTCTTGAAAATTACAATGCTTCATCAATCCTATTCTACATTCTGGACGAATATTTGGCATCAGGTCACATAAGCCGAGTTCCTTCCCCAGAAATATCCTAGCTAAATGTATACTATCTGTCAGTTTTTAAACCAAGTTACGCGTAATATTCGATGGTTCCATCAAAGACTCTCACGGAAACTCTCCAAAACGATTCGCTCATGATTGTGCCACCTATATATGGTAACTTTTTTTTTTTTTTGTATTTCGATGCCATAAAGATGTCTCTACGGCAGAGATCATAAATATGTTCCGTCAAATCTGAATAGCAGATTGAGATAATCATTATCAGCGAATACTCTTTCGAAAATTATCAACAACGCACTTTCGTTTATGCACTGTGACATATGGAACATCTTGCGCTCCATTCTTTTTGGTACGGTACGCGCGATTATCGATAAGTCTATCCCGTCGCATCAGAGATAGTTCTTATTGACTTTTACGTCGATGATGTGCTGTCAGGTAGGGACTCGCACCTTGATGTATTCAAAATCAACATCTTGTCGAGCTCCTCTCAAATGATGGCTTAGAATTCAGCAAGTGGCAAAGCAACTGTGAGGAACTGCTTCAAGAAAGACGAATGCAAAGTGATTGTGTTTCGATAGATGAAGAAAGTGATTCATGAGGGGAGCTTCTTGGTCTCTACTGAAACTGTAAGTGCGATTGTTTCTCGTTTCGATTTAACGAATCTTATACCAAATGCGAAATTTTAACTGATATTTTTGATCCTCCGGGTTTCTTACACCGTTAGTCGTTCAATTTAAAATACTTCTCCAAGAAATTTTGCGTTAGTGACTTAGCTCGAAAGATCTATTTCTAGACTTCATTGCTGCAGGATGGTGCAAGAGTCATCAGCAGCTCTACATGCTGACTCAAGTAAACATTCCTCGATCATTTTCCTCATTTCAAATGAATTGTTTCAACTACACGGTTTTTAAGACGCTTCGGCATCCGCGTACATACGGTTATATATTCTCCCTTCGTGCTTCTGAATGAACATATTGAAACCAATATTGTTGCAGCTAACACTCACGTTGCTCCCATAAAGCAACTTACATTCCCTCGCTTGGAATTGAGCGGAGCATCTTGTTCACACGATTGCTCGTCGCAGTACAAAAATCACTTAATATGACCTGTTCGACTGTATTCCATTAGTGTGACTCGTATGTTGTTCTTTCCTGGCTTTCGTCTCCATTTCGTCATTGAAATTTTTGGAGGGAAATCAAATAGCTGATATCCTAAATACAATCCCAAGGAGCAGATTATTCCACGTTAGGTCAGATCAAAATCTCCCAGACTGTGCTTCGCGCGGCTTACCACCGTCTTTCTTGATTGAGCACCCCATCTGATGGGTAGAACGGCATTGGCTACCGAAAAATTAAGATGACAGGCCTGTTAATAATAATATTGAAGAACATCCAGATTGTACTTTGCTGTTTAATTTCCAAACACTGGCTATGGTTCTGGCGATTGTAACTGCCTCTACACCCTGACTGACTCGGACTGCAAACAATTTCAGACTGCTATAATTTCCAAACCGGTCATGACAGTGAGCTCAAATTTTGACACATGACAGATAATTTTATTATTTACAAGCCGATTTGCGTCTTAGTTGTGTGATAGTATGATTGCTTTATATTTGGCTGGAAAACCACAACTAGTTATCGTTAAAGCCCTCCAGCACCTCAACGTGCAAATCATTTGTGTCTCAAACCATAGCCCGTTACATAAAAGAACAGCAACATCGGCAGAAATGGTTCTGAAAGTTAAGGCTCGAATTGAGCGAGATCCGCGTCGAACTGGAAGAAAAATTTCTCATGAGCTCAACATATCGTTGGAACGGATGCAACACATACTGAAAATTGAGCTTGGGCTCAAGTCATTGAAGTTCTAAAAAGCACACGATCTTACACCGCAACAGAAAAATGTCTACGCTTGCACGAAAGTGGTGAGTTGCCGAATTTGGTTTTTTTCCGATGAGTCGCCATTTGTTATCGGCCAATATGTCAACAAACAACATGACCGAGTTTACTTGTCAGAGAGGTCCTTCGAAAATTTACACCCAGAAAGCAGGCAGCACCGATGGTGATTGTTTGAGCCGCCATAACCGCAGATGGTCGCTCTCCGCTCGTATTTTTGGACCGTGGCGTCAAAATTAATGCGATCGTACACCGTGAAACTGTCTTAGAGGCAGTACTGAAGCCTTGGGCGAACAATTATTTCGGTCGGAGACAGAAGGCATTTCAACCAGACTCGGCACCGCTTCACAAAGCGCGCGTCAACCAAGATTGGTTGAAAACAATGTTCCACACTTCATTTCCTCGACAAATTCTCCGGATGCAAACCCGTTGGATTTTTTTGTCTGGGATATTTTGAAGGTTGGTACTAAAAAATACCAAAGTTTGGACCATCTCAAACAATCACTTCGCCGGGAATGGGCCAAAATACCGCATAGCCACTTGCGTGCAGGGTGCGATGTTTTCTTCGGCCGTCTCAAGGCCATTATTCGTGCCAAGGGTGGACATATTGAAAACTACTGATATAATTTGGAAATTGATGTATTTTCCAACATTTTTTGCTTTGGCACAATAAAATTTATCAAAAAATAAAGAAAATTATAGCATATTAAAAAGTTGCAGTTCGAGTCAGTCAGGGTGTACACATCAATTATGCTTATTTTACTTCCAAGTGATAACCATCAGTCTAGTCAATGTTCATCCGGATTCGAATTGCCAACTTCATAAGCGCAAGTGTTGAACGGAAGACAAAAACTGTAGCACTATTAGACGGACAGCGGATGAATTCCCCAGATGGAATCAACGGTGAAATAGAGCAAATAAGACCTTTTCCATTGTAATACGTTGTTATACGTATACGTATAGTAATGCGAAGCACCGTCCACGAACGGGCTACTGGCTTCGGTCTGACCAACCCCTCATCCAAGGTGTATCCATAATGGAACTGTCGATGGAACAACCGATGGCAAAAACAGCGCCTATCTGGATGTTGGCGTTGTTAAAGGAAGACTTAGCAAAGAAGTCCGTAGTTTCCGGCATTTTAAAAAGCGCGTTGTTTGGCGCTACTGAGACAAAATGAGTTCACCATCATTTAGTATAACCTCCTTTACGATCAGATTTTGTGACAATCTGGCGTTTAGTGTTGTTTTGACAACCATTTCAAAACATAGTGTTAGTGTTTTTTGTGCCAATGGAAAAACAGCAGTATCGTTCCGTGACTCGAATCTTTTTTTTTTTTTGAGTGACAAAACCTGCGAGGAAATTAAACCCATTCTAGATGGTGCGTATGAGACCTATTCAACTTCCCGTATCAGTGTTTACCATAGGTTCGCAGAGTTTCGCCGTGGCCGCACGTCGGTTTTTGATACATCGCGCCTAGGCGGCCCAAAGCTGGTTATTACAGAGGAAGCTGTGGACAAAATCCATGATTTCGCATTCGCATACCGCCAAGTGAAAAAAGCTGGTATTCAATTGAACACGTTAGAGAGAATAAGCGCAATCAGAGTTTCGCCGTCGTCTCCTGACCGTCGATGTGACATGAATTAATTAGTACACACCGAAATGCGGCCGAAAAGGTGATGGTCATCGTTTTTTGAGACGCGTGAGATGTGATCCACTTTGATTATTTGAAAAAGACAAAAACAATCATAGGAGCTTACTTCGTCGTTTTATTGGGCCGTTTCAACTCCGTTTTGGAGCAAAAACGACCACATTAGGCGAAGAAAAAAGTGCAGTCGTCACAGCCAAATTGGTAATTGCACTACGAATTGCTCCCCCATTCTTCGTGTTCCTCGGATTTATCTCCTTGCGACTTCTTTTTTTCCCCAAACCTTAAAAGATCGCTCGCCGGAAAGAAGTACGGATCGAACGATTAATTCATCGTCGCCGCGAAGGAGTATTTTGCAGGCAAAAAAAGTTGTACTACACACTCCTTAGTATGTAGTACCTTAGGAGAAGAAAGATGATGACATCAAAGATGACTTCTATGAGCTCGTGGACAAGATTACGAGCAGTTACGGCGACTTTAATGCAAAGCTAGGAAGAGAGGACAACTTTGGCTACAAATCTAGAAAGTTTCCTTTAATCTCTTAAGAAGTCCTATGCCGCCAGCATTAAGTATCGAAGATTAGATTGCCAAAAATCCAACTGAGATTCTGCCTTTGATGTGCTGGGTTTCACACGGCCACCACGACGAAACCACTGATTTGACAACGACTGCCGGCAATCACATTTAGCTAAGCAAGTGCAATATAAAGCGGAACTGCATAGAAGGACTAGAACTGCCCACGGAATTGCTCTGCGAGCAGAAAAGAAAAGAGGAGAGGTTAACACCGGCTTCTCAGGAGGAAAAAGAAGGAGCAAAAGAAGCGCGCGGATTAAGTATTGGATATAATTCGGTTGTTCATCTGATCTACAATGCAGACACTGCACCTTGTAAAATTGACATAGTAAATGAAGTAAAGTGGTTGCCAAATTGTTATTGTAAAACTGCGGTACTGCATTTCCTCGATGGAATGTTTCATAATGCTAATTTTACTCGTATGTTTAGGTCGGTTTGACTGAGTTCGTGCATTGAATATTTTAAATGAATTGACTGTGCCTCAAACAATTGGTTGTTAAGCGTCGGAAAATAAAGTTTTAAATTAATAAACAAACATCAGAACAATGGAAAAATAAGTAGCTAACCGCGCTTTTATATGGTGAAGAGAGTACCGCAAGGGACTCTGGGATCCATTGTATCACAAGAAATTGTACTGTATTCAAGGGTAACTCTCAATTATGAACTTATTTCATTGTGATTATAGACAATAGCCTCACAAAAAGCCTGAATACGATTAAGAACTGGAATATCATAAAACAGACCAAACTAAAATGACAAGCAATGTACCTGTTACTGGCAAAAAATTTCCGACTAACTATCAGCGGAGCAGAAATAAAGAAGTCACTTGCATCCGTTACAGTAAGTTTCATACAAGATCTTCTTAATAAGATAGATAGCCCTGCTCAAAAATGTATGAGAGTGCTCTTGGTTGCTTTATGACGAAAACTCGACTTTTCGAACCCGTGTGCATAGACGATGAGTGGAAGAGGAAGTATGATAAATGGACGAACTGCAAAGCTGCACGGTGACATCGACTTAACCAAAATAGTGAAGGACCAACAACTGAGGTGAGTGGGTCATGTAAAGCCGATGAACACCAATGCCCCAGCCCGAAAAGTCTTCAAACCCGGCTTAGGGAGACAGTACAGTAGAAGAAGGTCACAACCTTTGTAGCGCGCACAATTGGAAGGGAATCTCATCCAACTTATCGTACGAAACTGGAGGCAGCTAGCTAAAGATCGAGGTGTCCGGAGACGCTTGTTGGTTGAGACCTAGGTACACTAGAAATTGTAAATAAACAAGTAAAGCAGCTGGAAATACTTATGGCGCAAGCCGTCAAGTGCAACTGCTTTGTTGGTTTTCAGATTACATATTGCTATCCTTACTTCGTTTTGGTCAGGTGGGCGGAAGTTTTGGCTATCATCATGTTGATTAAATGGTCTATTCTATACATTATACAGAAAATGTTTTTCCATTTCCTCAGCACCGACTGTGAGTCTACTACAAGATTTTCCTTATCATCCCTGCAGGGGTCTTCTTACTTTGACACGGTTTTTTTACCTGTTGGTGAAATGTCCATACGGCTCTCAATATCTTCGATAGGGTACATCTCGTGCTCGTTATTCTTCTCCTGTTAGTTGGTGCTATTCCCGCTTCTTCAGTTTGTAGAACTCACTAGCCCCCTCGTACTTTGTTGGAGCATCCTTTTGTTCGCTTCTTGTTTAGACGCATGTGCTTGCCGGTATGCGTGATGGTCGGATGAAACCCACCATGTCAATTGAGGGGTCTGTGATGTCACTTTGGCAGCGTTGTCACTGGTCTTCGATACTTGAAGCTGGCGCCATTGGAGTTGTTAAGAAATTTGGGGATACGCTTTCGGCGAGAATTCCGGCAGTCTCTTGACAACTTTTTAACATTATGGTATATCTTCTCCCAGTAGTTCTTCTTCTGGCACTCGGGGAATCCGCATAGCTGCAACATTGTGGTGGCATATCTTATTCCTATCATTTCATATATGAAATCAATTTCATTTAGCGTTTCATGATCCGGAGACTACCATGTCTCCTAAGATAGTGATGTTTTGTCCCGCAACAAATTTAAAAAGCTTTATTTAGTAACCAGACATAGAATCAGGAATGCTCTGCTTACCAACTGTCCTACCAAAGATGTCGCATTCCTATCCTGGCGTTAATGTCACCTAAATCGATCTTATCGTCAAACTGCGTACCTTGCTCATATGCCTTGTTGAGTAGCTCCTAGACAAATTATTTGTTGGCGTCTTACAACTGCATGAGTAGGGGTTGTTGTTGTGCGCCTGGGCCAATCCAAGTTATAGGACAGTCAGCAGTGTCGTGAACTAGCACTTTTCAAGGTATACCCTACAGCATTAATTCTTGTACTTCAAATAAACTGGAATTGGTGTACAAAAGACTTGCGAATTCAAATTCGAAAGGTTTTAGTGCTCTACAGATAACTCCACTAAAACATCAATATTGGTTCATCTATACGATTAAAATTCATCTCTCCTATATCCTTCTATATAAATTAATGCTGAGTGTATAACTGACAACGAATGTCCTGCAAGCACTACAGCAAGTCATTTATTTTCATGTCATTTCATCCCATTCCATTAATTTAAACGGAAATATCCAAGAGCACATAAATCACTTACTAGACGCATTTAATTGAAAATATGTTGGAAAACGAACTCTAAGGTTTATCTAACCTTCATTTCATTAATATAGGGTTTTCTAATAACGACTTGACAACTTTTTTTTTTTTTTTTTAAATAAAAGGCAAACCATTTGAGATATTCCAAAAACTTTATTATTGGCTTAAAGTACAATCAAAACATTTATGAATAGAACTCGACTACGTTCATATGGCTACCGCGGGCACGTTTGCAGCGGTCGATTCGTTGGATCCAATTTTCAACGACTCGGCCACACATTTCGGACGAAACGGATGCTATTTCGCGTTCAATGTTGGCTCTGAGCTCTTCCAACGTCGTCGGCGTATTGGCATAAGCCAATGACTTAACGCAGCTCCACAAAAAATAGTCAATCGGCGTTAAATCGCACGAACGAGGCGGCCAATCGACTGGCCCATGTCTTGAGATAACACACTCACCATACTTACTCTTCAATAAATCGATTATAGCGTGTGCTGTGTGGCTTGTGGCACCATTCTGTCGAAAACACATATCGTCCAAGTCCATATCTTCCAATTCAGGCCAAAAATAATCGGTGATTATGGCGCGATAACGCTGGCCATTCACAGTTACGTGACGATCGTTATCGTCGACGAAAAAATATGGCCCAATAACGCCGCCGACATGTAAACCGTACCAAACAGTTATTTTTTTGTGGATGAAATGGTGATTCATGAAGCACATGTGGGTTTTCACCCTACCAATAACGAATATTTTGCTTATTGACGAACCTATCGCTGTCGAATTAGATTTGTCTAGTAAGGGGAGATTCATCGTGAGGTTTGATTTTCAATAGACTTTTTTTGACAGATCACGCATAACTCCTATCAAATTGGTTCATCATTTTCTTTCAGTATCGTTTGGCAAGTCATCATGAAACTGTTCACATTACAACAGCGTCTCTAAATTGTTCAGCTGTATTACGAAAATCAGAGCTTTTTCGTTCGATTCGAGGAACTTACCGTACGCAAAATCGACCTACTGAAACCACTATTGCCAATACCATTCGTTTCAAATACCAAATTTGTCCCAGCTTACATTAGTGGATGAAACTCGACAGGTTAGACCACATCCAGCACGTAGTGAAGAGACTATAGCAGCTGTAGCTGACAATGTACGCAAAGACCGTGACGAATTGATTCGTCGTCGTTCTCAGTAGCTTGGCTTAACGTGAGGATCTCGGCCTAAAAGCGTACAAAATTCAACTTGTGCAAGAATTGAAGCCAGGCTACTTAAATTTGCGTCATATTTCCAGTGAATGGGCTCTGGAAAACCTCAATGAAAGTCCGCTGTTTTATCATGAAATTTTGTTCAGTGATGAAGCCCATTTCTGGCTCAATGGATACGTTAATATGGTAAACAAAATTGCCGTATTTGGGCTGATGAGCAACCCGAAGAGTACCAAGAGCTAGCATTACATCCATTAAAAACAACCGTATGGTGTGGTTTATGGGCTGGTTAAATCATTGGTTCATATTTCTTCAAAAATGAGGCAAATCACAATGTTAATGTCAATGGTAATCGTTATTGCACCATGTTAAAGGACTACGTGCTTCCTGAAATTCAAGCACATGGTCTCGGTGAGCTCTGGTTTCAACAAGACGGCGCTACGAGACAAACAGCGCCTGAAACAATGGACTTGTTGAGTTCATGTTCACACGTTTGGAGTATTTTCTCTGGGGTTATGTAAAGTTTCAGGTCTTTAGTCATAAGTCAGCTACGATTTACGCTTTGGAACCCAACATTACTCATGTTATCCGCGAGATATTGAGTATATATTTTAATTCGTGCGGTTTTTTTTTTTTCAAAATTTAAACGTTTATTTAAGAAAAACATGTACAATAGCATTATTCAAAATATTGCCCATCTGAAGCTATGACTTTTTCCCATCTTTCTGGCAATTTGTGGAACCCATCCCAAAAGAACTGAGCCGGCTTGGCAGCCAAGAATGAATCAAGCCAATTTTTGATATGAACCGTATTACAGTGAGGGCATTCTGCATCGACCGGAACAAATGGTAGTCAGAAGGGGCAAGGTCTGGGCTATAAGGCGGGTGGGGTAAGACTTCCCATCCACTGTTTTCCAAATAGTTCTTAACCGGAATAGCAACGTGGGGCCGAGCGTTGTCATGATGGAAAATTATTGCCTCGTATCTGGTCGCATATTCAAGGCGTTTTTCGGCTACTGCTCTCTTCAAACGGATTAACTGTATTCGGTAGCGTTGTCCATTGATGGTTTCACCCGGTTTTAGCAGCTCATAATACAGCACACCCATCTGATCCCACTAAATACAGAGCATTACATTCGCGCCTTGGATATTCGGCTTTGCCGTTGATTTGGGGTTGTCGCAATGGATCCATTTTTCATCACGAGTAACAATACGATGCAAAAATGACTTCCTTTTTTGCGTTCCAACAGCATTTCGGACATGCAAAACCGCCTTTCGACGTCTCTCGGCTTGAGTTCATGTGGAACTCAATTTCCTTGCTTTTAAACGTTTTGAAATGGCTGCTTGAGTGACACCCAAAGATTCTGCGAGCTCTTTTTGTGTTTGGCAACAATCTTCATAGAGTAATGCTTCCAGTTCTTCATCTTTAAACTTTTTTGGCTGCCCAGGGCGTTCATCGTCTTCCAAGCCAAAATCACCACTTTTAAATTCTGCAAACCACTTTTGGCACGTTCGCTCAGCTAGCGCATGTTCACCATAAACTTTCACCAAAATACGATGAATTTCGGCAGCAGTTTTCTTCATATTAAAGTAATGAAGAAGAACTCCCCGTGCGGTTTTTTTTTTTTCAAAATTTAAACGTTTATTTAAGAAAAACATGTACAATAGCATTATTCAAAATATTGCCCATCTGAAGCTATGACTTTTTCCCATCTTTCTGGCAATTTGTGGAACCCATCCCAAAAGAACTGAGCCGGCTTGGCAGCCAAGAATGAATCAAGCCAATTTTTGATATGAACCGTATTACAGTGAGGGCATTCTGCATCGACCGGAACAAATGGTAGTCAGAAGGGGCAAGGTCTGGGCTATAAGGCGGGTGGGGTAAGACTTCCCATCCACTGTTTTCCAAATAGTTCTTAACCGGAATAGCAACGTGGGGCCGAGCGTTGTCATGATGGAAAATTATTGCCTCGTATCTGGTCGCATATTCAAGGCGTTTTTCGGCTACTGCTCTCTTCAAACGGATTAACTGTATTCGGTAGCGTTGTCCATTGATGGTTTCACCCGGTTTTAGCAGCTCATAATACAGCACACCCATCTGATCCCACTAAATACAGAGCATTACATTCGCGCCTTGGATATTCGGCTTTGCCGTTGATTTGGGGTTGTCGCAATGGATCCATTTTTCATCACGAGTAACAATACGATGCAAAAATGACTTCCTTTTTTGCGTTCCAACAGCATTTCGGACATGCAAAACCGCCTTTCGACGTCTCTCGGCTTGAGTTCATGTGGAACTCAATTTCCTTGCTTTTAAACGTTTTGAAATGGCTGCTTGAGTGACACCCAAAGATTCTGCGAGCTCTTTTTGTGTTTGGCAACAATCTTCATAGAGTAATGCTTCCAGTTCTTCATCTTTAAACTTTTTTGGCTGCCCAGGGCGTTCATCGTCTTCCAAGCCAAAATCACCACTTTTAAATTCTGCAAACCACTTTTGGCACGTTCGCTCAGCTAGCGCATGTTCACCATAAACTTTCACCAAAATACGATGAATTTCGGCAGCAGTTTTCTTCATATTAAAGTAATGAAGAAGAACTCCCCGCAAAAGCACTTTTTCAGGCACAAAGTGCGACATATTTGAGTGAAAAAAAAATATTGTTGTTCAAGCTTCAAATGAATTGTACATATACTGAAATGACGTACAATGACAGTTGCTTTCCAACGCATGTTCCAATGGAATAAAAACAATGGAATAATACAAGTTACGCCATCTCTTAGCAAACCGCAAGAATTTATACACCCAATACCAGTCGCTATGCTAAAACGAGTCGCACAAAATTGGACCTTCCGACTGGACAACCACAGACGTAGGGTTTTCCAATAGCGACTTGACAACTTTGAATTTAATAATCTTTCAATAATCATCAAACTGTCACTGTCAATTTATTCAGTAAACTCAACGTTTTCATCATGGTAAAGTACACTAACGAGCAACGTCTGCAAATTATAAAAATTTTCTACAGATATTCTGAGTAGGTGACTGCAACTTTAAGAGCGTTAACTCCAATTTTCGGTCGTAATTCTCGCCTAGTAGGCAATAACAAGTTAAGTGCAAACATTTGAGTCTACATATTCGTTGTATGATGTTGCCGTGCCAGTGAGACAACGGGTTGGTCAATGGCTCATGAGTTACCACTTGATCCACAAAAAATAACTGTTTGGTGCGGTTTGCATGCCGGGGGCGTTATTGGGTCATATTTTTTTCGTCACGTTACTGTGAATGGTCAGCGTTATTGCGCCATGATCACCGATTATTTTTGGCCAAAATTGGAAGATATGGACTTGGACGACATGTGTTTTCAACAGGATGGTGCCACAAGCCACACAGCACACGCTACAATCGATTTATTGAAGAGTAAGTATGGTGAGCGTGTTATCTCAAGACATGGGCCAGTCGATTGGCCGCCTCGTTCGTGCGATTTACCGCCGCTTGACTATTTTCTGTGGGGCTACGTTAAGTCATTGGCTTATTCCAACACGCCGACGACGTTGGAGGAGCTCAGAGCCAACATTGAACACGAAATAGCGGCCGTTTCGGCCGAAATTGGGTCCAACGAATCGACCGCTGCAAACGTGCCCGCGGTGGCCATATGAACGAAATCGAGTTAAATTCATAAATGTTTTGATTGTACTTCAAGCCAATAATAAAATTTTTGAAATATCTCAAATGGTTTGCCTTTTATTTAAAAAAAAAAATTTGTCAAGTCTTTATTTGAAAACCCCATACAAAGAAATAATAAAAAGGCAATATTTCGCAGCATTTCTTTATTATTTGGTCATACCAACGTAGGTCGCCATTGAAACACATACCTTCTATGAAAAAACTTCTGGTTTCGACGATGCAAGTGAATGCAGCAGCATTCAATATTGGAAGTAGCGGAATTTAAGTCACTAGTTACGATTAAAAAGAGAGACGGTTACAGGACAGAGCCCTGAGGCACACGTTTATTTTGTGGACATCGGGCTTAAAACCACCAAAAACAACTTGAATATAACTTTTCGAAAATAAATTTCTAATCCATTGAAGGAAAGAATCGTCATTCCAAACGCACAGGTTTTCGACTCCTGCAAATGCAGTGCAATTATTTATCTTGCTTTCGCCATGTTGCTGCAGTCTTTGATGCCTCTTTTCGGTGAGATATACCATGACCAATCTTTGAATAAATCAAGGTAAAACTTTGGATATCTTGAACATCCATATCGATATGGAATACTTTTTTATCGAAAGACTGCATATGACATCTATTGAGATAAAGTGTAAAAAGACATATCTTCTTTTAGTATTGCTACGAAACTTAGAAGACTGTACAACTTGACACTGCAGAACGGTATTTTCTTTCAAATTAATTTCCTACAGTCCTCACTAGTTTAAAGGAAAACGAACAGGAGATTTTTCGTTTTCGCGATGTTAGAATTAAAGTCAAAAACTGTCACAGAAAAAGCCCTCTAAAACTCATATAAAATTCTCGACTTAAACATATACTCGTAGTCCAGGCAAACTGGCAATACATGTTCCAACAAGGGTACGATAACAATGATAGGAGGACAGAAGGGAAAAAGAAGGAAAATGAAAGAAAATAATTTTCCAGTGTACCAGGTGACGGCAAGGATTTGTGTCTATGTCCATTCAAGCAAATCCCTAGTCGGTCACCCTTGACCATTTAGTTTGTTTCTTTTGTTCATTTTTTTAACCTTTCGCTAACATCTTTCACCTGCTTCATTAATCTCTACGTACAATGGATATACCTATACATACGTACGAGTGTACTCGTTTATATGCTTCTGTTGCCTGTGTACGTGTTTTTTTTTTTTTTTTCATTTTTATATTTACGTCCGACCCTCCGGGTGTATAAAGGAGAATTTGTTGAATCGAAAATTCCATTTAGATGATTTAGAGTTATTAAATCTGGATTAGGTTTTCCACAGAAGAATATTGTAAAAGTTATTCACCAGGCAAATTAAGCCAGAAATGAAGGATCTGCTTCTGGTATTTGTACACACACACTGCATATTGAGAGTATGGCAAATTTGTAAAACTACAAAAGTAGAGGATAAGAATTGTAAGCTTTAAAACTCATTATTCACTGGAAGGTAAGTTATTGTCAGGAATTACAAGCATTTTGTTGCACATACGACTACAAAAGGGGTGCAAAACCAGGGCAAATTACCTTGAAAAAGGGAGAATTTATGTCTCTCTCAGAAAAAAAGTATTAGAAACTGATTTATATTTTGGCTTTAATTGTTTTCAAGATATCTTAATGAAAACATGGTCATTGAAAAAGGATATACGTTTACATGTCATGATACTGCGTAGTTTTTTATAAGACGCTACTCCAAGGGACACATGTATTTAAGGTATCAATGGAACTTTTGTTTTGGATTACACCATTCCACGTACAAATTTAGTTAAGTTTTTAGTTTCTCAGCAAAGGCCGGAGACTTTATGAATCCCCAAAAGAGGGTCACCGAACTTCTCTTTTCTTCAATTAGTCGATTGTGGCACGCGCTGTGTAGAAAGTGGTACTGCCCTGTTGAATTAAAACGATTATATTCTCTAAGTTTTTTAGTTCAAATGAATCTAAAAAAAAAAAAAAAATTTAATTAACATGGAGCAATAGCAAAAACACATGATGAGTAAGACTTACGGCCTATAGAATCCACTCAATGGAGTGGAACTGTCCCTTTTAGACAGCGCGAATTCGAGACAAAAAATTGAATTGAAATCTTAATGTAGCGGAAAGAATCAAAAAGGCATATAATTGTCTTTTCATCAGAAAAAGAACAATAGAAAAATGTTGGGACTTAAAACTGCTATGGTGTATGGCGCACTAGTATGGTGGAAAGTAACAAACAAGAAAACGGTTTACGGAAAATTAGCGGCGGTTCAAAGAACGGCTTTCATAGCTATAACAAATGCGCTCCGTACCACCTCAACGGCAGCATCGGACACAGATTAAAAACTTAGTTGCAACAGTGTAATACGACTCACTAATCAAGGTTACTTTAAGTAGTTTCGGACATGACACGGTCCTGGCAGAGCTACTGCCAGACAATCCAAATCTAACGGATGAAATTCCTTCCTTGGTCGACTTTGACATCACGTTTGATGTAATATATCCGGAGAGCTCCCTCTCCAGGAGAGAAAAAAATGCAATAATCAGGTAAAATGAAATTGCAATTTTCACAGGCGGCTCAAAATTGAGGAAGAAGCAGGTTCTAGTATCTTCTCAGAAGACCCAAAATTAGAGTGTCTACAAGACTTTCGGCCACAAGCAGTGTCTTCTAATCAGAGGTTCTAGCCAGTCAGAACCGGGTAAGACTGTGCTGGGTGGTAAGACACTGCGGTACTGAAGGAAATGAACAAGCGGATGAGCTGGCAATAAAAGGGGGGCTACTTGAAAATAGTGTGGTTGTCAAGTCAAACCAACCCTCTGCACAGTGAAGGGCACTATCGAGGAAAATTTCACAAAGACTGCCAACCCAAAATGGTCAAGTATTGAAAACAACGCGTTATCTAAGGCTTTCTGGCCGCTTTTTGACAGCAAAAGATCTAGAACGCTAATAAAATTAAACAGGGATAAGACACTCTCTTTGCGGAAACATGTAGAAACTCAAATTGTCAGATACGGATATTTGTAGATTATGCGGTGATCTGCATGCAGCTGAGGACATAAGACACATACTGTGTGAATTCGAAGCAATATCGCGTAGTCGAACTAAATTTTTAGGGAAATACTTTTTCGAAAACCTGGAGGAAATACACGGCACGGACCTCAAAGACCTGTGACCTTTGTCTTACCACGGAGATAGTTTTGGTTTTTACCATTAAGAGACAAATTCAACTGGTTCCACAAGGATTGGGATGGACCCGATTTGGTGTCTGGTGTCTGTATGATGGCATATCCATCATACCCATGTTTAACCTAACCTAAGCTATAATCCGACAATCCGTTGCTATGTTGTTTCGTTGGCGGTGATGATGTATTGTGAGAAAGAACCGTTCAACATCTACGTTGACAGAAGATATCCGATGATATTTTGCTATTGCTGAGAGTGGTTTTCCTGCATGCGATGACAGTTTGTCTTCATTCCAACAGCCAACAGATTCGTAACCCTAATTGTCTCTGAGTTAGGAGATGAAGAGGATCAATTTAGAACTCTCAATAGTAGCATAAAACAGCTGTAGCTCAGAGTATTGCATGAAAGAAAAGAAACAGCTAGAAGAGAGATGTTCATGTGAAAAGCATATGATTCTTTAGTTCGATTTAAATGGACTTGCCTCGAATAGTTCTATGTTTAATGTTTATGTGTTACAATTCAAAGTTGACTATCAGCCTACCTATTTCCTATTTCCACTAAAATTGCCCACTTTTATATATCACCTTTCATGAGACCAGAAGTCTTAACTCTCTCTTATTCAATCTTACTCCTCCACGAGGAAATTTTCCCAACCACAACCTATCCCAGGGTCTACACGAAAGCACTCGCACATTAAAAGAAGTGTGAACAAGAATTACAGAGCTAGTAACACCAAGAACAACAACACCACAATTGCAATTCCAAAAAAAAAAAAAAAAAAACGAAGTACTACAACAAAAACAAAACCGTAAATAAGCACACAAATAAGCGAAACCAGCAATAAAAACGGTTGCAGAAGAAACAAGAGCAGCACGGACAACCGCATAAATATCAAATATAACACCAGAGACAACAGCAGCCAAAGCAAAGTTAATAACCGCAACAGATAACATACAACACCATCAAAAACACCAAAAGAAGAAGACAAGTAAGTAGAAAGTACCACCAATCAACCGAATGAAGTAGGTAAAGTATGATGCAGTAAACTGTAGCGTCTAGAACAGTGGCATATGTACCTGAAATGCTGCTTTCTTTTCAGGGGGTACAATGAGGGTCAGTAGCCTTGATCTTGATCTCGGTCCGAGTCCCTTGTGAGAGCGTCATGATGGCTGTGGTTTAAGCCGTAATCACGGAAAGAGTCATGATGTTAGCTAGACCTAATGCAGAGTTGCAAAAAGTGCTGGGTGCTGTGACCCTTAGATCAGCAAGAGATTTTAGATCGGCTTTGATTTATACAGGGGTAGAACTTGTGCTTCCAATACAAGTTGCATTTTGGTATCAAAGTGAATTGACGAAGAGCGATGCCAAGGCGTATCCTTGCTCCCACGAATGTATGGGCATTTAGTGGAATTAAGCCTATACGGCAGGAGTGCACTCTAAAAACTAGAGACATCCGCCTGCTTATAAATTGTTTAGGTTCCTCTTCTAATTTCTGATGCAACGACTGGTCCCCTTTCGCACGTTTCACGAATTTGTGAACAGCAGCAGAATCAGTTTGTAAATTTAGTTTGGAAAGAGCTGTTAAAGGAGAAAAGAAGCAGACCTGAAAGAAAGAAAACTCAGAGACAAATTTGAATGGCTACACGAATCACTACACGAAGATGATAAGGACATACCATAAATAAATCGTAAAGGATCGGCTTCAAAAATAAAAGTCGACAGTGTAAAATACATACTTGGTCGCTCGATTAGTAAATACGAGGTGAAATATTCGCGGTATATTAGTGATGATGATAGTGCTACATATGAAGGATAATTAGGTTTGAAACTCTAAGATATGCCTGCAGAAAAATTAGAGTGCTATCCACATATTAAAAAAAAAGAATGGGATCAAAAAGCCGATAAAAGCTTAGAAAGAAAAAGTAGAACCACGCTGTCAACTTAACTAATGAATTTAAAAAGTATTAAGGTCTAGCGATCATGAGGCATCAAGACAATGTGGATGAAATGTATAGGGTTTTCGAATAGGGACTTGACAACTTTGAATTTAATTTGTGAACGCACTCTTTCACTAATCATCAAACTGTCACTGTCAATTTATTCAGTAAACTCAACATTTTCATCATGGAAAAGTACACTAACGAGCAACGTCTGCAAATTATAAAAATTTTCTACAGATTTTCGGAGTTGCAAAATCATCTTCATTGACGAAGCTCATTTTTGGCTAAATGGGTTCGTCAATAAGCAAAATATGCGTTATTGGTCGGGTGAAAACCCACATGTGCTGCATGAATCACCACTTTATCCTCAAAAAATAACTGTTTGGTGCGACGAAATATTTTTTCGTCGACGATAACGCTCGTCACGTTACTTTGAATGGTCAGCGTTATCACGCCATGATCACTGATTATTTTTGGACCGCATTCGAAGATATGAATTTATACGACGCTACAATCGATTAATTGAAGAGTAAGTATGGTGAGAGTGTTATCTCAAGACATGGGCCAGTCTATATGCCGCCTCGTTCGTACGATTTAACGCCGCTTGACTATTTTCTGTAGGGCTACGTTAAGTCATTGGTTTATGCCAACATACCAACGACGTTGGAAGAGCTCAGAGCCAACAGTGAACGCGAAATAGCGGCCGTTTCGGCCGAAATGTGTGGCCGAGTCGTTGAAAATTGGGTCCAACGAATCGACCGCTGCAAACGTGCCCGCGGTGGCCATATGAACGAAGTCAAGTTAAGTTCATAAATTTTTTGATTGTACTTCAAGCCAATAATAAAGTTTTTGAAATATCTCAAATGGTTTGCCTTTTATTTAAAAAAAAAAAGTTGTGAAATCGTTATTAGAAAACTCTATATAAAGCAATCTGAGCCACATTTCATCATTTGAGATCGGCTGATAAGAAGCCAAACCATGGAAACTGTCCTGAAGGCGCAGAGAGTTGGTGCACTTATCGCCGCGCGATAACTGAAGTAAGGAACTTGACTAAGTTCAAGCACGATTATCTCCCACTTGATCCAAATGTTCAAAAAGCTCTGGAGCCAATATACGAGGACGTGTATCGGAGTGTATTGCTTGATAGATGAAGTGGTAATAATACGCAGAATAAAAACGAAAGCTACTATGGTTTACTTTGGCACTTTGTTCCGAAATACCTCCACAGTGTTCTTAAAACCATTGAAGTATCAAATTACTTTGCTACTTCAATATTTAGTGTGATAGTTGGACTTACGGCAAGAGATTATGTCGCTAGCAAAGATGAAATAACGAGTAGCAGATCATCGCCACCAGGCTGCTTTGAAAGACAATCGATAATCTCGAAGAAGAGCTTCAACAGCCCAACAGGTGCTCTTTGAAGAAGAGGAAGGTGAATTATATGGGCCTGGAATAGCAGATTAGCTCTAAGTATGATTTTTATCTGTAACTCGAAGACAAATCATCAGATCGCTTTGATTTTTGTTTTTGCTTATTTTCTATATGTTTTTCTTTATAATGAATCCCCAGTTTTTGATTGTATGAAAGATGTCATTTTGGCGTGACAAAAATTATCAAGTTTTCGGGCAAAATTTGACTTTTTTTCAAAACTCTGCCATTTCATTATATTAAGTTCAATAATCCATTTTTTTCTTGATTTCAGCCATTGCGAAGGCCGCAATCACGCAATCAATCCGCAATGGAGGACCTTTTTTTCTGACTTGGGAGATAACGAATACATAAGTCGCTATCAGTGTATATTCATTATTTATGTGTAAATGTATCCTTCAAATTTTGAAACATATGATGGAGTAGTTTTCTTTTAAAAAATTGGCGTTCACACTAGGCGTTCTTCTTTAAGTTTATGCCATTTATAATACCCCTTATGTATTAGAGAAGTGAATACCACAGCCTTATTAAGTGAACCGAAAGCAAACGTGACGAATGTAAGAAATGACAGAGAGAGTATATAAGGTTTTTAATTCTTTGAGATCGCGCAAATTTTGTTTTATTATATAAGTACGGTAGGGATTTAAAATTAATGACCTGATGTAAGTAAATGTAGTTTTGTGCACTGATATATGGTTTCAAGGTACACTTGAACAAGCTTTTTGAATGTGCAGAAATATGGCCATATCTATGAAGTCCATGTTTATATCATATTGAGTCATTGAAAGCTACTTGAAGTTTCTGCTATAAGCTTATTAAATATACAATTAAAGTTTTGACCAATTTCTGTCCAGTTGCCATTGGGGTAAAGCTAGGTGTTAGCTTCTACTTAAAACAAAACCGAAACTTGTTACTGACTTTACACGTTTAATCCTAGAGTCATAGAGCCATAGCCATAAGTACGACTTGTCAAATGCCAAATTTTCAATTGAATATCATAAGAACTTTTGATTTCCCTGGATAAAGCAACAATCCGTTAGCCACCGACCAATAATATATTTTTGATAAAATTATATGTTAACGTCACATTCATGTGATGGGACAAATATATGTAGCCTAACGTCGTCAGCGTATAAGTGGACCATTGCATGCTGGCATACTGATGGCATGTCATAAGTGAATGCACAGAATTGATCCTTGCGGTACACTTGGTCTAATTATTTTCAAGGCTGATGATTTGCCATCAATGACATTTTTTTTGCGATCTGTTGGAAAGATAACTTCTAAAAAGCTGAGCAGCTTGTTCACTGAAGCCAAACAAGTTAAATAATTTCTAGTATACCATAAAATGTTATAACAAATCTCATCAAAGGCTTTTGAGAAATCAAGTATACAAAGAAGTATTACGTATGACTTATCAAAGTCATGCGTTATGTCATCTAAGACGTTAATCATGGCCGAGGAACAGCTATTATTACTTCAGAGGCCAGATTGGAAAGATTTAAGGATATTATTGGAAGAGAAAGGGCTTATTATCTGATTCAATATAAGTTTCTCAAAAACCTTTAATAGATCCGGGCCTAAATTCACTGACGGAGGTTGCATTCGATTTTTTGGCAATCGGTATAACCTTTGCAATTTTCCAGGACTGTGGAAATGTGGATGTCATTAAGAATATGAGTCAGGTGGGTTAAAATTTCGGACAATAAAAGCTTAATGAAACGAATGAGTACACCGTCCACACCAGTTGAGTTAAATTTAATAGCCATAAAGCAGTCAACAACTTCACCCTCCGTAACGACTTTAAAATCACCCTACATACAAGCAAGTGGACCAGAAATTTCATTTAAACTTTTCTTCCCAGAAAAATGTCATTAAGCACATCAGAATCTAGGTCATACTTAGCGCTGTTAATACTACTAGGGACACAAATTTGACGCAAGTTAGTACAGAGTTGTTTAGATTAGAAGGATTAAAGTTTCGCTTGACAGTCCGGATTACTAAGGTTGCATTGTTATGCGCCCTTTTTTATGCAGCTAAATTAGAATAAAAGGAGTTGTGCTTACTTACTTACTTCACTCGTAAATCAAGGACAACTCTTATTACGAACAGATTAAGTGGATACACATGTTTCATTAAGCTTACACACAAGGTATTAAAAGTAATTCAGTTTCTTGTCAGGTTTAGCACTTAGCCTGCAATCATACCTGAACGGATAACGTGATAACGTTTTGTTTTGACAGCTGATTGTTGTTGACGTGTTTGGCATCATGTTGAGTATGGACAAAAACGATTTTCGTTCTCTCACAAAACATTATTGTTTGAGAGACAAAACGGCAAAATAAAAGAAAAGTTGTATAAATACAATATTATGGGGCTAATGCTCCGTCATATTAGCGTAGCGGCTGGCCCTTTGATGCGGTTACAGAGGACAATGTCAAAAAAATACATGAAATGGTGTTGGCTGACCGGAAAGTGAAGGTGCGCAAGCTAGCAGATATTAGAATTAGTACTGAGCCCACACGCCATATTTTGAGCAATATTCTGCATATGAAAAAGTTATCCTGCTGCTGGGTGCCGCGCATACTCACTCCTGACCAAAAACACGAACGCGAGGACACTTCGAAAGAGTGTTTGAACTTGCTGATGTGGAATCGGGCGGACTTTTGGCGTCGATTGGTAACTGTTGATGAAACTTAGATCTACTATTACACACCAAAGAACAGAATGAGTGCCCGGCAATGGACTGAAGCCGGCACGAGTGCTCCGAAGCGGCCGATGGGTCGGAAATGTTATCGCGTCGGTTTTCTGGGATTGTCATGGCATACTCTTCGTGGACTACCTCGAAAAAAAAACCATCAACAGCGAGTATTACTGTACATTATTGGAGCGATTGAAGGCCGAAATCGCTGCAAAACGGCCTCACATGAAGCGAAAAAAATTTTTGTTTTTGCAAGACAATACACCGGCGCGCAAGAGCATCGCAACCAAGGCTAAAATCAATGACTTACGGCTCCAATTGGTGTCGCATCCACCGTATTTACCCGGTTTGGCTCCCTGGGACTATTATCTCTTGCCAAACCTCAAAAGATGCCTCATCAATAAAAAATTCAGCTCACGCGAGGAAATTATCGATGCCACGGAGGAGTATTTTGCAGACCTTCCGGAAAATTACTTTTCGGATGGGATTAAGAAGTTGGAAAATCGCTGGAATAAGTGTATCAAACTAAAAGGGGACAATATTAAATAATATAAAAAAAACATTAAAAACATTACTTTTCATCTCATCTAGTAGGTGCAG